>JAKGUB010000348.1:7365000-8075000 GCA_026261675.1 Hippocampus mohnikei
TTCATGCCTGGCATGCCACACACACACACACACAGACACACACACAGACATCCTGGAAATGAAGCCTAACTAAACATGATGATTTAAGATATAGTGACTTTTAGAGCACGTAAACACATTTCCTTCGCCATAGCAATAGTAAGTGTGCACAAACATACCTGCACACAACCCCCCACACCCCACACACACACACACATTGGGTTGAATGGTTTTCAAGGTGTCTGTGAGGCCTCACACTGACCTCCTTGACACACACACACACACACACACACACACACACTTGTCTCCTCAAAAGTGGCTGATGTGGAGTGGTATCAACAAGCGGTGTGATGCTTCCTGCAGATTTATTCTTGAACTCTGTTTCTTATAAAGAACATGTAAATCCAAGCCATGCATCTGGCAGGAGCGTGTGTGTGTGTGTGTGTGTGTGTGTGTGTGTGTGTGTGTGTGTGTGCGATGTCAACAGAACAATCCATCAAATATACAGTACATTTCATGATGATCAGGCCTTTCTGGGTTTGACAAGTGGAGTTAACGGATTTTTTAAAAATCTTTGGATTCATTGTGATATTATCGGAGGTTGATGTCCATATAAAAAAAGTGGAGGGGTGAAGTCAAGGAAGAAACCAATTTTGATTTGGTGAAAGAAGTTGCAGATGAAGGACTTTACCTTGAATTTGTCTTTACGCTTAGCTTGCATTGGAGCAGAGGGACCACCGGATGCAGCCGATGGATCTGAAAAACAAAGCTTCCAATTACCACATACAATACATGTAGTATTGTATGTGGTAATTGGAAGCCATTTTGTGACGAATGAATGTTGAACGATTTGATACACATCCGTCTGGGAAGATAGCCATGGAAAAGGAACTTCCTAATTGCCTCCTTACTCTTCTTCCCTTCTTCATCCTCCCGTCCTCTGAAGAGGGCATGCACAGGAAACACTTGTTAACAACCTGCTGCTCATTAGTCAGACAATATAAGCACTTCAACTTCTGTTTGGGAGAACGTCATCAGCTACCTCTACACAAAAGATGATTTAAAGCACTGCTTACTGTAATGGATAATTCATGCTGTTGGGGTTTTTTTGTGCACCGTTGTCCACTAGTAGGCTTTGTGCTAAACACATTCAAAAGTGTGCAAAGATTTAAACACAGCACCAACTACGCTGAACAGGAACATGAGTTATTTGCGTAAGCGGTGAATGCCCAACATTGTTAAGTGAAAGTCAGTCAGGCTATTGCTAGCACAACATGAGAGGTGTACTGGCAGATCCATCAACCATTGAGATGACTGTAGCTTTATCTTAGGTTCCCAAGCAACAACAAAGGTTGCGTTTCTACATTTATTAAATATTTGACTTAAAAATCAGCTTTATTTTAAGTTCAAACTGTGACAATCGACAGTTTGCTGTGTATGCATTTCTTGTTACTGTGTGTCTGTCTTTATTGTCTCGAAAAAAATATCATTACTCAAACCTCCCCATGCTGATCCCAAGTCAGCACCATCAACTTAATCACAGACATGACATATTGGGACATTCCCCAGCATCCATCTTCATGTAGTTTGCTTTTAATGCTCACCTACCGGCTCACATAGAGCTGCCACCCATGCAGCTGACAAGGGTGGTGGTGGGCTTGGGGGGGTCTGGAGTGGGGGTATGTCCTGCCTGCTGCCCTGCCAGCTTGAGGCCTCATGCCCTTTTTTTCACGACTCGGAGCAGGGCCAGCTGTATTCTGACTCCAACCAATTTCCTTGCAGTCTATAAAGCTGTCAATCAAAATCATAAAATGGAGGCGAGGGGTGTGAGGGTGAAGGCAGAGTGGGGTGCAATGATGGGGGCTATAGGCCACATGTTGGAGGAACCTTAGATAGATGGATGAAATAATTCTGAGGGTAAAAAAAATGTTAAATAATGAAATATAATGTATTCATTATAATTAGAAACAGACTTATAAATACATAAAAAAAATTATAAAAGGGTAGTTAAAATCCATTAATGTGGTTTGTGTAATTCAAATAAAATAATATAGAACCAACTTGGGTAATGGATGGATTAAAATAAATCAAAATAGATAAATAGGCAAGGATACAAATTTGACTCAGAAAGTATACATTAAATGATAATTTGTAAAATAGATTTTTATTTAAAGTATGGGTAAAAAAAAAAAGAATTTCAAGGGATCTAAAAATGCTTAACACATAACTTAGAATACAGTTAAAAATGATCAGCTTTAACTTGGTAACCTGATTTAACTCGTTTCATCAAAACTTGAGGAATCGTTTGTATTTCAACTATTGGTTTGTTTAATGGCGCTGTCATCTGAAATTTGCCACATATAAGTACAGTATGTGTGGCATCATGGTGAAGCAGTCAATACAATTATTTTGATAGAAGGGTGAAAAAAAAATCATACATTTGAAAAAAAATCTTTCCATCAATCATATTAATAAGGAAAATAATAATAAACCACCACAGTCCACATTTTCTGCAAATCCTTTTTTTAATGATTAAAGTTAAACAAAGACACAAATAAGTTATAGTACCGATTTTATTAGTTAGAATTCTATCAGTGTTTGAACATGAATATTTGGCGGGCTAGTACAATGTTCTACTTGGATGGCCACGCACGCACACACTCACGTACATACTCAGACATACATGCGCGCACACAGCTGTGTAATACTGAAGGGGAAGTGTTGATGTTGTGTGCACCTTTCCCGCGGTATGGTACTGTATAACATTCCATATAAAATCTTTCATATATACTTCTGTCAAAATAGCCTTGACTGCTACTATGTACACTACAAAAATAAATTTTCATATAAATAAATTATATGGCATACATTTATCTTTGTAACGGAACAACAGCATACATCCAAAATGGCAGTCTGGAACAATTGCAAAACAAAACAAACAAAACAAAACGCTAAGAGCTATGATGAGACCTGTAGTGTAAAAATGTTATATCATCTTTTTTTTTAATCCTCCTATTTAACATTAGTAACCACTTTATACAGATCAAAACAATAAACTGTAATAGTGTTCTTTTTACCTCATAAAAATCCCTGCATTTGTTATCCACTGGCATCACAACAAAAATGACAAAAACATCTTATATTACAAAAAATATATAAATATCACAATTGACTGTCAAACAAACAAACAAAACATATTTCAAATTGAATAAAATAGTTGCCAGCTATGATTTTCTCCTCTACTGCCAATATGACAGAGAGAAAACAAACCAAAAAACAAAAACAAAATCGAACAACCTTGTTCATGCAAGCAGCTGAATAGACAGACGACAGGAAGAGGACACACACACACACACACACACACACACACACACACACACACACACACACACACAAACACACACACGGGAGGGGGCGGGGGTCCAATTAACATTGTGATGCTAACTCCAGTTAAGTGATAAGAAAGGGTAAGGAATAGGATACATAACCATGCTAATATGCTAAGATCATGAAGCATTTAGCCCTTAGCAGGCTAGCGGGCTAACTAGCTTATTGTTTGGCCTAAAAGGAAACAGAAAACCTACATGAGGAAAGTTGTTGCTATGAGTTGAGTTATAGTTGATGGCCTGGTTGGGCCAGCTTCTACAGTATGTTATGCGAATATTTAGCTTATCCGCTAGGCTAGAACCAAAGGAGGGGCTAACGCCCCCACCCGTTTGTTTGGACCCTGTTCCAGAACTTTCTGAGGTGGTTTAAGGAAAAAGAAAAAAAAAACTATTTTTTGCCTGCTAAGGTTAAATAAGACAAGCTTCTACAGTACAGGTGGGGAACATACGGCCCATGGGCCAAATAAGAGCACCGATTTTTAAGCTATTATCATCAGCTAAATTTTTTTGTTGGTCACTTCACAATGTAAGTTAACAATAGAGGTCAACTATTGTGTGTACACACTGTTTTTCATTGAGCATGTTGCCAAAACAGATGTTATACAATGTACAGTAAATATTTTTTCTTCTGTACTTTTTTACGAAAGAACAGGAATTGAACCAGTACTTCTACTTTTACCAGAGTCTTTTTCCCCCAAACACAAGTGCCTGTACTACTTCTTAAGTACAATGTGTAGTGTGACTACTTTTGCGATTTCTGGCCCTTGGAGGACTTTATAAAAACTTCAATGGTTCCCCACCTTTTTCCGACAAGAAAAAACAAACACATTGGTAAAAGAAGCTGAGTGCACAAACAGGTTCCAATGTAGAGGCAGTGACTTGAAAAAAATACAAATTAAAAATAAAAAAAAACAGCTCCAAAAAAAAAAAGAAAAACATCTTCATATCTGCTTGTCTTAAATAGCACGCATAGCGTGTGGAGTTAAAAACAGTCATTGTTACAAAAACTACCACAGGTTTGTGATAAAAAGTCAGAATTGAACATGCGTACCTTTGTACAAGTACAACCATTAATCATTCACATACACGCACGCACCCACGCACGCACGCACACACACACGCACACGCACACACACACTGAACTGAAGGATATGGTCTTTTACCAAGGATGTCAACAGTATCATAAAATTGTATTTTATTCCGTGTATAATTATTATATTCGAAAAGAAACCTGGGGATGATATGTCACAATAATAATCTACTACAAAACATCCATACATCCATTCATTCATTCTCAAATTTGCTTATCCTCACAAGAGTCACGGGCATGCTGGAGCCTGTCCCAGATTTCTTGGGGCAGTACGCGGGGGACATCCTAAACTGGTTGCCATGGTATTTTCAATTACATTCAATAACCTCATGGATATTCATTTATGGAGTTGATTTTCTTCCAATATATCAATTATAGCAGAATGTATTAAAATAGCATATCGCTTACTCATATTCCTTCCTCCTTTCCTTTGTACTTCCTTGCATAGTTCAAATGGGACAACATATTGTGATGGAACACGCACACACACACACACACACACACACACACACACACACACACACACACACACACACACACACACACACACACACACACACACACACACAATGGCAGTCCAAGTCTGTTAACATGAGGACTTGCACAACTTTCTCCCCTTAGTAACAAAAAAAAAGGAGCTAATTCATTTGTTCCTATGTACATATGTATACATCTTTTTAAATATAGATAGAAATATTTTAAGACAAGAGACCACCGGGTTACAGTAAGAATGAGCACCATGAGGAGAAGGCATAAGGACCACGGCGAGGCAGGCTGGGCCATGTTATCTGCTTTTAAAGTCCATCTTTGGCCGTGACAGGCACAAACACCCTGCAAGACAAAACTTGGTATTAAATATTAGTTAACAAAGGTTTTCTATGAACATTATGTATATGGTGACAAACCTCAGCTGGCCCGACTGCCATTGCTGCCGTCAGCTGCCTCAAACTCCAGATCCTGGAGCTCCATTGACTCCACCGTGCTTCCTCTGGCGCCCGTGTGGAGGTCTGCAGGCACGTGAGGGTCCTGGAAGGAGGATTGGGCCTCCTCCTGCCGGTAAGTGTCTGTTGCCGCGTATCCCGGGTAAGAGGAGCCAGGGGGGTGGACGGCGACGGTGACGGAGGCCGACGCCGTCACCGTCGTGATGGGCTGGCCGTAAGTGTTGGGGTGGTGCGGAGGGGCACGGCCCGGTGGCCTGCAAAGTGTTCCCTGTGGCCGTGGGCGCCAAAGTGGGCACCGCCTCGGTGGAGGTTTCGAAAGCGTCCGTGCGCGGTCGGCCGGGGCGGGCCTGCCGATGCTGATGGCCCTTGGGGTCCCTGGCACGCTGAGGAACGCTGGGCCCGGGTCCAGCATTACAACCCTGAGACTGTGCAACAAAACAAAGTCAAACATCTCTTACTCATTAGAATAATAACAATAATAATGATAACCATATACTTGGCTATAGTTATTTAGGAGGTGCCGATGGGCATTTTATACTTAAATTAACATTAATTTATAAGTAATTAAAATCTACATTTTTATGTTAACAAAAATGATAAAATACTGAAACCGTCTTTCCTGTTCTTTTCAACATTTGTCAATTTGTTTGTCCATTGACTCTTAAAATATTTAAAAACAAAGTAATTTTCAAAAAAGTTGTATGCTCCATCTTTTCAACAAATATTATTTAAATGTAGATTTAATTTATAAAATCATTTAAAATTATAGAAAGATAAAATAAATATAGTTTTCACTCTCCACTTTACTGTTTAATTAATTATGAAAACCCCAACCCATTGAACTAATGAGTTTTAAAAAATGCTTTTTATGCCAAATATTCTTCTTTGTTATTTACAATTCTTTATCTTTTTTTGTGTGTATTTTTAAAATCAATTTCAGATGGTAGAAAATATAATGATATAAGGGTTTTTTTGTGTTTTTTTTTTTTAAGTCATTTCATACAATCAATTAAATTCTTAATGATCAGTGAATGGACAAATGGAAACGCACCGCGAGAGACAGTGTGGTCTTACCGAGGACACATTATAGGCTGGGGGATCGGGGTGCCTGGTGGGGCGCCTGTGGCCCGACGCCATCCTCCTTTCATCTTCCGTCCTGGCTATTCTGCCACTGCTGGTGGGGAGATGGTACTGCTGCTGCTCCTGCTGTCCGGCCTGTCCCCTATGCGGGGACAGGTTGTCGCCCGGCAGTTCCTGGTTGATGCCCGATGCACTACTGTTGGAGCTGTACTCAGAGTCCGACGAATCTGAGGCTGCGCCTGAGGTGGCCGAGGCAGAGGCGGTGGGGCGGGGACGGACAGAGAAGCGGACCACGTGGGATGGCGACTCCGGGGTGGGTAACCTGCTGCGACCATCCACTGGAATCACCTTAAATAATAAATCGGTCAAACGTATATCATTAGGGGCTGGTCTGATATATTCAGGGCCTGTATTTTTTCCTAGTTTGTTTAAATGCTTACCTCAGGATAGGGCCCAAAGTAGGACAGTAAGACAGGAAGAAGGACCAGTCCATTCAGAACTCCCAGAACCGTTAGGATGGCCAATACTGCAAAGAAATACCTGCAAGCACAACCCACACATAAGCCAAGCTCCAAAAGTAGAATTAACGATTATAAAGCAGTAAAATACATTTGTTTTTGACCGTCTCAGGGAACGGACGGCCATTTTGCCACCTGCTGTCGACTAAAAATGACATCACCGTTGCTAAGGGCTCAGGTAACGGCCAATCATGGTTCAGCTTCAGAAAACAGGTGAGTCGTAATTGGTCGTATGAATCAGAATGGAGTGGAGGCGCATAGAACATACTTCCCCTTTAACATGAATAAAGGTTTTAGGAAAGTGAACTTAAGTCACTTCACAAGCACAAGTTTTCAGAGACTTTCCGGTATTTTCTCATTTTAAAAAACACATTCTCAAAAAATTGACTTTCACAAATAAAATTGTTCACCAGTGTCACAAAACGTGGACTCAATTTTGGAGGTTCCACTGTCATGCAAACATATTTGTGCTCATCCGAAACATGCCAATTCTTAAAAATATGAATTAAAACAAAGCAGACACCAACAATCACAACAAAAAAAAAGTTCAAACCACAGACATTTGAACACCCCCAACAACTACCACTCACCACATAGAAGCAAACTCAGATACACTTAACGCACTCCCAAACATGGAGGCATGCACTTTGTGTGATTTGACAAAAGAGAAATGTACCTGATGTGATTTTAAGTCCGGCTAAAAGAGGGTTATTGTTTAAGATGCCGCAGAGAGAAAAGAAAGAGGAAGCATAATTAGCCAGCGCAAGTTAATTCAAAAAGTGATGTGAGCGGTTGCGGGGGGGGGACTGGGTATAAGGGCACTCGCTCTTGAGTGTGTGTGTGTGTGTGTGTGTGTGTGTGTGTGTGTGTGTGTGTGTGTGTGTGTGTGTGTGTGTGTGTGTGTAAGCAAAACATGGAGAAAACAAAGCAAGGAGGAATGTGAAGGGAGGAGGCACTGGGTAAAAGAAGGGCGATGAGGGGGCCTCCCTCTCTTAAGAAAGTGAATGGAGTGAGGGGTATAGAATTTGGAAGCCAGAACAATTTAGTGGAGGAGGAAGGACTAACTTTCACTCACAACCCAGGCTGCATTTAACTCCTCCCAGAAAAACAAAGTTTGTCTCTTAGTCAACATTCAGTATAGCACATCGATGTAGTTCCTTGACATCAATATACAGTACTACTTTCCTCATAGACAGACCTTCTGCACCATTTTTGGTATGTTTTCAGTAAGAACACAATAACTGTGGATTGGAGTTTTTCAACTAACAGCTGATATTTTGAGCGAAGAGCTGGGAATCGTTTTCAGAGGGGGAAAAAAACTGCAATAGGTAGATTAGCGAATAGTGAATCTTGAATATGTGGGGGACCACTGTCATCCAAACTACAATTAGGATTGTGGTCCACACCATGTGGGGTAAAGGCTACATCACCTTGAGGACGTGCACGCGCGTAAACACTCGTGTCCATGTGCGGCCCACATACCGGGACACAGTGCCCCTCATGAGCTGTTTAGAGTGAAAACATTCACAGGGCTGACGGGAGAAAGTCAGGGAAACACTCCCAGCAAGAAAATACGAGCGGGGCCTTGTTGTTACTGCGCCGTCTCGGGGCGCTGCTTTGTTTGCTTACACAACAGCAGATCCTTCCAAATGGAGGCCCAGAAAGCCGAGCACGCCGCTGGAGGTGAGGAGAGAAGTGATCGTGAGGCCTCGCCTCTGTGTGTGTGTGTGTGTGTGTGTGTGTGTGTGTGTGTGTGTGTGTGTGTGTGTGTGTGTGTCCTGGCCGGCAGGCACGCCATCGCCGACCCTCATGATTACAAGGTCAGAGAGCAGGTTGGGGGAGGAGGGCGGCGTGGACATGCGTGCACATGACTGAAATGTGCGTGTTTGGAGGTCACATGGACCTCTGCGTTGGCTTTTCTTAAAGGAGCAGGCCGCGCAAATTACATGGCCAGCCCGTGTTGCGGCTTCACTCAACCATACGTGAATGTTAAATTACTCTCTGACCTCAATGGAAATTTCTCCCTCTGGCCGTGCGAACGTATAGAATTGTGCCTCATCTTCGGCGTCAGTTAAGCCACTGCCGTTGCAGACTCTCCGCTTACAAGAGCACACACGCAAAACAAGCCACCAACACAGAGCACCCACAGTGCGTCGGCTTTAATTTCCACTTCTCCAGGCTTTCCACAGCTGCGCTCTTTGCCCCCCCACCCGGTGCCCCCCCACCCGGTGCCCCCCCTCCCCTCAGCACCCTTTGCTTATAAATGTCTAGCGAGGGTTGTTAAAACTCGCTGAAAGAGATTTCAAAAGCCAGAGAACTTTCCTGCTCTTCCAACAAACTCCCTGCCGTCATCTTTTCATTTTGCATCCCCCCTTTACTCCCTCCATCCTTACTTCACATGACCTTCAACTCTTCATCTGTCCCCTGGGTTCCTTTCTCCGAACATGGCAGTTATGGGAGACACCAGAGCCCATTACCTCAGAGTTGAACAGCTAAGCATTTCTACTGTCAACATAGACTGCGATGGTATCGTGCATAAGCTGAAAGGTGTGTTCCCATCATCATCATTACCTTAACTTATGACTTTAATAACATAATTAAATAAAATAGAGAATTAAAAGCTTTTTTGGTTTGTTTGCAATTTCGCTTTATTTCAATGGACAGTGTACTGCTCCCTCTGCTGTGCATGTCTTCGCCAGCAGGGGGCACACTAATGTAACGCATTAAATGAAATACAAAAAAAGACTGTTGCAACTCAGTGACAGAAATAGGAGTTGTTTTACGCAGAGCATAAACAATACACGTCTGTGAGTATTGTTATATCCTGTCGGTATCTGCATCATCTGTTTGCAATTGCAACTGTGCCATACAGTATATCTATCTAGTATTAAGGTAGTGGGCTTCTGTAAGACAAAGTTATGTGGTTCTGTCTTTCAACTGGTAGTGACGCGAAACAGCTTGAAGCACGATGCTTCTTTTTTTTTTTTTTTTAACTGTTTGCTATCTGCCAAACTGCATATGGCGCACTCAGGGAGGGAAGAATAGACATCACATTAAGAAAAAAAAGACTCCTCATCAGATTTCGATTTCTACCCCAAGAGAAAAGAAGACGAAAAAAAATCGATGACAGTAACCACATCCCCAAAGAGCCATGTTTTTCCCAAAACTCCTTCAATACCGTGCATGCCACAGCTCTCCCCATCCCACTTCTGACACTGTCTGTCACAGAACTCTGATGACTAGTCGCCACAATTTAGATTTGAATTAGGGTCTCGAGTTGAAACTTGTACACTGATGACACCGGTGAACCAGCCTGTTTCACACGCGCGAGGTTTTACATATTTTCACACCACACTGACTGAATGGCTCCATCACACGCACAGCTACAAACTTAAGTCAGATCACGGTTGAGAAGTTGTGAAGAGAGAGCTGCCTTCCAAGACAAAGGATAAAGAAAGCACAGTTGAGGAGACCCTAGCAATAGGTTTTAGAAAATGTTGCTCTTCAGGTAGCTGGAAAAAGAAAGCGGATTAGAGTGTGTGGGGGGTACATGCATGACCGGCATCTCAGGTAGATTCCAGGGCGACATGCAGGTTGAGGCATGGTCTCAGTGGTCCGCTGACGCCACACAGACCCCGATAAAGCGTTCCGTGTAGGGGCAATCCTATCAGCTTACAACGTTCCGTATCCATAAGCGTTGACGTGCGCTCACCTGACGATGAAATCGAACTCGGAGCCCGCGAGCATCAGAACGCCCAGCAACGTTGAGAAGGCGCCGTCGAGCACCGGCGCAAACATGTGCTCCAGCGCCAGCACTGCCCGCTTGTGACGGTCCCCTATGGCCGTCAGGAAGGCCTTCAACACACACAAAAACACACACGTCATCTCTCACTCTTGAGCACCCGGCTGGCCGAAGCTCAGAGCTATGCACAAATGTGGAATTGAAGCGCGCACCAAGGCCACGTGGACAGTAAACTCCACCCCGATGCCCACCGAGGCGATGAGGATGACCACGGGAACGGCGCTCAGCTTGATTCCCATCAGCCCCATGAAGCCAAACAGCTCCACTGTCATGAGGGACAGCACCAACACCTGCAGTATACGGAAGCCACAGCGCAAAATATGAGCTTGGAAAGATTTTCTGACACATTCTGGACATGTATGTGGACTTTAGGAATCTCTTGTGTGGTTGCAGTGCAGAGACAGATGGGTGTACAGTACAGTGGGCTCTTACAGATCTGTTACAGCTGGAAACAGCGCATTTATTTGAAATGTGTGTGTCTGCGTGGAGGCCACTGAGAAGAGAGGGACATGACCATGGACTGAATTCCATTATCAGTTGACAGGTGTCAGGTTACATGGGGCTCAAATCCTGAAGAAATTGCACCATGGAGGGTGTGTGTGTGTGTGTGTGTGTGTGTGTGTGTGTGTGTGTGTGTGTGTGTTTGTAAAAGACTGTGCCAGAATAGACTCTACACATGAACAAATTTCTATTAAAAGAGTAACGCTGCCTGTTTCATTGAAGGCGCCTCCATTACATCCTTTTTATCTTCCCAGAATCAAAATATTAGAGACAGTAGTAAACAAACCAGGACCCTGCCTACCGCCCAAAGACCGCTGGTGTAGGCTCCAGCACGCATGCGGCCCTCGTGAGGATAAGCGAATTTGAAAATGGACACGCGCACGCGCACGCACACACACACACACACACACACACACACACACACACACACACACACACACACACACACACACACACACACACACACACACACACACACACACATTTTTGCACAATAATCTATATAGTTAACTAAACCTTCACGATCAATCAGTTTGGTTCGTTTCATGAGCAGTCGTTGAAACTGACACCACCCCATAACCTGCCCTTTGATGTCACTAGTAAAACTGGACGGATGAACATGAAGGCCCCCTCCTTCCCTTCCCAGTCCAAGGACTCGGGTCTGCCTGCCATAAAACACAGCCCACCGCCAGAGGAAAAAAAAAAAAAAAAAAAAAAATAGAGCAATGCGTGTGTATGTGTTTGTATGTGAATTATGTTCCGGTATGTTTATGCGCTCAGGTACACACATGCCTGCGTGTGTGTGCGTGTCTTCGTGGAAACACTGCCACGGACAGGAAAGAGAGGAGGAGTTGGGTGGATGGAAATAAAATCACTTTTTTTTTTAATACGTTTAAAAGTTGCAAGTTGTAAAAGTCCTTTCTCATCTATTTGTCTGGGAGTGTTAGAGTGGACTAAAGAGCACAAGATAAACACTGTTGACTGGGCCTACAATAACATTCAGCAGATGGGTCTTCCCTTCCTACTCTTCTCTTGGAGATGCCCTCTGGACCACACAGAAAAAGGCCCAAAATATAGAGAGGAAGGAATTCTGCATATTTGAAAAATTCATTCAGTTTGGTGCTACCATGCTGTTGATTTTCGTTAGTCGTTTTATAAACCTGCATAACTTTCTGCCACATAAATAATTTATAAATCCTTGTTGATGGCATTTCTTACCACGGATTAGTGCATTGTCTTTTGCTGGTTTGTGGAGAGTAGAAAATTAACTTGCAACGTGGTCTCTAGATGCCACCATTATGAGTTATTATCCGGCATGAGGTGTGTGCGCCATACTCACAATGATGCCGGCAGTCCACGGGTTGAGCAGGAAGAGGGCGCAAACCAGGAAGGTGCAGGCGAGCACCACACTGATGGAGAGCAGGAGCCAGTGGCGAAGACTGACGTACTGCTCCCAGAAGAGGAAGGGGTAGCCGTTGGGGTAGGAGGGGAGGCCTTGACGGCTGTAGTTGCCACAAATGGCCCGCACGCTCTCAATGGCCTCCACAAACTGCGGCGTCTCCCGGAGCCCGTTGAGGTAGAAGGGGAACTGTGCGTATTCGATAGGCTCCGCCGCCGGGACTAAAGAAGAGAAAAAGCCAAAACAGTGTTGCCCAAAGAGTACAATTTTTGTAGAAATCAGAGGGTGCATGTTGAAGCGCTTTCTCTGACCTGAAATGCTGTAGAATTAAGTGAAATACAGTCAATTATAGCCTGTAAGGATCATAAAATCTAAAAAACTGTTTATCTTGGCCAATATTGATGGACTATTTCTAATGAGAATTGCTCAAATGCTTATATGCTAACGACAGTCATGGTAACCCTACACATTGGAACTTGTGTATGCCATCGTTTTCATAATTGTTTTTTTTATGAATTTTTCAGTTTAAATGAAAAAAAAATCATAATTAATTAAACGCATGACTTGGCCACACGTTTCCTGAAATCCATTCAAACCTCTAAGGAAAAAACCCATTCCACTTTGTTTGGCCACATGGTGTCTTCATCAGCAGTGGCACTCAATAAATAAGCACAAAATAATTTGAAGATGACCTAAATAAGCAACCATGAGGCTAAAGAAAGTGCGGCGAACCGGTTATGATACTGCCGTGCTTTTATTTTGAAGGCCTGTCTTTTGGCAGATGTCCCTTTAGCGTTGCCACGACCAGATTGGGAGGCGTGGTATTGCCCTGAGTTGTTCATGAACGGTTTAGAATTTGACACCATTTTGTCGATCTAAAACTATAGATATTCTCTGTAAATATGTATTTGTTGTTATCATTTTTAGGTGTCTGGAAAGGATTAATTGGATTGCCATTATTGCCGGTGAGAAATATCTTTACGAAAACCATAGCATTTCGTAAAGATTTTTTTTGTACATTTTTAGCCAGACTTTTCAGAAGGGTTTAAAAATACTTTACAACATGCAACGAAGGAGCTGAGCATTTTGGAGTTGGAATGTATTCCAGCATTTGTGCAGTAATAGTAATAAAATACAGTCGCTAATTTTGGATTATTCTTGGCCAAATCACAAATATCAAATCGGTGAGCAGCTACATCCCTGTGTGTGTGTGTGTGGGGGGCACTGTGAAACAGAGCTCCATTGAGTCCAAGCCAGCTAGTCTGTGGGCCAGCCGGCCAGGCCTAATGAGGGCCTATCAGTTCCAAACGCACCCAAGTGTCAGAGCTAACGGTGATCCGCTGTAATTGCCATGTCACAATCGGCGACATTACCACACCCTAATCGAACTTCCGTGAAATAAAAATCTGAAATGCATACATTTAGGAATATTAACTGACTCTCCCGCAGGGGTGTGCGCCTGCTGAGGTCAGACAGGAGGCCATTATAAGCTCAACTCTAAAATCGTCTCTTCTCCAAAACTTCCTGCTTGTTACCCAATTGTGCAGCCCGCCCTCATTATCCAATCACTGTCCTCCCCCACGTGGAGAATTTCCTGAGTTCAAATCACAGGGTGGAATCAAACACCAACACCAGCGAATTACAGTGCATGTGTGGGTCAAGGAACCTTTAATAATGTATGCACATGTAATGACAGAGAACCCCCCCCCGGCCCGCTCGAGAATGCATTACGGCATTCACCGCAGGCACCATTAAGATGAATGCAACGAACGGCGTCTTGGTCTTCGGCCCGGCAACCTGAGCCCGCGCTACCGCGGTGGCAGGGTACTCCGACCTCACTCATGGCTGAGAGGCAGTCAACCCTTAACCACAAGAGGTATACACTGCTCACATGCAGAAAATGTGAAGATAAAGGCTAATATTGTGTTTCCTCGTATAGAGTTCATATACGGTACGTAATTGTGGCCTTTGTCCTGTCACAGTTAAATTGTCATTACGATCATTCAGTGAGACTGAAATATGGTAAGCTGTTGTTGTAATATTCTGTGGCAATGAGGAATGTTAACTTACTGCTGAGCGCGTCTCAGGCATGGAGTCAGTGCGGTCGTGGAGCCACTCGGGAGGGTGCGGGCGAATATTGGCCTGCGATGCAGCATAGGCCACCGGGTCGTTGCTGACCCAGGCCGTCAGGTAGATGTAGAAGGCTCCGGGGTTGATGATGCCGTCGGCATCCACAAGCCTGTGACGTGTCAGCTGGCAAAACAGATGAAGCAACTCAGTCCTGCGTTCTGATCTTTTGGCAGACATGAAGTTTATAACGATGCTATAGTTGTTTTATAGGAAATCCCAGTGTAACTTGGACATGAAAAAATATTGAAGCGAGAAGACGTGGCGAACTGAAAACACTCTATGAGCGAGTGTGACCACAGAAATGCATATTTAAGCACATGCATGAGGGCAAGAGGATGAGCGAAGCGGTCATAGTCAGACTCAAATATTAGTTCATCTCTCTTTCCAACTGAACGGATGAGAGGGGGACGCCTAACTGGTTTCTTTTTTTTTTTTTTATTCCCGTACTCGTCTTCAGCTCTTCCCAGAATTATCATGCCACATTAAAACATGGAAATACCCCATAGTGGTCGGGGACAGTTATTTTTTCAAATGTAGGTGGAGTGTAGCCTTTATTTTTACACACTGCATTTTTGGATTCATATTGAACAATGTTACCAGTACAGTATACATTATTCCAATTTATTTCAAGCGGCGCTGCAATTTAAAACAAAATAAAAAAGGATCATTATGGTGAAAGGCAGAGAAACAAAGACTCACACAACACCGTGGCACAGTATCTCACCTAATTTTTCCAAATTATATCACTTATGGATAACAAATTATGTATTTTTGTTCATCTATCAATGCCAGCGACATGTATTGACAAGCTGAAAAATTAAATACTCTTCCACTAGATGGCAGAAAATGCAATTAACCTGTGTATTCACCTGTTGCCATTAGTCCAAAAGAATATTAACTTTGGCTTCAACTACACAGGCCCAGAGTGTACGAGTAAAACATTTTCGTTTGGTGGTATGCCATGAGATTTTACAATGTAAAACAAGTGGTTTGGCCCTATCAAGGTCGGCAAACAATGGCTTCCTGGAAAAGTAATTGTTAGTAAAGACATAATCTCAACATAACGCAAACCCAGGGAACATAAATGCACTTGATGCTCTGTTTATGAGATAAGGAAGGCGGGTTCTGCTGTTTTGCGAAACAGTGCACTCATTAGCTAACTTTTACTATGCGTGCGTGAACTGATGCAATTACGATAATTACCTGTTTTTTTAATAGGAAAAAGGAGACACATATTTGAAAGAGGCTTTCATGTGACGTTAGTCAAGTCAATGACTTACAATACTGTAGATTATTATTTTTTTTTAATACCGATCCAGTTGTACTTCGTCAATAGTGAAGTGAAGACTCTTGTTTCTGGCCTCCCATGTGGAGGCACAGGAGTGTAAACTTGCATTTGGAGTTAGAAGGTTTACTATATATTGCTCTGCCACTCTACCTCCACTCAGCCGTAAATTCCTCCTTCTAGGGAGGAAGCGAAAGGTCTGGGGGGTTGAAGCTGTACTAATGGGCTTAGGTAGATTTTCTTTTTCTTTTTTTTTTTTGGGTGAAGTAAAAAAAAAAATTGCTTGAGTTAGTGTAACAATAAAAAAAATTGGCTGGAGTCCCTGAGCCCGTCTGTGTGTAGTTAACCTGGTTGTTAACACTGAAGGAAATGCCACCCAGCAAATGGAGGAGAGCAATAAAAATAACAGGACATCTGTACAAATGTTGCTTGTGCTTGCTTCTCCTGACCCCCGACACACAATGCCTGGCGCTTACCGAGCTCCTGATATAAGTCACTTCTTAGTCAAAGCACAACAAACGCACACAGAGCGGCATGAAAGGGAACCGTGTGCTTCGGCTTCCCTGGTTGAAAGGGGGACGCAGTATTGGTGCGCGCGGCGAGGAGAAAGGGAGGGGGATTCCGGAGGGTCTGGTGGAGATGAACAGCAGGAAATGCAACAAGTTTCTTTAAGTTGTCCAGGATAGGACATAAGTTCAGGAAGTAATGTCACAGGGATGTACAAAGTAGTATATTGCGCAACATGCACGTTATGAACCACAAGAAACTCGATTGAACTGTTCTACGATTTCACGTACCAGTTTGTGTGTTACTAAACAACAATTTAGGAAAACGAGGGTCTCATCAAGAAGTACACACTTCTTGCTTGGAGGACACTTTAACTGAGAGGACACTAAGGTCGCTGGCGATAAAAAGACACTGAGTACTATCTGGATACAGTAATGCTGCAGCATCCGGAACTAAAACGCAATAGGAGGGTAAGCTACCGCTAGCATGAACGCAAGAGTTAGGATGCAACAAAACAGCAATTGAGAGGGACAAGGTTCTCCTGTAATTACATCTCAGTTAGGCAACAATTTATTTATTTATTTATTTTTAATCACAGAGGATACTAAGGACCAAAAAGGGAAGACTGTGAAGCAAAACCCAACTAGAGGATATGCTAATGCTAGCAAATGTGTTCATTTTTGTCCAGTGCCAGTGAGTAAGGAACAGCGGTCTAAGTCACAGACCCACATGGGATTTAACACCTCCTTTTATCTGCCATTGTCAAAAGTTTGCATCTCGGTGCTGCCAAAGAGGAGGCATGATGTTAATCCCAGTCTGTGTTGCTATCTTGACCTCCCGCTGAGAACTTAGCTGGTGTCATTTCCTCTCCAGTTCCGCGCTGGAAATAAGCTTATTTGAGTGGAGGTATTAACTCAGCAGCATCTCAGACGCTGATCCCCAACGATGCTGAAGCCTTTCCAGAAAAGACACAAACTGCTTAATAGTACCGTTATGTGCCGCGTATCAGAGGCTAACACCGGTCCGTCCATCCGAATAAAGTGAATACAGTTTTGCTTAGCTTTTGCTTTGACACGAAAGCAGGGGTGTCACACCCGTAGCGGATGTGACTGTTTTGTATCATAGTTCCTTTGCATGATAGCATTTTAGTGCGTTTGGGCTGGCCCTTGAAAGTGGCTCTTAATCTTCATCCGACCTCGCTGATCATGCAACATGTGAATAAAGTTGGTAATAGAGAGGTTATTAATTCATTTTGGCCCACTGTTACAAGTGCAGAACAGCTAGCTCTGACACACAATTTCACAAATAGATGAAAGATGTACTTGGTTGTTTAATTTCTCACTTGATGAATGGCGGCACTCCGGAGACCCATTTATTTGCATACAAGTCCATAAAAAGTCTATTTTGTATAATAAGTTTGATTTCAAAGAAGCAATTTGCAACTACGAACTGGAGAATGCACATTAACGTGATCGCATGGATGAGATCTGGTTGGAGTTTCACGCAACAGCTTCTTTGTGCTGGGCCTTGGAATCCCAGACCAAGTGTTAAGCTGACAGGCTGCATGCTACGGGGAGACATCCCGCTGTCAGAACCCCTCACGCACGTTCATCCATCACACGCTAACGCACGGCAAGAGTTAATAGGTTTTTCAGAAGGCGGGCCGAGGGTCCCAGTGAGAGCTTTAAATTCCTCAGCTCGGTAAAGTCATCACAAAGCGCGAGACGATGAGGGAAGACAGACAAGGAGGGGGTAAAAGGGGGTCGAGGGGGCAAGTTTGCAAGGTGGGCGTCGTTCCTCTTGGCCCAATCAAATGGCTGCTACACGTTTGGACTCATCTCATATGACGGATGAGGCTTACCAGGTTGAAGTTGATGGGCTTGTCTCTGCGTCCCGTCTGCACTAGAAGCTTGTACGCCAAGACGCCGTCGTCAGAGCCGTTCTTGTAGCTGTTCAGAGTAATGCAGCCGGTCTCCCAGTCCTTGTCGAATGCTTGTTGCAGACCTGTGCGATCGCACACACGCACACACAGACACACACAAAACTCAACACCAGAAACTTAAACTGTACCCCTGACTAACAAGATCGTCTGATTTAATATGATAACTGGCCTTGAACCACGATGGAAAAAGCTGAAAATGTTATGCTTTTTATTCATAGAGACCATTAGGGGGAAATATCAAGAACATGTGGCCGCCTCTCTTCATCCATATGTGCCTGCGCCGCGCTCTCCCAACACTCACACTGCGGGCCGACTGCGGGAGATGTTGTTTTGGGTCTCGTTCCTCAGGCCTGTCTGGCTCCAATTTGTCCCACCATTGCACACATCAATATCACACACAGCTCTCTCTGTGTGGTTTAAACGTGCACGCGCATGCTTGCGCACAGCAGAGCACACACCCACCCACACACACATTATGTGTCTAACGTCCACAGGACAAAGTCAGCGAGTGCACGTCCCTGTTGCACATGACTTAACAGAATTTAAGGAATTGCTTTCGTCGGCCCTCAAAAATGATGTCAAGAGACACCGTATTGAACAAGTAAACCTCACTCGACCTCAGAACAGCGAGTATCGGTGGATTAGCTCTGCCTTTTTCTTTGTCCGACTTATGGCCGCCTCACGACGGGCGTTATGGGACGTATCCCAGATGACCGAAGAAAATTGGACTCTCAATGCTATAATCTCATTTCATGTCATATCAACATTACCTTGCAGCCAGTCCCTGAAGTAGTGAAGCCACATGGGGGGCAGCTGTCCATTGTCCTCCTTCAGCACGTAGCGGACGCTGCGGAACCTGCGGTGCAGCTCGTGCAGCAGCGGCTGTTTGTGAGCATAGTCGGCCCGCTGCGTCACCACGTACATGTTGTAGAAGGAGAAGAATTTGAACTGGGCGCCGATGAAGTCATACTCGCTGGTCTCCCGCGGCACAATGTCGGTCAGCTCCAGGCCGTCCCGCACCTGGGTGGTGCCGTACAGGCTGACCCCCAGCAAGGCCAGGAAGAGCATGATCACCACCACCTGCAAAAGGAAGAACACGGAGGGGTCGCAACCCCCAAATCATTTAATCCCTGGTCCTACTGAGTGTTGATTTTAATGTTATCATCTGCATTACAAATAATGTTATTGGTGTTTTCTCAATTGCAAGCTGTTATGACTTTGCTACGTATTGCCGCCATTATAGCAAACAAAACTACATTGGAACTTAGTGGAGTGCAGGTCTTGAGCAATCGCAAATGGACATCAAAAGCCAACATCTCACGCTGTTGGACTTTGAGGAAGTCAAGCGGAATCTGGCGGGAAGACGCGTTACCGCACATTTTCTGAGCAAAGCACTTTCTTGTACTTGCAGCAACATTCACTTGCGGTTTCATCCCCTTCGAAAAGGGACTTGTATAATCTTGTGTACAAAGCCTGTGATCATCTGACCATGTGTTGCCAGATTTGGCTAATAATCGCGGATCAAAGAGCGCAGATGGAATAAACTGGAATGTTCCTTTTAGTCGTTTGGCAGCAAGGGGAAGACTGCGCATGAAATAATTTGCTCAAGTGGAGAAGTATTTGACAGCACGATGAAAAGACAAAGAAAAGATTCTGTAATGAAGTCAAGTACAGGCCACCAGATGATTTGAGTTGTGCGAGTGTTTTGAGAGGGACGGCCACCCACGAGACTGAGGTCAGACTGTGTGTGATTCAGATAGGACATGACTCCAGATTTCCTCCCACTCTGTCATGAGCTCGGGTGACTAACCCTCCTCGTTCAAACTCCCACACGCTTGCACAGAAGCCACTCTGCTCCGCTCACCTTGGTGGTGGACTGCAGCAGAAACGGAGCGTAGTGCTTCTCGGCGAAAGAAGCCAGTGTCCAACGGGTGCAGGGGGGTTCCATGCACCTCACGCCGAGCGAGGCCTCCCCAAACTGGGAGAGCAAGTCCCGTGTGGAGTTGTTATTCTCCGGGCCCTGGCTGCTTCCCTCTGCAGAATCCTGCTGAGGGCCTGAGCCTGAAGTAGTAGCCGGAGCCCCGGAGTGACGATATCGAGCTGTCCGGTGACTCCGCCTCCCGCTGTTGTTATTGTTATTGCTGTAATAGTCGTTGTGAGGGTTGCTCCGGCCCGGGGGCGGGTTGATGGGCTGCACGGAGATCTGAGACCGGGGTTCGGCCGTGGTGTAGAAAGCCTGTGTGCGGGGGTCGTACTCGGTCCGGAGCTGCACCGTGGACTGCATGGTGATCTGTGTCTGCTGGGCAAAGCTGTGGCTGCTGTAGGAGGGCGGCGGGCTGTAGCTTGGCGGAGGCGTGTGGTACGAGGGGAGCCCCGTGTGGTAGGATGGCGGAGAGCTGTAGCGACTCCCGTCTGATCCATCCAGGTACGCCTGAGGCTCCATCTGGATCACGCGGTTCGCACATGGGCTGCAAAGACAGACACGTTAGGACACAAGACCCTGTAAAAGCTCATATTTGGATGCATTTTCCCCCCCACGTTGCTGTGTTGCATAAACGGAACAGACGTGGAGTGGGAGCATGAAGTAAGACAATATTAGTCGCAATTTTCCAGCCTTGGAGATAATATCACGAGTCACTTTTCATACGGCTTGTAAAGGTTCTAAACATTTTTTTCTTTCTATGTCATATTCATGGCAACGATCCAGAATTTGGGGAACCAGCAATTTATCACATTCCAGCGTGGTATCGACCGTCCGTTTTAGACTACTTGTAAAATGTTTCTCTCTTTGCATGTTTTCAGCCCGTCGCTATTCTGTATTGCTGTCAACGACACGGAATGGAGGGGTAATGGTAACTAGGCGATTTAACACCTTCTGAGTTAATATCAAAAGCCCCTATCATACTGTATGTAAAAGCAGACATTTTCCCCCTCCTTTTCCTCTATTTATAAATGCCAATGAAGTTTGGAACAAAGTAGAGCCACCAATTTTCCGTCTTCAAAGGTAGGAACAGAAGGCCCTTTTATTCTACCTGTAAAAGTTTTTTACCTTTTTACCAAGTTTTCGGTATAAATGGTAGCAACATGGAAGTGGGGGACAAAGTCAAGCATGTCCTTTTAAAGGCTTCGGCAGCAGTCTCAGAAGCCCCTTTCACACTGTCTGGAAGAGAAGCCATATTTTCCAGCTATTTTCCTGTGTTGCTGTTCTGTCTGAATGGCACTGTGACATTGGGTGACAAGTCAAGTCAAGTCAAGTCAACTGTATTTATAGAGCACTTTCAAACAGCCATCGCCGCATACAAAGTGCTGTACATGGAGCAATTTAACATATACAATAAACAGTAAAACAAATCGGTAATAAAGACAGTAGAAAGCACCAAACAGTAAAACCAAGAACAAATTTAAGTCATGCTGAGTCGAAAGCCAGAGAATACAAGTGAGTTTTGAGGAGGGTTTTGAAGATGGGCAGTGAGGAAGCTTGACGAATGTTCGGTGGGAGGTCATTCCAGAGAGAGGGACCAGCAACAGAAAAGGCTCGATCCCCTCTCAGCCTCAGTTTAGTTCTTGGTACTTCTAATAATGTCTGGTCCGCAGACCTGAGGCGCCGGGCAGGTGCGAGGGGCGGATGAGCTCAGAGAGGTAAGGTGGCGTGAGATTATTTAGAGATTTGAAAACAAATAAGAGGATCTTGAAAATAACTCTAAAATGTATGGGGAGCCAGTGAAGGGATGCCAGAGTAGGAGTTATGTGCTCCTCTTACGAGTACCAGTCAAGAGGCGAGCAGCGGCATTCTGGACCAGCTGAAGCCGCTTAATGGAGGACTGGCTGACTCCAAAGTAAAGGGCATTGCAGTAATCGAGCCGGGATGTGACAAAGGCGTGAATTACTGTCTCAAAGTGTTCATGAGAGAGGAGAGGTTTTATTTTGGCCAGCTGTCTAAGGTGAAAGAAGCTGGATTTAACAACGGCACCAATTTGCCGATCAAATTTGAAATCACTGTCCAGTTTAAGGCCCAAGTTTGAGACTGTTGACTTAAGATAAGGAGACAGGGGGCCCAAGTCTACAGGATGGGATGTACAAGGGCCACTGGGACCAAATAGTATCACCTCTGTCTTCTTTTCATTGAATTTCAAGAAATTTTGTGCCATCCAGGTTTTTATTTCTTCCAGGCAGGACAGGAGTGGCTTTAATGAGAAGGCGCTTTTTTGCTCAGTGGGACATAGATCTGGCAGTCATCTGCATAGCAGTGGAAGGGAATGCCATGTTTCTTAAGATGGAACCCAATGGGAGCAGATACAGCGAGAACAGCAGAGGCCCCAGAATTGAGCCCTGTGGAACACCACATGACAGGGGAGCAGTGCGTGACTCAGAGCAGCCAAGGCTGACACAAAAGGTTCTGTCAGCTAAATAGGACCTAAACCACTCAAGAGCACTACCGCCAATGCCCACCAAGTGCTGCAAACGAGTCAACAGAATACTGTGGTCCACTGTATCAAATGCTGCAGTTAAGTCCAATAAAACTAGACACACGTGGTCTCCATTGTCATTTGCCAGGAGGATGTCATTAGAAACACGTAACAGGGCTGACTCCGTGCTATGCATCGTCTTGAAACCTGACTGGAAGACCTCCAAGATGTTATGTTCATCCAAGAAAAGTTTCAACTGCATGTGCACCACTTTTTCCAGAATCTTTGAAATGAAAGGCAGTTTGAAATGGGCCTGAAACTTGACAGCACATCAGGATCAAGACCAGGTTTCTTGATCAAGGGTTGGACCACAGCATGTTTAAACTGTTGGGGAACTATACCAGAAGAGAGGCTGCTGTTGATGATATCCAAGACCGATGCACCAACACTCGGGAGAACCTCCTGAAAGAAATGCGGGGGAAGAGAGTCGCAAGGGGAGCCAGATGGCTTCGTCTGGCGAACTATATCCTCCAAAAGCTTCAAAGACACAGTTTCAAAAGAATTTAGCACAGCCGAACATGGAACATGGACAGAGGGGTCAGATGGGGTATTTGAGACCGCAGTCCTAGCTGTAGAGACCTTATCAATGAAAAACTGAAGGAACCTGTTGCACATCTCGGTGAAGAATCCGAGCAAGTCGGCAGAGGGGGTTTGAGTACCGAATCAATCGCTTTAAATAGTGCGCGTGGGTTGTGACGGTTAGCTTGAATAAGGTCCGACAGATATTCTCTTTGGCCTCTTTTACTGTGAGCTGGTAGTTGCGCCAGCAGTCTTTCCAAATTTGATAAGAGACATGCAATTTGTCTTTTTCCACTTATGCTCGCTTTGCGACACCCCTGCCTAGCTGCGCGAAGTTTTGTCGTTAAACCAAGGCTCGGGTTTAGGTTTTGGAAGCACAGTTTTTGAAGGAGCCACCAAATCCAGGATGGCACGACATGATGAGTTGAACCAAGAGGCGAGTTCCTCTGTGTTAGACGAGGGTACGCAAAGGTTATTAAAGGCATCAGAGAAACGACTAGCAGCGAGGGTTAAAAATTCGGCGTTTGCAACTAGGAGCGGCAGATTTCATAGCAGCATGCGATAAGACTACGCCAAATAAAACTGCCATGTGATCAGAAATACCATTTTCAAGGACTTCCAGATTAGATACCTGTAGACCATAAGCAAGGACAAGGTCTAAAATATGTCCTCGCTCATGTGTCGGGCTGGTCACATATTGCACGTAAATTAAAAGAGTCGATAAGTCTTAAGAAGTCCTTTGCTAGCAGTTTTTCCGACAGCACACATGGATATTAAAATCCCCATTAGGAGGATATGATCATATCTCATCCTGATTTCCGCAAGAAAGGTTGAAAAGTCGCTTAAAAAGTCTTTGTTATATTTAGGAGGACGGTAAATGACAGCGCAGAGCACCGGGAAAAGACGACCGACTTCAAAGAAGGTTGCTTCAAAGCTGGTGGCCGATGTGGTGAATGTGCAGCGTTTACATTTGAAATTGTTTTTAAAGATACTCACCGTTCCACCACCACGGCCCGATGTCCTCGGGGTATCGAGGAAACCACAGTCAGGCGGCAACAATTCAAGTAAAGCGTTGTACTCACCAGTACCCGCCCAAGTCTCAGTCAGACACAGGAAATCCAAGTCATTGGAAAGGAAATACTCCCTCAGAATATGGGTCTTGTTCGTCAACGACCGGGCGTTTAACAACGCGATCCTTGTGGGAGTAGCAACGGGAGGGATTGCCTCTTCCGATCGCCGATCCCGGGGGAATTCCCTCAAAAGCTTTCGCTGGATAACTCGTCGAGAAAGGCGTGGGGGGTAGAAAAGCCGTGGCGCGGTGGGAGAGCCAACGGCTGTTATCAAACACGAGTCAACGGGATCGAGGGCACACCACGACGGAGTAATTCCGTGTCGGAACGAGCAGCGACCGGCGTGTGTCTCAGATCCCATTTGAGCTTCACGAGCTGACCGCTACGTTTCGCGACGGCGGCGGCGGCGGCGGCGCTTCTGTGAAGGGGGCGAGCAAACGCGAAGAGATTAGCCGGCAAGTTAGCCAAGAACGGAGGTAGCGTCTTTTCACCACCGTCTTGCCAAAACGCGGCCGAAACTCCGACGTGTTGTTGAATCAATAACAACGACTGGCGATCATAAACCAACCGAGACGCTGTTAGGGAGGTAACAAGCATTGCGAATAGTAAAAAAAACCCGAAATGGCAGGAGCGTCGCCGAACACACTGGCGCACAGGCAGCCATCAAAGTCGGTTAAATCAACCCACCAATGTGACACATTCTGGGATAGCATCAGAAGCTCCCTTAATCATTTTTCTCCCTATTGCTGTTCTGCACAACTGGCACGGACAGTGGCTAGGGGATTGAAGTTGACTCCTGGGCTTTGGAGGCAGTCTCAGTAAGCGAGGTAATAATTCGATATTATCAGCAATTTCAAATATTGCTTGTGGGAAGAAGTGTTTGAAGTGTACAAACAAATTGGAACAACTTCCCGGAATGGATTGTGTTCCACCTGGGAGGTTTTGCTGTATTACTTCATCTTTTTGATCCAGCTCTTGACTCGGCTCTCATTCGATTACGCAGGTGTACCTAATGCTGTGTTTTCCGGGAAATGAGGAGCTGAGCCAACTAGGATTTAACTTTGTGTGCGTGTACTGTGCACATCTGTGCGAGTACTCTGCCAAAAAGCATGCCCAGACTGGCAGGAGACTGGCGAGGGTTTCACAACAAAAAGCCAAGGCAGACAAACAACAAATAGAAGCAGGCCATCAGACAGCATTGGACAACTTGAGAAGTCATTAGAGTAAAAAGGCTGCGTGTGTGTCAGACATGGTCAGCGTCAGATCACGAACTAGTTTGTGTGCGCGCGTCCACACCTGTAGAAGCAGCAGAAAATGTCAAAGCGTCTGTCTTCTCGTCGGTACAGGTCCATGCTGAGGATGGCGGGGAAGATGAGCAGGACCATAGCAAAGTTAAACACCACCACCACTGCAGCCTGGCGGAAACACACAAACATTTATATTAGCCTACATGAAAAGTCATTTTAGTAGAGCAAGAAATTTGTGATTTATTGAACATTTGCTCCTGACTGTCATATTGTTTGGATCACCATGTTTATTGGATTTGAGGCAGTGTCAAAACAATACTATACATTTTTGTTACCTTATTCAGCCACATGAGAAGTTCAAAATATTCGGAAGAGCTCTCACTATGATGTCACTACGAACTCTAACCACAACAATAGATGCAAGAATATTTTGACCATATCACTTTCATTACATTCGATGATTATTCTTATTATTTTTTTACGTGTTCTTAATGATTGAAGAAAATATATGAGCATACTCTATTTTATTCGGTATATTTTAATTGTACGACTTTGCTATTAATATTATTAATATTCATCTTTGATTGACTGATTAACAGTTAATGTAACATTATGTTGAATAATTATAAAACATAATGGAATTTTTTTATAGCTACAAATTGTATACAACTTGAACAAGACTAATAATCAATTACTTTTATGTTATATGAAATTAATGTGTGTGTACAAATAAAATAAAAATGGAAAACTATCATAAAGAAACATTTTACATGAAAAGTGAAGACGACTACCAAATCAAATCTTACAATGGTGAAAAAAGTAGAAAAAGATCATAAGTATTTCGTTCAGGAAAGATGATTTGTTAATCTTCTGATGGCACAGAATGTTAGTGAAAATGTCATTGTACAATTATACAACAATGTGATTTCGTGTATTTATATAACATTTTAAAAGAGAAGACGATTTGAATTTAGCTTTAGAATAATAATAAGTCTGCATGTGTCGAGGCGAGCGAATTGCCATTCGATGTTCCTGAAACACGTGAATATGCACAAAAAAATGTATGAGGTTTGTGTGTCAGACAAGTAGGTGCAGTCTTGTGGTTGAACTTGTGAAGGTGGTGCACTGAGCGCAAGGAGGATCATGATAATGATGGGGAGGGGTTGAATTTGACTGGGGCGCTGCCCGCAGCGTAATATGGGACTCGTGTGGCTGCCAGACCGCTACGCACAGGCACACAAACACACCCTGATAGGCACACACAATTCTGTGTGAGCATGTGTGTGTGAGACCACCCAAGAAGTCAAGAGGCCTGAGGTGAAGGGAAAACAACTCTTACACACCAAGATATGCAAATATACAAAGTTTTAAAAAAGAAACTACACTACAAGCTGCTTCTGAAGACACACACACACACACACACACACACACACACACACACACACACACACACACACACACACACACACACACACACACACACACACACACACACACACACACACAAAAACATCTGTGCCCTCCCCCTCATTCCTCAGCTCACTAGGCAGTCAGGAGTAATGTGAGAGACAACAAGAGACAGCGTGCAAAAACAATTCATTCTCAATTGGCCCACTGATGTCCAGACTGATCACCTATGACTCCAAACACACACACACACACACACACACACACACACACACACACACACACACACACACACACACACACACACACACACACACACACACACACACACACACACACTCTCTCTCTCTCTCTCTCTCTTACGGTGACCGCTCAGTGACCTCCGAGTGGGAAGATTTACCATCACATCTGTCTTCCACACATGAACGTGTGTGTTCCACTGTGCGTCTTTGTGCCGTTATCTGGACACAATTCCCTGCCCTTTAGTGACACGGGGAGGGAAGCTAATGAAGACAGGAAGCAGGAAGTGCTTCTTGCTGAGAGAGATACACACTCCCTGGACAAAAATATTGGGACATGTGGAACATGGATTCACCCTATCGGGGAGCCTTTTTTTCTCCAGATGCCAGAATGTGTCTATGGGGATTTTTTTTTGGTCCATCCATCCAGAAAAACATCAGTCAGGTTCGAAGTTTTTAAGGGGGTGTGCCTCCATACCTTTGTCCACATATGCTTCTTACCCATTACATTGTAGTCCATAATAAATTGGTCCGTTTTCCAAATACAGTTACATAGCAACAAAGTGTGGGAAAAAAAAGCACGGTGCATTGAACGCATGTTCAACAACAACCACACAAATGAACAAGGGTCTCCTGTGCTGGAAATGCTAATGTTAGCCTGTGTGTTTCTTGTTTGTCATTTCTAGCCTTGTCCCTAAAAACACAGTTGGTTTACATTGGAACCCAGGCTGATTTCGTCGGCGGAAAAGTGCCAAAAGCGAGCAGAGCCATGTCGAGCCAAGTATGTCCCGTTGGGTGGGAAAGAGTGCGAGGGCGATCTGATTGAATGCTGCATTGGCAGAAGCATGTGCTCCACAACACTGGAAGCACATTAGCACTCAAGAGGAAGCGTACATAAGAATGAATGGATGCTATGTGCATTCGCCGCGTGCTGAGAAACGCAAGTGTGAGCCGACAATGAAGCAGCCCGGATCAGACCGATGGGGGAAACAGATCATATTTGACAGAGTGGCTGTAGTCACGCCATCCATCCACACATGCTAATACTCACGCTGGTGAAATCTGGCCTCTGCGTGCATGTGTGTGCGTTGCAGGGGCAATAAGCTTAGGCAGAGAGATCACCATTTACGATGCTAGATGAAAAAAAGGCAGCAATACCGTCTGTTTTAACTTCAAATACATGAAAACGAGAATACTGTACTGCATTCTTACCAGTTCCTAAAGTGAAGTCATGTTTTTTGCCTCTGGCAGTCAGAAATAGAGCAATCTTTCTCCCCTTGGCAAAATGCTAATGAAACGTTTTTCTGCATATCAACGTATTCATATTTAAATTGATGTTGTTGCCTTCAAAATTCAGCAGAGCCTTACTCAAGGTTTAATCAGCCGTGGTGGCAATCATGGAGATGTTGCTCTTTTGGACCTAAGATTGGGCTCGTAATCCAAGGATGGAGCTGTTCCACATTTCTCTTCAAAGGTCCTTTCAGTAAGAGCGCCTGCTGTGGCCCTGGTTTCGACTAGACCAATGAAAATGTTCTAGAAAACGACGCCTCAAAAGTCAAGCAAAACCTGGAGTTAGAACTATCACAACCATCTTGAGAGATCAGTGAAATATTAAAGCATTGACTCCACACATGCTTTTTTTCTCGCCATAGAAGAGGAAATGGAACTTAGTATGACATAGCAAAGTGTCTGACTGCTCAGTAAAATATGATCAATGCAATTACATACACAAAGTAAATTTGCCAACCAAATGCTAACATGTACACCGAAATTAGAGCAATACCTGTCAGTGTCATTAGGTGACTCTGCATGACTGCAAGAAACTTATTTTTCCCTCTCAAGAACGTCTTCACAAGGTGGTTAGTTTTCCTCCATCGTATTGACCTTTGTACACTTAAAGGCAGTTACAAACAGTTAAATGTTACGAAAAGCACTGCCCATCGAATTTTAAAAGTGTTTTTTTCTTGCCTGAAACACATTAATTCTTCTTTACATTAAAAGAGATAACTGTACAAACCTGTAATGAGAACGCCCGTAGTGCGGGGATGGGAATGAGGGCAGCCATAAAGAAGGCGGTGACGTTGCTGATGGAAGTTAGCGCCACGCTGGCTCCGGTCCTCTTTAGACACTCGCCAGTGCGGTCCTGAGCCAGACGACACAAAGAAATGATTTAGTACTTTATTAATACAACCGTAGCCATGGGCAAATGTGTGTAAATACTTGAGAAGGAGGAGCACTATCATCGCACTGATGTTGATAGACAGTGATTGCAGTCAGCTCAAGTGCTATTAGGTTATACAAAAGAGGGAGAACACAACGAGCTCCTACATTATCTCTCAAAGTGAAAATGATGATTGCTGGGCAACTTTGAACTTTTTTTTCCCATTAATTACTCCCTCTTAAAATACACACGGATAAACATCGGGAAGGTTTGGCGGCAACTGTGTGAAGACATGACGACGTGCGGGACCACACAGGGAGCGTCTCCATGCAGGCATGTTTGTGCAAGCGTGTGTGTGTGTGTGTGTGTGTGTGTGTGTGTGTGTGTGTGTGTGTGTGTGTGTGTGTGTGTGTAAGACAGGCAAGATCAGGTTCAGCTCTGTTTAGTTTTCATCTCCTCAAAGGAAGCTGGAGGTTGAGGGAGAGCAGGATACAACAATAACAAGCAAACGCATGCCTGTTTTCCCCTACAGGAGATTAAATTCTCACACAAAAACAGACGCATCCACACACTTTGTTGATGCCGTGCAAACTGTAAACTTGAGATTTTACAAATCTACATTTGTGAAAAAGAGAAGATAGTTCCTTTAAATTAGCAGAATTTGTTTTCTGTATGTGCAGAGCGCAATGCGATAGTATTATCGGTTTCCATTTCAATGCTAACGCAATCAAGATAGCATCAACTGAGGCCAACATGAGCAACGTTACTTCATAAAGGACAGAAATAAAATACTTCCTGTACGATTGAAGAATATTAAGTGAGACTAGCAAACTAAAGCTAATGTCCCGCAGCAACAGAAGGTTCAATTTCTTGCTCAAGGTCACCTTCGCCAGGGATTGAAACCTTAACCGCTGGGTTGGGAGACACCCACTCTACCACTGAGCCATGCTGGCTAATATAGCTAGCTAGCATGTAGAAGTTGGTTTGCACTTTCTGCTTTTAGTACTTCATTGTGAGTTCATAAATTGTTCCCTTTCACATTGCCTCTAATATTACCGCAAATTAGAGCTGTAACAGGAAGTGCCACTTCTTCCTCTTTGCCTTTTACACCAAACCCAGCAAAATGGGAAATTGCCATTACTGTGTCCCAACAGCCATCCCGACAATGTTTAATATGAGTCAGAAGAAATCAGCAGAATACCTTTCTAATATAAAAGCCTTAATATCATTGACCATTCCATATCAAAGAGAATGGTAGGATTACAGAGCACAATGGGGGACAAATTGTTTTTTTTTTTCCTCTTTCTTAACAGGCAGCACAAACTATTTGGGGTGTACAAAAGCGAGGATTGTCTGCTGGATGTTTTCGACTCACCTCAAATGGGATCCTCTTGTTCTGTCCCGTCTCACTGAAGGCGTGAGCGAGGAGGAAGATGTCATCCACGCCGACACCCAAAGCCAGAAACGGTAGCACCTGCGCCCCAAAAACAATTTATGTTAAAGTACAATTTTTTCCTCACTTAATCAATTATGTATTCAAAGAGTTATTGTAATAAAATAAAATACTGCATTCTAACATTACTTTTATTAAAATGGTAACAATTCAAAAAACAGAAAGATGGTTGTTATTTTTTTAAATGAACTATTTGATGTTTTCTTTTAATATCTGAATGACTGGCCTTACCAGTCAAATGAGCAGAAAAATGTGCGCACTCTTCATCCCCAGTGGTGAAATTACCTGTGTGGTGGCGGCATTGAAGGTAATGCCCAGTAGAGAGCAGAGGCCAAGGCCCGCCGCCACTGACAGCGTCACCAGTAGGACGCCGGCCAACCCAACGGCCCCCTGAGATTTGGCGCAGTCCCACCGCAGCATGGTCAGACACGCGTAGGCCAGCTGGGGACGGATGATGAAGATGACGCACGAGGGAATACAATAATACTCTTCTAAGGATATGGACGAATGGCCGCGTCCTCTACCATCAGCAAGTAGCCGCTGGCCACGCGGATGACGCTTATGTCGGAGAAAGACTTGAGAATGTCCTCCAGGGTGGTGGTGGTGAAAGACAAGACCTTCTGGGATGAGTTGGCTGCCACGCTCTGCAACACAGCCTGAAATAAAATTCAAGAAAAAGATCTGGAACTTAGCTTGGAATTACTGATGTTTATTTGGATATAATGCAACAAAGATAACAAATCTGACGTGTAATACACTGCAACTGGGATCGCAGAAACTCCGTCTGAATTCTGTCCAGAGTTCAATGAAGGACTTCAAATTGTCCGTCGATGTGAATGTGAATAGTTGTTTGTCGATATGTGCCCTGCGATTGGCCAGTGACTGGTCCAGAGTTTGCCCCATAGATATTAATGGACGACTTGATATTCCAGCGCACTGTTGCAGCCGGCTAACAGACGTACCTACGTGGCGGCCATCTTGGGGAGGTCTACGTTCCCATTAAATGTAATGCATGGACTTTGAAATGAACAATTACATTGTAAATGACTAATTTTTACCGATTTTTATTACGTTGACTTTTTTGTCATTCTCAAATTGTGTTGTCAATTCAGTACATTTGAAAAGCAAAAAAAACAAAACAAAAAAAGCCCCCAAAATCATTCTAGCAGTAAAATTATATTCCCAGTTCCCCTGTTGTATTTGTGCACCCCTTATCCTCCTTCAGGTTGCGAGTGAGAAGGAGACCTTTATAAGCTTACTTTAAGACACACTGGATTGCTCACCAGCAAGGCACAAATAGACAGGCGACCTTTCACACTCACAATCCCAATCGCACCCAAGGACATTTTAGAGACCTCCCTGAGCCGAACGGGCATGTTTTATCGATTGTGGGACTAAGCCGTGAAAGCCCGTGTTAGCACACGGAGAGCATGGGAAGGAAGGCCATAGTCCGGATCCAAACAGCCAACCTGAGAATTGTGCGGCAGATGTGCTGACCACTCATCCACCTTTCCGCCCTGCAACAATTAGTTCCTTGTTATTATTTTATTATTTTTAGGAACGTAACTAGAGACTGCCCATGAACACACTCCACATATTCCAAGTTAAAAAAGACCTGTGCTCAAATAGAAGCCTCACTTCAAATAAAGCCTGGTGCTTTCTCGCATTGAGTAAATAAACTCTGCAGGCCACTAACCGAGGTGTGTCGAAAAACTCCAGAAAGCTGCCCACAAAAATAAGCAAATCAGTGAAAGACACACATAGCAGAAAACCTAAACTCCTTGGGGGAGGTAATGATGGCTGTGTATCCATTATCAACTTGTTTTTGTAAGACAGTACCACGATCCACCTTTTCCCTGTCTTCTTATCTGCGTGCAGACAGATGTCTTCAACATTGACCCGCAGTTACTGCTCATCGGGGAGCATGGCTGGCTGACACACATTCTCACACAGATTCCCTCGCACACCTACACACTTGCGCTCACGTGTGCATTTCTCGCAGTCACGCCCAACGGCGCAAATTTGAACACACATGCAACACAGCACGACGCCGGCAGCTTGTATTACGACCATTGATTTAAAAAAAATATATACAGCGGCACCCCGAGGCCCCCAAGATGAATGACGCGCACACACACGAACGCATCGAGGTCACTGCTTGTCAAACAGGGCTTTGGTGTGAGGTGGGGGCGCCGGTGGGATGATGTCACACGCGAGCCACCAATGGGGCCACAGCTGGGAAAGTGATTTGATGTGAGATCCAAATGTTCCTAATGTATTCCAGACATGCCGAGCTTACTACTATGCTATACGTTCTACCCACTACGACCCTCCACCAGATACCATCAGGCGGCCTATCATCCATCAGGGGCCCTTTGCATGCATGTTCACATGTTATCCTGTTAGTGATTTACAATAGCATTGTTGAGGATTTACAGGAGATTACTATTCCCTTGTCTAGCTTGCCTACCTCGGAATATCTCCTCTGCCAGGCCTCCAGTATGGCCGCGGCCTTTTCCTCATTCCAGTTGATGTGGGAAACCTCCTCGTAGCCCCTGAAGTGCTCAAACATCTGCTTGGGAGTCATCAGCTGGAACATGGTCTGCAAAGCCTGAGCGCTGGAAGGAGAAGAGACGGCCATATTTATGGAGGAAGAACACAACAAGGAGCATTTTTTTCCTTTTTTTGGGGGGAAAGAGAAAGAAAAGCAAACGGACGAGATATGGACAAAAGTACCGGGACACCTGGCCATTCATCTCAAAGGAGTGCTTCCACAACAAACTTTTCCTAGCATGCCTTGATGAGCTTTGTTTTTGTCTCTTTGGTGTAGGGATGCAGCAAACAGAACAGTCAATCTTCACAAATCAAAGAATAAAAATGCCAGATCCCGAAAAATGCCATCCTCTTGTAGCTAATTAGTACACTACCTTAATGCACTAGGTTTTATGCATGCTTATTGACCATTCATTGACAAGCTTAGCGCAAACAAGACACTTGTGAAGATAAAGCAGGTGTCCTCCAAATGACCCAAAGGATTTGTCTGGCTGCTTGCTTTGGAATTAGGTCTGTGTAGCTAAAAATGTGGTATATTTGGATAAACTGGCTAGGCCATAGATCACTGTGAACACATGTACTGTATGTATGTACAGAATGTGTGTGTGTGTGTGTGTGTGTGTGTGTGTGTGTGTGTGTGTGTGTGTGTGTGTGTGTGTCTTTGCATAGTAGTCTGTGCTGAAAGGGAACAGCTGGAACTGGAAGAATTCAGTGGAATATCCTAATGACTGCAAGATTTACAGCGTGCATGCACACACACACACACACACATGCATTCGCGCACGAAAACACGCACACGCTTTTAGAATACATTAAAAAAAAAAAAAAAAAGAACAGAAAACACACACTCCTTCCAGAATAAGCAAGGCGCAAATCTTGTTGAATGTGTTACCTGAGCAGGGGTCCGCTGCCGTTCTTGGTGGTCCCGCCGACAATCAGCTCCTCCTGCCAGTGCATGTATTTCCTGGACAGGCCGTAGCAGCCACCGCTCAGGGTCCATGCCACATCTAAAGGCTTTTGGCGCAACAAAAGCAATACAAGACGTGAAAATAAACTGTCAACATCTACGCTCAAAAATCTGACATCGAGCCCGAAAAATATACAGAGAGCACATACCTTGGTGGAGTTCTTGTTGGGGGCGGTGAGGGGGCAGTCGGGGTCGGAAGGGTTCAGGCAGGGTCGGTCCATATAGCCGTGGCCGACGTCTGCCTTTTCCAACATGTCCTCAAAACTGTCCACGGGGAAGTGTGCCCGCCGCAAGTCCTCCAGGAAGTCCTTCGGGTCAAAATTGGTCCACTGCAATGGGTCTTTACCTCTGTGTAAAAAAAGGATGGTGATGCAGATAAGTGTAAAACCATTCTTCTGTACTTAATCCTAATCTTGAATCAAACTGGTTTGTATTCAAGGTACATTTTTGTAATGGTCCCCAGCAAACAAGAACCCTTGGGCACAAACGCTATGGAAAATGGGTGGACACGTCATGTTTCCAGGCATTGATTGAATATTTATCATGCCAAGTCTGGACGGTGAATTCAATAAGGGTCTTGAGAAAATTTGCATATATTGCAAACTGGAAGGTGAATTAGCAGAGCAGAGCATAGCTTGGCCCTCCTGCAAAGCCAAATTGCACGCAAAAAAAAAACCCAACATTTTTTTTAATTTAATGTTAATGAATGTATAGAAGGTAGTGAAGAGAAGAATTAGGGAAAATGCACTGTACTTAAGAAACTAAAATAACAAGTCGTATTGACCTTTATCCAAAACGTTTTTGTTTGGCTTGACCAGGGTGCATACAGTTAAAAGTAGTAAACTGATGTACAAAATCCAAATTAGCGATGCACCTGAAACAAAGAAAAAAAGAATCCTCAAAAGTTTAGGAAGAACATATTTCTTTAGCCCTGCAATTTAAGATATTGTAATGAGTTTTATTGTGACGTGTTGCTGTTCCAGGCTTGTGGCAAATATGTCATATTCAGTTACTTTGAGCGCTGCATTTTACGAGTTCATGAATGCAACTCTGTTCGTGTTCGTGAGTGTGGGAATGGAGGGAGACCGTGAGCCGTTGCGTGTGCTGTTCCAGTTTCGATGCCAACTGCGGGCATACATACAGTAGCATGTGTTTGGGTTATTAATAAATGGGAGCTCACTGACCAATGCCTCCGTAATCCAGAGTAGACGCTACAATATGTTAGCGTATCAAACAAGACATCATGTTGCAACGTTAGCTCAAACACACACGATAAGCGATCATTCTAGCTGTCAGACATGACTGTCCCCATTTCAGAAATGAAATCAGGCACTTGAAATGAGCCGCTTCCTTTTTAGATGGAGAGCATACTGGTCGTGCTGCTCTGAAAGGCGGGTTTGCGTCATAATAAGTACTTTTGGTGAAAGGCGCCGTAACTTTGGGACTCTCTTGCCGGTTAACCATGACACTGTTTTAATCAGAATGCTTCCTGTTTACATCACGGATGATTCCAATTAACACGACTGCGTATTTGCCTCACAGACAGGCCAGTAAGAGTCGTGGAAGATCAAGTGGTTTTGAGAGAAAAACAAATCACCACATAAATAACGGTATAAATAAATGACGCCTATTAATTTAATTGCCAAAGAATTTAAACGTAGTCGTGAGTAGTTGACTAATCTTGGCAGCCCTACCCGCGACTCTTTTGGGAATATGTACTAGGCAAAATGGATGGAATCGGACTGCAGTTGTCATATTAGTCTGAGGACCTCGTATCCTGTTCTGCATTCTGTCCATCTGCTTTGTTCAATTTGATTTTTCTTGCAGAAAAACGTGAGCGATAACATGGTGGCCCTTGGGTGTATCCCGGTGTTCCTTACAGTACAAACATTGCACCGACAGCAGCCAATGTGTATGGAAGCAACATGAATTTCTGCAAACGCTAAGGCCTCGCAAGCAACGCATTCACCACAAGGACTTGAATACAGACCGGCCAATGTTAGGAGGAAAGGCCGCCAATAAGAAAGTACTGGATTGCTTGATCAATATGCATATAGCTTTTGCAGACGCTTGTGAGAAGTCTTGACTGAGACATTTCATCAGTCCCGTCCGTCTTCAATAAATCCAAAATATAAGAGCGAGCAGGAGAACTGTTTCACGATGTGTTTATGTCAAAGAATAATAGCAAGTTTTCTTTTATTTCAACCCTTGCAAAGTGACAGCAAAGAGGAACTTTCAGTGCCAGGGTCGGATTCCTGATCCAAGCGCTCCTTGTTCCTTCTAAGCTCTCCATGCCTCGCACATTCCAGCCTAAATCTCATTCTTTCTCTCTCTCTCTGTCATTCAGAGCACATTGTATGTGCTTAACCAGGCTTGGGTTATTATTCCCAGCCTCCCAACCAGAACATGGTAAAAACGTCATCTACCGTTTCGCACCAAAAGAACCAAGTGAAGCATTGCGCGCGTACAATCGATCGGCAACTACGACTTAAGCGGACTCAATTTGAGCCAATGTCTCACACACACACACACACACACACACACACACACACACACACACACACACACACACACACACACACACACACACACACACACAAACACACACACGTGCATGCAAAGGCAAATATGCTGCGGAAAAGTATTACTGTTGCAGCAGGCCATTAGCAACAGAAAGGCCAGACAATGATGTGAGGCCCAGGGCTGAAGAGAAGCGATGGCCAGCGATACGCATGCCAACAACCACTACAATAGAGCCTTCAGTTGGGACGAATTCAGGACACACACACACACACACACACACACACACACACACACACACACACACACACACACACACACACACACACACACACTGTTGGAGTCTGATAGTTGTGTTGAGTGTGCCTGGGAAGCACACATAAAAGACAGAAAAACAAGATTCAGAGATCCACATCTCCTCCTGGCTGTTTTGTAAACAGACTCACTGTAACAGTATAGTGCTGCCATGGCAACAATTCCAAGATGGGTGTTGATGCCAGCTGATTCCGAGCTCAAGGTAGACTACACCTAGGACGGATTGCCGGTCGCTTTCATGTGACATCATTGCAGTGCGACACGGTAGAACGCATCAATGAATGCTGCGTGCTGACAGCATTTCTAAAACAAAGGTCATAAGGATCCTCTCACTCACAATATAGTGGTTCAAAAAGATAACATAGGATTGCATTGCTGTATGAGATCCGTAACAGAAGGCACCACCTTTACCCATCCGGCCTTTCACACAGAACACGGCAAAGGCGGTATATTGCAGCAAGTGTATATGCTTTTACATAGCGTCACGGAATTCCACCATCGAATTATGCTAGCATCGTGTTTGAAATGTTTAAGGTACGGCATGTTGGACAGCGGCTATTGCTTTCAACCCAACATTGGCAGGAAAAGTGGTTCTCTCCGAGATTGACATCTCTGTCCAAGCAGTATGGAATTCCCTTAAATGACAATGAGAATTATAGGTACAATGAGAATTATAGGTACCATACCAAAGCAAACCAAACCGCATATCTCCGTGGAAAAAAGGACATCTTATGTGCGCAACGAAGTCTCAATCCGCCAGTTTCAAAGCGAGGCAACTGACTAAAAATTGCATGAAGCAGTCTAACGATCAGATTCAAGTGAAAAGAATGTGTAGAATACTTACGGTAGGTAGACCATCCCGGACTGGAGCTTGGCTCCCTCCCAGAAACAGTCCAGAGGTGTGATGATGAGACAGGGATGAAGCTTTTCGATGATCTGATCACACACACACACAAACGCGTGCACACATTAGGGTCATCTTCAATTAAGGGTCATTAAGTCTGGTTTGTTGACTCTTTATTCACCTTTCATAATGTGAAAAGAACACCTCTGACAGATTTAGTCACCATTGAGCATTACTATCTTTGTAGAGGCGCAATTTTTATAATTCAAGTCTGCTCTCAATTGAGCAGAATGGCATCCATGTTACTCGGGAAAAGAAGCAACCATATTTCCCCATTTACCTGATCCATATAATGTGTTTCCGTGACTAGTTCTCCTGATTTGTAGCATAAATGTTCCAATTTCCATTGTCTGGGGGAAAACAAAAAGGGAGAAACAAAATGGAGTCATCACACCTAAAATAACATTTCAACGTGATGTATCCAGCTGCGCGTAGAGCTCTTTGAATGAGCGATAATGGTGACATTTACCGGTTGTAAAGGTAAACGTGAACTCTGCTGGCTCGCATGGCTGACTCCAGGTGCTGTTGGAGCGCGTCCACAGTCAGCACGCTGGCTCCTTCCTGCCGCGGTGTCTGGATCATGAGCTGAGGGTTGAACATGGCCTCTTCGCCGATCTTTTGTCGCGTGTACTTCAGTTCCTGGTTCACGCGCCCGCCCACTGCGAAAGAAGATACGGCCGTTGAGAATGAATATGTGGAAAACATACTAAGATTTGGTATCAGTTATAAAAGAAGTAGGAAAGGAAAAGGGGAAAAAAAACTCAGTCTGCTTCTCTGTGGGGAGTTTGCCTTTCAAGTGTCAGTTTTGTTTTGTTTTTCCGACTCTGATATTATTCTAAAAGGGTATTTTGCCTTTAGGTCAACAGGTCCCACGGTGACAGATGACACTGTCGTGGAGGTGTTCCAACTGATATCCTTCATACGGCTTGAAACGGAATTGAATAACACGGGTCCAAAATGTCCTACTGTAAACTAACTAACCACATGTGCTGCAACGTTTGGAAACGTTTGAAGCAGGTTACACACATGCCGAAAAACAGACAAAATGAGAGCCTCTTCATTCCCTTTCAATCAAAATCATAAAAGGGCTGACTATAGAATGTCTCTCAAACTATTATCCTGACCAATGGTCTTTTTTCGCTTCCCCTGTCTGTGAACCAAAATCGATTGGGGGCTGACCTCAACCTTATCACATTTATATCTTGAACAACAGCACTTTGCTTACAGGCAGCCAATGAGCAAATCCACATTCGACGCTTCCACTCGAACACGCTGCGCCAGACGACGTAGACTGAATATGTGTGTGATAAAGAGGATGGCTCTCTTCCAGCTTCAGCTACCAGTATCATGGTGGGACTAAACCATGTGCGTGCGCCCTCGGCTCTCAGCTCACCCCCGGCTACAAAAGCGGTCTTTCAGCTCCTTCCGCTGGCCGCCTCCTCCCCGGCACGGCCAAGCGGCCCTGGCAAAGCCTCTCACGTAAACACACGCGGGTAGACAAACGTATGCGACTGCACTCGTGCAAACATGTCCACAGAGGAATGCCACACCACATGGCTAAAGCTACGCTAGCTCGCCCACCTCTGCTAAAGATGAACCATCGTGATCATGCGCTAATCACTGAAGAATCATAGGAAATGTTTGGGAGCGATAACAACGGAGGCATTCAAACCAAATTCAAGCCAGAATGAAATTGTAAACCTTCATAGATAAACTACCGTCATATGCCTGAATTTTGGTACCAAGTTCCATGCATTATTCATTCAGAAATGCAGCACGGTCTCACAGCCCTGCAGCAAGTGCGATTGTAACGTTACACTATCATGGTGCCGCTGGTATTGTAAGAACCTTTACTGGAGCCAAGTTTCCATAATGTAGCCCAATTTGGTTAGCAATCTGGCGTTAAACAATATACGCATCGACATGATCTCGCAGGCATGCAGCAAGCGCAAATGTAATGTGATGTAGCGATGGCTCCTTCCCGCGATCCCCAATAACAGGGCCGCTATCCAGCTGTAATGCACATAACTCACCACATTTACAGTAAGTGTTCCAATTTGGTTTTAGAAAACACACATTAGGATGGTCTCACAGCCGCGCGGCAGGTGGTAATGTGACTTGCCCTCAAATAGATACTTTCTCCCACGATCACGTCACCACTAGGTCGATTTAATCATCTTTACTGTAGCCACGTTAACACAAAGTGTTCCAACCACATTCTCATCAAACAAAATACACATAGCATGGACTCACGGCCAGGAATCAAGTGCAGCAATAACTGCCCAAAAAAAGGCTTTTCCTCCCTATCATGGTGCCATGAGGTAGCTATGATGACGTAGTCTTTACGACGGCCATGTTTCCACAGAGTGGTTCAATCCAATCAGCATCAAACCAAATACACAGAATGGTCTGACGGCTATGCAGCAAGTACAAATGTAACGTCATCTCAAATAGACTCCTCTCTTCCTCCCCTGTATCATGTTGCCACGAGTTAGCTCCGACTCCCTGGTAGCCTTTTTTTCCACAAATCAAACAACATTGACATCCGCATTGTCTCACGGGCGTCCAGCAAGAGCAAACTTAATATGCAGCGAAGAATTAGACATCCAGAAGCAGTTGCAGAAGGAGGAACTCAGTTTGAACCCAGACCATTGCCGAGGTAGAATGATACCAACCAGATTTGTGCAGATTTGCAAAAATCTGCGTATATATCCGCAAAGACACAAATGAAGCACCAAGCGTGCGTGAAAAATCTGTACCATTTTATGACGTCTTAGCCCAATTTTACAAAATGGCTCGGTTGGCGTAAGCGGGCATAGGTTGAATATTTGCAGGCCGTTGTAATGGCATTAAAGTTAAACATAAGCATGCTTGTTCTGCTAGGGCCGGACCACCCAGAGAAGAGGCAGGGGGAGAGGGGAGTCATGTCTCGGGGCATTAGGAAAACATACTTGATTTCTTTTTATTCCGCAAACCACGAGCAGCGTTCCCTTCTGATCGCATGTTTGTAATAGTCCTCATTAATAGCAGGCCACGTCAAAGCAGAGCGACATGCTCTGACGTTACGCCGTTCCCCCCCGCCCCCCCAAAAAAAGGAGCACGCATGGAAGTGATTTGAAGACAGTGCACTAGCAGGCCAGCCTGTCTGATACACTCAACACTCGGGAGTTAAAGTTGACCCCCCAGGCTCCGTTCAAGTCCACTGCAAAGAGCACATTGCGCAAACGTGGGACAAGGTGCATCCTATGTCGTCGTATTCTGAGACAGAATGCGGTGGCTGCCACCCAAAGTTGGCAGAGCAACAGACGGGACAACTTAAAGGAATGTAGTCGCTGGACAGGAAACAGCACATTAAGGCCTCGGGCTCGGAGAATTCCTCACTTCACGAGGTTGCCGCGCTTTTGGGGTCAACACTTACACAGCCTCGGGGTGAAATTAACACCCCAGCTGGACCAGGAAAATGTGTGTGCGCACACAGCTGTGGTTCTTCAATGACACATATTCCCATATCCCTTCTCCTCAGAAAACTGCTTGAAGCCCAATGTCATCTGCATCGGAAAGGTGTTCCTGACTTTCATCTACTTCCTGTGCCATCTCCATTCCTCACTTTCTCCCTTTGTGCGTGTGTGTGTGTGGTGGTGGTGGCCTATCCCAGCTGTCTTTGGGCAGTAGGCGGGGGACACCCTGAACTGGTTGCCAGCCAATCGCGGGGCACATAGAGATGAACAACCATTCACGCTCACACTCACATCTAGGGACAATTTTGAGTGTCCATGCATGTTGTTGGAATGTGGGAGGAAACCGGAGTACCCAGAGAAAACCCACGCAGACCCGGGGAGAACATGCAAACTCCACACGGGGAGGCTGGGGCTGGAATTGAACCCGGTACCTCTGCACGATGGGGGCGACGCGCTAACCACTGGACCACCAGGCCGCTCATTTTATTTATATACTGTATATACAGGTATATACATATAAAGAATTTTACGTAGTCTTATTGAAGCTACAACACTTCTGTAGACAGCACAGAGTGCACAATCAATTTCAGTATTTTTGTTTTTAGCTGAGACAAACTCGAAATAGTGACTCTTCCTCCAGTTTGAAAATGGGAATCTCTCTGACTCTCCACCATTGCTGTTTCCGGACACGTGAGTCAATGCACTGAAGATTATGATGTCACTCCCTCAGACGGTGATGTGAATTTGAATACAGTACTCCCACACAATGCCTTTCACCACGTTCACGCTGCAAATACCAGTTTCCCTTTCTTTTTCTATATAGTATCGTTATTTGATTGGTGATTTTAGTGAGTACTGTAGTGTTAGGATCAAGTGTCCTCTGTACTGTATTTTATTATTAATTAATTAACTTTACATTACAATATGTGCAAGAGGGGGGCAACATGGGTGACAAGAGTGAGCTGTTTATTTAATTCTTGTCAAGTCTTTCTCACGGATGCCTCCAAACAGCAGGTGGTGAAGTACCACTGTCTGCCTTAGTTAAAAAGTGACACTTCATCAAAGAGTCATGTGGAAGCAAATATATTTCACAAAGAACATTTCATAGTAAAAACACTTTACCTAAGTCATCAATATTAACAATAAAATGAAAAAAAAAAAGTAAACCCAAAACGTAACCGACTTGTCAGATGTAATGATGACATTCTTATTCGAGGGTCCAAAAAGCGTGCTTGGATGAAGAACATTTTTAGTATGACTGGGCAAAAAAACAATTCCCACAGACAAATTCCAACATCTTGTAGTCTTCCAATTTTCACGTTCTAAGCGTGAGGCAGCCCAAATATGAGGAGACAGTCCAGTAGATAGATGCTCCAAAAGTATTAGATGACCAAGGAGGCTTGTGTGAGTGGTAGTATTCAGCGTGTTGCATAACATTAACCCCTGCTCCCCTCTTTTCTGGATAATGGAGGGAGAGAAAGTGGGCTTCTAAGGAACTGACACTGACCCCCATCCCCTCCCCTTATACTCTCCCTCCTTGCTTCCTTTCAATTCTGAACTCCCCTTTTTCCTCCTCCTTTTACACTGCCCCCCCTTTTTTTTTTTTTTTTTTTGCTCTATCCAAAGCCGGCCTGTGATTGGCTAGATCATGATGGCAATCAGCCCGGCCCCTCTGTCAAAGCCAGAGCCCCCTTTTTTTTTTTTTTTTTTTCTCCTGCTCCACCTTCCAACCACTTCTGCAGCTTTCATGACAACAGAGCCCCACACCCTTGCATGCACATGTTGCACGCTTGACAACGGAAGCCTGGAAAACATGCGCAAACACTCTAAATAATAAAACACACACATGGGCAACCTACTAGCAAAATGAGCATTGCCTTAACAGCTCAAATAATAACTCATAAAAAAAAAAAATAACTTCAGGGTAGTAAATGAACAAGACGTGAGAGCTTTGTGTCACGTGTTTATACAGTATGTCGATGTGCATATATGTGTGTGTGTGTGTGTGTGTGTGTGTGTGTGTGTGTGTAGAGAAAGGATTAGCTGGATTAGAGCCCCTATCAGCAGAGACCCCCTGTGGTGGGGGAGGAAGCCCCCCCCTCCCCAAAAGCAGGTCATCTCTCCACCACCAAGCACTAGGCGACCTCCCATGCCCTGGGACCCCCAAAAGTCAGATGGAAAAATGACTTGCCATATGCACGAGAATGTGCACACAAGCCTCGTAGGATCAATAAGCGGCCATGTGAGAACAGGTTTTGATACTAATATCTATTTCATTCACAAACCACCTATGCAAATGGCTGAAGACATTGCTATGCATTATGCAAGTGTGAGATGATGCCATATTGAGACTAAAATGGACCTTCGATAACAACAATTTCATTCTATCCATATGTGAGCAGGCCACCATTTTTAAAAATTCACCGGCACTCACACTATGAGAATAAAGTGTCAAAAATCTTCGGGTTTCGTGTGACGCCAGGTATGGTTTCCCAGAGGAAATCCTCAATGTGCCTGCTGTCCATTTGCTTCCTTCCTGCCTTTAAAACCGCTCAGCTGCTACCACCAATCAGCCCATTGCGCTTCCTCCTCAACTACCTACTACCATTTGCTGTCTCTTCTTGGTTTTACGAGACCCATTCGTTCCACCTGAAAATCAGTTCTTCATTTTGGCATGGGTCATCCCCATATATTCCTCCATTTCAACATTCATGTGTCCCAATACTTTTCAAAGTGTGCATAGCAACAAACTGTATTTTATTATTCTCTCTAAAATGAGTAAGTGAGATTTGGGGCTCCCAGATGAAGTGATGTCAAAACAATTTTTTGCTGGCTAAAACAGCACATTTGATCACGCCTGGATTGTTAAAAATGATCTGTAGGATCTGCAACTGTGTCAGGATGTCAGCATCAAAAAGTGCAGTGGTTTTCACCAATTAAATTGCCTTCGAAAAGAAGTCAGACGGCTCTGACCAGTCTTTATAGGGCAGCCGTTTAGCGGCTCGCTGCTTGCTACTAGCCGCTAACGCTGGCAACATGCGCCATATTATATACAATGACAGCATACTTAAAGGGTTACACACACCCCCGAAATCAACTTTGTTTTGCTGATAAACTGTAGAAACGGGTGTCTACTCATTCTGTCTACATGTCCTGGTCAATATTTTGACATTTTAGTGCATGTTTGCTGAAATCTTTAATTTATTTATTTTTTCAAATCACAGGCATCATTTTCCCCAAATTCAGTGGTGGTGCCACGTGAGCTGATGTTTGGGCAATCTTTATTTATGTATTTACATTTGGCAGAGGTCCCTGCCATTAAAAAAAAAAAAAAAAAGTGCCGTTGTAGCTCTGAATGTCGGCTCGGCGATGCAGGTGTGCATCCAGCCACAAATATATGATGAAAGGCCTGACTGAGAGCCGAGACCCCATCTGACCCGGGGTGAAGCCCTCCCATTCCCGCAGTCCCCTGCTCTCTCCATTTTCAGAAAAGGGGGGGGGGCACACCACATTGAGGAAGGATGCAGCAATAAAAACTTGGTTTTGAGAAGAAAAATTTGAGTAAAAATTAGAATAGATGAGCAGACGTACAGGAGGAAGTGCTGTGAGATGTATGTGTCTACCTCCATAAGACTCAAACCCCCATCACCAATTCCAACAGCCCCCCATTAACATATGTATGGCTTCCCTTGCCCTTGATTATGCTAATAACCTGTCCAGCCCCTGCTGCCCCTAAAATGGGTGTACAGAGTAGTCGGAATGAGGTGTACATTCACACACTCCCTCAATGGGCAGATTCTTCCACGTTGCTGCCTTCATTCAGGTCAGCAGCCACACCCGCTTCATCCCCCCCAGCCCCAGCCCCCACCAAAAAAAGTATTCAAGTTCAATGGATTCACCCGGGGCTGGAAAATGCAGCGGTTGGCATACATTTAAAAATAACTGTGCCATATCTGAGCACATAGTCGCTCCAGCGCAGTTGGGAAAATTCATATCAGCGTCTATCAAATTCAACCCAGCTGAGCACCTCCCTGCTGTTGCTTGATTGGCCAACGTCCCCTCGGTCAAAGCAGCTAATCTGCAGCAGCCATCTCTCCGTCATTTCCTGGAAAGATAGCCCCCGTGATTCCAGGTGTCCCCAAGTGGCACATTCCTAAAGAGTTGCGCACGCACACTAAAAAAAAAAAAAAAAATTGTTTTCATTTCCCCCACCAAAATACTTCGTTTTACATGACAAGTTGCCGTGGTTACCTCAGCCGTCATGAATTAAAGGGTTACTTTGAGTTCACATTCATGGACCGACATGTCCTCATACAGTAAAGGCGCGTCTTTGACAATGGCAAATTGGCAATTGACAATGTTCAGACGGACGTCTCCTTTGGAGGCAAGGTTTAGTAGATCCTCAATTCTAACCCCATAAACTTTCACTGAACCACAATGTCCTGAGGGATGAATAGACTATCCACCTTACCAATATCTGCAACCAATCACATTGACGATTTTTAAAAAAACATTCAAACCAAAATAAAATGTATTTGTTGGCTATGAAGCACATTTTCACTAATCAGAAGCCCGGAAAAGCAATACCAGCCAACTTGCTTGCATAATCAGAAGGGCAGTTGATTTGCTAGTTTCATTCAATATTTTGAACATGATGCAAAAATCGTTCCATCCCAAGTCATGCTTTTTGGTTTAATGGAAGACTCAAAATTTTCCACACACGAATGTGTGTGTGTGAATTGAATATTCCTAGAAAGTCACAGTGTTCCATCAAGGGTGAGATATTTTTAGAATGGGCTCACGGGCTACTCATGTAGTCCTTAAGGGCTGCCTGGTGCCCGCGGATACCATGTTGGTGACCCCTGATTAAGAGTCTTCAAAGAATCAAACATGCAAAGTTTCAAACCCTGAAGCAAAGAAGCGTGCGGCACACATGCTAATAAGTTGGCCATTCTTCCCACCCCATTAAACACCATATTTTAATAATAAATCGTTTTCCTCAAAGGCGATGAAGTAAATGTAATCGCTGCCCCTGTTTGAACGCTCTATGAACACACAAACAACTTGTGCGACACACACACTGACACCGTCTGGCTCCGCGACTCTCGGCAAGAGCGGAAATGTTTTCTATCTCTAAATCTTTACTCGGCGTCACATGCGCATGTGTGGTATTGGTGCCATTGCCAGATTCTATGACGCCTTGCAGCGGGAATTGCGAGTGGAGTGTTCGACCATGTGCATGCCGGAGAGGTGGCTGGAGGGCTTCCAAACAACTTTATGGTATGCTTGCATTGACAAACACTGACACTACTATGCTCCAGCTACAAACACGCTCTCCCTCTGCTGTTGGGCGCTTCCTCCACCCCTCTGGCAACCAGCGTCGGGAGGGAGTGAGGTGAAGAGGAAGAGGGAGGGAGGGATGGAAGGGGAAAGAGAGAGAGAGAGAGAGAGGGAGGGAGGGAGGCCAGACCACCCTGCTCTCATGGCAGGCCTGAGTGTTTACATTGCCGTGGCTCACTCTGTAATACATCTGGCATTCTGAGGCCACTCTCTCCAGCCAGGGATGGGGGGTGGGGGTGGGGGTGCAGGAGGGCTAAAAGAGAGAGACCTTTTTGGCAAAGAGAAGGAGAGCGAGAGGGAGGGAAGGAGGGACGAGGGTAATTCTCTCCACAGTCTCCAGTGCTCGGTCATTCGCAGGCCTCTCTGCTTTTTGAATATGAGCGCTCGCAAGAATGCAAAATGTAAACAGAGCGGCTTGGAGGCATCTCTCAGGGTGTCATTTGTGAATGAGAGTGGGAACACCTTCTACGCCCCCCACACACACACACCATAGATAACGAGCACTTGAAAAAAAGACATACAGTATAGTCAAAGCTCCATAGAATTGAACATTTGGGGAAAAATACACCTCAAAAGTCATACAACAGTATATATTGTGAAACTTCAGTGATGTTTTTCCTTTTCTTTGTCTTTTTTTTTTTAATGTGATGCCACCACATACCAGTGAAGACAAATGGGAAAATTGTGCTTTTCTTTTGTGGGGCTGCTCAGTACAAAATGAGCAATGCAAAAGGCAAAACACAGAAGAGGACAAGTTAGGTTTAAAAAAAAAAAAAAGCCATGATGATTGTAAAAAGCACCTTATTGTGAAATATAAAAGGTGTTTGGCTGCTTAGTACAACATTAAAACTACAATTACATACAAAGTAATTTCAGTAAGCAGACACAAACATAAATGTACTTATCATGCTTAAACATCCGGGATGAGTATTTTTATTTTTTTTAGCTATATTATACAGTTGAGACCTTCTTTACACTTGTAAACGTGTGAGAGATCATGGGAAAGTGTAACTAAAACACTGGCTGTCTGCTTAATAGGTTTAATGACAGCGTAAAATGAATTCATGTCACATGATTTCCTTTGTTTTGAAATGAGAACTATTTGGAAATCGACCACGAAAGGGCGGTATTCAACTTTGGAGGTTCGACTGTAGCTTTTTATGGGTAATGTACACAAAGCTCCTTTCAAAGGAGGGCCAGCTAGCTTGAAAAAAAAAAAGTGTACCACAGGCGCAGTGTTACACCACACTAAATCCTTCACCAGCTAGTCTGTACTTTTCATCAACTCGTAAAGTTTAACACAACAACACTGGAATATTATTCCTTTCTAGCAGCTGAAATCCACGTTCGGGTCAACACAAGCTTTGTCTGATTTTTGTGTGACAAAGAAAGCCATTTGCATGTGTTTTATCCCATTATTTGAACTCATACAATCAATAAGAGAAAGCTAGATTTTATGTACAGAAATAGCACGAGCATGGGATGTGTGGCCATGTTTGAGTCGCTGCCGAATGAGAGTGGTTGAAGATGGTGTGTGGAGAGAGAGGGGGGATAGAGGAGAAAATAGCATGGTAACTCTGCATATGCGACTGTGTTTGTGTGCGTGTGTGTGTGCGCTTCCATGCCGATAAAAAAATAAAAATAAAAATCCATATCGATATCCATATAGTATGTGTAAGCCATATAGCTCCTCCTCATCCACAAGATAGAACATCTTCCACACACACAATTGCCTGCCCCCCAGCCCCCCCACTGTGCTTACAAGCACAACAACAAAATGAGCACTAACTCTGTCAAGTCAGCTCTCAATCACACGCGATGCAAAACAGATGCAAAGCTTGAAGCTAGGAGCAGTTGTCCTATCAAAGTGTACTGTAATAAAAATGAACCCATAGGGTCCCTTCATGGAGTACAGTGGACGTCGGCTATTCCTGCGGAATAAGAACCAGCCCTGCCCAACGAATCGTGCAAACCAGCATTTACAGTAAGTAAAAGCCATTATAAATGCATTGATTTAGAGTCATACTCGTCACAAGGACCGCCAACAAAAGATGACTTTTATTTTTTTTTTCACACTTTACAGAATATAATTACGTTTTCACTAAATTTCGTGACAAGTGTATTTACATTTGCATGGCCATTAAGAATACTAATGTTCATTGTGCAGCGTTTGAAACCTCGACCGTACCATGGTACACTGATGACCCCCAGTCATGATACAGCAACTGACCTCACATTCTACAACTGGTATACACACACACACACACACTTACATGCAGCACACAAACTATGACGGGTGACAGCTGCAGCATCTGCATTTCCAGCACCACCCCCCTGACTCCAAGACCACCACCACCCTCCTGTTCGCTCTTTCTCAACCATCCTCCAGACTCCTTCCCTCTGCTGTGAGTCTTCACTCTGCACCCAGGCCACAGGGTGAGTATCAGGTGAGCTTTTAAATAGCGGGGGCCTCTCCGAAATGACCTCAGGATCCCAAGGGTCTACCCCTGTGGCCCCTGGCCTCTACACAATTGCGCACCCAACCTACACCCCCCCCCCTCACACACACACACACACACACACACACACACAGAGAGAGAGAGATCTCATACGAAGGTTTGCAGATTTTCCCAGAATTCAATTTCCATTACCATGAGGAAAAAAAAATAATTGAGATCCAAACACATTGGATACATTGCAATGGAATATGACAGAGGTTCATCTTTGGAGCCCATGCTCAAGCTACATCGTAAAAACACTGCGGCTTCATCCTCAGTTTCAATTCCAACCTGTGTGGAAAGCTCTGGCTTCAAAAGGCCCATTCGCAAATTCTCTCCTCACCGTACCCTCTCTCTGCCCTACCCCCCACAAAAATCTGCGCTGCCCAGCCTGAGCCACATCCCGGGCCGTCTTCGAACACGTGAGGGCCCGTCCTACAGGAAGGCCAATGTTTATGCGATACTGTTTTAATTAGACGCAGGTGGTGCCGCTATTTTCTTTACAATTTGGCCCGTGTTTGCCTGGACCCAGAATGCCGAGGGATGGCTCCGTTTTCCATTTTGCAGCCGGGTGGAGCTCTTAAAGCCGAAAAAAAAAAAAAAATAGGGGAGCGGGGGTCTTATTTCTACTCCGTGCTGCATCATCGCGGATACAGCTTAATAAGGGATAATCGAGAAATCCACATCTGCAACGTGATACTCAGAAGATGAGCAGAAAGCCAAGTCAGCTGGAGGTCGAGGACAAACAACAATACTACAACTTCCTGTTCCAGCAAATGACTTCCTGTGAGTGCCAGAGGTTGGCATAAACATGGCATTTATCCACACTGTCGAAGCGGGGAGCAAGGGTGGAATTGATTTTAAAAAAAAATCCTTTGCAAAATATTTGGCACTGAGGTTTGACACATTCACGTCTTTGTGTAAGCAAGCCTCTCCGTCCACATCGCTCTCTGTCGCTTTGTCTAATAAACACAACTTCCTGTGTCAGGGTGCTTATAAACAGTGCCGTGAGTGAGGAGACTAACTTGGGTTAAAAAAAAAAGGCTGCAGCACGTGATGACCCACATGCCACCAGGACAGATACCACACAGGGAAAAATGGGAAAAGCTCACACTTAAAACATTTGACAGCAATCAGGCCAATTAATAGACTATATAATAAATTCAAGAAAAGGAAAACAGGGTCCTGCAATTGGCTGGCGACCTGTCAAAGGGGTACCATGCCTCTCACCAGTCTGCTGGAATAGGCTCCAGCACTTGCTACCCTAAGTGCTATAGAAAATGGATGGATGGACCCCCACCTCCCCATCTTGCACAGTGTTCCATGAGACCATATGTGGACAACATTGCAGTTACATTGCGATGCCTTACAGATACAATGTTTCCAAGTCCTTTTCAAGCATAAAACCCTTTCAGAGTAGATGCATACAGTTTCATATAAAATCCTACATTATTCTCTAAAAATATTTATTTGGCTGAATTTTTATGCAGAAATGCAGGTTAGCAGGATGCTGTGGATTTTAACTGTGGGTTTAGCGCTTTTCAAATATAGGCCAATGTTGCATTATGGCTGGCACCATCTAACGTACCACAATAATAAGAACGGAATGATCGTGGCGACTCATGACAGAAAATATTTAAAAAGGTATTGGTTCTAGTAAGAGGTCAGCCGCGGTTCTCCTATGGTATGGGTGAGTGAACCCGATGGTAACATCCGAGGATACGTAGCTGTTGTTGTGCCTTCACGGTGGATGATGCAGTATTTTACTATACAGTACTCTGCAAGTAGCCCCCAAGTTTCCTCTCAAATAAAATGACCACATACCGATCAATACAGTAATGACAGAAGACCTTCATTCTCTACTGCTGTTTGTTTGCATGTCTTGTTGCAGTCATTACTTCATTACATGCCGCTCATAATCTTAAAACCAGGAATTATTGATTGCACGACGTGTATAACGCATCGTACATACCGGTACTGTATACAATATTTACATGACAATGCTGTCTTTAAAAGAAAAGTTTTTTTTTTTTTTTTTTTAAAGCAGTGCTTGTAGGTTGAGGCGGGTGCATGTGCATCCACAGGCCCACACAGCTTCAAGGCGGGGTCGATCACGGGTCGGCTGCGGAGGGCAGCTCCAAATGAAACATAAACAGACGCTCCATACGCTCGTTGCCGCTCTCTTTCCTCTTGGATGACTTGGCCAGGACACCCCACATCACCACCACCACAACCAATGCACGGCATTCCACGGTCCAGGCAGAACTAATCTATCCCTCAGCTGTGTAGTCTAATCTAAACAAACACATCTCTCCCTACCAACATCTGGAACCCCTCACGTACGGGACCTAGGAAACCACTGAGGCCTGGTCTTTGTGTGCGTGTGTGTTTAAGTGTCCAGGTCAGTCAGACAGTAAAAGTAGATAATGTAGACATCTAGCGGTAGTTTTTGTGTATCTGATGCTCAACAAAACAACTCAAACCAACCACTTTAAACCCGATAACACGTTATGAGGCAATCGTTGTTGATCTACTTAAGTCCTGTAGGTGTCGGTAGTGTGCATCATCTGTGGATTTGGACTGCTAGAAATAATGCAAACCAAAAAGCTATGTGCTTAATTGCCCTTTCGGACACAATATTCCAACCCGTGCTGGCAACTTTGTGTTGCCTTCAATAACGCATTTGACAATCGTCTAATATTTGGAAGTATTTTTACTTGTTAAAGGGTAATTGTGGTTAAATAATGAGTCTGGTTGACTGGTTAGCACATCGGGCTCACAGGTGCAGAGGTGCGGGGTTCGATTCCAGCTCCGGCCTTCATGTATGGAGTTAGTATGTTCTCCCCGTGCTTGTGTGGGTTTTCTCCGGGTACTCCAGTTCCCTCCCACATTCCAAAAACATGCACAACAGGTAAATGGAACACTCTAAATTGTCCCTAGGTGTGAGTGTGAGTGTGGATGGTTTTTCGCCTATGTGTGCCCTGCAATTGGCTGACAACCAGTTCAGTGTTTACCCCATGTACTGCCCGAAGACAGCTGGGAGAGGCTCCAGCACGCCCGCGACCCTCGTGAGGTTAAGTGGATTAGAAAATGGATGGATGAATGGATAAATGAGCCTGGGACACCTGCACAAATGACAGCCTGCTTCCAAATGAAACTGAAATAAATGCAGACTTGGATAAAGCTATGTGGTCATCCGCAGAGCCATTTGAATCCCTCCAAAATCAACAGGTAACAGCCTGAATCATCTTAAAAATCAAGGAACAGCTGTAGATTTATCCCTTCTTTTCCTGCTTTCGGTCAGATGTGATCCGCAGGTATTTGCTGGTCTTCACAAAAAGTTAGAAAAATACCATTTGAATCACAAACCTGACTGCAGTCTAGTTTCTCGGTCCATGAAATGAACATGGCCAGTGCTGTAGAATGGCCAACTACAAATGCGAAACCGCATTTTTTGCGGGCGTCTTGATTCCAAATACATTGTTGTTTAATGTATATGGAGTAGAAAATGTGCTCTTCCATTCATGAATGGGCCAGACGACTGTGCTGGAATGTGGATCAAAGGAAAGAAGAAAAAAAAAAGCTCAGCCGCTGGCACCCCCACTTCTCCAGCGCCGCCTCTCCAACAACACCACCCATGCACAAACGTTTCTCTTTTTTCCCCCCCGCTATATCTTTCATTGCTTATATTTTCTCTTGCAGCAACAACAAGCGAGATCCGCCTCACAAACATGAGTTCCTGTCCTCGTTCAAGCAGCTTCTCGCTCTCTCGCTCTCTCTCTTATTACCCCCTCCTTTCCCCTTCCCCTTGCAGCCGGAGGCAAATCTTTTTGGAAAGTTGAGAGCTGTCCAAAACGGGACCACACACACAGTCTGTGAGCATTCAACTGCTGGGGGCAGGCACACACACACACACAAAGACACACACATACACACTCTCACACAAAATGGCGGCTTGGCAAAAACGGAGAAATAAAAAAAAAATCGTCTGCCACAAAAGCAGCTTGGGAACTTAATTACTACATTTGCAGAAGTGGCGAGGACGTTCTTATGATTGCATTTATTCCAAACGTTTGGAGTGAACGCAAACAACAACATGGCCATAAATATGGTTTTGTTTTGTCCGTTCAATCAAAGGGATCAACTCGCCCCCCCCCAAAAAAAAAAAAAAAACGGAAGAAAGAGCGTCTTACCTTCCACCCAAAGCTTCTCCACGTCCGTCTCCAAATTAGCCGCACGTAAGCCCACCGCGAAGGCTCCGAAAATCATAAGGCCCACCACCAAAAACTTTCCACAGTTCTTTTGTATGTAGCAGCCCAGCCTGAATAAAAGTCTCTGGAACTTTGCTCTCAGCCATAGCGGTGCTTTCCTTCCAGTCGCCTTGCCCTACAGAAAAAAAGAAGGACACCAAAGGGCAAGCATTATTGTCCGCTTCAACTGAGAAACAATGCGCATGGTTGCACGGGTGAGTCATACACAACTTTGACTGCCTTTGCCATTGATTGGGTTGAAGGAGTTGCAAAGTATCCCTTTGGATCACTTGTAACCATCTACGAGTGTTTCAACAGAGTTCAGTTTCTATGGGAGCAACGTCAACCCACATTTGTACATATTCGACATATTCTTACGCCTCTGCACTGATGAATTTGTTGCGTGCAGTTTGTAAGCTTGAAACATGATGTCAGGGCTGTAGTAAACCAAGTATCGTCTTCCCCTGTCATCCGTTTGGTTAAGGATTCTTCTTGCACCTATGGAACCGAATTTCCTTGGGATTCTAGGATTCATTTCCAAATTGTGTCACCACCATGTTGGCAGAGTTCAACATATTAGACCCCGCCCCCATATAGGGGAACCTCCAAAGTTGAACATAATCTTCTGTGACACTTGATGACTTGCAAGTTGCTCTCGTTTGAAATGATGTTAAGTGATACAATTGCGACTGTCTTAAAACCTTTATTCATGCAACAGGCGCCGCTGCGGTGTAATTTTATAACTTTTCTTCACTTTCATAATAATGAAAACACAAATTAAGCCAATAAAATAAAAACTAAGGTAAAACGACTTGCTCTTTTACAAAATAAAACTAAATGAAGACGGATCGCGCAAGGTGTTGACATAGTGATATCGAGGTATTGCTTCACTGGCGTTGCATCGTACGCCGTACGTTGGTGTAGGTACTTTGTGCATAAAACTGATATTTGATCATACTGCTCATGGTTAGCAGCCAGGTGCTTTTCAAATGTCTCCATCAATTCAATATCCTGCTCTATGGTTATCGTCACTGGTAACCTTCTGTAATGGCATCACAAAACAGCCATAAAAGCACACAAAAATAGATTAAACAGAAACACACAACAACAGATGATTACTAAGATGAAGTCGACAGGTACTGTTTAACTTTGGAGGCTTACATCCCGGTTATGATTCATTTTAACCACTTTTAAGGCATTCTGGAGCCTATCTCAGCCGTCTCGGGCAGTCAGCGGGGGACACCCTGAACCGGTTGCCAGCCAATCGCAGGGCACACAGAGACAAAAAAAACATCCGCGCTCACACTCGCACCTAGGGACAATTTGGAGTGTTTCATTGACCTCTCATGGCTGTTTATGGAATGTGGGAGAATACCGGAGGACCCGGAGAAAACCCACGCAGGCACGGGGACAACATGCAAACTCCACACAGGAAGGTCGGACCTGGAATCAAACCCAGTACCTCTGCACTGTGAGGTCGACGCGCTGACCACAGGGCCGCCTGTATTAAAGCATTTAAAAGCAAATTCACACAGACTAAATCGCAAACTCGCTAGGCAATGAGCTTGAAAGCAGCATTTGTGACAGTCCAAAGGTACCTCACACGTGCTGGCCCACACCAGAGGCACATTTCCAAAGCGTAACAGTAACAAAAAAACGACGAGTGACAGTAAGTACGAGTCCAAAAGAACGCTTGCAGCTGGACCTCCGGCTTGGGTTTGGGGTGGGGGGGTTAAATAAAAGCTGTCAAGGTCTACAACGCGATGCGTTGTGCAATAAAAGCGAGATTCAGTACTGTACAGGGAAGGGTGCATTGCATTGCTTTGCATGTGGTCCAACTGGTGCTGGGGGCGAAGCACATGGACTTCCACGCTGGTGCACAACACGCAGGCTCGTGATATGACGACAAAACGTTATGTGTTTGGAAAACGAGAGGAAGGGCTCTAAACAAGCTTGTGGGGAGCGTGTGGAAGGGGGTGTAAACAACAAGCCGGTGGACGTGGGTGTTCTGTGCTTCTAAATGGAAAGAAGTACCTGGGAGATCTGCTCCAAAGCGAAGCCCGCGTCGCAGTAGCTCGGCCGCTGCAGGTAGTCCAAATCCGGCGGTGCAGACGGCTGCGGTGGCGGCTCGCGGCTCGAGTCCCTCCGGGTCCTCCGCGTTAGCCTCGGCCGGCCGGGTTCTCCTGTCCCCGGCTCGGGGGGCGCACTAGCAGCCGAGGCCATGTTGCGGGGACTGCGCGCTGCTTACCGATTCCCACTTACGATCCGACAAAGTTTCACTCGGAGGGGGGACCTCATCGTCCGCTTGGAGAGGGCGAGTCAAAGTAGAGCGCGCCGTCCATCCCCACATCGCGTGATCCGGTAAGGTCTCCACCGCCTTTTGCACCGCGTTTTCCAAACCCGTGAGGCACAGCGACAACAACAAAGCGGGCGAATAGAAAAACACAGGAAAACAATAAGAGTGTCTCTCAGAACGAGCCGCACGCCAGATCGCTGGACGCTTCTCGCTGCATTTTGCGGAGATGTGTGCTGCTGCTCGTCTTCCCCTGGGCCGCGCGTCACGGCCAACTCTGACTTTGAATAGAAGAGCAGAAAAAGAGCTCCAGGAGGAGGAGGAGGAGGAGGAGGAGGAGGAGGGGTGGAAAAGGAGGGACAAGAGGGAGGGTGAGGGGGCCTGAAAACACACACACACACACACACACACACACACACACACACACACACACACACACACACACACACACACACACACACACACACACACACACACACACACACACAGTCAAGATCCCGCCTCTCGCCGCTGTCACACCGCACGGTTTGCTCGCTTCTGATTGGTTCCAGAAGGGCAAAAATTACTCAACAAACACGACTATTATTAGCTGCTTAGCAACAGCTCGCTAACGAAAAGGAGGGGAGGAGGACCACCCACGCAGGGAGGGGAGGTGGGGTGCATGGGGATGCCCAACCTTCAGTAAATCTGTTTGTTACACGTAGCTAAGTTGTAGTTTATATTAGGGAGGGGGTTAACGTTGAAAGTAAACACTTATCACCCCCAGAGAGACTACAATTGCACGTGAATTAAAAAAAAAATATTTTTAGCGCTTAGCCAAAAGCGAATGCTACTGCTAACTATACCGCTCCGTTGACAAATATACTATGTAACGCCCACATACTGTTACAACACAGACAATAAATATAAAAAAAAACTTGACAAGAGCTAAAAAAAATCTGACATTGTGAAAATATTTTCTGAAATTTTTTATACTTTTACCTCTAATATGTCATTTTGGATACTATCAAGGAACTTTAACGTCTCACTGTGATATATCACCGTTTCCAAGTGGCTGGCGACAAATTGTACAGTATTGGATTGAATCAAGCAATCTACATTAACGCCACCCGCAGGCCGTGAGTGGTACTTCAATGACCACATTGTTAATACAGTACTGCATTGTTAATACAGGGGTGGACAATAGTGAGTGATCAATTCATTTACCATGCATGTTTTTAGAATATTAGAGGAATCCGTAGGACCCAAAGGACAGTCACACAGGCACGGGGAGAACATGCAAACTGCACACAGCAAGGTCCAGGAATCGAACCCATGATCTCTGCACTGAGGGGGAAGTGCGAACCAGTCGACCACAGTGCCCCACCCTCTAAATAAGATTATTATTATGTTATTGTAGTGATGTTAAATGTAATTTCAATACAGTATTGAATCTGATGTAGAATCTTAAGTTGAAACATGCATCACAGCATCATTTTTGGAATGAAGGAGAGTAATTTAGTAATCCAACACATCCATGAAAAAAATGCAGCCGTCCATTTTTAATACAGTTTATGGTCACTTGGCTCTCAGGTGATCTGAGATAGGATTAAATCCAATGTTTTTTTTAACTTTTACTTCAGCGTGAATTTTTAAAATATAATACATTAATTTAGTTGGTGGAAAATTGGTGTCAAAACAACTTCACATAAATGTCCCCTACTGCCCACCCAAGGCAAACCCAGATCAGCGGGACGTAACTCCCACAGGAGTCACATCCGCTTTGCAGCATATCCATGTGAGACATGCTATTATCATGACGGTAACGCAGCAGGAGGCCATCAGGTTGCGGGAAATGTGAGAACAGGTCGTTGGCATTAAGGGAAAATAAGCATAGTGTGGCGGCTGTAAAGATATGCCTATAAAATGTGCTGGAAGATTATATTGCGAGCATCTGTGTGAACTAATAGAATACACGTGAGATTAGAATTAACCACCACATGTCCAGCTGCTAACTAGGGCTGGATTTTAAAAAATCGATGAATCAAAGCAAATTGATTCTCGTATTTCAAAGCTCAATATAGATTCATTCATAAAAAGGTTGGAAAAATCGGTAAATACAAAGCTGCTAAATTGGCAACATTGAATAGGCACTCACTTCATCAGGTCATGTGAACCAAACCCCTACTCAGCATTTGCATGAGACAGTGCTGCCTCACAAGGTGATATGCTTTTAACCATTTTTTAAAAATCTCGTATGTATTTTAACAGAAAAATGTCAGAGGACTTTTTTTTAAGATACCTGGAAACTATTTTAAATTGTGAAATGCATAAGATAAAATAAAAGATAAGGTAAATTTTTTTTGCGCACGATTACTCAAGTGTTGAACATTTCAAGGTAGGGGTCTGTTCCGGCTTACATTCTTACAAATTGACTCACCAATTCGAAGCCTGAAGGTTTAAACATTTTGTCAAAGAGTCAAAGCACTCTCACCACTTCCTGGATCTGTCACCATTCATATTTATCTCGTCCTCCTCCAGACCGATCCACATGGATTTCTTAATGAGGTAGTACACGAAGTAGGAGCCGGAGCGCTTTGGGCGCACATCCCGGAATGACTTCATTAGCCCACCACCTTGGCCGACCCCGGGCAGGGTCATTTATTGCCCTTGAGGCGGGTGGCTGGAGTGCAGCCATGGGAAAAAAAGTAGAACGATGTTGATTAACACGCACGCCTAGTTATGATTTGCAGGTGGATTACAGTTGACAATGGAGGTGGGCCAACATTTTGATAATGCTTAATTCAAACATTTTTGGCCATTACAACTGCAGCAGAATAAAACTTTTTCCCACAGAAAACAGCTTCATGAGACCACCTGGGATGGATATAAGAGTAGAACGACGTTGTTATTATCAACCAATGATGATTTGTGTGGCAATATTTGATATCTAATACCAGGCAGGAGATGTTTAATGCTTATTTTATTTGAAAAATGTAAAATTATTTATTAATGGTATTTGAAAGCTACTTTAAAAATCATATTTGAAATTGCATTGTCAAAAACATCAAAACATCAAAATATACCATTTCAATATGTTTTAAAACACAATTGACTGTATTTTGTATTTAATTCCAATCTAAACTGCAAATAATTTGATAGCACAACATTTTATTTTGCGGTGATAAAAAAAAAATCAATGACTTACTGGTAAGTCATTGGGTTAGCTGGTGGTTCATAGCCATTTACAGTGCAAGGAACCATATTGATTAAAAATGTATAGTTAAAGATAATAAATAACAGTTAATTTTTTGGAGGGATAAAACTGTAACAAAAAAAATCCGCATTTAACAAATGACAAAAATAAATGAATAAATACAAATAATTCAAGCCACTGATTCCTAGTGGCTCAATTCAACTCCAGAGCAATTTGGGTCCAATTTTTTTTTTGCCTTTTAGTTTTAAATTGAGTTGTCATACCAATTTTAAAAAAATAATTTTAACATTGAAATGCATCCACTTCCATACAAATGTGCAGCTTTGCCAACCATAATGTTGGGAAGATTATTACCTATACATTTTTATTTATAAATTCTGAATTGGCAAAAGGTGATTCATTTAATTAATTTTAAAAATATTCTGGTCACTTGACAAGACAAAATTCATGCAATGCAATGGGAAGGACATGTATCAATGGTTGTTTTGCAGGCTAAACTGGACAAAAAAATACAAGGACAAAGCAGCAACTCACCCTAACATTGTTCCCCTTACTCCGGTAATCATGCCACGTGGTGGCGACATCACAATGGAATCTAATCGGTGCGCCGTTTATCGATGCAATGACAGATTTTGTCAAGCAAATCAAGTTGTGTGTTTCCCTCCTCGTGAAATGTTGCTTTGTTTGAGTGTCAGCCGTAGCAACGGAGGTAAAAGTCCAGATAAGATGCAATCGCTAATAATGTGGAAAATACATGTCGTAACTGGAAAACTGTTGCAGGCGGCCGTGTGGTGCCCTAGCAAAGTGACTGAACTGAGCTAAATGATTTTTGTGTGTGTGTATATACAGTATATATATATATATATATATATATATATATATATATATATATATATATATATATATATATATATATATATATATATATATATATATATATATATATATATATATATATATATATATATATATATATATATATATATATATATATAAAACTCACTGACGGACTGTTGGGTGATGAAATTTACTGACGGAAGCAATGACGGAAGCGCGGTTTAAATAAGGTGACAGACTGATGATGACAGACAGGTACTCAGTCTGCTGACAGATGACGAATGATAGACTGGCAAAATTATATCAAGTGTCCACCTCTGAAATCAAGGTGGACACTTGACACAATTGTTTGTGCTGCAGGCTGTTAAAAAATGGCCGCAAACTGTGTACTTGAACGAGCTACACGCCTCAGTGCATGCCCATTTGAAGCCCTCTGCTGGTACCATTTGCAATAATTCTTCCGTGTCATATAAAGCCACCCCTCCCTCCTCAGGCTCACCTCATGGCCGCCTTGTGAAGCAGCGAGCGAGAGTGCAAATGAAGTGCCTGCGGGGATGTTTATGTTCCAACTCAAGGTTGTCTTCAATCATACGCGGAGCTGTTTGACAGCTTGCAGCAGCGGCGGCCGACTTGTGTTTACCTTTCCTAATTTCTGGCTTTGTGCTCACAATCAGTGGAGGAATCCAACATGGCAACGCTTTGCGAGACGAGGGTCGAGGAATGTTTTCTGGAGGTAAATTCAAAGTGGGTAAATATTTATCTTGTGTATGCTTGCATTGTGTCTCCCTCCCAAAAGGGTTTAGTGAAAACAGAGGATTCCTTCGGAAGGTACTGAACCATAATGCATTCCATCTTCGATTTGGTCCACTTTCCATTGAGATTAGTTCTAGTTCAGGGGTCTGCAACCTGCGGCTTTGGAGCCACACGCGGCTCTTTCATCCTTATGTTGCGGATGGAAGTGTATGCTTCCGATGGAATCACACTTCAATTTAGAGCAGTGGTTCTTAACCTGGGTTTGGTGAATCGGTCTAAGGGGTTCGACGGAGCCTCTGCCACGGAGGTTAAGCCACACCCCACTCAACATGTCAATTAGTTATGACACGCCCACCTGGCCATCACTGGCTGCAGATGATCACATTACATTGCTTGTCCAATTAGTGCTGCGGGACCGTGTTACATAAAAAACAGCAGCAACAAAACACGCAAAGCATTTTAAATGCTGCCTGAAATAAGGTCAAGTGCAGAGTACTTTTCACTCTGGTATGACTTCTCTCTGCGTAGGTTCTGTTTCTAGTGACTATCGAAAGTTATTCAGAACCTCTGGTGAATTCACATGGCAGCGCAACGCTCCACATGGGCCAATATTTACCTTAACTTTTTTGGGGGTAGACAATGTTGGAAGCGGCTGATATTTAGACAAGGCGGCAGCCTGTTCTCGCACAAACTGAAAGCCTAGGGAAGCTATAATTTTTGGAAGGGGCAGCACGGCCCTCCAACATTAACAGGAAACGTGCGCCGCTTTGGATGTACACACACACACACACACACGCACACGCACACACAAACACACGGCCTCCACAAATAAGCAAGTCTAATTTCATATCAGCGCTGCAGCTCCACGCATAGAAAAAGAAAGAAAGGGCAGCCCAAAATAGGAGGAAGGGATAGACAAATATACATGCCCTTGATTGCACATCACATTCAAGGCTTTGTTGGCTCCGTGGGAGGCCCACATGGAAAATGTGACACATTTAAAAGTGGGTAAGAAGCTCGTAAGCTGTCCAGACCTGTTTACACACTCCAGGGCCTCCTCAAAAAAACAGCGTGAACTCTTATTTTTCTCCGCGGAGAGTCCAGGCTGTAAACTACTAGCATCCTGCGTGAGAAAAGAAACATGGTGAATATTTGGACTACTGCATCATTAATGGACCCAAATAAATGATCATGATAAATGATTTTCATTAGAAAACCTTTGATGCATCGACCAAGTCAAACATATGGTTTGGTGAATTTGGATGAAAGTGCAGGTGTGGGGCCGAAGAAAAGGAGACGCAAGAGCTGTGTCGCAAACTTGACTGAATATCGCTTCGCAAAAACAAGTAAAACGGAAGGCCAGCATGCAAAGAAACAGCCCGTTTTAGTTCCATGGGGAAAATATGTCAACAAGCACTACACATGGTGCATGAATTTTTACAGTTGAAGTTACAATGTCATCAGTAGAAGCATCCATTCCCAAGAAATATAATTTTACAGTTGTGATCCTCCAGGAATCAGGAAGTAGCCTTCTTTCACTTTTGTGAATTATTTAGCCATGTTGGAGGTCTGTGCTTCACTTAGTGACAAGTACAATACCTTTCTACAGGATTATTTGTTCAAGCAACACGATGCAGTTTGTTGTGTTAGATCTCGAAAATCACTAATGTTGCTAATGGACTTTTTTTTACTCTGTGAATGATTTCCATTGTGTAAGGTGGCTATTGTAAATAACTGGCAAGTGGAGCAATTGCATCAATCATGACACATCTTATGTTGTGTCCAAATATAGCCCAGATGATGTACACTTTTTTTTTACACCTTGTCTGGGAGGGTTTTATAAATTCATGAAAATGTCCTGCTTTAATAAATGTTTTATTTATTTATTTTTTTAAACATGAATGGCTGAGGCGTTATCGATGTGCGTATTGTGGACACTGGTGGGGCGGGGACAACCTGGAAGAGAAGGCAAGTTGAGGCAGTTAAGTGTGGACTGTGTGGAGCAGGTGCGCTAAGTGACAAGCGTGATTGCCAACTGTGTGCTTTCATCTAACTTTGACCAATGCACATCGCCATCCCAGAGGAGAGCAGTATCTAGGGGTATGACTAAAACAAAACAAATAAAAAATATTGATATTGCAATTTGCAACACGCATATCACATTTTGCAAGTTTTCCAGCCCCGATTGAAAATGATTAGATTTAGAAAGTGTAACGTCTTTGAGTAACATTTCAGTATCAGTCCGAGTCTGGGCCGAGTGTCTTCTTTTTTGGAAATCAAAATATTATTGGGGCGGCCCGGTAGTCCAGTGGTTAGCACGTTGACTTCACAGTGCAGAGGTACCAGGTTCAATTCCAGCTCCGGCCTCCCTGTGTGGAGTTTGCATGTTCTCCCCGGGCATGCGTGGGTTTTCTCTGGGTATTCCGGTTTCCTCCCACGTTCCAAAGACATGCATGGCAGGCTGATTGATCACTCTAAATTGTCCCTAGGTATGAGTGTGGGCGTGCATAGTTGTTCGTCTCTGTGTGCCCTGCGATTGGCTGGCAACCAATTTGGGGTGTCCCCGCCTACTGCCCGAAGACAGCTGGGATAGGCTCCAGCACCCCCCGCGACCCTAGTGAGGATAAAGCGGTTCGGAAGATGAATGAATGAATGAATGAATGAATGAAAATATTATTGGGGCTATGGAAAAAATATTGGCCATATAAGATGTTACCAGTCGATTCGAGGCGCTGGTGTGGTTGTGCTGCTCAAACTGAGCAGCAGTGTCAAGGCGGCATTGGCTTCTTTCAAGGGCAGCTCGATTAAAATCACAATGGCTTGACAAAAATAAACGAGTGAGAGCGTGAGAGTGTGAGCTAGCCAAATGATGTGGCTCACTGGAGCCAGAACGTGCACTCTCTTTTTAATTGTGCTGCTCTTCAAAATACAAACAGAGCTGCATATTATCTGATCGTGAGGGCTTCATTGCGTGGGAGCTTATTTGGAGCTTTTCATCTGGGAAGGAACTTGCATACTCGATTACTGCACAGGCGTCATGAAAGGACAAGCTTCATGGGCCTTTTTTGCCCCGATATCCTTTACAATTAAGTCGTGGCTAGTTATATAAAACACATTTCAACATTCGGCACATTAGATAGATGAGTTAAGTGGTCATTTTTTCATGTACTGTAAATACCCAAATTCACACGTCAACATTTAATTATAAATCACATGGCTTCGCATTCTGCTCACCATGCATACCGCCCTCCGCACTCTCTATTCCAGCAGTTTTATTAACCTCTTCATTCCCCAAGTCCACACTACCTTTTAGTTGATCATCTGTTTAATTTTCTGCCCCATACAGCTGGAACAGTCTGCCTCAAATAATAAAACTCACCTCATCCCATTCGGATATCATTGTTGTAAAACTTATTGAGGGATACTGTTGCATGATCAGGACACCTGATTTTGGCCTGGAGTTCACACAGGAAGTCAAAGCGCACAAAACACATTTATAAGCAGAGGTGCACATAAAAATGTTGCCTTGGTTCTCAAATGAGCACCAGAGGTTGTTGTTTGGTCCTTATTTTCCTCACCCATCGACCTCATTGATGAACTTAAAAACGATGGCACTAAGGTTTATCGTTGATGTGTAGATATGTCCTTTTTTTTATAATAACAAAGCTGATAATGATAATAATAATAAGTTCAATGAATTGTACCATGTACCATCGCCGTGATAATTTTAATGCTCAGGTGCTGCATATTGCTGCTTAAATTGCATGACTGAGTTATTTACTGGTCCAAACGCACATGATGAGGGGAGACAACAAAAACGTCACAACCTCCCCCAAAAGAAAGATGACTTCCAGTAAGTGAAGCCACCTCACCTCATCATGGAGTGGCCATGCCTGACTTTGAGAGGAAACATACGTTTTCCTATCCCCCAAATCACAAACACAAAAACACATCATCACCTGCACTTGGTCAACACGCACACACACACACACACACACACACACACACACACACACACACACACACACACACACACACACACACACACACACACACACACTTCCGTATACACACTTCAAAAGCAAACATACATGCCTGACATACCACAAAATCCCTCACGGAAATACACGGGCCACTCACAACTGTCCGCCGTTGACAATTGATCAGAGACTTGGATACTACAATCCAAACGCACACATTGTGACTCCCTCCTGACTCCCTTGACCTCCGACCCGGGGTGAAAAGGGTTGTTGTGAGTCGGCGTGGGGTTCATTCCCCGCGCGTGAGGTCATTTCCTGCCCGGGGGACCGCGAGGGACACAAAGGGGCCACATTGTTTGACCTGAAACTGGGGCTCGTGGTGGGAGGCCTGAAGATGATGATGTTGGAGGACAGCCAGCTGGACAACACAATATTTGCATTTTGTTTCAATGAAGTACAAATTTACAAGCATCCAAGCATTGCCATTAAGTAATGGACTACTCGGGGATGGGTGAACCAGTGGTTAAAACTTCTGCCTTACAGTTTTGAGGTTCTGGGTATGAATCTCTGTGAGGTTGCATGCTCTCTATTCAAGCTCTTTAATATCCTTAAAACCCCTTAAACACGTGTATATAACCATGAGCTTTCATATTTTAACTTTCATCCATCCATTTTCAACACCGCTTATCGCTCATACAATTGTAAAGGTAAAGCAAGGTGAGCTTGGCATTTGGAAGCACATACCGGAGGGGAAATCAGCAATTTCGCAATATACAAACGGGCCTTGCCTCATTTGTTGCCAACGTAAGATAAACTATATGACGAATGGGGCTGTTTTTCTAAATAATCAGATTTCAAATTCGTTCTCACAGGAACAGGAAGCTGGCATTTGATGATAGCATTTTTCCATGCGCTCATTGGTTGGTCAGAACAAAACTTGTTACAGCCAACGTTGATGAGCAAAACATTTTTGGAAACAATCTGCACACATGAATATATTTCATTATCAGCAATGCTGGTCAGAATGATACATTTCCTTAAAGGTTTTATGTTTTGTTCATATTATTAGACAAATATTAATTCTGAACTACTCAAGATAATGTGCATGGAACAGATGTGTGCTGATATATTGTTTTTGTATAGCATTGATGGTTTCTACAATTGCGAAGATAGTGGTGGTGTTAACAGGTGGATTACGTGGCATGATTCCGTAATGTAAGTATCAGGTACGCAGTCTGCCTCTGCAGTTTCCAAATGCTCTTCCTTATGTGAACAAAAGATTGTGTACACACTTAGGGCAGGGGCAAAAACTGTAAAAATAAGAGAGATGGTGGAAAATGTGGAATTTTCTCGACGATGCATTTGTAAACAAGACAAACACAATCAGCATCTCAAGAGGCACATCTGGCTGCGCTCGACACGAGGGGCCCTTTGTTTCCCTCCACTTGTTTGTTAATGTGTCACAACAAGGGAAAACAATGCAGACGGGATGTTTAGCCTTCGCCGTATTGCACTTGGAATGTTTACACATGGCTCTTTTTCCATGTACACATTACATGGTCCATAGTATGGCAAAAAAAAAAGATAGATTTTCACTCTAATTGTCTACATCAAACTGTGGAGCACAGATGTTTTCAAAACATATTCAGTTCATCCGGCAGGAAATAAGATGATGATTATTCTTTAATTCATGTTTCATTGAAAAGATAAATTTAATTTTTGCTTCAGACCACTAGTTTCTCGATACAAAGAGCTCCTTCCCTATCAGAGAGGTGACATTCTGTGTCTCCAGAGTGTTTGTAGCCAGGGATCGGACTGCCTTTTGCCACCACCAAGCTCACAGGGCACCTGACCCCTTTGGCCCCTCCCACAAGTGGTGTGTCCATGGGAAATGGGACCCACGTTGCCCGGCCACCTTGCACTCGCCAGCAAGCCCCACCTCCAGGCCTTGATCCAGAAGGAGGCAAGGGAAAACATGTTCCAATTTTTTCAATCATCATTTGGGGTCTCTGAGCCATGCTCTGTCTGCTCCCCAAAAAATGTCGAGAGCCGCACACGTACTGAGCATTTGTTAAAAAAATTAGATAAATGAATTTGGACTGTGCGCAGAAATTGTACTATAAATATTTAGACTCTTAACAAAAAGATAATGTCATTCAAAACTGTGTATGGGTATGTAGGAGGTGGGAGAGGGGGGTGAGAGCGCATATCTCCTTTAGGCCAGCCAGTTGTGAAGAGATCGTGAAGTAGGTTGCAAGCAAAGACCCTTTAACGTTTCCTGCGGTACGCCCCCTTTAATTCCTTTTACAGTAAAAACTTTAAGTCACACAGACAAACTGGGGCATTGTATATATTTAAGAGTATCATAAACATTCCAGAAAACTGTGAGCGTGGCTGCTTTCGGTGGACAACAAAGATTTGGTGTTGCAGTATACCCTGCTACACGCACACACACACACACACACCTGCACGAGAGTCTGTGTGAGATGTGGGAAAGCTCTGCAGGCTACTTGTAAAAAGAGCACTCTCCCTTTCCTTGAAAAACAACAATTAGTGTTGTACAGTATGGTCTGATGCACAGTGTGAGGCGGCTAACCTGCTTTGTGTCGTTATATATGTCTCTAGGTGAGGCACGATGGGTCCAATCAGCATAAAAAAAAGGAAAATTTAAGACAAAAATGTATTGATTCCACAGGGGGGAAATTCATGGGTGACAGCACAAACAACAACAACACCAAAAGCATTATTACATAAACCAGAGGATAGACAGAGACGTGTACCATGTTTCTGGCCTGTTTTGTACCCACAAAACATACCAACCACAAAATGATAGTGTAGCTATCATTTTTCCTTCATTTATTTTTGGGAAAGGCATCAATCCATTTTCTATTATTTCTCTGCGGGTGGGGTGAAGCTATCCTGGGAGTTTTGGTCAACAGTCAATCACAGGTAAAGAACATCAAATAATTGAATATATATTCAATTGATTTTGTTTTGTTTAACCAGACAAGAGAATGGAGAATAGTTTCTCATTTACAGTCAAACAATTTGTCATACTGTTTCTTTATTTTGCTGAAGTTGCTGTGCCTCACATATGAGAACCACTGGTTTATATTTTTGTGTGTGTATTTCTTGGGGTGTCTGCCGAAATTTAGTCATATGAATACATGGCACATTTGATATTCAGACACTTGGCGTTTTTAAAAAGCCAGACTACTATTCCAAATGTTTCTGTACCTGCGCATGTCCATGCATACTGAATGGATTTGTGTTTGTGCAGCCGTAGTTAGGTGTAGTGTTTTAGCTGTTTCTTTTGGGGCTTTAAGCATCTTTTACCCGAGTGACTAATGAAGTTGATTATTTCTAGCTGTCAGACAGACATCCTGCATGGGCTAAAAAGTCCATATGCGCCGCACTGGATGACCTCAACTCAATGCCGTAATCTGGAGGGGGTGGGTGGGGTGGGGGGGATATGGCTCCCATAAACACTCTGTGCATACATGAGTGTTTTGGTGACAGATGGCGTCATGCAGGGCTGGCAAAAGTATGACTCCATACTTAAGTATAAGTTACTTATGATACTTGTGTAAAATAAATGGACTGGTTAAAAAAAAGTATATATACTGTATATATATTTTTTAATACTTTAATTAATTCAGTGCCAAAGAAAACATATTTTACTGTCAATTATGTAGGCTACATGACTTGTTTTATAACATTCCACAATGTAGGAAATAAAAGTAAAAAGTCAGGAAAAATAAACACTCAAGTACATTCACGCTGATTGAAGGACATTGTTTGAAGTACAGTCACAAAGTATTTGTACTTGATTACTTCCTACCACTGTCGTCATGCCAACAAATGCCAATTTTGTCTGCTTTTGCCACACACAGAATCGTTCAAATAAGCAAAACAGCACATGCATATTTTATGTGCAAGTCTCCTGGCATGAGTCCCTCTCGGTCAAAGGTAGTCAAAGCCTGACCCGCCAGAACTGATGAGTGACGGAATCCAATTGCAGTCTTTATGCTGCCTCTCTTTGTGCTCATTTGCGAGTGTATTCCGCTTCACTGATGCCACATAAAAAAAAAACCCAAAAAAACAAAACACTATGTGAAATTGTTTCAAGTTCCGAGGCCTCTTGCCGATTGTTGATGTTAATTGAGCGCAATTACGTTGGCGCGACACATTTGATGTGGGCCCCAATGCCACTACGCACGTGCGAATGCCATCAAATGGCCGCTTTGTCATGTTAGGATCATGTGCAGAGAGCGCTCTGAACGGCGTGATTTCAAGTGATATGTGAAACATCAGTGGATGATGGAGTGAGGTCCTCTTACACAGCAGGAAATATGTGACATCACCACAGGCACTACTAATGAGGAAAAATGTGACGGTAACCATAGAACAGGAAATGGAATATAGCATAGTGGTCCAGTATGGTAATAAATCAGCGTTTTTTTTTCGCTTTGTTCCTCAAATACATTTTAACCTCAAGCAAACCTGCCTTCATCATTACTTTTATGTACAAATAAAGGAATATGTTTGCTTATCAACATTTCATACAGTTCACCGAATAACATGCAGGAAGAGAGCGCCCTATTTTCGCGCAGTCAGCACAAGAACACCGTGAAGATTGATAAATTAATTTTTAATCATCTTAATAAAATGCTATTTTGCCATTCGCTGTCAGTTGTGCCTCCATGGGGGGTTGACATCGTTGAGTGATATTAGTTTGAAGCAACTCAGTGAAGACAGGGTAGATATTTTTTCGTCGACTTCATGATTTGGACCTCCCAGTTTGACTGGCATTCCAGTGCACCTTATCTGGTCTGAATTCACAATTTCCTGGAATGCAGCGCTAGTCACAAGTTCACAACATATAGTATAGATACTTACATTGTACGTTCGTAAGCTGCAATAACACGTTTAGTTTTTTTAATGGTTCCAAAACTAGTCTCCGTATTATCTTTTACTGTATTGTTTTCCCAATGAAACGCATAACCGACATGACGCGAATGACATTCGTCAGTAAAGTTGACAAATCCGACATTCACTAACTTTGCAAGCATTCGCTGCTCAGTGAGATACCAGCGATTGATTAGCTAAACTGCGAAGGTGACGTAGCTTGCCTGTCTTTGTAACAGATGAAGAAGTTATTTGTACATTTTAAGTATATTTGTTGATTTGAAAGACACACATGTAAATCACGGATGTATCTGTCTGAATAATTTTGACAAAAAATCTTTCCAATGTGCGACAGCCAATTGAGAGTCTGACTCGCCTTTCAACGACTCCACATCATGGCAAGAAGAAGCAAATATGTCTGCGCGCATGAGCTGACATGGCGTTTAAGACATTAAGATCGATTATAAACTTGCTTCAATACAAGTGTAACCAAAACATGTTTGGATGTAATTTTTCTTGATAAACCCTATATACTCTTCCTTCTGCCCACCACAGGTACACATTAAATTTGACTGGAATCAAGTTGTGGCTCGAGTTCCGCACCTCTTAACGCCGTATGATGACGGCATTGAGATATCCAGATTTCACACATTACAAAAGGGGGAAAAAAAAGTCTTAATTAGGCGTGCGTGCTCACATGCCTCTGTCAACAAGGCCTCTTTGGTGGCCTTGTTGACAACTTGTCCATCTCCACCGTGGCAGGGCCAAACACGCCACAGTTTCCTTGTGTATTCCAAATAAAGCAACAGCCTTGCTCCTTCTCTCCCATGCTCATGGAAGGCAAACATTCCCCAACTTCATTGTGTAGACTTTCTCCATGCGGCCGGGGAAGGGCACGCTCATACGGAGGTCTTTGAGACCACACAGGGAGACGTGTGAAGATCTCTCACTACGTTTTCCCTCCTTCTCATTCACACTCTCTCTCTCTCTCTCTCTCTCTCTCTCTCTCTCTCTCTCTCTCTCTCTCTCTCACTTTTTCCACAATTGCCCTCTGTCACCCTCCCGTCCATCTGTCCTCTGTTGCCCGCCTTTATCTGCAATCCGCGTTGTTTGTTTGTGTGTGTTAACGTGAAGTGGAGAGGGAGAGAGAACGGTCATTTGTGATGATATTTGTGCCTGGGAGACCACCCAAGTCAGACATCAGGATTTCTAGGGGCTTTATTTTTCAACGCCTCCACTCTTCCCAGAGTCTGACTTAGATTAATCCCACCGATGGTCACAGCGTGTGTGATTTGCTGTGTGCGGTGCTCAGGTGGAAGACATGGCACGTTTGTGCTGCTGAAGGCTGACGCAATTTTGTTAAACTCATTAAGGTTACTGGTTAACACATTTGCCTCGCAGTGGAATGGTTCCAGGTCTGAATCGAGACTCAGACCTTCCTGGATGGAGTTTGGATGTTCTCCCTGTTTCCAAAACATACATTAGATTCATTTATATGACATATTGCAGGCATGAAAGTGAGTGTGAATGGTTGATGGTCTCAATGCCATTAGCTGGTGACCAGTCCAGGGTGGACCCCATCTCTTGCACAAAGACGGTTCCCCACAACCATAATGAGTACTATATTTGGGGGGGCCACAGAGTTGAACTTGTTTAGCAACGTGCAGCAATGTGGAATTCAAAATTCTGAGGTTCTGGGTTTGAATCCTTGCTCCGGCCTTCCTCTGTGGAATCTGAGTGTCGAATGCCATTGTCTATCTATGCCCTCAAAGTGCAGAGTGTATTCGGTCTCTTGTCCAAAATCAGCTGGGATGGATACCAGCTCACCTGCATACAACGAGGAGAAGCACAATAGAAAATGAATGGATGGATGGTGTGATATTGTTTGTGTGATTCTTTGCCTCTTGTGTGCAGCGTGACTTGTTATTCAGTTATGCTTGCAGTCAGAAAGGACCACTTACCACAAACAAATCCAGAAAATAATTAGCGTTTTCTGTCCTATGTGCTTTATTTCTATTGCACTGACTCAATTCCAAGATGGCTAGATTCCCCGTTTAGGGTTTCTTGGAGGAACGATAAGGATATAAAGCCTATGAGCCAGCTGGTGTGACATGGTAGCTGATACTGTCCTGATATGGAGGCCTGGGTGTCGCATTGGGTGGCGCTCTGTGTGAGCCCAGAGTACTCAGTGTCTCGGACCACACACATGCATGAACAAATAGAGGGAACGAAAGAGGGCACATGTGAAGAAGTGAAACACGACCAAGGATGAAGTTGTATTGTAGGTGGGGTCACTTGACGGGAGTTGAGGGTGCATTACCATCACATGTCATTTATAATAGTGAAAATGAAGCGATGTTAATATTTTCTCATCAATTCAATGTGATTGTGGTCTTTTAACAAAAAATAAATAAATAAACATATAAATATAAATTAGAGCTGTCAAACGATTAAAATTTTTAATCTAATTAAAAACTCAACTGTCATAATTAACTCAAATTAACTAAAAATTAATCATGATTGCTCACTCATTTTTTATCGTTTCTGAATTTCCTTTTATATTTTTTTGTCCTATTTTCCCCCATTTTAATGCTCTCATCAACATGGAATCATGAATCAGTTTTCTATGTGCAAAATGCAAATATTTACTGAAATAACAATTTTGATTTTCAATTTTACATGAACATTTTTCACTTGGAGCAGTTATTCACACATTATCTCTCACACAATATTACTGTCCATCAACAACAGTGAAAACAATATTTTGTCACACAACAGCTGCTTGAACAGCTCTTTTTAGGGAATCAAAACAGCGCAATATAACATTATAAAGTGCACATCTAAGGTAAACTAGTACTCAGCCTATAATGGATTTAAGCCATGGTTGCATACTTCGTTTTTCTCAAATTTGCTTTGAACACAGCAGTCAGGCTATGCTGATTCTGTTGGTCCTTCTTGCTCGGAAGTCTCTCTACGGTTTTGTGTCGACATCATTTCGATTCTTGTAATGGAGGCTCTCGCTGGCAATCAGTAATGGTTGTTCAGTTAGGGATTGTCGGTCAGCATGGAAGGATCTCTCGTTCTGTACTTTTTGGATCATTTATTGGAGCACTTTGCAGCAGAAGTAGGAGTAGTAGTAGTTGTAACAGAAGTATCAGAAGCAGGTAATAACCTAAACTACACATAAATGCAGTAAAAAATTAATATATCTATCTTTCTGCATCGCAATGTAAATATGTATATAACTGACATTAATGAATACCTTTATTTAACAATACGTTTAATAAATAATGTAATCAACCCTGATTTCACTATGTATCATTATCGTCATCATTATTCATTGTTTTAAACGTAAGAAACCATTCAACACAAACATAAAGTCGAATCGAACAAAAGAACTACAAGTCCCAATACTCAATCCCGGAAGTGGAGCGCCGGCATGAACATATCAAGTCGAATCGAACAAAAGAACTACAAGTACCAAATGTCCAACCCGGAAGTGGAGCGCCGGCTGCAACGCAATTTACTTCTTTAAACGTCAGATTGCAGACGGACAAACATGACAACTATGCACAAATGAGCTAAATAAAGACACCCCTGTTCTAGCAACATTTTAGCCCACGCTGTTTAAATTGCCGATTGCTTCAGCAACTTTGTTCTTTGTCATGTCATCCATTTTCTTCGCTTTGAAATGATCCATAGCCGTCTGTCTGAGACGAGGGGGGCGGACTAGGGGGGCGGACTACTCACGTCAGCGGTGTGCTTGGCCATTAATTAAGTGGTATTTCAGACTCGACGTGCTATGATGATAGCTCAGTTTACGACTGCAAAACATCCAGGTCATTTTGGTCTTGTCAGTGGAACAATCTGGCAACTTTTTAAAAGTAAACTTTCCATTCATAAACTATTTAAATATCCGTTTTTGGTGTCTCGCGCTGCCGTGGCTGGCAAACGTGCGTGGACTTGTGCAGCGCGCTTGATGTTTTGTTTCTGGTTTATTTATAGAGCAACGTCACATCCGTTGTGACGTCTGCCGCGTTAATCTCGCGAGAAAATTTTTGATCCCGATAAAATTCATTTAAATTAATGTCGATAAAAACGCGCTTAACTGACAGCTCTAATATAAATATAAATAAATATATACATATAATTATTATTATTAATCGCCTGCTCCTACTTTTTACGGTGCACTGTAAAGTTTTCCAGCTTGGGCTGCTGTGTAAATGCAAGTACAGCGCAATGCAGGGAGAGGTAGAGAAATGTGTGCTAAACGGTCCATAAGCGTGGCTTGGCTCAGCTCTGCAAACGAACCCCTTCGCCCCCTTTCCCTCCCCTCCTTCGAATTCCATATGTTGAATGTGTGTGTGCTATACGCATGGATGCATGACCTAGTCCTCAGCAGGACACCAGCCTGCTGGATACCACCCCGTTAAAACACACATCTGCACACGCATAGACATATGAAGAGCATCAAGCATACAAGTAGTTTAAAAAAAAATCAATTTACCTATTGTCGACCCAGTTGTGTAGAGCAGTGGTACTCAAAGTCTCTACCTTTGGTCTTTGGGATGATTAAAAGCTCTGATAGGATTACATTAACCATAAATCTGACATTCCTGCATGAATAAAGTTGTGATTCTAATGTGTGTTGTTGTTTTTTCTTTCTTTTCTTTTTTTTAACAAGATGTGTATTCTTACGGGAAATGTCCTATTTTTTTCAAGACCAATAGGCATGAATTATGACTTTTGTTCCCTCAGTACACTTAAACTTTAGCATCAATACCTGTGGTCGTTATGGTTGCCATTGGCTCAACAGGGCCAAATTTCAGCAAGGTGTGTATAGTATGAAATTATTCTTGATCATGGGTTATTTTGACAAAATATTATTATTACAAAACCTGCAAACTGTTTTATATTGTGTGGGGGGGGGCGGTATGCACAATATGCCAACAGAATCTGGAATTGATGATAACATACTACAAGTGAGCAAAACAGAATGCTCTTTATGTGCTCACTAGTGTAATAAGTGTAAATACGTTTCCATTTCACTGCAGGAGAAAACGAATACCTCCATCATACATTTGTGTGTGGCCAGTTCCAGCCCCTGCAGCATTTTATTTGATCTTCAAAAATATAGTTATATTTGTACTGTAAATTTTTTCCCCCTACCTTTATATGTATGTATTAGTCAAGCCACTCTTTAGCCCCGGGAGAAGGAAAAATCCCGGAGCTGTCCCCGATTTCTTCCTACTTTTCTGCCTTTTATCTATTGTTGTATATTTTTCCTTCCTGACATATTTCCTTTCTTTCTTACGTATTCCTTCTTTTTCCTCACTTCCACCCTTCCTGGGCTGAAACCAACTTTTCTGCCATACTTGCCTCCTTGCTTGTGTATTTAAACATGCAGAAGGTTGTATGTAGTAAAAACATATCGACATACAATAATACTCACGAGTACTTATCAACAAAATAATATTATTTTAAATAATCAGCAAACCGGGAAAAGTTACACGACAACTTAATTTGTATTTCAGCCCTGCACTTTCAACAGTTTTTTTTAGAAACCTAAGAGGATTACCACTGCGAATACAATAGTTATTTTTGTTTTGAATTTCTTTTGTATTTTTAAAATATATTTTGTATTGATTTCTTCTTCGTGTACAGTACTTTATTTTGTGCATCTAAAACTAGCGAAAGTGCCGCGACGGATGTACAAATAGGTAAACAATGCTGCTGGCATGATGGTCGGGCAACTGACGAGTCTCAACTGTCAAGTCTGTTTTAGGAAAATGTTACGCGGACGAGAGTTTTATTCTACAGTAAATGAAGCATTAGGTTTTTTGAAAAGTGTCATGGAGTCTTGCTCTCAAATGTCGCTTTTACTCCGTATGAAGAGGAAACGAGGATGCTAATGATAGCATGACGGAGACTACCTCAGTTGAAGAAGGTTAGCGAAGCAGTCTTTTTGCCTTTTTTGTGGTTATTTTCCGTTAGTCGTCGTCAATAGCCGTCGTAATGTTTGTTAAATATGAAATGGAGAACGCCGAGCGTTCTTCCTAATACTTTGAGAGTTCGTTGTGGGTTGTGACGTTTTACTAGTACGGTAGTTCGTCAAAAACAAACAAACAAACAAACAAACAAGATATTAACTCTCAAAACCGCAAGCGTTGACACCTTTGCTCAATTGAGTGCAACTTTGGCTACGGTGACAAGCTCGAACGGGGGTTTCAAGCTTGTGTACCTACCTCAGTTTTTTTATTTTTAATAAATTTGTCAAAATCCAGCAATAAAAACATATTTAATTGTAAATACTTAGATTTCTCATGTTATGTATAATCTTCAATTTCATAATAAATTTAAAACTGTTGTCACTTTACAGCAGCTTGGCACACCCGCCACCACCTGGTGGTGCCTGATCATGGTGATGACACCCAGGATTTAGACACCACCCACAGACGGAACACCACATCCGGTAGTGATGACGATTATGTCACTGATGGGTACACTGAAGAGGAGGAAGGGAAAGAAGATGATGTTACATCAAAACTCACAACATCTGATTTTAATAATCTGAAGCGAGAGAAACCATTGTTTTCCAGCGGCGTGGAACATTCCAGGGCATGTGTTCCCTTAAAGCTGTGTGATGGAAGTGAAGACGTTGTTCCCTACACCATCAACAGATACCTGCGGGATTATCAGAGAGAAGGCATCAGGTTTATTCACAGTAACTATCGCCGTTCCAGAGGATGTATCCTGGGCGATGACATGGGCCTTGGGAAGACCGTGCAGGTATACTGTACATCAAAGCAGCCTGGAATATTTGGTAAAAGTGTTTGATAAAGTGCGAGGGAAGGCGTGATATACTGCATTTTCTGTTTGCTTTGCCAAACGACCAGGGATGGCAGAACGTGTTGCTTAATAATTTTGCCAAAGTGCAAGGAGGGCCATATGTGCTTCATCAGGGCAGGTGTGGCTCAGTTGGTTGAAAGGGTCATCTAGTGAAGGAAGAGTTGGCAGTTTGAATCCCATCCCAGATTGTTTGATGTGTTCAAGTCCTTGAGATCACTCCAGGTTGGCATTTCAAATGAGAAATTGCTCTCAATTGCATTACTTGGTTAAACAAGGAATACATATAAAAATGATAGAACAAGCTTGCGTTGCCTATTTGTCCTCTTTCCAGAGCGAAATAGAAGGCACAATGTGTTGTTTCTTCATCTTGCCAAAGTGCAATCAAAGGTAAAATAGTTGCTTTGGCTGTTCCTTATATTTCCAAAGTGAAAATGAAGGCAGGATATGTTACTTCACATCATTACCTTGCCAATGCTCAAGTGAAGATGCAATATGTTGCTGTGTCTGTCAAAGTTAAATTATTTTTTTTTTAAAGTTTCAAATCCCATACGAGAGCTTTCCATATCTATAATTTATGTTGTCATTAAGGACAACACAATGAACCTGTCAAATAGTGAGGAGCGTTTCTTCACATTGCTCTTGGGGTTCTGTTGCAGGTCCTTGGTTTCCTCGCGGCGGCGTTGCACAAAAAAGGAACCTGGGAGGACATTGAGAGCAACAAGCCTCACTTTCTGCAAAGTCAGACCCCATCCAAGCAGAGGAAGCCAAAGAAAGTGGGTGCAATGATAACCACATCAAAATGGCTTTAGCGTGAAAGGCAGGGCAGTGACATTTGTTTTCAGATGACATTCATCCAGATGAAGACTGCATTAAGTGCAACAATAATGTGAGATGGGGGAGGGATGGAGCGGCGGGGATTGCGGTTGCCTGCGAATGTCATCAGCGCAAGTGTTTTTGCGATCTGTTGTAGCTTTTCCTGATTGTGGCCCCGCTGTCAGTGCTGTATAACTGGAAAGATGAACTGGACACCTGGGGCTACTTCCAGTACGCGGTGGTCCACGGGTTGAGGAAACAGGAGGAGCTGGCTCGCGTCAAGAAGGGCCGCGTGGAGATCACGCTCACCACCTATGAGACTCTTCGCCTCTGTTTGACTCAATTTAATAAGTGAGAGATTTTAAGATGCAAGTGCAAGACACAAATGACTTGTCTGCGTTAATGCTGTTCTGTGCATTTATTTCTTTGGCCTGTGAAAGTATTTCAGGCACTTGTTAATGCTGCTGAAAGTGTGTACAAACTTGACTGGTAGAGTGTATACAAACATTTATCATTATGTGTGATATCAGCCTAAGCGGCGGAAAAACGGAATGAATCAGGCCCCGACACCAGTTTCACCCACTGACACAAAACTTGATTGACATCTCTATCATAATATCACATATGAAATAGTTTCACGCATGAAATTGAGCATTAACTCTGGCAGTTTGGTTTGAATTTTGGTTTGAGTTTGGGTGAATTCCAGGGATTTTTGATTATTGTGATTATACTTTTACTCAGGAAATGGAAGCAATTATCAGACAAGTGGATAAGGCTAATTTGTAAAACTTGTTGACAATGCCAAATGTCCCTAACCACTGGTTCACGGCCCATTTTATACCCTTCCCGACAGATAGAATTTTCTTTTCTTTTTCTACATTTTGGAGCGGGTACGGTATATATGTTATACAGTACCTTATCTCGGGCGGCCCGGTGGTCCAGTGGTTAGTGCGTCGACCTCACAGTGCTGAGGCTCCGGCCTCCCTGTGTGGAATTTGCATGCTCTACCCGGGCTTGTGTGGGTTTTCTCCGGGTACTCTGGTTTCCTCCCACATTCCAAAAACATGCATGGCAGGCTGATTGAACACTCTAAATTGTCCCTAGGTGTGAGTGTGAGCACGGATGGTTGTTCGTCTCTGTGTGCCCTGCGAATGGTTGGCAACCAGTTCAGGGTGTCCCCCGCCATCTGCCAGAAGACATCTGGGATAGGCTCCAGCACCCCCCGCGACCCTTGTGAGGATAAAGCGGATCGAAAAATGGATGGATGGAGTACATATCTCCCCGAAGTGCAATCATTCGTCATTGATGATTTTGCTAACTGTCCGCAAAAAATTGTACCTTGTTAGAAAAAGGTCGGTGATAGTGGCATATGCCATTTATTGGAGTCGGAACATGGCATTTACGTTGGTCATAGTTAATACTGCTTGCAATTTTAATTACCATTTATATTCTTCACATGACCGTATCTTCTCCTTCAGCATCACCTGGTCCGCTGTGTTTGTAGACGAGGCTCACAAGATAAAGAATCCAAACTCTCAAATCACTCAAGCGATGAAGGGTCTCAAATGTCAGGTCAGGTTTTGTCCTCAAATTTATATGGCAACATGTGTAGATTTTAAATGAATCAGTTTAAAAATATATATATATTTTTTAACTCAGATCAGGATTGGCCTAACTGGAACCATCCTTCAGAATAACCTCGAGGAGTTGTGGTGTGTTATAGACTGGTAAGTTTTTGCTTGTGGGCATTTTTTGATCATTAATAAAAAGTCATTCAATTCCAAATTTGTAACAGGACTGTTTAGTGACTATCAAGCGATTCATTTTCTGGAACTGTGTAAACTTGCTGTTCTGTTCTTCCACACAGGGCCGTCCCTGGCTGTCTTGGCAACCTGGGGCATTTTAAGAACAAGGTATCAGAACCAGTTGAGCGAGGCCAGAAACACAGTGCTACCAAGCGCGCCTTAGCGACAGCGAGAAAGACCATCAGAGACCTGGTGAGAAAGATTTCCTACTGTTTCCTCCGAAGGACCAAATTGCTCATCCAGGACCAACTCCCGAAGAAGGATGACAGGGTGGGTAACGTTGCTCTCAGGTGATGACCAAGTGGCACCGTAAATGAAGTGCTATCTTTTGGTGGTGTACTCTAGGTGGTGTACTGCTCTCTGACTGACTTTCAGCAGACGGTCTACCAAACTGTGCTAGACTCTGAAGATGTGCAATTGCTTTTGAGGTCTTCAGAGAAATGCAGTTGCCAAAGTGGACGTGATCGAAGGAGATGCTGCTATAAAGTCAGTCCACCTCTGCTATATTTTTTTCTCTTTCAGGCCTTGTAACGTGGTCGCACACAGGGGTTGAATAATTGTTTCCTTCCACTTAACTCTTGATAAGATTTTGTGATATTAGAGTGAACGGAGTCTTTAAATCTACCAGTTTAGCGTAGCATATTTGTGTTTCCCTTGAATGCACCACTAAAGTTCAAAATATAGCATTGTTTTGAATGAGTTCTCACAAGCAGCAAGGCCTTTATCTTTACAAAGATAATCAGTTGTGAGACATATTGTGTATTTTTACAATTTTTTACATTTCAACTGCTGGCCCAGTGACAAGTTTTGCTTCTATTACCATGATCAAACACAGCCTTGGCATTGCTAGTCTGGGTTTTGTGTCAATTAGTTTCCTAACCGTGGGGTGGACGTTCACAACGATTTGCTTACAGACGCATTGTTATGAATAGGGCAAATTAAACATTGACTTCGCCGTTTAATTTCATAATTGATTGGTGGGCTGGTACTCCAGAGACCCGAACTGTTCTTATTGAACAGAATTTCCTCCCTTGCAGATCAATTCTGAGGGTGTGCCAGCGAAGGCGCTATACTTCACGTACCTGTCTGTACTGAGGAAGGTCGCCAGTCACGTGGCACTGCTCCAGTCCACCACAGGCACCAGTAAGAAACAGGTACTATAATCAACACATTTTCGATCATTCATGCTTATTACCTCAGTCGCAACTTGACTTTCGTTCTTTTAGGAAAAGTGCGTGAGTGCCATTTGTCAAAAGGTGTTCCAGAAGTTTCCAGAGTTTATGCAGAGGTGCAAAGATGAAGCATTTGAGGCGCTGTCGGACACCATGTATAGTGGCAAAATGAAGGTGCGGTACGGGAATAAGGCTTGGTGTGCTTAATTTTGTATTTAAAAAAAAAAAGTAAATTATTTTTATTATTATTATTTTTTTTACTATATTTGGGATTAAAGGGAGGCATTTTTTATGGTGGCGGCTTGAGATGTGATTGGTTAAGTCTGAACACAGACACGTCAAGAGGATGCACACGCTGGTTGTCAGTTTATTATCTATTTACACCCCCCATCTCCCTTGTAAAACTGGAAATAAAAATCAATTGATTTGTATAGTCAGTAAGGTCATCTTAATGGTGGAAAACGTTTAGAATGATCATGGTGTATTTATTTTTCATTTTAAGCACGATTTTTAGACTTTTTATATCCTCTCTGTACATGTATGTTAATGAAGACATTTTCCCCCCCTCAGGTTTTGCAGAAGCTCCTAAGATTCTATCTGCAAAGGAAAGACAAGGTGCTCCTCTTTTCACTGTCAACTCAGGTAAGGGCTGTGATTGAATGCACAATAATTTCCATTTACGACAAATTATATCTGGAATAATTTGTCCCATTAATTTGTGGTGCAATGGTAAACAGATTTTAGGTTAAAATAATGGCTCAGGCCTACCCATGTGGAATTTACATGTTCTCCTCGTGCCTGGATACATTCTCTCTGCATACTCCCTCCCATATTTAACAAAACATGCTTAAGTTCATTGAAGACTAAATTAGTTATGAACATGATTGTGATTGGTTGTTTGTCTATATGTGCCCTGCGACTGGCTGGTGACCAGTCTACAGTGTACCTGACCTCTCACTCAAAATCATCGGGATCTGTCTGAGTGGCTTTTAAGCAAACAGGATTGGGAACAGAAACCAAGCACAGTATAAACCCAGTGAAGCGCGAAACTTCCCTTTAGAGAACCAACACAAAAGTGGTTGCAAAAACCCCCGCGAAATGTGTACATTTAAGATACATTTTCCTTTAAGTTTTGATCAGTTCTGCAAACATTGACGTTTTTTTTCTTCCAATTTTTAAAAAAGTGTATCAAATTAGGTGTCCAAAGAGAGTACAACGTCTCATTAGACGGGCATCTGTCCCATAGGAAATTGGAAATTTGATGATTTGTGATCTTTACGGCGGAATTTGGAAGGCGTCAACATTCTCAAATGGTGACTCGCATTCACAGCCGCTCAGTTTTTAGGCTATAGGCACACTTAATTGCTGCTCCCGTTCAAGCCCCATACCTTATTTATAGACAAAACACACGCAGCAGATGTGGCTCTTTCTCTTTCTCACTCTCTCGTGATTGGGATTAGAGTGTAAGCCATGGGGCTTTACGCGGGAAAGCAATTAGAGCTCTTGAGAAAATGAGACACTGCAGTGTCACTAGAGACTGAACAATAATATTAAGTTGATGACATTGATTTCAGCATTGTTATGGCAGTCAACCAAGCGCTGTTCGTGATGATCATGATGCTTGTTTTTTTTATTGACACTTGCTAATGTTCCACTAGTGTATGTTTCATTTTGAAATATTCAGGGTTCATCAAATTTGGAACATATGGCGATTTTGAAAAATTAACTGTGTAGCAGAGTAGCAGGTCAGCAACTGTTAACCAGCCGTCCAATTTCTTTCATGCTTTTCCCGGGAAGCTGGAGCTTATCCTGGATGAGAGTGGGTTCATCCTGGAATGGTCCCCAGTCATTCCCAATGAATAACCACATATTCCAATGACAATTAACAGGATTTGTTTTATTGTTGTTGTTGGGTCCTGTCAGCTGTTGGACATTCTGGAGAGATACTGCATGGCTGAGGGGTATGACTATAGCAGGTTGGATGGGACTACCAAAGCCAAGGAACGAGTCCACATCGTCAAGGAGTTCAACACCTCCGCTCACATCAACCTGTGCCTGGTGTCCACCATGTTAGTCTGCCCATACATACTCCCAAAAAATTCCAAATTACTCTATTTCAGTAGATAGGCATTTATTTACTCTGCAGATTGAGGGACGGCTTTGTTTTAAAAATCACACATTTTTGGAATATTGAACAAATTTATTAGATTATATTTTATGCAGGGGGAAACTGAAGTTAAATGCAGGGAGGTAAAAAATAAGTGCGCTGTGACACGTAAACAAGGATGCATGCAACATTGCGCAGCGATCACTTTAAATCATCTCAGATAATGTTGCCCAGGCAACTGGTTTAAAATATACACTAAACCTGTACCCTTAATTTTATCTGAAAAACTTTTTATGGGCTTCGTTGGGTGCTGCTGTTTTGCTTAGCAGCAGACTTTGCAGGTACTACTTATTTCTGAGACCTCTATTTGAGAGAAGTGTTTTGTTTTTTTTAACTCATTGACACTGTGATGGACTTCTTTGAGAAAATACTGTAATATTTGATGTGAAGAAAAAAAATTATGACAATATTGACTCTTTCCAGGGCGGGAGGTCTTGGTCTAAACTTTGTAGGGGCCAATGTGGTGATATTATTTGACCCAACGTGGAACCCAGCCAATGACCTCCAGGCTATCGACAGGTTTGTCCAGCTTTATCAGATTCCATTCTTTTGCATGCAAATGTCCTGCTTGTTTGACATGGTTTGCATGTTCTCTCTTTTTTTTTGTTTTTTTTCTAAAAAAAATTTTGCATGGTGTTTAGAGCGTATCGCATTGGCCAGTGCAGAGACGTCACTGTTTTCAGGCTAATCTCATTGGGGACCGTGGAGGAAATTACCTATCTCAGACAAGTTTACAAACAGGTACTGAGGTAATTTTGATGTTGATTTGTCATGGGAGGTCATGTGTATGGCGGGATATTATCAAATTTCACTGAAGTGGTAAAAAAAAAGATGATTTCTTTACACAGTAATATATTTCAGTCATATGTGGGTTAAATGCTTTGGAGCCTTGTGTAGCAGCTTGTTTGCTGTTTTTCAGGGCCCTTAACATGCTGCTAAAAATTTTGCTGTGTGTGTATATCCTGATGAAAATGGTGTTTCCGGGGTCCCCAGGGAGACCCCCAAAGACACTTAGTAGCACCCCTGGGAAGTTTAAAAAACAAATTTGCCCGACAACGATTTACTGCCTGACCATCTATTGTCAAAGGATGCACAAAAACGTCGGAATGACAGACCCGATCAAATATTCCATATAAATCCCACAGGAAAAAAAAAGCACAGGCATCTTGAAATGATAAATTACACGATTATTTTTGTTTGCAATCAGCAATTGCAGAGCTCTGTTGTCGGCGTGGAGAGCGCACGGCGGTACTTTGATGCCGTGCAGGGCGCATATAAGGGGGAACTGTTTGGGATTCATAACCTCTTCAGGCTGCAGACCCAAGGCACTTGCCTCACCCGCAAAATACTTGAGGTAAGATTTGGCGTGGCAATAATAACTTCCCATACAAAAGCTCCATCCAAAAAATATAGAATTTAAGTCCCCAAACTTTGTATTTCGGAAGCATATAACTTTTTATCTTGCATATTTTTTTTTCATGGTCCCCTCCTCATTCTAGCGCGAAGGACAAGTGGAGGTGGGCGTCATGACAACCAGCACACACACAAACGTGGAGGCTGTGGAGGAGGAGGAAGAAGAGGACAAGACTCATATGCACAGCGTTGGCGTGAGTGACTCTGCTTTTCTCAGAGACCCGAAACACGGAGTACACATCTTTCCCATCCCTTGCTCACACATCTTCTCTCCCTAGTGGCCCGCTCAAACCTCTCATTCCCATGCTTAAAACGGGGATACCTCTTATGGGGGCCTTCCTGTGGGGTCTGTCAACCGTCTTACTGACAAAAGTGATTCTGGTTCCTTCGTAAAAGTATAACAAACTACTACTGCAACTATATATATATATATATATATATATATATATATATATATATATAATTGTAAATATTTCCTGCTGACTTTAGGGGAGATGTGCGGGGTAGACACTGGACTGCTCGTCAGTCAATCACAGGGGACATACAGACAACCAACCATTCACATTCATTCTTATACACCTAAGGACAATTAAGTGTCATCATTGGATCGAAAATGCATGTTGTTGGAGGGTGTGGTGAAGCCACAATACATGAAGAAAACCTACCAAGCAAGCATCGGCAGAAAATGCAAACTCCAGATTCGAACCCAGAAGCCCAGTAATGCGAACCCAAACTTGATAACCACCAATCGTGTTGCCCTATGTCCAATTCCTTTTTTTCAAAATGTCTTCAATCATCTTTACTTGGGTTTGCTCCAGACATCCATTAGAGTTATGGAAAGAACCTGAATCATACGCACACTGAAGCTTATAGGGTTTATGGTTCCACATGCATGCACGCAAACTCTCCCGAAATGGACAGATCTGTCCAGTGAATACTAAAAACTGGATCATGCTTGGTGGTCCAAATGAAGTCCAAATGTTTATAGCTTCTGGACATGTCAGTTCCTCATATTACATCATAATGGGAGCCTGTGTCACATTGTGGTTTATTATGATTTGCTATTACGAACATCTGTTTTGTATCCCACCAGGAATGTTCTCATAGGCCCTTTTTTTAATAGCTTCCAACCCTTTTCTATGCCAACGTACTCCTATGTTTTTTGCTTGCAGGAAGCTGGAGATGCATCCAAGGAGAGCTCGGGTGCATATAAGATCCCCAGAGGGCTGCAGGACTTCAGTAGTGGGAGTGACGATGATGTCGAGGCGGAGCGGGGAAGTCCCAGTGGAGGGCGTGGCACAAGAAGTATGGATTCCTCCACCAGGCTTGGTCCAACCAGTTTGCTGCAGCAGGATTTTGCCATACTGCTCCAAAGTCTTCAAGCAATGTCGGAGTCGGGTGATGGGGACAGTAGTTCAGGTGGTGAGGGGACAAGCACTTCGTTCTCCAAGAGCTTCAACATTGGAAATAATGTTTACCCTGAACAGGGAAAAATCACGATATTGAACGGCAATACAAAACAAGGCCCGAAATTATGTAGGACCAGCTTGGAGGCGAGTGACAAGGAGAGTGGGAGAAGTTCCAAAAATCCGCTGCTTTCCAAATCCCACCGCTTTGAGCAATATTCCGATGAATCGGATGATTTCGACATTGAGACGCTAACACGGTCTAAGGGTGACACCCTGAACCCCCACCAAAAAACAGGAAGGAAACTACAAGGAAGAAGAGTACACAGCAGAAGGAGAAACACGAGCAGAGGAGCCATGTTCACCGAGGACATTGACACCTTCACAACTTCAGAGGATGAGAACACCAAGTACGCAGATAAAACCAAAGCAGGGCTACCAAAAGATGGTCAAGGATCTGGAACAAGCTCAGGTCGACATGAAAGTTCTACATTCACTCATGTGAAAAGGCAAACATCTACAGCCTCCACAGAAACCATTGATACTATCTTAGGTAAGACTCTGGAGAAAAGTCATGTCGTCGCATTTGACTGGAATGACCGCTGTTCTTGATCGTAGGTGGGGTGCAGGAGGTGGCGTACACGCATTCCAACCAGCGCGTGGTGGGCGGGAGCAAAGCCGAGGAGCTGATCAGTAGAGCCGCGATGAAGGATGTGTTTGAGCGCAAGATGTACTCTCAACTTCCTGCAAATGAACTCCTCACCCCCTATGAGGTACACAACAAATTTTAAACCACTAGACAGTGAAGCCCTGTTTATCGCAGGCAATATGTTCCTAATTGAACCAGCATTAGGTGATAATACGCTATACAAGAACAGACCTTTTCGGTTTTACCCGCCCCCCTGCTTTAAACACATTCAAATGTACAAATCCACATTTAAGCACATTGTTGACATATATGATATCCTTTATTTGTCCCACACTGGGGAAATTTACAGTCTACAGCAGCAAGATTGTAGGTAGAAAGAAGAAAGAAGAAAAACAAAGTGTTTGCAATATCCATATAGATAAGGTGGCTGTCCTATTTACTATTGTGTTCCACATCATTTTATTTTTTTATTCAGTAGGAACGAGCGGCGGTATCTCTCCTTCTTGCAGCGCGGGTGTAACAGTCTCTGGCTGAAGGAGCTACCATATTTGAACGGACAAAAAAATTGAAAGCAGAAAATATTGTCCATGCTTTAGTGTCTGAATGGAGATAAATGCTGAAATTTGGACGGATCATCATAATGTGCCCTGCTTAACCAAATCAAAGCTGACATTTTGACCATTCTTATAAAATGCAGACTTGCGATTGAAGCATACTTGCTCCTTGAATTACATTTCATGAATCCACAAAAATGTAAATGAAGACATAATCGCATATTGACCAACAGCCAACGTCATGTGCGTTCCAAGCTGAAGGAAACTAAACCATAAATGAAAGTATCTCATTTTTCTGTGATTGGCTGGCGACCAATCCTTGAGTAGAATGTCAACTAGCTCCAGCTCGCCCGCAACCCAAAGATTGGCCCCTTGAGATACGATTGGAGAGTTATTTGACGTACGGGTCTTTTTTTTTCCTTTAGATAGCCTTTAGCCCGGTAGTCGAGTGGTTAGCGCGTCGTGCAGAGGTCGTGCATTCTGTGTGGAGTTTGCATGTTCTCCTCAAAATTGTCCCGAGGTGTGAATGTGAGTGCGGATGGTTGTTCGTCTCTGTGTGCCCTGTGATTGGCTGGCAACCGCCTCAGGGTGTCCCCCCCCCCCCCGCCTACTGCCCAAAGACGGCTGGGATAGGCTCCAGCACGCCCCACTTGTGAGGATAAAACGGGTCAGAAGATGGATGGATGATTAGATAATCGCAAAAATTTCAGATTGGCTGACGATCAGTGCACTTCAGAACTTTTCTGTGGTCTCTTGAAATGGCAGATTTTCACTTGTTGCGCATAGGTCTGTAGCGTATTCCCCCGTGGTAAACGGGGGCTCACTATGATAAGATTTGTGCTCATTTTTGTTTGTTTGTTTTTTTTACATGGTGCGCTACAGGAAAGCTTGTCAGAAAGCCAACCCAACCAACAGCCTTGTGCCACTCTCAATGTGCCGCAGCAGCTTCCTGGTCATCACCCCGTCACTTTCACTAAGAGCATCGTGCAGCACACCAGATGTAACACCTTTATCTTGGGGCAGACCCCTCTCGCCATGCGCAGGTAGTGAGAAACAGGAAGAATCCTAAGGAGAATATGGATGGTAGTTGAGGGTGGGGGATGGAAGGGAGTGTGTACCCTCCCAGGAAAGTGGCGGAGTTTTCATGGAGGGAGAATTCCTGGCAGTGTTGGGAAGTCGGCCAAAGCTCACTGCAGATTGAATGTCGAGCGCCCCCATCTGGGCCTCGGGAAATGGCATGCATTCACACAGACCACCCCTGAGCTCGCCCCACCACCCTTTTACCAGCATCCTGCCAAACATTACACACTTGTGTTCAGACCCGATGGTGCAGGGGAATAAAAAAGATGGCCCCCAGGGACTTTACGACGGATATGCACATACTTCCAAAGAAACACTTAATGTAGACATCTCTGCAAAACACACACACACACACACACGCACACACCTTCTTTAGCTGTGATATCATTCCCCAGGTGGAAGAAGCTGTCTCCGCCCTGAGGCACACAAATGTGTGAAAACATACCAGCCATATAGATTCCCCGTTCCGTTTAATTCAAGTCCGCACGGGGGTTTTACTGCCATCACTTTTTTATTTATTGGTTTTTCCATGGAAAGCCACAAGTTCTATTAACGAACACCACTTGTTACTGCCACACTTTGAAGTGTTTCTGATCCTGAGTCCGGATAAACCACACTTTTAATAACAAGGGCCTTGGGGCACCAGAGGAAAACAAAGCGAAAACGCCTGACTATGTGGAGAAGTATTCATCTTGGGTCGTGCGTGATGTGCCACCAGAATATCTGATTAATAGTGTTGGACTTGTGGCTTAAAAAATAACAATAAGTAGCAGATGGTGAGTTCCAAATGCAGCAAAAGTGCCAAAGTTGAAGACAATGCACTATGTGACGCTGGCTGACCTCAAAACTAAATTTCCCATTGGTAGTCATTATATCTGGAATAATTCTTTCCAGAGCCCAGCGGTCACTGTTATAAAATCTATATTCACAACACCGGCAATGTTTCCTGTAAGGTCCATCCATTTTCTGTATAGTGCTTGTCCTCATTCGGGTTGCGGGGGAGCTGGAACTTTGCTCCGCTGACTTTTAGGCGAGAGGAGGGGTACGCAGTGGACAGGTTGTCAGTCAAACAGGGCACATACATGTACTATATATTTACACTACCATGCACACCAATGGACAAATTACAACAAGGGTGGTATCCAAACTATGGCCCAGGAGGCATTTGTACTCTGCAGTCCAATTTTAGCAGCCCACAGCAGATTCTAAAATGAATAATTGACAGTGCCTATGTCGAAGCGAGGAAGAGGACATTCATTCTCGCCTCTCATTAGTACAGATTGCTTTTGTTTTGGTTCTGAATATGCACATGTGGGAGCCGTCTTCGGGCCATGGCTTGTGCTCTAAGGTACAATGACAAAAATGTCAGGAAAAGCCTACTAAAACATCCAAAGTTTATTTGGGGTAAATCAGAGGTACAGTACTTAAAATAGCCACAGTTGAGTTGAGTTGCTCGCATTTAACATGAGTTTAAACGTGATACATTTATTCTGAACTCACCCACATCCTGTTACAAGAGTGTGTGCACATTTGTTTGACCACAATTTCTCACTTGGTTATTTTTACTTCTAAAAATCTAAAATATTTGTAATGAAGTGCACACCGGGATCACTAGAAATGCTGACATCACATATCATGGCACGTTTCCCCCCAAATTTTCCTGGAATACCAAATTCTTCAATCTTAAAGATGGGGAATCCAGGTTGCACTGTAGTGTTGATTCGTTTGCCAAATTAGAGCTGCCGGTGTTAAAAAACGTCACTATGTCAAGTGTGTGTGTGTGTTGGTGAATAGGGAGCAGCTGCAGGAGATGGCGTCCAAGTTGAATTTCCCCTCGGCCCAACAGTTCGCCGCCAACGTTCTGAGAAGCAACTCGATTCAGAGGCTCGAGTGGCTGAGACGCTATTACGTCACTCTCGGCCACCCAGAACTCGCCAGCTTCGTCGCCAGCAACTTCGCACCATCTGACGAAGCCCAGACCCCACCTCCCAAAAACTTGGGGACCAGAAGGCGTAAATCCAACCAGAAGTGTCCTGAACCTGAGAAGAAGAAAGAGAAGTTACAGAAGAATGCGCGGGAGTCCCCAAGTGTGGATCCTGAAGAGCAGGAGGAGGCGGTCAACTGTACAAGAGGTCGACGGAGGACAAAGAAGGCTAGTGTGTCCAGACCTGTTGGTGGTCTTGGTGTGTGCCAGGCCAGCGGCAGCAGTAGTTGTCTAGACGCTCAAGAGGTGACGGATATTCCCCTCAACGTGGAGCAAAAGTCAAATGTTCAAGAACAATCCCAGGAGGCGCCCCCTCAAGAAAGGGCCTGCGTTCTCACAGAACTCTTAGGCGACACCTCCATCCTCGATGACTTGCTCAAACCCAAATGCAAGGGTTCCCCGCATAAAACATCCACTTCCGTCGTAGCTTCTCCCCCTTCATCCAGATGGACCTTCAACTCTGGTGAGCGTGACTCTCCGACAACACAGCCGAAAACTATGAGAGGAGGCTGCAAAGACTTCTGGGACATTCTGAACGAAGGCAACGAAGAGAGCATCAATAGGCTTACGGACCTGGATGAAGTGCAGAGAGTTTGCGTCAAAACCAATTTGGCAGCCCGCGCTCAAACTGTGGAGAAGGAGAGCAAAAGTCTCTGGAAGACCAACGACAAGTTTCTATGGAAGAAATAAAAGCCGTTCAACGTAAAGCTTGCATCCCCAAACATCACTTTTATTGTTTTTATCCAAAGGTAAACATCTCCAGCCTTGTATTTAGTGCCCTGCAGATGTGTGTGTGTGTTTTAACTTGTTGAACTTGACTTTTACCAGTTTTACGCTGACCAACCAAACAGCGGATGGAAAAATGCAGACGTCATTAGGTAAATTTTAAATCTGATTACTTCAAGATACTTACTCAAACAATCCTGTTACAATTTAATTATTGTGCTTTTGATTATATAGCAGCTAAAAGTGAAAGCCTTTTTAGTTGTTTGTGTAGGTCAATATTTATTTTACTTTGTCATTTTCACGTGTTTTTATCTTTTAAAGGTTGCTGCCGGTTAAATGAATGCATACAATGATTGGTTGTTGGTTTTTACTTAAATAAACTCGCATTCCTTTTGACTTTGCCACTCAGTCATTTTGTGCATGTATTATAAATGTATGGTTCCATTTTATTTAGATGTATTTTTTTGGGGTGGGGGGTGCAATGTCATTTACATAACAGTCACCATAATACTGAGTGACATGACCACGTAGACCAGGTTTTGTTGTCTGCACAGATTAGTTTTAGCTTCTGACAAGCAGCACAAGCGGTACTCGATTGCTCGGCGAATTTGTCGACGTGGGGGTTAGTCATGTCCAGGCACACCATTCACATTAGTGAATGAATTGCTGCGTTCATGAGATAAACTGATTTTACAAGTGTCTTCTTAATGGGAACACATTTTGTTTGGCACGCTCAGGCGTCAGCTTTCCCAAGCGAACGAAGCAGTTGCCTGGAATGCACTGGCGATATCCAACCCACTCTTACACACACACACACACACACACACACACACACACACACACACACACACACACACACACACACACACACACAGGCAAAGATCCACCCCGCTTTGACTGAAATGCTTACCAGCGAGATCGAGCTCACTCTAACTGACACGCTCGCTGACAAAATCCAGCCCACTTTTACGTGTACACTTACTGGGGAGATCCAGGCCGTCAAGTAGTACTTAAGAAAGTGCGTACACTGACGGGTACGCTTGTTTTGCTGAAGATGTCCCAAGTGTGAGTGCTCCTGTTTTCGATGGGAACTCTCTTATAAACGCCCATCTCCAATTTGCTGATTTCAAAATGGATCTACGGGCTCGAGGAAATACGGCCCGTGGAGCACATATAGCACCCCAGCCCACTGGAAAATTACCAGAAAGTCGATATTATCACCGCAGGGAACTCACATTTATGATGGCTTTCATGTCGGTCACGTTGAGGCCAAATAAGAAGTTTCATTCAAGTGCATTCAGCTCACACTCCGACCTGTGTTTAATCTCTTTCAGCTGCAAAGCTGAGGTAAGCGGAGCTGCCTTTTAGATGTTTGGCTGTCGCGAGAAAGTGCTGATAGTTATCGCTAAACACGAGCGGAGGTGCGTGCCTCAGCAAGACACGGCCGCCTGGAATATCTTTGTGTGCATGGGTGGTAAGATGGCTGCTGTCTTCACTGTCACACCTGCAGTTTACACGGCAGCCAGCGAAAAAGAAAAGGCCCCTTTCACGCTTTACACCCCCCCCCCACACACACACACACTTTTTCCCTCGTCTTTTCCACCCACAACTCCCTTTATGTGTTAGATTATGATCGTTCATTTGGCAGCCAGTTGAAGTGCGATAGCTGGGAATTGAACAATGGAACAGCTCGCCTACTGACTGACACTAGTTGGAAGCACATGGAGGTCAACTGGCGCGACAAAGCGATTTTCCTCAAAGATAATTGTAGCTCAAGGTAGCGTGGTGTTTTAGTGATTCGCATGCCGTACCTCACAGTTCTGAGGTTCGGTGTTCGAATCTCAGCTCCTGTGTGGAGTTTGCACATTGGACCATGCTTGCATGGGTTTTCTTTGGCTTTACTCAGGCTTCTTCCCACATTCAAAACACATGCATGTTAACTTCATTGACACTTAAAGACGATGAAAGAATTTTCATTTATAGAGGCTACACTTCATTCATGTCACTGGTGCATGAACAACACCCTCACCGAGCTTTCACTGAGCAGTCAAGAATGTGGCGCCTATCATAAGCTAAACTGTGTGTAGGTGTGACTGTTTATTACCACTCTAAGTTAAAGGTTACTGTCAAGCTAAACATAAAACAAAGACGATGACACATTGTGTGTCATGATTCGGTTTGGGACCAACAGGTGCCACTGCAGGGCTCTCCCTGAGCTGCACACCTGTTGGTCATTTGGCAATTAGTGCTTTAAAAGGACTCCCACCCCGAGCATTCAGTGTCGGGTCATTGTAGCTTTTTGCCACTGTCATGTTTGTTTGTTTGCTGCTGTCAGGTTTGTTTTGGTCATGTTTCTGTTATTGAGTTTTTATCTTCAGTCATGCGTTTTGTTTGATACTTTGGACTTTGTTTTGGACTTAGTTTTCTGTGTTTTATTAAATACAATTCGTCTAGTACACCCTGCTCCTTCCTCCTGCCTGCTCCTTGGGGTCCACCACCACCTCACAACGTGACATTGTGTATTTGAAGAAAGCACGTAGCTTCACTTTCATGAATGCTAACACGCAATGGGAAACTACAGAGGCACATCAAGGTCAAGGTCAAGGTTCAACTTTACTGTCAAATATGCATACATTGACATGCAGCATGGATGAAATTTCTTTCTCTCAATCCTCAGCAAACAGTAAAAAAACATGGGCTAACAATTAGCATCTATGTGACATGTCTGTACACAAATGGTGGGACAACACATGTTGACAAACAATTATATTGTACCTACACGCAGTTGGTCTTTATTCCGTACTGCCAGCCGACCGACCCCCTTCAGTCATGTTCGAAATTGTCTCAAGCTCGTAATAACTGTTGTAATTGTATTCCTTGCAGAGGGAACCCCACAGCTGTGAGGATTCATTTTCATTTTCGCCAGTTCCTCCATTAGTGTGACAAGGGAAAGGTGAGATGTCTGTTTACATTTCCTGCCAAAATAAGCTGAGTGTCAATGTGTGCGCAAAATAAGCTGAGTGTCAATGAGCATGTTACAAAGTGGACGCGCCGACGTGGCCTTGCAGAGTTTATTTGCACAAGTCAAGACGGTGACACCTAGTTTGATTTGACTTGTTTAAAAAAAAAAGTGAATGACCAGTGGCCTTCATTGACCCGAGGGGGCCCTCCACCCAACCAATCCACCCGTAGATACGCTGCGTGCATAACAAAGTGATGAAACACATCCCGAGCGCATGCTGTCAGAAGTGCAGGTTGAGTGGAGTCACCAAGTGTCCCTCAAGGTACTGTCTGTATTCATTTGGTGTATAAGGGCCAAGTTACTATACTCCGAGGTAGCGGTTTGTATTTATTTTTTTTTTTAATGCAACGTGATCTTTGACAACCAAAATTACGTTTCTGAATATTAGATCCAGCCGTATCAAGGCAAACCAGTGCAGTACAGTTTTATGTTTTGCGGTAAACCAACAATTATAGGAAAGCTACATTAAAAAGTCAAATTAAGTTCACCTATAAAGGTTGGATTGTATTATAGGTTTATCATGAAAGTTCTTCCTAAAAATGCCCATCTGTAAGTTTTTGTGACTGTCCTCTGTGACCCAGCAAGGGGCTGGGGGCACGCAGGGAGGTCTGTTCAGAACAAAAATGGTGTGTTTTCTTACGGGGGTAAATATTGAGGGACAAGAAATAAACGTACGGAAAAAAGGCAGGATTTTTTTTTTCTGCTAAACTGCCGGCCTCTCTGTTGCGCTGCCAAGAGCCCGTGCGTCACTTGATCCATTGTTTAGCGGACGGAGGTCTCGCTAAGCAAGTGGCGGCCTCCGCGCTCCAGCTGTAGCTCCTGCACTGTTTATGTTTGCAAGGCCCTTTGCCTTGAAGTGGGCCTACACAAGCAAAGCTGAGCCATATGTGAGCGGCGGCCCGATGGAGAACTTTTGCTGTAGCCTGCTTTCTTTTTTTGGAATCCATCTCTTTTCCCTCCTCTTCTCATCATTAGCTCCTCATCCTTTTCCCACCACCATTTTGTCTTCACAGTGTGGTCTCTCGGAGAAGATGGAGGGCTGGAATTATCTTCGGTGTGACCACAAAGAATTGCTAAATAGCTCATTCTGCTGCACTAACACTCATTACCTTTTCATGTAGCTACAGTGGAACCTTTGACGCCGAATGCCTCTAAAGTGCTCACATTTGGAATTTTATACCAAAAATTAACGGGGAACCCCTACTAATTTGTGAGTTATAATTTCACAAATACTCAATTTTTCACTAACTCATCAACAACTACTCTTGGCTGGGAAATGCACTTACTGACTCTCTTACATTGAGCTACATTCCCCCCACTGCTTGTATGTATTATTGTTTGTACACAGCGAGACTTGTGTCACAGCTGTTTTACCAATCCTCTATAAATACAAGTGACGTCAAGTTAAAAAAAAATGGAAAGACACTTTTGAAATCCGCATCAAAAATACGTTGAAGGATGAAGCCATCACTCTTAAAATGTGCTGTTGGTGAAAGTAAATAATCTCCGACATTCATGTGCTATTACAAAATAAACACTTACTTGAGTCCAATTTTTGACTACTCTACCACCTCAGCTCCTGAATCCAGCAATTCAGCATATTTGGGGGCAGAGGTGACCAGTTTGTTATTCCTCTAAAAGGTTTTATGATTGTGACAGCTGGGTGATTGGAAGATAGTGTCAATCATGATAGCGGATAGCGGCAATGACTTCCACGTCTTAACACTTGGCTTAAACCTTGAACATGGCTGCTGACCCCCTCTCCTGGGTGGGCCGCTGCTGCTTTACGCTTGTGTTGGATCATCTTTGGGTTAGGGTTCGGGTTATGGCCTTGTGTTTACTGAGACAACAAGCGAGAGGCGTCTCGGGAGGGGTGAGGCATCACACAGGCAGCATCCTCAGAGACACCACCTTCTCCTCCACCCCCGTTTCGCCTTCAACACTCCTAACACACGCACGCTCCATCACTCATGTGGAGGTTGTCGTCCAGCGTGACCACCCGCAGGCTTTGTGACATGAGAACAACATTCCCCTGGCTCCCACTAGGTTTTTCAAGCCACGCTTATGGAGAATTTGTGCTCAATTGTGATCTGTTACATGAGCAGCCCCCAATCTTTTTTATTTATTTTTTGGTCTGGCCACAGTGGTCGATTCAGAATTGATCAAGAATATATTCCGTAACCAGGGGCGTGCATGAGGGGTGGGGGGCGAATGGAGTGGTGCCCCCGGGGAGCCACAAGGGTGGGGGAAAATGTAAGATTACTCAAAGCCATTTCTTTTATTCCCCTTTTGCGCGTTACGTCACAACCTTCGTAGGAACGCCCCCTCCACCTTGACGGACGGCAAAATAACTTTGCGCCTGTTGAAATCGTTGAAAAGCTGCTGGGTCAAAAGTAATTAACCCAACGTTAGGAAAACGGAACCCAATCTTCACAAAAGTGGAACAGAATCTTTGTGTGTGTTGTTCTATGTTGCTATGATCGGAGCAGACCACACACGAAAAGGCCAAAACTGTTAAATACTTGATTCTCTGTCTTTATGTGTGGGGTCTGTCAATGATTAAAAATGTTTGAAGATTTGAAAAAAAAAATCCTTATGTTTGTACCGGACTGTAATCACTGTGTCAGTCACTCAAGATGCAATCATAGACAGAGGTTTGAGATTCGAACTGCAATAACTTCAGAACCGTGAGACATGCTAGCATCAAGGCGCACCACGCTGCCCTTTTCTTTCATAGATTGCGTTGTACAGTTCCAGTATTATATGTTTAGTACAAGTCCAAAAATTCCTTTGTAACAATAAAGGGCTTAGTACAGTGCCCTGGCCTGGTGGTCGGCAGACCCTTTGCACAGTATAAACATTTTTATGTGAATGAAGCTCTGATATTTAGCTAAAAAATAAAAAAACGCAAGCGCTATGATCAGAGTCCTACTCAGTGTGCTCAGAGCTGGTTAAAAAAAAAAAGGTAAATTACAATGTGGCAAAAAGTCGTATCACTAAATTACAGAGCAGCCGAGGTGAGGAAAATCCCCTCCCACCTTGGGTTTCAGAAGGGTAAACACATTTTAATTTCAGCCACACACACACCTGGAAAGTCCCACATAAGTGTTGCATTAAACTAAAGTACTGTATACGCAATAATTTTGCCCAACTAACGCTTGTTTTATCGATGCATCTGCCTTGTATCCTCAACCAGCATACCTTGCACAATCTGCACAGACTTACTAAATTATTCATGACATTTTTTTTCTTGAACTTTATTGATCCAAGGCACATTACATTTGAAAAATCTCATGGCAAACAAACAAATAGAACTTTCCCAAAAGCATACATACAATACTGAAATAATCTCTAATCTCAGTTTACTCACAATTGTACTTGTGAACTCTGGGCCTGTTTGAACAATTTTGTTCTGCCAGTCACTATACGTTGCTGGCAAAGGTTGATGGGTTAAAAAATATATATTTCCAAAGTTTGATGATCTCTCATGCAGTGATTAAAAGTTACTAGTCTATAACATGTACAGTAACATAAAAGTTGTTTATCAAAACTACTGGTGACCTCTCGCGCAGTTACAAACACATCCACTGTGAATCATAAAAAGAATGATACTATTTCTATATCAGCTGCTTTGCCGCAAGTGAAAAACATATTTCAGCCACAAAGGTATATGGTCATCTATGAAACTAATACGCCACTACAAAATAAAAACAGTATATAATAAACAGTGTGAAATTAAATACCTGGTTGACGGTATCAATATAAAGCATCATTACTTGAGTTACATGTTTGCTTTTGTTGGCGCTAACTAATTCAACACCGTCTGACCAAATTTGCATGAATCCATGACAATGTTTTTCTTGTCTTCAACAACCAAGAGCAAATCAATTTTTTTTTCTTCTGAGCGATCCCAGACTTAAAACATCCGTCCAGCCATTATCTGAACCGTTTATCCCGTCCGGGGTCACGGGGACCTAAAACATCCCTGAGAAATTCTAAGAACGAGTTCTGTCCTGATTTCCAACATGAATCATTCAAAGTCTTGCCTTTTTGCAACCTCTAGTGGTCTTATTAAATATTGCATTACAAGTTACAACTTCAAACATTCCAACATCTCCCCCATTCCGTGTAGGCGATAACAAGGCATCAGTTTCTTGTGGATTGTCATTATTCAGGGGTTCACTCTATTAACCAGAACTGTTTAATTCACTTTACACAATTTTCAGGTCCCAAACCCAGGCCCCCTCAAAAAAATGGGAAGGGTGTGTCAGGAAGGGCATCCTGCGTAAAAACTGTGCCAAACAAATCATACAAGTGACTTGGTGTGCTGACCTTCCGGAAGTTGCAATAACTTAACATGATTTCTAATCGGAAAACACATTTTCAAATGAACCAATATCATAGATTTGCCATCATTCCATTGTTACGGTATAGACACAAACAACTTGGCACGGTTATTGCACTCCCTCTCCTTTAAGTTTCCTTTACAACAGAGCTGGACCTCTTTTCTGCTTGTTTTCTCTCCACGTACTCCTTTAGACCTTGTAGCATAAACTCTGTGTGGAGAATCTTGAGTGGGATAGTGTGCAGTAACCAGCCCTGCGCACATCCACAAAAGAAGAATTATTTTCATGTTCCTTGCATCCATACAGCATTCACATCACTTCATTTTACTGTCCGCAATTTGCTACGTTACAGCCTTATTCTAGACTGGAACAAATTTTCAGCAACAACTCATTTGTTCCATTTTGGAGTTATGCTGTAAGGTAGCAAAACATGGACACTGTGAAGTGCTCTGTCATAGTTTTCGGTTGTACTTTACTAGTACAGTACCTAATAGTGAGTTTTCCTTACCAGGATCATGTGACAGAGGCTGCCGTACGTTTTGTCCCCAGCTCTGATATACTGCAGCGAGCTCGTCACAAAATCTTGTGGGGCCAACATGGTCGCGTTCGTTTGCTGGTAGCCCACCATGCGAGTGGAAACGCCGAAGGGCGTGACTGCCTGAGAAAACAAGAAGCAAAGTGGTAAAAGGAGAATCCGTGCCGATCCCTCTTGTGTAGTTAAAGGAAGGGCGGGGATCTTTTGTGAGGGCCATGCAAAATTTGCAATTATTTAACTAATTAAAAACAAGCAAGTTCATGATGAGATTCTGTGAGCATTTGTGGATTAAATGTTTTTGGGTGGGCACCACTGCACCCTGTTGGAATGTGAGCATAGCTTGTAAATGTCTTTTTGTGCACTATGAATGCCTGGTAACCAGTTCAGGGTGCCTCTCGCCCTTGTTTTCTCTGTTTTTAGAATTGTGTGACAGGCTCGGCTGTTGGTTCCCCACCCCTGATTTAAAGGGTTTAGATCAGGGGTCTCAAACTCAATTTATCTGGGGGCCACTGGAGGCAGAATCTGGGTGAGGCTGGGCCACATCAAGATTTCCACAAGAAAAGCGCTGATAAATCATTCCAATGTTCTCAAATATCTTTATTTTTAACACAAAATACTGAATTCAATAAAATAATTTAAAAATGAATGTCTGATTTAACAGTTCTTTAACTTTTACATTTATGAACATGAATGAAACATTAAACATGAACTGTTCTTAGCACAGGAACAGCCACCCTGTCCTTCTCCATGAAGTATTTTACCTCTGCTCTCAACTCAAAAAATCTCTTCATTACGTTTCCCCTGCTGAGCCAACGTACCTCAGTGAAGTAGAGCACATCCCCATATTCTGATTTTATTTCCTCTAAAAAATGGGCGGGGCGGAATAGGGTACCTCACCGTGATTGGTTCGTTCCGCTCCGCACACAACAAGAGTCATTCAAATCAATCTTACGGGCCGCACTAATATTAATCTTTCATATTAAGACGGGGGCCGCAAATTATCATCCAGGGGGCCACAGTTGGCCCGCGGGCCGGACGTTTGAGACCCCTGGTTTAGATGGTCCTGGTACCTGTATAATAATGCCTTTGTCTTTGTATTCCGCGTGAAGACCTTGAGAAAATCTCTCCACAAATATCTGCAAGAGTGAGACACAAAGCTGAATTAGAGTAACAACGTTAGAAGCCAAATAGAGGTTGAACAACCGATGCTCAATACTCACTTTAGATGCAGCGTACAGCGAATACATAGGAAAGGGAATGGAGGCAATTCCGGATGCGATGTTTACGATCACCCCTTTTCTCCTGTTTACCGCACACATACAAAATCTCAGAAAACAGCTTGATTCATGCAATTACGGGCCACATCATTTGATACTCCTGCACTCTGCGAAGGACGTCATTGCACCAACTCGGGTCGCTAAATGTGGAAACAGCTCTGTATGATGCAGCGCAGTTCTAAATCACAAACTCAGAGCCAGCCCACACTTTCATGGAGCAAAATTTGATTTTAGGCCCCCTGTTTCAGCCAGTATAATAGATGATTGATCACTCACACATCTACTATTAAGTCATTGTAGTCGTGTTACACTAACAGCATCAACACTTCTTGCTCTGTTTTTGTGATATGCAAAACACGAGCTTCACATAAAGTAACGAAAATTTGTAAATAAACTCCCTTATCCCAACGTTGTTCTTGCTCAGTTCTCCAGGATCTGTTAACAGTTAACTGGTCAGCCACGGCAATAAACATGCAGTCAAAAGAAAATTACAGGTGGGCATTATTATCGTTATCATTGGAATGAGTCGCAAATTATTCTGCGGGTGTACCTAATGAAGTGACCCTTTCCCTGCATATAGTTCAACACCAGTTGGTTTTTTTTTTCTTTGTCATTGTCATCCACCACTAGCAGCCGTTATAGTTAAATAATTGGTTACATCAAATTAAGGAAACCTGTTTTCCATGCCTGGAAGGATTATTTTGCACATCTGTTGCAAAGAGAGAGAGAAAGATTTCAGGGATATGCAAAGTATTTTGTACTTTGAAAAACAACCTCCACGAGGTGAAACACATTTGTGGAGGTTCCACTGTGTTCTTACCTTCACCATGGTTTTCACATTACAATTTATCACCCTCTCGATTGTCTGTAAGGGAAGATAACAAGCATTGCAATCATCTGATCTTTGAGAAGAAAATACTGTGCAATATAATGAATACGAGGCTGCACTTGGGTGAGGTAATCGGTTTGGAACTAGCTTTCAAAGTAAAAGTACTCTTACTATGTACTGGAGTAGAAGTACCTACAGTGGCGCATGGAAGGGTTAAATAAAAGTAACACATTACACCAACTGACCGACGAACTTTTAGCTGTTTTCAAATATGGCATGTGTACGTTAAAAGCTATTTGGGTACGAACCACTGCGCCACTGACACAAAACTTGCAAAAGTTTCTCATCGACAGTCTTGTCAATATATTTGTCAACCTCTTGGCCACGACTAACCTGGTCCAGATCTTCATCTTCAAGGAATCGGCGAGGCACCACACTGGGCATCATGCCGACATTGTTCACTGGCACACAATAGCAAAGACGTCCAACGTCGATGGATTGCATTTTATAACGATTTCCACCAATTGTGTTAAGTGGGGCTGTATAAGCAAACAGGGATGATAATGATGATCGCTGCGGAAGTCGTACCTAATACACCAATGTCCAAGTACTTAAGCTGCTCCTCAATATCAGCGAAGACGTCGACCTTGGTGAAGTCTACCACGATCACTTTAACTAGCCGACGTGTCGTTTCGCCTGTCCATGAACACACAGGATCGATACTACACAAGGAAATATAACAATGGTGGATATTGTAAATCAAATGTTGTACTTCTTACTTATTTCCTTGGCCACCTTGTCCAAAGTCATTTTGGTCCTGCTCATGATAACCACGTTCATTCCTTGTTCAGCCAGCTATTGATGATACAAAAGAGGACTGTTGCGAAATATTGATGCAGTACAACTTTCCTATTAAGACAAGGTTTTAGTGCCATCTTGTGGGACCTTAGGGCGTTTCTTAAAGAGCACAGTTTTCTATGAATAGTTGGGAAGAGGATCCACGAAAAAAAGCGGAATTAGTTAATTGTTTTTAGAGAATAAAGTCATATATTCTCAATATAAAGTCATAATATTCCAATATTAAAGTCAAAGTTGAAGTCGCATGTATTCGACATGAAATGAATTTTTAAAAATAAAACATGACTTGAGGTGAGCTCATCATGATTATTTTTGTGACATTTTTGTGTGATGGTGTGCCATTAGATTTTGACATTGTAAAGTATTTGCTTAGTAAAGCTTGGGAAACAATTACATTCGGCTATATTTTTTTTGCCCGCTATTTTCTTTTGAATGATAAATATGCTCGAACGCAGGTATATTCTTCAGTGACAAAATATTTTTATCCGCGAGATGTTTTTCTTCTAAATTATTGCTGAATTGCTGTGATTTGAATGTTATCATTGATGTGATATGAATTACTTTGTGATAATACATCAGCATGGTGTGCCTGTAGTTTCATTAAAAAAAAAAATCCCAGTTGGAATAATGACTCACCGCAAAGGCGTATTGTCTTCCAATGCCCTCTGAAGCACCGGTGACCACTGAAACAGCAACACTTTCTATTAGTTGACTCAGCATTTCCTTCCTTCTGACTACAGGGATAGCATCCGACTAGGAAACATTGTTAATCAACATGATGTCAAAGAGAAAGCTTATGTTTACCGATGCATCATGTTCAAGTAACGTGCTGTACTTACAGCATGTTCCACTGATAAAGAACTTGCTGAGAACGTGTCCAACTTGCCACTACCCTCTCATCTCCTTTGGCCCCGAATACTCAGATAACACATTTCAGTTCCAGCAAACAAAGCGAGATAGACGGGAGTGTAGCTTTTAGGGGCTTTTAATCAGATGGGACATACTGGAACTGTGATAATAAACGAGTGGGCCAGCTATGTAAGTGATGACGACGTGGTTTTGATCAGCACAAATGTAGTAATGTTTAATGAATGCAGCTAAAGCTACATTCTTCAAACTGCAAAACATGGAGAATGGGGATTCTCAGAGGGGTGGGAATAATAATTGAATATTGTCAGACTCACGACAACGCAATTGCGTTCTTTCCTAAGTACTGTCATTTACGATTTCTGGAAGACCCTGAAGGCAACCAAACGGGTGAGATTTGTCAGTGGCTTCGTGAGTCAAGTCGCGCTGACAGAGGAGCGGTCTGGTGCACATATCCTTGAAAGCGCAATTGTGGCAGAGTGTAACTTAAACCAGCTGTAAAGCAACGATTTTCCCACTGTTAGTATGCATGAATGTGCCATAAGGTTATTCTGTGGTACAGAGCTGCCAGCTGTCCCTGGCAACGCCCCCACGGTGACGTAAAAAGTTTCGGCCAGCTACATTTCTTTTGCCAGACAATACATTGGACATGTCGAACCCAACAGACTGAGCATTGCATGTTGTTGTTGTTGTTGTTGTTTGTTGTTGTTGTTGTTGTTTTATCCAGAGTTCTGACAGTTGAGACATATCAATGACAACATATTTCCTCGGTGTGATCAACAGGGCATACGATGTATTTAGTTCATCAACAAGTTTTTATTCATAGCTTAACTTTTATTTTGAAAAGGATATGGTGAGAAGGGTATGTTGGGGGAGAGGGGTAATTGGCGTTTTGCTCTCCACAATCTTTGATATGACTCTGGTCCTTTGAAGATCAAATGCAAACTTTGGAAAGCGATGTTATCTCCATAAAGTGTATAACTGCGAAATGTCCAGAATGTTAGCCAAAGAGTGCCAGCTCATCGAAAAAAACCTACATGGTATCCATCAAAATTGCTGTCTTGAGGGAGTCCCACTGGGTACATTTCTCGGACCGCATTTATTTAGTTCACAGAAATGTTTTGTTCATAGTTGAATTATTGTTTCTGGATGGATATCAGAGACATGTCCAGAGTGGTTATCGTGACTCATAGTGTGATTAGACCTCATATTGTGAATACGAGAAGAATCCAAAATCCAATCACTGTACACCAAATGTATCAAATTATGTAACTGTTACAACTGAGTTCTGTCCAAAGACTAGTTCATGACCGTGATCTTTTATTGTTTCTGACTGATTTCATGACTCAGTCATTTTCATGAGACTTTGTACTTTGTTGTTCGTTTGCAATTGTGTTCATCTGGCTTGATCGACCGTTGACCTTCTGTGGTTAGCGAGGCAACTACAGAAGAAATTACAGTAATCATTTTGACAGCTCGTGGCATCAATTTATGTTTGAGGCACATTATACTTGGAATCTATCTGTCCCTTTAATTGGAAACGCTCGATATTGATGGGGTGGAGGTAGAGATAAGAGCAGGGATACTGAAATATAAGCTTAAATGACCATTGCCCTTTGCTTTGGACAAAACCAAAGTGTACAAGAATGTTATTTTTCCCCAGAGTTACTGTTGAAGCTTCCCCAAGATCTGTCAGGAGGAAGTGAGGTAAACTTTCAAAGGAACTGTTGGACCATTTTTAGATGGAAAGTGGCAGCTCCTTTATCCAGACTTTGATCATTACTGGAAATGAGTCTAATATGAAACAGTTTTGGAGTCACCCAAAAAAAAAAAGGAATTCAGGTAGGTTTTAGATCTTCAGGATTGCCAGAGTCAAATACAGTGATGGATTCCTGTTGGCTGCATAAACAAGTGCGGTATTTGAATGGGTAAATCTGGACTTGTGGTGTGAGTATGTTGACACAATGTTGCATTTAGCCACACGGCTGTGTGGATTTGTGCCAGATGATTACATTTCTGAAAATGACACAGAAAGTCTCGATTGGCACGTCAATGTCTCATGTAACCAATGAGACCTATGTGAAATGTGGATCTAAATCTAAAGTTGTACTGATTTAATTAAACTACTTTGATGTTGACCTAGAGGAGGTTTAGGATTCAGATTTTAGTCATTTTTGGGCACAACAAAGTTGTTACAATAACGTAGTTTGAATTTACCGTGACGACCTTGTTAAGAAGGAAAGAAAATGTGAATTGTGAATGTTGAATTTGTGAATAGTAAAATGTGAATAGGCAGGGGTTCACTCTAATCTGTTTCAATATGGTTCATACTACGACGGTGATAAAATCCTTCTTTGCTTGTAAACACAAGACACACGCTCACACACCAACACCCACACCAATACACACACACACCAATACACACACACACACACACTATACAGTACACACACAAACAGCAAGCTTACCTGCCCACTCTCCCATGGACGAAAAGAATGACTTCGGCAGTGGAAACCACCTTTTGGGATAAAGCATCCTAGTAAAAAGGAGCAGCTTAGCTCCATAGTAGATGACAACTGCAGCGCCGAGAGTAGTGAAAAACCATTCTGTTAAGCTCTTCATGCTTTTCCGACACCTGAGACACACTCTGCTGTTCCCACCACTGCTGCTTCAGTATCTTTGCGCTCCAGTCAGGATGTCAATGAGTGATCCAAGCAAAATAAATTTACACCGAAAATAGTGATCTTTGCCAGAGAGGACACTCCCTTCTAATGAACAACACACACTCTCTCTGCCCCCCTCTGTCCAACAACTACTGAACATGTCGGTGTCAGACATTATGGCTTTGAGGCATGTGACTACCGTTGGAACAAGTCTTTTTCGCAGAGAGAGGCACAACTTGAAAAACTGCATTTGTCTTATGGCACTGTGTGACTAAGATGTCGTGTCTAAAGGTTGGTTGCTCATACATTCCATTGAGAGTGGCTATAAAATGTTTCTACACCCGCTCCAAATGCCATGTTTTTGTTATGTTACAAATTTTAGGAGGCATCCTCCAAGTTTTAGTGATGAACAACTTAACAGTAAAATTTCGCAACACAAAATTAGCTACGATGATAAAGTGGTATAAAGTTTTTTAATTTATTTATTTATTTATTTTTTAGATCTGTGCCTTAAGTCGGTGGGCAAAAGCATCTCTGTGGGTGGCATGGCCCCAAATAGACCGCCTGTGGGGATGGGTCCTTTTCAATTATAAATTCACAGATGATTGCTTGTTGTTGACTTCAGAGGGCAGCATGGAAAAAAAAGTTTTTGGTTTACCAGCGTCTTCAGCTCACATTTTGTGAAGTTCCTCTTCATTGATTTGTAACAGGGAGGATTCAGATACTCCAAGATGTGCGGTCAATTTCACATTGAGATGTAGAAAAAGGAATGCAATTGTATTCATGCGTATGCACAGACTCTTTACAGAATCTGTATATTTTTTGTGCGTGAGATGTTGTGTGGATTTGGCAGTATGCTGTGTTTCAGTGTGAAAGCCATGCAAGTCTTTGTACATGAGGCTCAAGGCCTCTTTAAATCTTTTTAAAAGTAGACTTAAGGGGTTGGAGAATGATGAAACCGACTGTAAATGCCTTGATGGCAGATCTTTCTGAGGTTTCACGGGATATGGTGAGGAGACCAACCTCAGAAAAAAGGAGAACCGTGATATTCACAATGCAAGTCCACGGGCACTTTTGCCGTTAATTTCACTCACTAGCAGAAGGGAGTATGATGTAAAAAATGCTAGCTCCCCGAGATGGATTAATCTGCTTAATTTACAGTATTCATCAGAAAAGACATATTATTGTGGAAAGAAAAAAATGAATTGCATTCCCCTTTAAAATGCAATATAACATATAAAAGAAAATGTCAACAAATAAAATTGTTTCATGAAGTGTAATAACTATGTATGGTGGTATTCATGTATTATTCATGTATGGCTGATTAATCAGTATGTGAGCGTCTCAGTGTGAGCTGTGGCCCGCAGCAAATTTTTGCGAGTGTTCTCATTTTGTATTTGTGTGTTTAAGTGTTCTGAACAATAAACGGGCTGAAAGCTCATTGGTGTCAGTAGCTGTCATTAATGTAACACTGATTGCTCCATTCTCCCGTCCAACCTCACTCCAGCACCATCTAATGCCATTGTTGGAGAAACTCGATGAGCAGATGGTTATTTTTGTTTATTAATTGTGAGGCACAAGTGCAGAACAGCTTGTTCACACCATATTGTATTCCCTACATACTGTAGAGAGGTAGGAATCTGATACAGATTTACTTTGTTGTTTATTTCACATTTGATGGGAAGGCAGTCACTGCTGACAGCCAATTTTTTTGTACACAAATTTACTTTCATTATTCAGACGTACGTAATGTATTTGCTCATGTGTGACTTAAAGCAATAGTATCTTATGTTATCGTTCGTTGTTATGTATATATTATAAAACGAATGCAGTGCGTGTTTTTGCCACATTTGATAAGCCTGCCCATCTCAAGCGGTACTTTTGCTGCTGACGTCATCAACGCGCGCTAGGTTGTGCAGCTGGCGCCATTCTGACAAGCGTGTCTCCCCCCCATCTCCCTGCCGGAGTACCACTAAACACAGCTTTACCTGGAATTTGCCTACTTCTGTGTTTTCTCGTCTGCAGTGACTCTTTTAGGTGAGTGTCGTTGCATTTCTCGCAACGGTGTGCCTTTTGTATCCCCGAGAACGAAAACGTTATCGGCGACTAAGCGTCCATTGCCCCCAGTTGGTCTGCTATTAAATAAGTTTAGCTTCCTCGCTAGCCTCAAAGTAAGCTTTGCTCTTTCGCATATTGTGTTTGTTTTGGTCGCGTATCATTGCTTTCGTAACAACATGGTCCCAAAAGAGGCCCCACGAAAATGCCTCTGCGAAAAAGCCCCCGCTATACGCAAATCACCACAAGACGGACGATCTGGTTAACCGAGGATCTTAAATCAGATTTTGTTGAGTTTTTTTTTCAAATTTATGATGCTTTGAGCGGGCAAGCCAAATGAACGCTTTTAAAGGCCAAATTGACGCTTTTAAAGGGGCTGTGATGAGAGGCCCATGTTGGGGATAACTAATGATATTACTAGTAAGCTCGGACACCGTTTGTGCCATGACAAGCGGTGGTAATGTTGCTAACTTTTGACAGCTGCACAGCATAAAAGGATGACTCTTGCATGAAATGCAATGAAGGCTTAAACAACAGTGCGACGTTTGTGAATTGTATGTAATGGAGCAGGCAAGATGAGTGTAAATCAGTCAGTGCAGTAGATTCTTGGTTTTCTGATTTGGCCCATCTGGTTTTGACTTGGATTAACAGGTGGGCGTACGTGATGTGATACTGTTTAACAGGGTAGTAATTTTTTAGCGGAATTTTCCTGTTTCAAATCGAGACAGAGATGGTACCATCCTGAATATTTGCACGCTCCTGTACCCTTTATTGAGTGGCATTTTCTTTTTCTATTGTTGACTTGTGGATAGCAAGACCCCAAGATACTTGAACTCTTCCACTTGGGGCAGCATCTCATCCCCAACCTGGAGAGGGCACGCCACCATTTTCTGACTGAGGACCATGGTCCCAGATTTGGAGGTGCTGATTTTCATCCCAACTACTCCACACTCTGCAGCAAACCGCTCCGTTGAGAGTTGGAGATCACGGCTTGAAGAAGCCATCAGTACCACATCTGCAGTTTCAATACTAAGGCCATCAAAGCGGGCTCCCTCAACACCTTGGTTGCACCTGGAAATTCTGTCCATAAAGTTATGAACATAATCTGTGACAAAGGGCAACTTTGGTGGAGTCGAACCCTCAGTCGAAACTCTCCCGATTAATTACTAGCAATGGGGGCCAAACTCTGCTGCAGTGACCGGACAGTCCGTATTAGAGGACCTGGTATACTGTACTCCCAAAGCATGTCCTTATAAAACTCCCCGAGGGAAACAGCCGAACTTCGACCCCCACCACTGGTCATGAGCTGTGGTTCGTGACCGAACGAACAAGATTCCGGATGCAAGAGGCTGAACTGAGTTTCCTCCGCTGGGTGTCCGGGCTCTACCTTAGAGTGAGAGGCTTGTTCTTCCTGGAGGGACTCAAAGCCGAGCTGCTGCTTCTCCACGTTGAGAAGCCAGATGAGGTGGCTCGGGCATCTCTTTAGGACGCCTCCCTGGTGAGGTGTTCCAAGCATGTCCCGTGGTCAGAAGGCCCCGGGATGACCCAGAAGATGCTGGAGAGACTTCTGGCTGGCCTGGGAATGCCTTAGTGTCCCTCCAGAAGAGTTATCTGGCTGGGAAGAGGGAAGTCTGGGCTTCCCGCTGAAGCTGCTGCCTTCGCGACCTGACCCTCGATAAGTGGTAGATGAGGGATGGATGGATAGTAGTCATGTCATGTCGCTTTGAGGCAGGGGCCACCAATGTGATCAAATGTCTTCACAGAAATTAGTATTTTCATAATTATTATTATGAAAGACATTTTGACCAAATTTGTTATTTCAGAAGAGTTAATCGCATCGGTAGCCCTTCGCATTAATCAGTACCCAAGGAGAATCGCTCTCAGTTAAAAAAAAAAAAGGTGGTTGCTGGTGTTTCAAAATGGTAACTCGCCTGTCGTGCAGCAAGCAGTGGTTTGATAAGTGGGGGCACAATGCATCTCGTGTACATTACAAAGCGAAATGTACTTTCCTTTGTATGTCGGAGCCGGGTGAATTTCAGCCACTGCATAGCAAAGTCGCTGGGTCTCAAATGTTTTTTGTCACTTTTGTCTTTTTGTCACTTTTCATCATTATTAAAGTCATTTTAGCAATAATATAACTTGCACCGTCTCAACTGAATCCCTTCGATGTCACTGGTCCACTCCATGTCATGAGGCTGACTACTTTCGGAATTGACAAATGGCCAGATCCTAATCTCATCGGTAACATGAACCCTTTGACGCACTGACATTATAAATCATCTTTGTTGACCACACACAAAAGGATTTGCCATTGTAAATACATATTTAGCAGGTGTAACATTTGCCATTGTCGGCTCCGACATCCTTTTTCTTCTTTTTCAGTTCGGCAGTAGTTAAGATTGCCAGTGCATAATATTCCACCAAAGCGTCTCTGCTTGATGTTTTTGGACTTCTCAAAATGTGGATAAAGTCCCACTGCAGCGCTGAAGAAAGCATATTTACACCAGCAGAACCTAAATGCACATTCCCGAATCCATTAAGACTTGGGGTTGATTAATTTTATTCTGCGTTGTCGTTTTATAGTTTAGATTGACATAATAATCGTGAACTAAATTCTAGCATTGTTTTGAGCAGGCCCAATGTTTGCCAATGGTATTCATTTTTTTCCAATTACCGTATAATTTTCAATTACATTTTTAATGAGAATAAATATAATCAAATGCAATCCCTTTTTAACATTCTGGTTTTATTTAATGGCTTTTTTGGATTACTTTTAATCTTTTGATTTACATTTGCAATTGTTTTCCTAATTCAGTTCGATGAGAACCGTTGCAAAGAGTTTCACCAATCGCCGCCCTCCATTCATTTTGGATAGACTGCAAGCACTCTCGCTAATGATCACGCCTAATTCCATCACCTTCATCCTTTAGCTGTTCTTAATAGACCCATTCAGAAGATTCATATTTAATGCACTCGCATATTCGAGTTGTTGAAGCTAAACGTGCCTGAATGCTCGTGCTGAACAGCTTTCCAGCAGAACATCCCTTTCAACGTCTGCTACCGGTCTGCAGATGGCAGTGTTGCTTAATGCTCATTCGACTTGCCGGCCTTCACCAAATAGACAAAAGTATTGGAACAAGTGGCCATCGTCACGAAGTCTGAATACTCCTTAATGACTAAAGCAGTTTCCACTCCACCATGGAAATATCTTCGTTTCTTCCAAACAAGGTGTCTGCTGGTGGTTCTTCTACGTACAGCTAACTCATCTCATGCCTTTTACATACGTTGCGTTGTCATGCTAGAACATTAAACGATCATCACCAAACTATTGTTTCTTCCATATAGTCGGAAGCATACAATAATTGTCCAAAATGTCATAAGATGACACATTAAGATCAACGGGGGAGGGTGTCCATTAATTGACAAGGAGGCACGTCTCAATACTTTTGACCACACACTGAGCTCCAACCTGCGCCGACTGAGATTTTGTCGCCTGTTAATGTTCATTCATATTCATCGTTTTGATTTAACTGCCTTTCGACTGATGCTGACTTCAGATTCCTCACAGAATGAGTAACCTTCACAGGTTTTCGCATACGCCAAAAGACATCCTTCCCACTATTAAGAACTGAAGTCCCATTATTGAGAAGGCGTCTCGAAATGGACAGGGAAGGTGACACACTCGCTGCCTTTTCAGCCAAGTGAAGATGATTGTGGACCCGAGTGGCTTGAACATAATCGAAAGCAGTAATCGAGACAATGACAATGCACTTGTTGAGGTTAATGGATTGTGTTGCTTTAAATTGGGGGCAAAATATTTGGCAACTCAATTTGTTCTGTGACACGTCATTCGAATTCTAACAATTTCTCCCCTAGGAAATAACAGAGGGAATTGTTGTGTTGTTTGTTCCTGAATTGAGTGTTGTACAAACCTTTATAAACTCTTTTTATTTAATTTTTCTGTTCACTAAATAGTATTTCAAAGTCCCTGTAGAGGGAAAACAATGTGTATTATGAATTTAACACACCACAGAGTGTTGTGAACAAATCTGCCAAATTTGAATGAATTAAAAAAAAAAATCATGAAATATTTAAAATGAGGCTCTTGAATTGTGAAAAATAGAGACCTACTCGCAGCTGTCAGACACTGCGGTCGTGTTCACTGAATGTGTTGAAAACAAGCTCCGCTCGACTCTTACCAGTCTGTCAACCCCGTTAGTACAGTATGTGTTCACATTTTTTTTTTTGTCGTGTGAGCCACACGTCGAATAACATCCGCCGATCTATTTAATAAACTGTTAACTTTTTCTGAAGGCTCGGTCATATGGGACTCACACACAACACAAAAGCGAGTGAGATGTTTGCAGGCGTTCGCCGGTTTGCCGGCGGGCTAGCCGTCACCGGCTCACTCCCTTTTGTGTCGTGCGGGCAGGAATTTGCGGGGCTGGTGTGATGGGGCGATCGCCTCAGGCGTCCATGGAATGGCTGCCAATCGATGAAACGACTTCTGCAGTCAGCGAGATTTCTTATGCCGGGCTAACCACCAGATGCATGTGAACCAAATAAGTCTCTTCCCCTTACTGAGCCCCACTGAGTTAGTCTCACAAGATTTACGTGTTACTTGATGCAAGGTTTTATCTGCCTTTTGAGGTGTATTTCAGAACATAGAGGTGGAACTCCAAATTGTATCAGTTGTGGCGTGTTGGACCTCTGAAGTTACACTTTAGTTTTTTTGGTTCATGAAGAACTTTTGATGCAGCAAGAGCACTGACATGTCTGTCTTCCTTTCAGGTATATCCAGCTATGGATATAGACGGTGCCAGTTCGGTGGTGCTGAAGACTTTAACCCAAGCCACCAGTCAGGACACGGCCATGCTGAAGCCCGCCGAGGAGCAGCTCAGACAGTGGGAGACACAGCCCGGCTTCTACTCGGTTCTCCTGGTGGGATTTGAATTTGACATTTTTATTCGGGCCATTTCCTTCATTTTTTAAAATGCACAAAATATGGGTATTATGGAGCTGGATTGGGGTAAAAATGACTCTGCAAATGGGAACCCTCCCCACACCCCCAGCAAAATGCTGACATATTTGATTACTGGTCAGGCTTACTGAGTGTGTTATATTTTCCAACCATGTCTATCTCGCCAGAGCAGTCTCGGGTGTCATCAAACCACAAGTTACACACACATTTTTATCAGGTTATTTTTCATCTGTTTGTGGTCAAATTCACGTCATATGTTTTGGTATTTTAGGCTGGTTTTCAGTGTCTATGCATATAGAGATGTATAGGATCTGCCTCAGGTGATGTCATCCAAATTGTTTTACTGGCCTTCATTTTTCAATTAAGCTATTGCTGTTTGATTTGGCAATATCTTTTTTTTCTGCTCAATATTGCTGCTTTCTGAGCTTGAGAAATGAAAATAAAAACTACATTTTTCGTCAATCTTTGTTGCTACACAGGATTTGCATTGGCAGATGTTTTCTATGCATCTGATTTTTTTTTCTTTTATCCACATTTGGAAGAGGCTTTCATTCCGATCTCAAGTGACTCGGTTCACTCGGGAGCCCCAAAAATTTATAAACGCGTCACTTGAACCATAGAGGGTAAGCCCAGCCTTCATCCGCTGAATCAGATGAAGTTGCATTGTGATTTGTTGTGCCTTTTTAGAACCTTTTTGATCCGGCTAAGACGTCACTCCTTATTTGAGTTTTGCAAAATTAACGGAGGAAATGCATGCCTTCCCCTCTCTTAGAACATCTTCAATAACCATATGCTGGATGTGAATGTCAGATGGCTGGCAGTACTCTACTTCAAAAACGGCATTGACAGATACTGGAGGCGAGTGGCCCCGCAGTAAGTACACGTTTTCACCTTTTAACGCCTCCCTTGCCGTTGTCTCTTTGCCACAGTCTTTATTTCATTCGTTTTATTGCCATTGCTCTCATGTTTGTTTTGGTGCCATTTTCCTCTTACGGCTCTCCGATGTCTATTGTGCCTTATTGCTGTCTTTACTGCTCTAGCTTGTGCCTTCTCTCTGCCCATCCTCCCTAATTCTTTACTGTATATATTTATGTATCCCACGCTTTTTTTTTCTCTTTAATGCATGCTGATCTGTGTGGCTTTTGGGCTTTCACTCAACCCCATGTGTCTTAGGTTGCTTGATGAGATGACCGGTTAGATTTGAATAGAGCGTCAGTCCATAAATTCACAGGACAGCATCAGGTCCTAGGTCTTCAGTTCTGTCTCGGCAATCTTTGTTTTTGGCCACTTTGTTTCTCGCTGCTGTTTTCTTCCTCTCCACAGTCTCCCCCTACTCCTCCTCCTTCTCTGACCAAGTTTGTTTTGCACCTGTCAGTAGTTTAGTGAGGTCACTTTCATTGTTTGGAGTGCTGTGTCGGGTTTTTTTTTTTACCGGCATGTAATTTGATTACCATCAGGCTCATTGCCATGAATTGAAAAGTACAGCGATGCCCGATAAGGCACGATGGATGTGGTGTCACTGTCCGAAGCGTTGGAAGGTTGTAGAAGGCTTCTTCTTGGCTCTCGGGATCACTGAAAGACAAAGTCAAAGAAAACATTAATCGTTTCCATCATCACATGACCAAGTTTTGGTTGTTTTACAAATTTTACAACTGTGAGAGCATTTGAATGATTCCCACTGTTTGTGTATTTTTCACTGTCCTTGACTTCATACCGTTGTCTGGACTCGAGTGTTTCAAGTCCCTGGTTGCCCCATTGATGATGTATATTTTAATATTTTGCACATTGCCAGCATGTGTCCAAATCCTCTTTTAGTTAAGCACATACCAAGGCACTGGAAATTGTTCCACCGTCCGTATTTACCTCCTTCTCCTCACTTGGTTTGTTCAGTGAAGCATCGCTTCGATCATCAAGCACTCCTCTGCTCCATTAAGCCTCAGCTGCAGCTTAAATCTACAGCTTACGGGGTTTTTTTGTCTGTGTTTTACTAATTCAGTGCACACAACAGCTATGGCAAGAGCATCAGCTGCAGTTTTTTTTTTATCTGCAAGATGTTTAATGCAGGTAGAGGACTTATAGAAGGTTGGCAGCTGCCTGTGGCTGTTGCTATACAAGGATTTGAATTCATCCTCTAGCATCTTAGTCGACCCTGCTTCATATTTCTGTTTGGACTTGTAGATTCCAAATAAAGTCCTAAAGATTCTCCCAGAAGTGTGGCGGGCTTGCTGTCCTCACAATGCAGAAGCTCAGCTCTGCAAAGCACTGCCATCTTGCAACTCGGATCTCTCAGGGATTTAAAATATGACATTATCTTGGCGCTCTCGGATGCTATTTTTTTTTCTTCTGAATAATGCCTTCTGCTTCTTTTTCCAGCGCTTTATCAGAGGAGGAGAAGACCACGTTACGTGCTGGTCTCATCACAAACTTCAACGAGCCTATCAATCAGGTTAGTGATTTCTGACACTCCACCCTGCTGTCCCGGCCGGCCCTGATGGTGGACTTCATTAAAGAACCTCATAGGGAAATTCTGTCTCAAATTTTGATGACATGCTGATTCTGAGGCAGGTAGCATATGTAGAACACTGATTGTCTTCCCTAACATCACCCACAGGCCAGAGGTAGGAAGTGAGACTTGTTTCTTCTTTCTCACTTTTTTTTGGATTTATAACATGCAGTAGGAGAGCAAAGGTTCAATGCAAACTCATTCATCCATCTGTCAATTTTCTATGGCATTTACTTCGGTCGTGGGTAAACCGGAGTCCGTCCCAGTCTCAGGGCGAGAGGTGTGGTACTCTGTAAAGATGGCGCCCGAGTAGGCAGCCGTCGGCAAGTGCTCTTCAAGAGCCTTGCTTTTTTTGTTCTTTTTTGTAGTTTTTGTCTTTTTGTTTTGTCACATGTTTGTTGTTTCGTCGTGTGGACCTGATGTGGATGGTTTCAGCGTTTTTTGGCCACGACATTCGTCAAAGGACAAGAATCTGTGCTTGGTGGTGGCGCCTTCTCGGCAGCACGCCTGTACCAGCACAGATTTTGATTTGGAGGAATGTCGGCGCTGTCGGTGCTGGACAGCCTCGGGGCGCTTGTGTTTTTTGTGCCTGTAATGGGCAGCATTTTCACAGCCTCCGTTTTGTTCAGTGGAGACGTCGGCGCTGTTGCACAGTCTGCGTTGGTGCGGCTGGATGGATAACTGCTGAAGTTGAGGATGAGGAGAGAGGAGCGCCGGCTTCTGCGCCGATGCGATTTGGAACTGAGAGTCGCCGCTTGGAATTGGAATGGATTTACATGGGACAGGAGAAGTGAACCAATCTCTTTTTCGTCAATGGATGCTACAGCTTCTTGTTGACTTTGAAACTTAGCTTGTAGCCGACGTGTGCACATTTTGAGCATGACGTCTCTGATCCACTGGTGAAAGGACACTTTGATTCTCTCCTCTTTCATCTCAAACTGCTTTAACAACAAAGCGTATGAGGGGAAAAGTGGTTAGGACTGCACGACTGTCCGTGTTTTATGTTATGTGTTGTGTTCATTATTTTACTTTTTGTTCGTGTTTTATGTTGTGTGTTGTATTTATTATTTTACTTTATGTTAACTGCTTTGTTAAGCGCTTTGTTACAGCTACCGCTGTTGTGAAAGCGCTATATAAATCAGCATGTATTGTATTGTATTGTATTGTATTGTACATCCTGAACGGGTCACTTGTCAGTCTTTTGCCAGATTCCACAAACATATTTGTGTTGATTTGAAAAGAACACGTGGATTGCGGTCCAGTCTGCAAACAACATTGGGGGGAAATATGCCTTAAATGCCATATTATCATTTATGGGACTTCAGCGTGACCTCATTCAGCAATCTTTAAAGCATCAGCTCTACATTTAACTTTAGGTTCTTCGGTTGGCTTTTGGATGTAAAATGGATGAATGGAAGAAAAGAATGCGAGTCAGGAAGAGTACTTTAAGATGATGTAGACTGCTACGTTAGCTTCTTCCAGGAACATCCGACTTGCAGGCTGTCACTTAGTCATCGAGGTAGCTGTTTTTATCTTCATATTTTTGCTTTATGAGTTTTTTTCACAAATGTGATAAAGTCAGAGGTGGACCACTGTTTATCATCATGATTTTTAAAAATTATATATAAAAGATTTGTTGCACAATGCTGATATTAACGAAGCAATAATTGGGCGGGAGGGAGGGGTGCAATTAGGTTGCCATAAGTTGAAGGAAATGACAGCAATACAATGATTCTGATTGCGACCACAGAAGAGCTCTTTGAGAGGCAGAATACGCACTCAAACCATTCAGGATTGTTCTGCTTGTCCACTGGACACAGCTGGCAAGATGAATGTTATGAGAATGAAGTAATTTGCATTCTTGGCCAGCATGCAGTGCCGGCTAAAGTGCCGCCTGACACTATTTCAAAGATAAGACGACCCAGCTCGCTGCCTCCGGGTGTGGACGTGCGCTAGGAAATTTTGGATTTTGGTGTGTACCCTAACCTCTGAATTTGAATACTGTACCCCTAAGGTTGCACAGAATTCTCTGGACAAATGTTCACTGTGGAATCACTGTCATGACACGTACTTTTTTTCGTTTTGTTTTGTTTTAAAGAAACACCATATGCGTGCTAAAATAATGTAAAGATAATTTAATCATGTTAAAACGTAAACTGTACAGATAATGAAGGTTTTATGATGGTGACTTTTAGGACTTCTTAAACAAATGACAACAAATCAAATTGATTTCAGGAAATTGTGTTTGACCAGCATCCGAAAATGGATTGCGTTTGACTTTGAATATGGAACTCCATTTTCAAGCAACAAACTACTCAAGGAGACGTTTTTCAAGTGGTTTCGCTCAAGGATTCTTTATTTTTAACGAAACACACTGGCACATTCCTCTTCTGCTGTTTCATTCTTTTTTCCCTTAGGTCATTCTCTTTTCTGCATGTGTGTGTGTGTTTGTGTGTATGCATACATTTATGTGTGTTCATGCGTGCTTTGCCAACAGATAGCAACCCAGATAGCGGTACTGATAGCCAAGGTAGCCAGGCTGGACTGCCCTCGGCAATGGCCGGAGCTCATCCCCATTCTGCTGGAGTCTGTCAAGGTCCAGGATGGCCTGCAGCAGCACAGAGCGCTGCTCACCTTCTATCACGTCACCAAAACTCTCTCGTCGAAACGTCTGGCACAGGACAGACGGCTGTTTCAGGATGTAAGTCATCAGTCGCTTTGTTTGTGGACAGATTTTCTCTCTTCAATTGTGTTATTTTGTCTTTTACCGCGACCTCTCTTTTCCAATATTGTGGTTTGTTTCCAACGCACAGTTCCATGTGCCACCTGTAGGTGATGCTGTGTAGCTGCTGTTAGACTGTCAAACGTGATTTTCATGGAAACCCCATTCCCTTTCCATACAAGTGTGCCCGTTTTTTACACATGATTGACGTGTGTGTGTGTGTGTGTGTGTGTGTGTGTGTGTGTGTGTGTGTGTGTGTGTGTGTGTGTGTGTGTGTGTGTGTGTGTGTGTGTGTACGTGTACGTGTGCGTGTGCGTGTGCGCGCACGGCAATGTTCCCTCCGTTGAAGCTCCGAGTCTTCGAGTTTTTGTTTTAAATGCCATCCAATGTTTTCACGAACATAAAACTGGAGCAAAAAGATAGCTGAAGAATGAAACATGGTTGGAGGGCAAAGAAATGATCAAACAGACTAAGGAAAGCTCTGCTCTACTGCCTCAGCTTTGGAAGCTTCCTACATCTCCACATACTTTTCCAGACATTTCTGTCATTACATTTTTTTTCTTTTTTTTTTACTTGAACCCTAGACATATACCTACCTCATGCCGTGATCGTTGGTGAATTTGCAGTTACTCTCTTGGGTCTCCTTTCATTTGTTGATAAATATTTCTCTTTGAGCATTTTTGATGTTCATGGTGTTCACCTTCTAAAGGTGTTTGCCGTCATTTTCAGTTCAACATTCCAACCTTTATCCTTTGACACCCTTTCATGTATGGTTCCATACATTTTGAACAGCTTTGGACATTTTGCCTCTTGATCTGTTGTGACGCGCATACTGTAGATGCTGGAAGTCAATTACTAAGCACAACAGGGTACCAACAGAGAAGAATTGATATTGGGGGCCCAACTACTCAGAAGGTGCCAAAGTGTTGAATAATGTGATGTAGTTTTTTCTAAATCTGATTATTTTCATGCGAAATGAGCCATATAGTCATGTACTGCCACAACATGGTTACCTTCACATTTGACTTTTAAAAGACCAGTGATATGAAATAAAGTAAATATAGACTCCCCCCCAAAAAGTCTCCTCACCTTTTGAAGAAGTTTAATTAGATGGGGAAAAGGGTGTTGTTGTTCAGTGAGGTTTTGCTGGAATTAGCCCATGTTGCGGTGTGTACAATATGCCTTTTTTGCATCTACTTGTATTCAGTGATCCTTGGGTCCTACACCACATTGTGTGTGTGTGTGTGTGTGTGTGTGTGTGTGTGTGTGTGTGTACTTTTATTAGAATGAAAATCAAAACCGAAAGCTCATTACGGTGCCCTAGCTGATTGTCTGAAGTAGGGAGCCACACGATGCACTGCACTGTTAAAAGGACCAGCAGTGCTTTTGCTTGCCTTTGATCATCTTTTTTTGCTCGACTGGAGTACATATGCATTCCCAGAGACATTTGTAATTGGCTTGGGGCCCAAATAATGTTGTGGGAGTAAGAGAACTAGCCAGTTCATTGAGACTTAAATTAGCCGCCGCGACTCTTGAGATCCTTATTTGCTCCCTACTTGTGTTTTTCTTCAACATTGTGTCTAATTTGTTTTTTTGCTTTTAGCATAGCTGCTTCTCCGGCATTGTCATTTTACAGTATTTTTACATGGGAAATGCTATTTTAAGATGTGTTCTTTCCACGCACTCACCGGTGTGTTGTTGAAAGTGTCCACTGATCCAGAATGATTTGATCAGCGTGCGATTGACTGTTTTGTGTGCGCATGTTGGCAGTTGGCGTCGGGCATTTACAGCTTCGCGTGTTCCCTGTGGAGCCACCACACGGACTGCTTCCTCCAGCAGATCTTTGCCCGTGACGAGACGGCAGCAATGGCATCGCTGGAAAGAACACTGCTGTCTCTTAAAGGTAGTTGGCATGAGGAAGTGCACTCTGGGAACACACCTTTTTTTTTTTTAAATAGATTTTCAATGGTGTCGTAATGTGTTGTCAAAAATATCCTTCATCAAGCATTTTTTTTCACTCGGTCCGATATTCATATACTGTGTTTAAAATACTTTCGTAAAATCCTGTAATAGGATGTGATTTCTTTTTGTATAAAACTGATTTGAAATCATCCCATGGTATTGTACACAGATTCATGACAAAAAACAAAAAACATTTTTAGACCGTTACTGCTTATAAATTACTTTGAAAATGTTAAAATACTTGGCTAGCACCTTTCACTTTCCACTCCTTGATGAGGTCCTTTGTTGTGTTGGCAGTGTTTTGGGTCATTATCTTGTTGCATGATGAAGCTTCTCCCAATTAGTTTGGATGGATTTTTCAGTAAATTGCCTTAAGAGTTCATTACATCATGAGTTCGATCATCAATAAAGGCTAGTGAGCCCATTCCAGAAACAGCGATACCAGCCCAAGTCGTGGCACAGAGCTGCCAATCTGCTGAAATTCACTTCCAGAACAATTTGTCTGAATTTCCATGTTTTTAACCGTTTGTCAAGAGCATTACTTGTGTTCATGCATCGCTTTTATTTAATGACTGTTCCGTCACTGTTGGTGTATTTAATTCAGCACCGTGATTCATGGTATTGTTTTTAAAGTCAGCAATATACCTTTTGACCTGACTGAATTGCCCGCTGTAATTACAAGTTAAAGAGGAGGTTTTCACTGTATTATGAACAAAACATTGTGAATGCTCTTCAATGTGTTTTCCCCCTCCTCAGTACTACGCAAGTTGACCGTCCATGGATTCCAAGAGCCACAACAGAATATGGAAGTGATGGTGAGTGTTGTTACCGTTTGCTTTAATTTCTCATTCTCCCAGGAAAAAGATATTTCAGCATTTCTCAAAGGTTCCTTTTTTAATTCCGTGTGGAAAAACGGGGATAGCCGTGGCGATTTGAAATGCCGGCAGCCATCTGTGTCTTCAAAGAGCAAAGAGTTTAGTTTGAGTCCTTCTCCAACTGTCGCCGTAAACAAAGTCCAAATCCATGAAGCAATTTCATTTTACATCCCATCATCACCTTATGACCCCCGAGTTGTCTTCTTGTTTTGCTTGCCCGGCTCACACTTGAAAATAATAAATGTGCTAATGTCTCATCCTTTTGAACCGCAGATGACTGCTTGCTCTTCAGTCATGTTTTTTTTTTTTTTTGGGTGAATATAGTAGGAACGCCCCATGGTACTATCTGAACAATAAATAGTTAAAAAAAAAACATTTCAAACATTTTGAACATAGAACTGTCAGAATGTGTGATGGACTTACATCACGTGAGCTGTCATCTCACCTAATTTCAGCCACTTGACGTTCACACACCACAACCGCCAAGCAAAAATAGAGTCACGCTACTGGCAGACTGCCTATCACGACATTTTCTCACCCTGCAAAAGCAAACTACGATGTGAAACTCACCAAAAGTAAAGGTTTAACTGCGCGAAAACAACAAGTGGCGTACGCAATTCGCTTCAGCTACCATCATCTCCATTGTTGGCTTCAGCGAGCCCCAAAGTATTCATGTCAACATGAACTTGTCATCACGTCTGCTTGTTTGTTAGGTTTTTTTTTCCTCCTCCTTAACTTGCAGCCAACATATGTAGGTTTGATTGTGCTTGAAGGTGCCTTCAAAGGATGATAATTGTGAAGAACAGTTAATGGGTGGTGATGCCATGGAACGTATTAGTGAAGTGATGTTGGTCACGAACAATCCTGTCATGAACTCACTTCAAAGCGCTCTTTGAATTGAACAATGGCTCCTGATAAAGATAATTTTTTTTCTTTTCCACAAACAACCTTCATTAGGTATATGCATACTGTTCACAAATCACTTGAGTTTGAGGAGAAAAGACAAGCAAGTGAACCTGCTGCTAATGAACGTGCAGATGTGTCTTCTGCAACTGTTGCTGCACAAAAATATGACCCCTTATTTTACAATTTATTTGATTCTCGCACTTTGAGTATGTGAATTAATAAAATAATATAAATAATATTCAATACATTGCCTTTTCCAAGACTATGATGTCACGGTAAAACGTACAATATACTGTGCTTTTATTTAGATTTTTTTTTTTCTTTTAGTCAGTCCAAGTGCGTCATAAAATGATATGTTGTCGTCTTTACCAACGTAATATTTGTCTTTGCTTTGAGTATGTTCATGGTAATATGCAATTGATATAATTAGTGATTCTTCTACTGTATTTCATCTTCAAGTAGCCTTGGGGTACATAGAAGCTGGATTCAGCGATTTAAGGTCATCGCGTCATTTACAGTCGGGCTCATTCAGTTGATGGCGCTTGTTCGCTCAATCATCTCCATAACAGACGTTCTATTTTCAACGTTTATCTTGTCTGTTTTTTTAGTTTGCAGTCTCGGTTGGTGAACTTGTCGAGGCCAAAGCCATTTTTTTCTTTTAAATCAATGATAATCACTCAGTCTGATGTAGCACAAATGAGTTAAGTTCTAGCGAGAAGGCTCAAGGTCTTGCAGCGGCCGTAACTCTCACATTAAAATGTCATTTTCCTCAAGCTGGTTATTCCAGCTCAGCAGGCGGACATAATGGCTTTAGAGTTAATATTTCATGTCCAGATTGGATTTACATGTTGTATCTCAGGCCAGTTCCTGTTTTACCTTGCAATACCACTTTCCTTTCACATGTTCATTCGGCATCCCTGGATTTCCTTCTACTCAGTAATTCCCAGAGTAAGGCTACCTTTCAAACAGACGTGGCACTCAATATATTTATTTTAGCCGCAGTGTGCTACTGTCTTTTGAAACACAGTTGAAGTCGTAGCCTTTGTTGTATATATGGATCACCAGAATCAACAATGTAGTCTTTCGATACATACAAAAGTTCCCCGGATTTGGAAGTCATGTCAGAAGAGGGAAATGTGTTTTGAAAAGTGTGATTTCTTTTTTTTTTTGCAGCAGCAGCAGCAGTCAACGCATCTGTTGATGTCACAGTGTGTAAAAACAATAATAGCTTCCTTCTGACTCAAAACACTTTTTTTTTGTTGCATGTTAGTGGGTAGCTCCAATTAGAGCTTTTCACCAAATGTGTCTCATTTTACTGTGATATGTCGTTATTTTTATTTTAATATCAGATAATTCCTGAAAACCTCACTGGCTCTAAATTTGTACGTGCAGGCGAATGCCCCTTTTTCACTCCACAATAACTACTCATCTCCCTATTGACACAGCCGCAGCTAGTCATTCAGTGGTTGAGAAATAAGTGGCATCATGATGATATTTGAGGCTCCACGTCAAATGGCAATACACATGCTAATGTTAGCGTCCTCTTGCCCTAGCTCTGGATGCTCCGGGTATTTTGCTCCACATTCCACTTTGCTGCCGCATTCCAGATGCTTACGTAAAATTGCCGACTTCTCATGCTGACAACAGAGAAGACCCTTGTTTTCCTCCAATAATGTAGTTTTCTGTGGAACTATTTTAAGTGGAAATATAACCACTCCAAACTAACGCAGGTCAATCCAAGCCAAGTCGTGCAGGGCAGCGCAGTGGAAAGGCATAAGAAAGCTTCTGCTTTTATGCACGCCTGCCATATTGTTGAATGTTGTCAACTATCACAAAACTGCGAATCAGACTTGCCAGCCCAATAAAACCTCTCCTCTGAGGAGAAGATGCTCTTTTGTACATTACAACAGTTTCACAAATTGCTTTTATTGCATTATTCCTTCGCTTATATAATGCAGTGCTTTCCAGCACCGCTCAATATCTTCTCTGCTTCCCATTTGTAGTTTATAGTAAGAATCTTAGTCATTTACTTTTCTTATGCTTGTGTGTCTTCGAATGAACAAACCAAGCGGTTATTACCGTCTGTCACTATTGTCCTATCATAACTAATTGTGATGAAAAATAGATATAGTTGCAATCTCTTTCTCATCACTCATCCCCATATGTTCCATTCGATCATTAGTTAAGTGCTTTTCACCCACCTGGCTCAACAAATGATATGCCATGGAAGTCGTTTTCCATCAACTCCTCCTTTATTTTCATAAACCCCTCTCGACTTCACTCTTTTTGGAGGGCCTATGCGGTGGCTGGGCTGTGGGCGCAAGGTGGGTGATTAATGACACCACCGTTGACCTCATTGCTCAACACTAATGCAGATCTTAACAGACTGCATCACCATCTATCATTCCATTTGTTTAGGCACGGCTACACCAGGCTTCTGAAAATGGATTCCCTTTCATCCTATGTGCGGCCGGCACGGTTATTTATCCTCCCGAGTGGTTAGGCAGGTGTACCTTTGCTTAAATACTGAGCGCTTGAACTGCAGAAATGTGCGCAATTAAATCTTGCGTCTCCTCTTGCTCCCCTTTTTAGGGTTTCCTGAATGCAGTGTTTGAAAGGCTAAAACAGTTCCTGGAATGTTGTGAGTACTTTGCCTCTTGCATCTCTCAGATACGATCAGTTGTTGAATGAAAAACCTGATGAAAGACTGCCAAATTTGCGACACTATATTTTCTAAACTACAAGTAGTCAAGTTTCTAAGCAATGAATTGCGCTTTTGGAGAAAGAGAATCATTGCTTCGAATAAGCTTCTCTTTGTCTCTATTCCTGCCTGTATTTATTCATTCGGGGTTGTTTTTCATCATGGCTGCTTCCCCCCCTTCTTTGCAACACTCAAATCTTTACACCGTAAGGATTCAGCAGTCAATAAACAATGTATCCGCCACAAATCCCAGCTCCAATATTTCTCTCTCACCGGCGGGGGCCATTGGGACCGAGCATGCCCGTTTTGGGATTTGTAGCAGTTGGAATGTGCGATCATCTCACGGCTGAGCCAGCAACAAAGCATTTGCCGTTCCTTGCCATATGAGGTCAAAGGTCCTCTGTATGAACTGTTGTTTTGGGGCCCTGTATTTTACACATACACAAAACGCACTGTATTATTGGGCGCAGCCAGGGGTGGTAAAACATACGCCAGTTTAAACATACGGCATGCATGCACGCGACGCTTTGCGATCACGTTGTACAGCTTTCTTTTTCTCTTCGATGTTTGTCCTCGAACCACCAGTTTATTCTATTCTCCTCCATAGTGGAATTTGCTCTACTAGCTGTAGAGTGTGGGTCATACCACAAGTAGATACTAATGCTTTTTCCCCTTAGAAAAGATCAGGTGGTGGCATGAGTGTTTGCTCAATGCACTGTTAGGGTTGTGTTCACACTCATTTTGACATTTGCTCGGTGGAGCTATTTAACGTCACAGAGAGACAGATGAGATGCCGCTGCTGACTCTTCGACCAAATTTAATTGCCATGGTTTATGGTTTCTGCTGTCAGTTTAACACCGCCAATGTCTTCGGTCCGTATGGCACTCGCTAATGCAACGAGGGGCTCAATCAGAGCACTGTCACAAATTACGGAGGTGGTTTTGATGGAATGATATTACGATCCTCTAATGGCTGTTGCTTTGGGGACAAACATACTGCGTTCACTGGTAAACGTGTCATTGCAACAGCACAATTACTACGAATAATTCCACAGCTGTTGTTGTCCAACCGTTTTCTGATTGTGGTGTCGTTTTTAGGTCGACAAATTGGTACAGGCAGCACTTGTAGAGAAAAGCTGGAAAAGACTATCATACTCTACACTAAAGTTGTGAGTTGACTTGCACATCATGATGGAAGACAGTAGTATATCATTAAAAAAAGACAGTGAAATCTAACTAGAGCGTTCTTCTCTCCCGTCCCTTAGTTGTTGGATTTCTTGGAGTACCATCCCTGTGCATTTATACCACTCATCCAGTGCTCGCTGGAATTCGCTGTGAGCTACGTCTTCACGCCAGTCGGGGAAGGCGTCACCTTCGAGCGCTTCATCGTCCAGTGCATGAACCTCATCAAGATGATTGTGAAGAACGATGCCTATAAACCTGCCAAAAACATCGAAGGTAAGGGGGATCAGTTTGTTTGAAATGTTTCATTACCTCTGCCGCTCCTCACCGTCTCCACACCCGTGTTCACAACGGAAGTACCCCAAAGGTATATCGTAATCCATTTTGTGGCGACCTTGATTCTGTTGTGAAACCGCCGCCATCATAAAACATTTATGACCTACACAGGAAGTGTTTTAAGTTGCACCTTAACAATCTCGTATCAATGGATTGCAAAAAATGCCACTCTTGTAATGTACGAAAGGTGACATGTTAAAACAATGCACAACCTACCTTTTGATAACTCACGACAAGCTAACCAGTGGCTTGCGCAAGAAGTTAAAGTAGGAGTCTTCATGATAATCTTTGGAGACTTCTGACAATCAGGGCTTGACTCAACTGCTGTCTATCGGTCTGTGTTTAAGCTGCTTTAAGCAGACTGAGTTGAGCTGAACATATATTTTCTTTTGCGCTCCCACCTTCCAGACGGGGTAATATTGTAAAGCGCAAGGTTAAAGAGCCTAAGGGAAGATCGAGCTTTGTCTGACCGACTCAGCTATTGGGAGCCATGTGACTTATTTTTTTCAGTCCACCCTGTCACTCATGTCGACAGACGGGAGGTCATGTATCTGCAAGTATGACAGGTCCACAAGCAGTGTCGCAGAAATGAGAACACAACCGAAATTGCTCCATCCTCTATCGGCTGATTGATCCTATGCGTATTTTAATGCAGTGTTTATTTTTAGTATTCTGAATAAATTGTGTTGGAAATTACTTTTTCCTGCTTTGTTGCGCTCCGCCATAAGAGTAATTGTTGGAATTCAGGAAATATTGGCAGGGACAAAAGACAGCAATGTGCTAACTGCATTTCAATATTTGAGCTTAACAGCTTCATTGTCTTGTCATTGTAGACAGCAAACCGGAGAGTCTGGAGGCTCACAAGATCAAGACGGCTTTCTTCACACACCCTACGCTGACGGAGATCGGACGCCGGCTTGTCTCCCACTATTTCCTACTCACGGAGGAGGAGCTGGCCATGTGGGAAGAGGATCCCGAGAGTTTTGGTAAATCTATCAATTCAATCCAGATTTCCCAAAACTCCCTTGTGACAAAGATTCTATTTCTAATTATTGACAGACTTGACAGACATTATGGTTCCTATTCAGAGCGGCAAGGGTTAATCGGTTATTTTTATTACATACTACATGTTAGCATCTCACACTTGTATCATTGAAAACATTACATGCAGTTTTATGCTGGACAAAGATGAATTACCGGTAATTGCTTTACAGTACCTTTGAAGCTAAAACATTTTGGAAACACACGGTTTTGTTAAACCTTGGTAACATCTTTATGGAAAGCCGTTTGAAACTGTGTAGCATGACGGTTATTAGATTTGAGCTCAAATGGAGGAGTGGATTGGTTGAGGAAAAACTTTCCAAATGAAGGCTTCTACATGTCATTGAGCACCATCTGACTCCCTCTCACCATCTCGTCTGCAGCTGTCGAGGAAACAGGAGGCGACTCGTGGAAGTACAGTTTGAGGGTGAGTAAAAACTTTTTGATTTTCGGATACTGTACAGATAACTCGGTCCATTTTGTTTCTTCTACTTTAATATATCCCCTTTGTCCTCTATTAACCCGACTCCCTGATCATATTAACTCTGGGAAAGGTTTCCTGGTCACAAAGTAGCACACTCACAGTCGAGTAAACACAACCTTTTCCCGCATTAGTCGCAGCACCCAGTGGGAGGGCTGGTCTGGCCACATAGAACAAATAAAAAAGTAAAGTCGTGAAAGAAAATAAATAGTGTTAATACCATTAAAAAAAAGATAGAAATGTTGATTAAGCCAATATTGCTATTTAATCTCAGTGGGAAACTACTTGCATTCTATTGGTTTGCTATGTAGTGTGACAACCGTATACAGTACAGCCGGTTAAACTTTTTTTATTCGGAGAACCTACAAAATTCTCACATCAGAGTCATAACAAAACATAACAGCGGATGGGGCATTTATGTTACAGATAATTGTGTGCCAAACTGCAATCAGACAATGAGATTCATGACTTCTTGGACAGCGGCAGTCATTGTTACGTTCCAATCGTATTTTGCACTGCTATGACCTTTGCATCAGCATGCCGTTAGGGCAGTTGTATGAGGACGGTTTACGGAGGACGTGTCACTGTGCACCTATTCCTTCCGTGTTCATGAATTCGGCTCCCCGATTAGAAGTGACTCTTACTCGTCAATAAATCTGTGGGAAATGTTGCCAGTGAATTGGGTTTTTCTGTGTCACACACCCTGCTGATCTCTTTGTTGGTAATGTGAGTGCACACATGCATGTCGCGATATGTTCCTAATGATCACTTTTCTCTCTCTTTCCTTTTAGCCCTGTACAGAAGTGTTGTTTTTGGATATCTTCCACAATTACGGTCAGACCTTGACTCCTGTGCTCCTGGATATGGTTCAGAATCTCCACGGTTAGTTAATTCCGTCTCCAAGAGTAATTGCTTGTTTGTTTTTTTTCCCTTATCATTTTTAGTGCGGTACATGTCAATGTTTACATTACAGTACATGGATTCCTGCGGAGGAACCAGTGTTAAAGTTGAACTGAAAGGATCTGGGGAAACTGAACATAGTCAAGCAAATGCAAAATGCCCTTCAATTTTCACACAAATTCAAGAATCCTCAGCAATCTTCAATTAATCGGCACATAGGTTAGCCAGTTCCTAATTACCACCTTACTCAGCAGGCTTTGCCTGCTTTAAAAACAATAAGAAATTCTTGGAATTCTCGCTATTGTCCCATACATTGGATATAGTCCTCCTGTCAACATATAAATATTTCATTAAGCAAGAGAGCATGTAGGTTCTTTCACATTGCCTTTAGTGGTATATGTAACATAGCTTTGTCAGCATCCTTGACTTCCCTTGTGACAGACTATTATTAAAACCACTCAAGTCTCCAGGACTCGGTCACATTCACGCATATGCATTCGTGCTCCTGATGGGGACAGGCTTATTTGTGTTGCCATTGTTTTTGCTTGTGTTTCTGAATGAACAGTGTCATTGCACATGCACTTTGGTTTTGTAGGGTTTGTTTCCGACCTCTCTTCAATTCTGCTCTCAGCTTCAAGTGACAAAGTGGAAATACATTCCACCGGAGCAAGAGCGACAGCAGATTAGAAAATTCTATGGTTGAAGGGACCCGGCTATTGATTGAGACCTCGGTGCACCACAAGTAGTAATAGAGGTAGAAAGCAGACCGGTTAAATGGTGGGGATGTGACTTGATGGGATGGAACACGGGCCACTGGCTGAAAATCTCAATCCTGTGTAACTAGTCCATTGAATACATCAACTCTTATGTTAAGAGGTCAATATTCAAATGGCATTTTTTCATATTAATTTCTTCTAATTTTGACACTCCACAGAGAGGAGTGTTATCAACAATCCTGCTCAATTTGAATCATAAACAAAATAAAGTCTTTCAAATGAGGTTTCAAAATGGTGCAATATCCAGCCATTCACTCCGCTCTCGACGATCCGCTCAAATGTCAATCAAATGCCACTAGTCCTGAAGAAATACGTACTATTTGGCTAGCATATTTCCTGTGCCTACATACAGTATAAGAACATGTGAGTTGCAAAAACATATCCACTTAAAGTCTTCGGTGACTGAAATGTCCCACTGAGTTGTCACCCGCAATAACGAGGCACTCTAATGCAGCCATGTCACGATGAAGCCCTTATCCGCAAGTTTGACTTTTAAAAAAAGTCAAAAAAGCTTCTGCTTCCACCCCGCAGTCTAAAAAAACATGAGGAAAAAAACATTGAATATTGTTGTTGTTGTTTTTTTAATAAGGCACTAAAATAAAAACGTATTATTAATGTGCAACACACACACACACACACACACACAAAGCAACCCCGCCCACTTCCCCATTTGAGCACTTTCTCTCCTTTGTGATGAAAGTCTGCAAAGGTCAGATTAACAGAATGTTTCTGAGCAAATGAGGGCCTTTGTCTTTTGCTTCCCTTATGATTCGTATAGGTTCTACTGTCTTCTTTTTCCTTTGTTTGTAAATGAAGACACACACTGGAATGAAAAGCTCTCATGCCTACATGATCCATTTAAAATGACTGTTAATGCACTTATGAGATACCAAACAGGTCTGTCAGATCAGCACTGGATAACATTTATATCCAGAGCGCATTTCTCACCAGATGCAACTCAGATTCCAATTATCGTGTTTACACCTGAGCAAATGAGCTGTAACAAAAGGGATAATGAGTTTGTATAAGTGTGTGTGTGTGTGTGTGTGTGTGTGTGTGTGTGTGTGTGTGTGTGTGTGTGCGCGTGTAAGATCCTGTCCCGTCCCACTCCCAGTGAACACGACTCATCCCTTCCTGCTCCTGTCCAGCATGACTAAAAAAAAATTAACTTTGTAATTTTTTGTTTTTGAAGGCTGCATATTTTATACATGAACGGAGCATAAAATACTTTGTAGAAAGATAGTCTGATGTACATTTTTTTCCTATTTAAAATGCCAATTTTGCCATGCATTTTTGTTATGAAGTATGCGACTACTCAGTAGGGCTGATGAAAACTTGTGGCACCTCTTCATTACTTAAGTTGCCTATCCCTGCTTTAAACGATTAAAATAGGCAATTTTAATCACTTTCAGGGGAGAGTCAATTATTTTCTGAAATTCTGTATTTACAATCAGGCTCGGTCCTAATCCGTGGTGAACAGCAGGGCTCCACAATAGTTCTCTCATAAATGAAAATGTTTTGTTTTATTGTAGGCCCAACCAACGTGGAAGATTCTGTTCAGTTGTTAATGAAGGATGCGGGTGAGTTAAAACTCTTTTTCATTTCTTCTTTCTACATCGTCACAGTGTTTGGACAAGGGAAAGTCAGCGCTGCCGCTTGGGAGGATTTAACGGCATCCAAAAGTGAATCAAATTGCCTCCCAAGTGGATACGTCGAGTGTTGAGACATCAGTCATCTCCTGGCAGTCTTGATAAAAACAACTTGATCATGAAGCTGTACACAGTGTGCACTGTTGTAGATAATTACAACTCTGAACGTCAACCCCGTTGAAGAGAAAAATGTGTGATGAGTAAATAATAACCATTTTAACAGCACTCTTAATAGGATCGGACATTCATGATGCGGTTGGGTTTTTGGTACTCAACAGTCTATAATAACCTGAGCTTGCTGTTTTGGACCAGGCTCTCTTGCTCATCACACAGGCTATTAAAATACTATGTGTGAATGAATAAATCAAAGTTATCATCCAGTGTGTTTCAAACCACAGCCAGCAACTTTAACTCTCTATTTAGCTGCAGTTTGAGGGAGGATTGAAGATTATTTAGTGTCTGCCAGGAGAAATAAAGCAAATTCCAAGAGGGGGTATTTGCTTTGAATGTCACTCTCATTTGTTTTTTCTATAAGATAAGGGGAACTCAATTGAAATGGGATGATCAAACTCAATATTTCATTTACCTTTTTTTTTTTCTTACAATTTGAAAGGGACCCGCTTTTTCAAACACAAGAGACAGGCACCCGTATACATGTCAGCATGAAAAGATCCGAAATTGACTTCCCAACAAAGAATGAGATGCTTATTTACTGTGTCTGTAATCTCTTTAATTGCTTAGAAGAAGTTAGTTGAACTCAATGTACCATGAGCAGAGTTTCCGACGGTTCCATTTACCTGTCCAGAATAGTCAACCTCTGGCAGTGTTCCATTGATAAGAATCCAAGCGCTTGCTTCAGCACCTTCGGCCCATCTGTCTTGTCTGACTCTTTGTACTCGCGCATCTGTTAGTCAGAACGAATGAGAGCAAATGTGACCAAGAGGCATGGAGCTGCCCAAGCTGGACAAGCCGCTTGATCACATTCTTTTTTCATTTTCTATATTTTTTTTCCCCCTGTGAGGCATATGTGCACACCACTGTCCTGCTGCCCTGTACTTTGGAGGACATTATCTTGGCTTCCCGCTTCCACAGTAGCGGAAGCCCTGCAGTCATCGACATCCTAAGTGCTTCACTTGACTGCATGATTTTACTGTTTCCATAAGAGCATGGGCCATATAGCTGCATCCGACAATCGTTCCATTCCTGTAATTATAACTCTTGTTTAACTGCATTTTATGCTTCCTTGGGTAGTCTCTGTTTGATATTGAAATTGGTTTGATGAACTGAAGCCTTTGTATGTGAGTGGTATGCAAAGAACCCAGAAATCAGGAGCGGGGCAAATACTATTTCACATCACCGTCGAATGCTGTACAAGCTTGTTTCCGTTCGGATTCTTGATGGTAGAATATTGATTTGTTAACTTTGTTTTATGGCTTTTTCTTGCACTGTTTGCAGTGTTCAACGCAGTGGGATTGGCTGCCTTCGAGCTGTTTGACAATGTGGACTTTGACCAATGGTTCAAGAATCAGCTTCTCGGGGAGCTGCAAGTCAGCCATCACAGGTGACGTTGCGTTTCTTCTGCTTCAAAGCCATTTATCAAACACTTTAGATGGGGCCAATAATTTGTAAAAATAAAAATAGTATAGATTTATGAAAAGAATCAAATTGACCAAAGTGTGATCTAGAGCGTTTTGGCCCTACGCCAGCAATATGAAACGTTCGATAATACAAATTAATTGCATTTTATCGAAGAAATAACTGCAAGATGAGCGGTTTTGTCTGAGATTGTCAACAAAGATGAAATATTGCAGCATTCTGAAGATTTTTTAAAAATTGGAATATAAATAGAAATCTTACTTAAATATGACGGAAAGTTGGAGTTTGGGACCCCTCCCCCCCGAAAGAAAAAAAAAGAAAAATGTTGCTAGTGGGGAAAATGTTATTGTTGGTCTTGCCACATTAATATCTTGGATATTGATAGGATAATGTTATATCATTCAGGCCCACTTCAAAGGGTGTGTCGTCGTACATTGTGTTGGTTGATTTTAAGCTGTAAGATGCAGTTTTGGTTTTTATTTTTTACATTTATGTGACAGGAATATTAAAATGTTAATTACATCATTGCCTCTAAGTTAATAAAGGTTTTATGACTGACATTTTGAGCCTGGAACAAGGGGATTTGTTTATTTCCTGTGGGAGGATTTTGATTTGACATTAGAACAACTTGCGTCACGTTATGGATTATGTTTGACAGTGGAGGTTTCACTCTTCCATTTCTCAGTGTACCTGGCATTTTGATACACATTCAAAGGTTGGTTTTGCTTCCACTGTCATATAAATTGCTCTTCAACTTGGTATATGTTGTTTTTCCAAACATCAACAATGCTTACGATTTTTCATATTTCACATTCCTATCAGAGTGACTGCAGCTAATTGCCTATTGACCTGTGTTACGCTATTGAGTCGAATAATCAGCACAGTCAGTATATGCCAAATGCCTCATTAGTACCCAGCCGATATGTGTCGGCTGCATTAGCCACTGCCGCCTGTGTCCACTCATTTGCTCCCGGTCTAGTGACACAGCAGTTGAGGCAGCAGTGCAGCCTCATCACGCTCTCATATCGTCTGCAGACTCAGGCAGCGAGCCGAGAGATGAGCACATTTAAAAAGTGATGAGAAACTGGGAGAGCGGCTGGTGTGAGTGATATGAAGAACAAAGGAGCGGCCTGCAGGCACAAATGCCAGGGCAATCAAAGTACCAACCCGGCAGCGCTCCAAAGATCAGCCACTCAGGCGGCTCTGCACGTCAGCGAGCCGGCACTCTGATGTCACTGTGACACTGTTGCTCAGGCGCTTCAGTCCATTTTACTTTGTTTTGCCAACGTGGCTGCTGACTCCAAGGATTTAATGTTTGCTTATTCCGCTGTTGTTTTGATCACAAAAAACATTCCCATTGTCATTTTAATCATATCAGATATGAGCAGTAAGTTTCTTGCTGGGGGGGACATTCATGTTTTGTCAAAGTTTGTTCTTACGGAACTATAACATATGCTTGAAGGTATGTATCTACCTAGCCAAAACTTTCTTTCCTACTTGCAATTTTTCTTGTCGAGTTGCTGAAACATCAGAGTGAAACGGAACAAAGCTTCAAATTCAGTTCTGATTTGTTTAGGGAGCCAGTTTGTTGAAGCTTGTACTGGGGAAATATGAATTCCCCTCCCTCATTGAATGTGAGAGGACTTATGTGGGGGGGGGTTGTTTTAATTTCACTTTGTGTCACAAAATTAAGTTGTTATCCTTCTTCATTTAAGACAAATGCAAAATAGTAACTCACCACCAGTTCCTTTTAGTCAGTGTTAGGAGTAGTCATAGCCCTCCTGCTGAGTTTTTCTTGTTCTACTAGGTTGTACATGCTCCTTGAGTTGTTTGAAGAGACATTGCAAAACATGTAGATACGTCATGAATATTAAAGTGATTTTTTTTGGACGGATTGTTATTCGTTTTCCCCCATAGCAATTACTGGCGTGTTTTTTTTTTGTGTGTTCTCTCGTGCATACATAGCTCTGTGTATGCTTTGTACATGCAGAGGCTGGCCTGCATGTTTCCCAGTGGTGTGCGTTAGTTAGGTCCTCTGACATATGAAGGGGGAAAACATGCTGGTGGGAACAATGTCTTCAGACACTGTGTTGGAGAAGCTCACAAAGAAACCGTGGCTGTTGTGCTGTAATTATGAAGATAAAAAGAATCTACTTGACATTCGCGTTATATTTAGATACATTCTATCAAAAACAAACTTTGAGACTGTGATTACAGTGGGAAATGCATTGCACTATTGTTGATATAAGTCATCTACTTGGCAGAATCTCGAGACAAACAAAAAGTCTCATTCAAAGTAGCTTTGCATAAAAGCTGTAGACAATTACCTTTCGGAGAAACACTGTTTTCAGATGCAGGACAAAGTCCATAGTCAAATACCCCAAAATGGTACACCAATTTTTATTTCAATATTTCTCAGTGTTTTTGTATTTTTTGTAGTGTGTGTGTGTGCGCGCGTGTGTGTGTGTATGTGTGTAAAACCAAATCATACTATCCTGTCTACTTTAGGTGCCGTCTGGGATGTTTGTCTTCATCCCATTTACCTTTGAACACAAAGAACAAATCTACCCTTGAATGCCAAGGGAAAAATGGCAAACAGCTGTGGTCAAGCATTTATAAAAATTAGGGGGGGGGGGACACTTGCTTTGGCAGAGAAAGATGCTAGTTTAAAAAAAAAAAAAAGTTTGACAACGCAATATACCCGTGCCTGGCCACAAAACTTTCAGGATGGAGCTGGAAAACTCCATCTGCTGCAGGTCTTGTGAAACCTGTGAGCCATGGTGCCCCAAACAGATGTCTGCTTGGACCAGATTTGGTGGCAATGATGTGGCCAAACGCCCTGATTAGAGTCCAGGTGGACCGCATGACATTTGGATCCTCTTCATTAACAAGATGGTCAATGTCCCGATGTCCTTGGTTTGGTCTACAATTCGTCTTTACTACCAGTGACACCGCTTGTTCAAAACTACTTTGGGATTTTGCAGAGGGCGAAAAAGAAACTTTTGTGAGGGTAGGTTTTCAACAACAAATAGTGATTGGATGATTGTTGTGTGGCTATAACATCAATGAAATGATTGTCATGTCAAAGTAGTAGCTGAAGAGTAATGCCTCTGTAACACAGAGGGGCTCTGCAAAATAGCCGCAGCGGAGAGATATCAGACTATATGGCAACGCTCTGTTTGTTGCGCAGAATCAATATATATACAACGGTGTGAGCCTTGACACAGCCACATCGGCATCCTGCAATGAGGTGATGAGAGGACGTCGGCGCACGCGTCACTTTGTGACGTCTGAAACCGAACTATAGCAAGGGCCGGCAGGATTTGCGGACTGTTATCTATTATAAGCAAGTTAATTTGTCAGAGGTATATTTGTGTAGAGGTAAGGCAATTAATCCTGATTGGACCGTCATGCTCACTGGTGTCAGCGCACACAAATAGTGAAGCCTGTCATGTTTATCTTTGAGCTTGCAAATTTAATGAGTGGCAGAATTTTGTTTTAGTGTCAGTTCACCTTCATGTTCAATCAAGTGTAGTTAGCATTCCGTTTGAGGAGCTGGAAGTGTGATGACTGACCATGTTGGACACCTCACATAAAGGAAAGTCAACTTGCCCACGCAGAATGAAAATACGACGACCGTATTGCTCATCCATCATCTGTGCCTTAATTACCCTTCGTGGTACGAATGCCGGATTGCCAAGAAAGCTTTTGTGTTCTGCAGACGTGGTTTGCTCCATTGTCAGACTTCGACAGCATAACGCAGAATGTTGCGAAAGAGTGACATTTTTACTTTGCCTTTGATGGCCTGACCTTTTTAGTTTGCGATATACGAGGTCTGCTCTTTCGCAGAGCGAAAAATGTTCTCCCGGCCATCTTTCGTTTTCTACGCTGATACCGCTTTGCACCAGGCTTACACCTGTCATTCAGGTGTGTTATTTAAAGATGCAAAAGGAGCTGTTTGCGCAAACAGTAGTTTGCACGTTTTTTTTTTCTTTCACAAATCTTCAAATGGATCGCACGCATCACGCCCGCCACAAGTGCTCAAACACAATTTAGCGCCCGCTATTTGGGATTGTAGTATACATCAAGCCTTTTCACTTTTCGCCTGTTTCCACTTACAAATCTTTGTCAACACTATGTGACGGAAGTCTCTTTTTTTAAATTTTCTTGAAGAATACCCCACAACGAATCATCTTATTGGGTGTCTTGAAAGGCGCTTATAAATCAAATGTATTATTATTATTATTATTATCTTTTACTCATCTGTGATATCACATGATTCTTAACATGCTCAAGGGGAGCTCTTGTATGCAGCCTGATTAATCAGAGCGCTCTGGGACTATTGCTGAAGCCATTTTTCTCTGGCAACCGCTGTACCTGCTTGGTCAGGTTGGAAATGGGCCAGATGTCTCGGTTAAAATAGTGGCTTGAAGAGAATCAAAATGCACTGCGAGACTCAGTTTGGCTCGAAACCTGCCTTAATTAGATGCTCATCTGCTCTATTCACTTGATCCACTGCTTCAATGCCATCTTTTCTTTGCGAGACGATAAGTCAACTCCATTTAGGCTCACGAGTAGCTATAAATAAAACATGTTTAACTTCGAATTTCAAAAGACTGACATGTATTGATTGATCCCCCCCCCCCCCCCCCCCTTCAACACAGCGGTGTTAAGTAATTTTTTTTTCTCAAATGATGGTCAACACCGGCTGCAGCTCCCAAGCAAATGAGAATTTGAACAAAAACAGAAAGTAGAAAATGATTCACTTAGAGCATTCAACATCGTTGAACAGATGCAAGACTACTGCCCAGTCATCCAAGTGATAACCGGCGCTCATCTCTATCACGTCCCAAAACTATATTTATATATACCGTAATTTCCGCACTATAGAGCGCACCTGATTATAAGCCGCAATCACTACATTTTTAGAGGAAAACCAATTTTGTACACACACAAGCCGCACCTGCATATAAGCCGCATGTGCCCACATTAAAACATGTAAACATATTTACAAAGAAAGACGGTACACAGAGAGAGTTTTCAAAGTTTTAATAATATAACTTAACAATAATAATAATATAACTTTCTTCCCAAACGGTGCCTGTGACGCGGCAGTCTTAATCTTACCTTTTCTACTTGAGCGCCCCTGGCGGCCGTTAGAAAGATTACATAAATTGGCCGCATCACTGTATAAGCCGCAGGGTTGAAAGTTTTGGGGAAAAAAAAAGCTTATAGTCCGAATTTACGGTATATATATATATCCACCAAAATTGCTAGAATTTCGAAAGCTTTTCGGCATTACACTTGGACTCCAATTCCCACCACGTCCCCAAGAGGCATGGTGCTTCTGTTAAGTCCAGAGTCATGTTGTTGTTCGTTGCAGTTTTTCTTTTCGACATTTGAACACTCCTACAAAATGGCATAACCCCCTAATAGTGTGCCATATTGTGAATAGAGTGTATATTTGAACACAGCCCTAGTTTCCTCATTTGAAGTCACTTCTTCCAACAAATGCTATCTTCCACAGAGAGCTTCCACAGCATCAGAGAGCTCTCATTGTTCAAAGGTATCAGTCAGGAGAAGGATACAAGAGAATTAACAAGTACAGTATACCATGGAAGACAGTGTGACAATCATCAAGTGGAGAAAATATGGCACAACCATTACCAAGAACTGGACGGCCCACCAAAATTACAAATTAAAATGGTAAGGGGAGACTGAAATCAACATTGAAGAAGCTGAAAGCATTTCTGGTATGCACATGCTGTGAAATAGGTGACAATCTCCTGTCTTCTTCATGATTCCAAGGAGTCGGTTGGCCTTACAGGAAAAACATCCATGACCAGCTACATTTTTGAAAAACAAAAACACTTGCAATCTCCCAATCTCAACGGGAAAATGTCTTACGGTCATATGGAGACATGGTTGAACCTTTTGGCCATCGTATAATATAGTAGTATGGCATAAACAAAACACTGCTCATGGGGGGGGGGGACAATAAAAAAAAGCAAAAAACAAAAACAGCATATCTATAGTGATGACAGCATCATGCTTTGGGGGATGATTTTTTTTTCTTCTGCTATGAAGCCCCCACCCCCTCCAAAAGAAATCACGGGGAATTGCCTACTGGGACATCTGAACTTTATTTGGGGTTAATCCGAGTTACTTGAAAGCGTGGCGGATGTGGGTTGACTCACATTTGACATGAGTTTTGAACATGATTGCTCAATTCTGAACACAGTCCCAACCCCAGTAGGCACGCGCGTGCTTGTCACCACAATGTCTCAATTATTTACTTTTGCCTCCGTATAAAGTATTTCTTTTTTTTTCCCCCCCAAATGAGTTGAACCAAGTTCCATGTCTGTACCTCAATGCAATCTCATTGTTCTCTGCAGGTACAAGCTGATTCGACGGCGAGTCATCTGGCTAATAGGCCAGTGGATCTCAGTCAAATTCAAATCGGACCTTCGCCCTTTACTCTACGAGGTCATTCTTAGTCTCATGCAGGATCCGGACTTAGTGGTAAGTCAGCTTAAAAAAAAATCAACGGTTACATCGAGCGCTACAACTCAGATTGGCTCGCCTCTCTTCAATATGCTATGCTAGTTCCTTTGCAGGAAATGAAAGCTGGCTGGTTAAAGTGTTTTATTTCTTCCCTCGAGGAAGAAGTACCACGCACCCGTAGAAGTGACGTTCATTTTATTTAACTGCCAGCATATCAATAAAATGACGAAATATATTTTTTTCCCTTTCCCATTCATTAAGCCAGATAAGCCAAACACAATTTGCCGCAATAGTTCACAAACACACTGATACTCAAAAGTGTAAAATGAAACAAGATGTGCACTGGTTGAGTCATCCGCATGAAGCGACAAGACAGAACCACTCGCCGTGCAATCGTGAGCTACGTCTTGCGTATGGATGCCTTTTCTGTAATTACCTCTCACAGTTATGATGTAAGCATTACACTACCCGTTTGTTCGTGGTCAATATTTTGATCATGCGTTTCAAGAGTCTACTCATTAAGGGAAAATAAGAGTGTAGCTCTCCCAAACCCTGATGCCCTTTTATATGGTGAAGTGAGGCAAGAGAACATACAATTCTTATTCCTTGCTTGCACATGTAATGCCTGCACTTTTCGTGGTGTTTAATTAAATATCTTTACGCTTACGATAGTCTGCGATTGTGCTTCCTGACAGGAAGTTCTGTTTGCCTTTTTTTTTTCAGCAATACAGTGGTACTTTTACTTACGAATGTCTCTTCAGATGAAATTTACAAGTTACGAAACGTTTCAGCAGGAAAATATTGCCTCTAGTTACGAAAGAAATTTCAAGATACAAAACGTTAAAATACAGTATGGCCTGCTACTGGCAGCTCAGAGTTTCCTAAATACAACATACTTAGAGCTGCTCTGCCATTGGCTATTCCCGAGCATCATCCTGGCATCCCATTGGCTAAGAGGGACCTCTACCGTATGTGTGCAGATAGATAGACATGTGTCGATGCAGCGTCCTCGTCATTCGCCCCTCGGGGGCTATGAGGCATTCCGTTTTAATTAAATGTGAATCACCCAGAAAAAGTATTCACCAGTCGGGCGATGGCTGACTATGCTGTTGATGTTTGCCTTGGACATTTTCGAAGGATTGCTAAAAGCAGACAAAATTAAACATCCTTGGATCACTTCTTCACAAAACGGCAGGCAAAAACCACTTCTGAGAGAGAACATGAAATAAAGAGGGCAAAAATCGATGACGCAGTTAAAAGTTAAATGACCATCATTTTATTCTTTATTCTTGATTTTGTACATTATGCACAACTCTCATTTATTGTGCAATAATCTAATTTGTAACATGTATTTATTACATATTTTGATGCATTTCTTTTATGTTTTAGAAAACATTTATGTCTGAGTTTTGGGGGGGCTTGGAACAAATTAGGGCATTTACATGGAAAACGCATCTCTACTTACAAAATTTTCTAGTTAAGAAATTTCTTCCAGAACCAATTAATTTCATAAGCAGAGGTACAAATGTACGCTGTTTGGAAACTAGAGATGTTTGTATCTCCTCACGTGGCTTTTATTATAGTAGTAAAATGCACTTTATTCAAGAAAATGTGTAGCAAAAGCTGCTGTTAGCTCGTTTACTAGCTCACCAATCATTTTGAGCTCTAGTTCAATATTGGCTGTGTGAATTAGAGCCTCCCACACCACAATGCATTACCAGTATTGATCCCAAATAGGCACCAGCTAACAAAAGAAATCACCAAAGAAATGTACACGGAAGACAACCTAGCATTGGCTCTTTTCTCTAATGACAATGTTCTCTCCTGCTGCTTCAACCTTCGGGTTATGCATACATTTTATGCAAATGCAGAAGAGGATCTAGGATCCAAGCCCCCCACCCCCTTCCCCAAGCATTTGCATTTTCAGTGGGAGGCATTGATTTACTTTGAATTTGTCGCTAAGCTTGCGCTGAAAACGTAAAGCCCTGGCAATATAGGAACAAGTTAATTACTTTGCCTCATCTACAGGTGAGAGCTTTGAAGATGTTCCAATGTGGATGTTCTCTTTATGGACCTGCAATGGAATGCAGTTGTGAACAGTCATTTGTAATTGAGGGACCACCAGTTGAAGTGGATTACAAACCTGATTAAGGAAATGTAATGAACAAGTTTAACTTCAAATATGTTGCGCAGTCCCCCAGCTTATAGTACTAATATCGCATACATGTCTGTTTGTGTTGCATTCTTAACAAATTCATTTGGTTTGCCTTCAAACTGTGTATTTGTGATACCACAATGGAAGTTGTTCCATTCTGGAGGTATTTATGGGAATTTAATCTGTTTTATGCTAAACATGTTAAATGTAAATCAACTGCGCCCCAGGTTGAAACTTTTCTTTCTGATTCAGTGAGCTTTGCCAAACTCATTTTCTCCTCATTTATACTTTATAACCAATGCATTTTTCTGTCACACAGTTTAAGAGTGATTATTAATGTTGCACCAATTTTTCAGTTAGGTGCTCAGACAGATTGTTTTTCTTTTGACCAAATTTCATCAAGTTGTCTTCCACACTTTGCACACTAATTGAAATGGAGTGTGTTTGAATTATTAAAGCCACTGCCGACAACATCTGACGGGCCTAATGCGTCCGTCATTGTTGGTCCAATAGGGCTATTTCTACTTTATAGCAATGTGCAAAAGCTGTTGAGTGGATGTTTTTTTGTGTTCAGTCATGCTGTGAACATCTACCAAAAAAAAAGTTTTAATAACTCAATGCTTAATAGCACATGCTACCTGTTTTATTAGGCTGCTTTATACAGACATCTTCAACATTTTTCTGCCTCAAAATGTATTGTAAGAGTGGTGCTGCATACCTTGACTAACCATCTTAATTTCCTGGGTTATGAGCCATTGCTTCATTTAAAAAAAAATTAATTGCATTAGTTTATTTTTTGCCGTGTGTCTTGAGTGACGATTTGAGGTAGGTATGCTTTCTCTAAGTAAATAGGTGTTGGTGGGAGCACTGGAAACTGCTACATTTTCAGCAATGCCCTGTGAGCTCTCACTAGCTCTGCGCATGTTCCATCACATATTGTGTTTATTGTAAATATTTTCACACCAGAGTCTCAGACTCCTTGCTTTTGAGTTTCTTCCAATACCGATTCCCAATCCGATACTTCAGCACTGTGTTAGGGGGGGGGGGGAATAGAGCTCATCCAAACAGTCTAATTTTGTTTGCTACCAGCATGTGTAACATTGATGTGGCTCTAGCAGTTATTTGGGTAATTTACTTATCTTCTACCCAGTCCAGGTGAAAACAAGTTGTTATCCTTTTTTTTTTCTTTAAGAAATTGACCAATAACCACACACTTCTTGTTCTTCAATGTCATGTCTCCACAGTGTGTTATCTAAATTGAAAAAAAAAAATACAGTGGGTATTACACACCACAGCGGAAGATGTGGTCATATACTCTCCCTAAAAGCTCATACTAACCCTTGTAAAACCCCTTTATTGATATTGATAACATTTTGTCGTAAAAAAAAAGAAGAAAAAACTGCTGACTCATTTTCTTGCCCAGGCATCCACGCTGGTTGAGGATAAGGGCTGCAAAGTACTAACTGTAATGGACTTTTTAAGTCTCCCACCAATTTCTTCACTCATTTACTTTGCTTAATTCCTGTCTTCCATCTGCTTGCTCTTCCCCCGGGCATCATTACCACCGCCATCATTCTGACACGGCAAGATTGCACCCTTTGGATATGAAAGTGGATGGTGGCGTGACTTTGGAAAAGCCGAAGATATATCTAACAAGAGATATTTACATCGCTTTTACAATACTTGGATCTTGTATATTAAATTTTTTTCTCTCCTTACAAGAAAGCTTCCTTTATTGCAAGGAAACTTTAATCCGCATCACAGCACTAAAATGCACTGTAACTTTATATAAACTGCTTTCTTGGTATGTTATTAAACCCTGAGTAGTTTATGCTTGAGATGAGGAAAACAAATGCTGTATTTTTAAGTTACCAACCTGCAGACATTTTTTAACTGTATATCATTAGTCATTGCTCTATCAAAAATAAACAGCACCCATTTGACTGTTTTCAGCATTGTCGTACTCTGAAAACTAAGTTGATTTAGAATGTGCTTGAAAAGTGCTTGGATTTGACCTTGGTAGAGGTACCCCCCTGTCAACTTAGCTAATGGATTTCTGTGACACTTACTGCCCAGTCAATTAATGTGATGAGTTCTCATCTACCTTCCACAATTCAATTTTACACCTTAGTTGGTGAGTACAACATTTGTGCATTATGAGCCTGTTAACATTTGCAGGCTGACGTTGTTTTGCCATTGCAGGGACTTGGGGTATGTCGCAGCTTACCATAGCTGACTTCATGTTGCACTTGTTTCGACAGTAAACTTTGTTGAGACTTTATCCGCAGCCCAGTCATGCTCTCCTTTTTGGTTTAATTTCTCAAAGACACAAAGATACAACAATCACCTCCACAATTTTAGCAGAATTCTTCATCCATTGATTGATTATTGTGTCTATAACTAATCCAGACTGAACTGATGAGAGGGAAAGTTGATTTTTTTTTTCCTTTGTTTTTTCCCCCCACAGGTGCGGATTGAGACGGCTACAACTCTGAAGCTCAATATCCTTTCAGAACTTAGACGAAAATGGCCAAGTAGTGGTCTGAAGTAGGTGGTCTAAAATGGCAATTTTGTCCCGTAGCTATATTTGGAGCCCTGTTTTACCTCCACCAAAGGCGCAAGTGTCTTGAAACTCTCTAAATGCATAGGAGAGTTCCCAGATGTGATAATAAATCAGTTGAAACCCCACCAATACAAAACATGTATTGCGTGATTAAACAAATCCTCTTTTAAAGGGTTAATGTCTTGTCTAGCATCTTGGGGCATTTCAGAAGGAGCCGGAAAAAGTGTTTCTGTGAAAACCTAAGGAAAGAGATCCCCCCCCACACACACCAAAAAATAAAAGCGTGAATACCTGTTGGTGAATTTGTAAATAGTGAACGCCAAATATAGGGAGGATTACAGCACATTGTATTTACAATATAATTAGGCTTATATCCCATCACTGGGGTTGTCTACAATCATGTATTTCTTGCTGTGATTTTATTATTATTATTATTTTTGGTTGCCTATATTTCTCCAGTTTTACTCCGCCCTTAACTCACCGCTACCCGTCGATGACTTTGAATTCCGGACAGAGCAGTTCCTCCCCGTGAGTACTTTTTTCGCCTCTGCTCAACGCTTGTTGTTTAAATTGAGAAGATATTCACAGTGACTCTTTCCCACTCCACACAGTACTTGGAGTCCATATTTGGTCTGCTCTTCCAGCTGTTGCAGCAGGTGACAGAGTGTGACACCAAAATGCAGGTGCTCCATGTCATCTCCTGCGTTATTGAAAGAGTCAACACGCAGGTGAGGTTTGGCAGATTCAGAAGCCAAGAATTGTTCCCTTTTTTTTTTCCCAAGCAAAAAAAGAAATGTTTTTGAGCGAGACCCAGCGCTGCAGTCTGCTGCTGCTTGGCGGAAACATCACTCAAATTAATCACCCAGGGGGGTCTTCCCACAAAGGATCTCAATGATTTGTCATACTGACAGTGGTAACACAAATGACTTTAACGGCAAGTCTTTAGGCGGCTTTACGCCCATGTCATTCCGCACTTAACCCCGTGGCACAGTTCCCCCTTGCACCACAGTGATTTAATTCAAGGCCATACCAAAATGATTATATATTTTTGCATTCAATAAGTTGCCCCCATCCACATGTCTGCCAACTCTCGGGGAGGGAGGAAAAAAAAGCTGACCCTCTTAATGACCTCCTCAGACTCCTTTCAGATCCACTTTAAGCACCTTGCATTAAACGATGCCTTGACTTCAATCTGTCACAGAAATGGCTTTCATCCATGTGAACTGTCAGTCTGGTTAAGTCTTCCCCCAGTCCCCGACCCTGACTAAACCTCCAGAGTCAGCGCGAATCTTATTAACATTCTAACCCTGCCTGAAAGGGATTTTGACCCACAAAGGCAGTTGGGAGATTGAGAAAAATACACACTGAGTGTAGATGATGACAGAAAAAAAAAGGCAACTTTTTTTTGTTTTCACGCTTGTCATATGAAGGGTTTGTTAGCAGGATCAATGTCTTCATTTCTGGCTCTGTCCGTGTCTCCTACCGTTTCTCTCTCCAGTCCAGCTCGTTACAAAGTTGCGGAATCAAGCAAAAGATCCCAGTGTGGGTTATGCAACCTGGTCACAAAACCATCACAGGATACATGAGCGTCTAGTGCATGTTGCCACCAGGAAGAAAACAATTGTTTTGAAGTTAAATCTCGACTACGTCTCCCAACATTTTTTGGGGGGGAGGGGTAAATTCTCCAATTAGCCTCTGGCTTGTTCATACCATATCACATTAACTGCGATGCGTAGTGAGGACGGCATAGTGGGCTGATTATGTATATTACATTGTCATTATGAGAGCATCTTACACTTCATTTCAACTTGGAATGCAGCTGCTGTTTGAACTACAATAAACCACAAATGGGATGCTGCATATTAACACAGTCAAGGACATCATCATCATCTAGAGATTTATGTTGCTTTAGACTAGCTGCGTAAAAACTATGTGCATTGTTTTTTCCCCCCAATCCGTTCTGTGAGGTTGGCTGATTTCCAAATTCCATCCATCCATTTTCCGAACCGCTTGATCCTCATTAGGGTCGCGGGGGGTGCTGGAGCCTATCCCAGCTGTCTTCGGGCAGTAGGCGGGGGACACCCTGAATCGGTTGCCAGCCAATCGTTCCAGGCTCAAACTGCCATCATCAAATTTTAAACTGTACCGGCAAAATTATCATTACCATTTCATATACGTCAAAGTGTAAATAAAAGTTAAACCTCTGAAAGTAAAGCCAATCAGCTTTTAAAGCAAAGGAACAAATACATGCTAATTTACAATCTGCTTTGGGAAAAAAATGTACCAGGCCACCTTTATTATATATCACTAGTAGCTTTTTAAGGTGACACTTGTGGAGTTAAATGAGTTGAAGCACGTGAGTTCGTAGTTTTTCATTTTCATTGTATTTTAAAAAAATTATTATTATTAGATTTTACTGGTGTTTGTAGAGGTTTTACTGGACTGGTACTGTATACCGTTTCACGCCTCGTCCGAGCTGCTGTTAATTGAATGAACACCATTGTCATTTATGAAGGATATGAAGATGTTTCATCTTTAAGATTTAAATGGCATCACTTAGTTTCGATAATGCTCTCGATAATTCTGCAGTGACATAATTTTTAATACATTTGGATATTGCTGCTGTGGTATCTTAAGTTTGTGTTCTGTCCTACAATTAGCTTTCTTTTTGAAATACACTTGTTTTTGTCTTTTTTTTTTTTTTTTAGATCCGACCATATGTAGGTTGTCTGGTGCAGTACTTGCCCCTGCTTTGGAAGCAATCCGAAGATCACAACATGCTACGATGCGCCATACTCACCACTCTTATTCACCTTGTGCAGGTAGGACCCGTTCCAAATCAAGGATTTGCCTTGCCTGTACCGCAAATTTTTGTCATGTTAGCAGTGCTTGTTCTCAGAAGTATTTTCATTCTGTTGAAGTCCCTGCAAAACAACTCAAGGGACGCAGTAGTCTCTCCTAATGAACAAAACAACACCAGTCAGCTTGACAATGTTCTGTGCTGCAAAACACCATCTCATTTGTTACCCGCAGTGTCATGCAGCAGTCACAGAGGGGCATGAACCGAAGATAGTGGCATGTTTACACCCAATTATTGTCTTGTCACTGTCTAGAAAAAGGTATTCTTGTCATTTTCAAGACAGATTTTTCATAAGCTTCTTACGGAAAAGAGATTTTAATTTCCAACTTCTACACAGGCCACACACACTCTTACAAGCCCTGCTCCAACATAGGTTAATGAGATCAAAAATCCTTATTAACCTAAAACCATGTTCAAGTGTCAAACCTTAAGTGGTGCTGAGTAAAGTCTGTGCTTTTCAAATGCCACAGAGTGAGTGGCAGTCAACTTAGCACTTTTCCGTGACAGGCTGCCATTACAGGAATGTCAGAAAGTTATCCCCCCCCCTTAAAATGGATGGAAACCATAAACAAAAAATAATAACCCACTGCTCATGCTTTCCACACATTTAAACCTTTAAACTTAGGAAAAATGTTTAAAATGCTTAAAATGTTTTTTTATTTATATTTTAATGAATGTATTTTAGTGACTAGTTAGTGCCCGATAGGTTTGCCTGTGAAGTTTTTGGCTGTGAGCTGAGGCCAACAGCAGCTCCTGTGTGAGTATGCTCATTGCTAATGTTGTTTGTACTGTTTTGCCAGCATTCAATACCCATCCATTTTCAACACCACGAGGAGTTGCTGGAGCCTATGCCAGCTCACTTCGGCTGTAAAGCATACAACACCCTGAACTGGTCGCCAGTCAGTTGCAGGGCACATATAGATACAAACAACCATTCACAACCACATTCACTCCGTCGGTGGGAGTGGGAACCGATCCTACGCTGCCCGCACACAAGTCCGGCGTGTGTACCACTACCCTATCCGAGACTCCGGCATTCAATAAATATCTGAAAACTCCAACATCCCGAACTGTAATGAACGTTATGGCTTTAGAAAATGAATGAAATGATGGAAGGAATTCACCTTTTAAGCATTGAATGTAGCTTCTTTCAATAACGCTTGATTGATTGGTTAGCTTTTAATATTGTTTCAGTGTGTCCCTTGTAAAGGAAAATTCCATTGTTCCCTCGATACTGGTGCCCCTTGTAATGTCATTCAATCTATATGACCAGTAAATAGTCGCTGAACTTCAGCTTTAATTTACACCCACTTTTCGCTAACCAATTGAAGTAAATCGACTTCAAGTGCTTTTAAATTGGAGGCTATAAAATGCACATTGCTTTCAAAAGCAATCATTCTGTCTTGGCGCATGTAATTTGTTCAAGATAAGTCGATGGAATCTCCCTGGAACCAAGATACTGTGTTATTTAGTACAAGCTATGCACATACATATGTATCCCTCCTGAATGCATCTTATATCTCTTCAAGGCAGTTATGTTCTTAATAATTGAACAAAGGAATGTTTTGGTCCAAGATGCAGAACTGAATCCCGTGACACAATGTGTTGCATTAGGTATAAATGAGTCTGTGCTTTATTGTACTGAACTTTACCCAACTTTTGTTCCACTTCATTCTTAGACGATCGGCAAAGACCACCCATTAAACTTGAAAGTACAGTTTTTAAACTCCTCGTCTTACATTGATCTCTCGTTTTCTTTTTGTTGTTGTTGTTTTTGGCAGGGCCTCGGTGCAGAGAGCAAGAACCTGTACCCTTTCCTTCTTCCTGTCATCCAACTCAGCACAGATGTCTCCCAGCCACCTCATGTGTATTTGCTGGAGGATGGATTGGAGCTTTGGTACGATGCCTACCGGTGTTTTTTTGTGGACCACCACTGTATATTCTGTATGCTGCAAAAAAACAGTAGCGTTCATCAGATTGAACATGAACTCTTTTGTCTTTGTAGCATATTCAATTGAATCTAGGTTGAAATGAATTTGCTAATTGTTGTATTCTACGTTTATTCGTGTTTTACGCAGTGTCCCAACTTGAATGGAATTAGGTTTTATAAATATATATAGGCCAAATGCTATCGCTTACAATATAACACAGGCACTGGTAAATGGCTTGCCACATGTCATTATGTTTTAATTCTGCTTCTATAAATAAAGATGCATTTCCATCCACTCAGGCATGGACGGCGCTGTGGCTACATAGCGTAGTGCATGGTCTCGCTTCTCACTGAATGTTTTGGGTACATTTGAAAGAACACTCTCTTATCACCTTTTATTGCACCTGCGAAATGGTTGGCTGAGTAGCAGGGAATTTTTTTTTTTTGCAGGTGTTACCATTTTTTGGTTGCCCTCCTGTCATCTCTTGTCTTTTTAACTCTTGTCCTTAATCTCTTTCTTTGTTATGCCGCCGAGCACTGCAGGATTAGCGTGATGTAAAGGCTTGGGGCAAAAAAAAAAAAGCCTCAGTTTCCATCCTGTTCTTTTATCTTCTCCGATAAACAGTCCCGCTTAAAATATCCATTTGCTTTGTTTACAGTTAGGTTGTCATTTCATTCGGATTTTATCTTGTGTCAACTTGCTCTCTTGATTGATATCAGTTATTTGTTGTGTAGAAGATCAAATCTTTCCGCTCGAATTCTCATACATATAGAGAAAAAGCCACATGCGCTTGACAACGGTGTTGAAGATAAACTGTTCCATTTTTTTCCCCCTCCAGTTTCAAAGGTTGTGAGACTTTTAACGAAAGGCTTCTCTTCTCCCTCGGCCCCCTTTCTTCATGCAGGTATGTGACCTTGGAGAACAGTCCTGCCATCACCCCCGAGCTGCTCAGAATTTTCCAGAACATGTCAGCTCTACTGGGTGAGTCCTCTTGAGATTTGTTTCTGCTCTTTTAGTTTGGATTATTCCTCACCCAGTCAAACAACATCACGGCGTACTTCATTCCAGCATTCATACATGTGTTGGATACTAAAAAAGGCTTCATGCATATGCAAGCATTCTGACGGGATGACAGATGTTTCCGTCAGCACGCCATGAGCTGGGTATGGCATCGGCACGTCGAGGTCAAATATGCGAGACACCGACAGAGGCTGGCAAAATGTACAGCGTGAACAGCTCCAATTTACAAAAATAACTTCTTGCTGATACTGTTTTGTGTATCCCAAAGGGGCACATTCTCTTTCTCTATGCTGTTTGAAGTATGCAATACACTACAGAGAACCAATTCACACACTCTCAAGGGAGAGATGAGTGACGAAGTGGCTCACCGGTGTAAAAAAAAAAAAATCCCTCCTATCATGGCCGGGGCCATTTAGGTCCTTAAATTGTGCAAATCTATTTTTATAATAGTAAATAACACAGCGTTACTATCCATCCATTTTATATATGGTCTCAGGAGCGAGAAGCAGGGTTCCGGGGTTCAATGTTTGGCTGCAAATTATTGTTATTTTTTTATCAAAGCCATAGTTGAGATACATTACAGATAATCCTTAAATCAGTTGTTGAGTGCTGTTAAAATGCCACACAGAATAACAGCATGTAAAAAATGTCAACACGTTTTCATTTCTTTTTAACTTTTTTATGTTTTATAGTTTAGTGTGATAATCAACGATAACAGGTGTGCACATTCAGGCACAGCATGCTCTTGTCATGTAGTCGCATTTTTAACGTAAAAGCCTGAATTGCATCCAAATGGCCTTCAATTGAAAAGTCGAAAATTAAACCCGCCTAAGACTGCCGACACCACCAATTTTTACCGATATCTATTTCTGATCAACAAGCGTGTAACCGGAAAGAAACTCACCATCTTGTGTGGATAAAACTTGTTGGTTGTGAAGCAAGGCTCACATTGCCGAAATCCTCAAGAAATATAAAGTCGTTGCATTTTGGAGTAAACATACCTCGAATGTAACCCTGAAGACGCAGACGGCTGAAAGCTCCCGTACGAATAACAGGATTTGTAAGCATGAAAAGCAGCCGGGCAGTCACATTCTCGACGTTGTACGATCCTGTTGTGAGGAATCACATTGATATTTACAGAACGAAGACAGAAAATTGGTACGACCCTGTGTGATGAGCCCGGCTGTTATGACATCACACTTAAGCAGCCTGTAATGATCTTGCCGATGGCTCTGCCAAGCTCTGTCGGCAGGCCAGTAACTGGTGTTAGACAGAAAAGAACTGTGTGATTGAGCACCCCGCATGCTGCTTTTTTTCTGAAACTTTTAAGATATGTGGGTTGAGGAACCGTATTGATTTGGCGCCTCCACTGCACACTGAATGAGACGGACTAATATGAACGCTGGTTTAGACTTATTGGCTTACTTTAGCATTGGATCATTCCAAGTATGGATTGGAATCAAAGAGTTTTAAGAGAACTAATTTAGTTTCAAAGAAAATTATTTCTCTTTCAAAACATAAAAAACAGTTGGTGATATTGAAACCATTCTGCTGCATCTCCAATGTCCATGCTGTTTCTCTACTAACCTGTTGGTGATCTCCAAGTGTATGATTTTGCCTTTTTACTGGAAGAATGTGCAGATCAACAAGCCATTCTTGGTCATGGCTGCAACATTGCTCACTTGACTTTCTTCCTCATGGAGTTTTTGTTTCAAGAGCTCTCCAGTTCCTTCTTTTTAACTTTAATTGCTAACCAAAAGTAAATCCGGCCAAGGAAACAGAGGCAGCTGGTTGTCCTCGACGACACGGTGAGGCTGCATGTGCACCCTTGTGTGCATGGCATCACCATGGCAACCCTCCTCGTTCTCACCTTTCTCACTAGGCTGCTATTGTTGTGGTTTTTAGATCATAATTAAAATACAATTAGCAGCACAATTTGAGGCCGGAGATTATTTTAATAATATTCTGCGGGCAGGTCATACAGTTTTAACATAAAAATTGTTGTGGAACTTCTGTCACCTGATTTACCCAAAAGACTTCTACCCTTCTTGCATTTTTGTTGTTGTTGTTGTCGAGCAAGTCACAGTAGCATATTTAAAGCTCAGTAATTGCCTTGAATGTGATTGCAAGGGCAAATCTCCAGTTGCTCTAATGAAAGATAATAGCTCTGAATGATGGCAGCAGGTAGGACAAATTAGACCACTTTTTTTTTTAAGTCACTTTAATGCAGTAGACAGGAAAATATGAAGGGCATTATTTTGGGAAAACAATTTCAAGCCTGCATTTCCCCATAAGTCTAAAGAACATGCAGGAAATTAACTTAGCCCTTCTATTTTTTTTTTGTGCAAAATAGTCAGTTATCACATTTGGCTCCTTTTTATCGCAGCATCCGGCGGTTCATTTATTTTTGCCCATGGAGAGCAGTGCAGAGATGTGGGCCATAGAAAAGCGTCTGGCTGGGATTGGTGTTGCAGCTTGCCAGGTATGTGGCCTGGTCTGCCTGATAAAAGAGCCCCCGCTCCATCACCGCTAAACTGGAGCAACAAATTCCCTAATTAGAATGTCAAGAGCCTTGCCTTGGCCTTGCTCAACGAGCACTTTTCTCTGTGTAATACTGCCCCCCAACCCCCACCCCAAGTAGGGCGCGTTTCAGCCGCGTGTGGAACACCAACAAGAAGACACATTAACAGCGGCATTTTTTTGTTGTTGTCGTTGTCGACGCTGCACTGACAGCTCAAGTGTTCATTGATCTAACGGTAGTTTTATTTCATGCTGCTATATTTGTGTGTGATGAGTACACAAATTCACTGCTTGAAAACAAATAAAAGTAGTGAATTCTGACAGATATGGCCCACTTTGTAAAGGGCTGCTGGTACTTACCCAGATTTGTAAATTGCAATACTTAACAAGGCAACTCGACCACATTGTTAAAACCTTTGAATTGTAATTGCGTTTGTTGTCTATTAAGTGTGCAAGTCGGGTTTATTTGCACTTTGCATTTGGAAACAACGTCCGATTTTCTCTCCAAACAAAATTATTACTTGAGCCTGACTTCTTGTGTTGCGTGACCTCATACACTTATGCCGCTGCAAAAAACTAGTTTATTGACCATTTGTGACAGCAAAATTAAATTATTGCTGGGACCATAAATTTATATCAGTTTGAAACATAGTGCAGCTGTAAGGTGCTTGGAAGCAAAATTTATCGCGTATGCCCTTAATAGTGCTTGAATAAGACTTTGAAACCTGCATAGTGTCTGAACGAAAAACAAAACTACATTTGCTGAAACAAGACAACTACCTCAATTATATATTTGCGTCAATGTGAAGTATTGGAACGGCTGCAGGGAATTGAAAGCAAATTTGTTTGCAATCCTCAGACAGTGTGCTATTTTGTCAAGCTGTTTCTCTTCATTCATGGGCACTCAGGTTTCCCCGGCTTCATTTGTACGAGCAAGTTGCCGATGATAAAAATCTCCAGTGCTCTGAAATGTACGACGCTACGTGAACCCGAGATGAGAATTCATTATTTCCACATATTTATGTGAATGTCTGCTTGAATTGGCAATTCTTCAGGCCCTCACGCACTAGTTGGGAGATAGCTTATCAGTTGGAGCCGTCGTCGTAGTTGTCATGGTAATAAAGGACAGACAAATATCAGCTCAGGGTGTTACCTGCCTCTCGCATCAAACTCATCTGGGATAGACTCGGCTCAACAGTGACCTGAATGATGACAATCGCTTTCGAAAATGGAAAGATGGATTTTTTGAATGATGACAATTGCTTTCGAAAAGGGAAAGATGGATTTTTTTTTATTTTGTCCTATGATTTTTACAATATGCACATTAAATGTGTGCTGCTACTTCAGTACGACTAATGTAATTCTACGGGGGGTGGGGGGGAGTCGTTATTTTACCCCAACATTTACTGTTTCTGTAATAATTTATCAGCCCTGTAAATGTAATTGACATTTGTGTGGGTCTTTGATTAATTTGTCTTTTCGAATGGCACATTTATGAAATACCTCTGAATAATGCAGGTCAGAGCTGTCTTTCGATTAGCATGCAAATATATTCCGAAACCAAGTTGTGACAAGCTTGAGCTTTCTATACCAAATTTCCTTTAATGGTGCCCTCCGTTTTTTACCTCTGGGGGGGGGAACAACAGGTGAGAACTGTAATTACTTGCGTTAGAGACACAATTTTTAACACACTCCCTTTAAATTGGTTGCTAACTAAAACACCAGCATCCACTGAGGCATGTAAAAAGTATCTCAATCTGCCATAACGATGTTGTAAAAGGGTCCCCGTCGCAGTGTTAAAGCAATGCTTTTCTTGGCCCTTAGCATTATGTGGCTGCTCCACAGTTTTGTGTGCATACATTTTTATTATATGGGGAGCTAACCACCTAAGGTTGTAGCCAGTATGACATTTTATGTATTTTTTTGCATTTTTAGCAAATGCAACCCACATTTATTTTTTTTCTATTATGATTGAACTCTGTTTGTACAACATATGCTGGGCCATTATATGAAGAACGATGATGATCTGGTGTTGTTGGTAACCTGTTGCTATTAGTGATACTGTATATCCAGGGTGAATTTATAGATCAAATAATGTAGTATGATGCACAGTGATGGAAAACGTTCGGCATCACCGCCATATTTATCTTGAGAAAAATCAATTCTGTGTGGGTGCTGAAGCCCCTGTGTGTTATGGAGCATTTCGCTGACATATACTTTTCTTCTTGGTATCGCACTACTTACGGTCCAAGAAGCCTTACTCAATGAGTTCTTCATCTGAAGGGCAGCCTCCTCTCCAAATGAACCCTTTTTGTCATATTTGTCATTTTGCCTGCCATCTAGACACAATCTGCCCTCTATCCGCTACCTGAGGTGCTGCCTTTTAGCTCACCCATAAATGTTTCCACCGGTGTGGGTGTCATTCAAGGCCTGTGGAGACATAACTGGTGACACCTCAGCTCACTGATGAGAGAGAGAGACAGAGAGACTATACGATGTCCAGAGTTTTTCTTGGCTAAAATTGAGGCAGTGATGTGCTTGGTTACAGAAGAAAGTAGATTTAAAAATCCATGGAATTGTCCAATACATTTGCAATAGGGAAGAAAATGCATCCTTGACCGGTAGCCACAATATTGTAACCCTGCTGCGTTTACGGACTTTCGTAGCTCATTCCGTCTGCATTGCAGGTGTGTCAACAGCATTGTGCTTTGTTCATTCCTTTTCAGCTGGCTTCTCATCGTGGCACTGCTCACACAAGGGGGTGAAGGCCAAAAGTTCCTCTTTGAAAGCAGCGGGGCTATTGTGAATAAGTTAAGAATGCCAATGAAGATGTAATTATTGAAACAACAGCATACCACTGTTCTGGCTGTCTTCCATTCCCTTTCAGACAGCCGCCATCCCGCCTTGCAATTTACTCCCAAAGTGGGCAAAGTTGCGTGTGTGGTTGGGCACGTTCTTCCCATGCCACTCAATGTTGGTGGGATAACCGTGGAAAATTGTCGACATGAAAGGGATGAACTTGTCTGAAGTTTCTGTGTTTTCATGATGAGGGGTAAATAATGGCTTCCTGTGACATTCAGATACTTGCGGTTGATGTTCCTCTCCTCTTGTAGAGGTAAAAACATCTCCGCAAAACTCACCTCTTCTAAAAGGAGGCATAAAATAAATTAATGATGAATTTAGTCACCCGTTTTTGACCTGCACACATCAGTCCGAAGCGTTTTACCAGAAATGTACCCTTTTACTTAGAACATTCTGTTCATTAGCCAAGGTTGTCCGTACTTGTTTATTATTTTTTTTTTTTAACAAAAAAGTAAGAGTGTCTTGGGAGTCTTCAGTCGTCTTTAATGGAAAGTGACTGGGGGAGTTGTGGGGTAAAGAAGTTGGATTTGAAGGACATTTTTTAAGTCGAACGAGGTATTTATGAACTTGGCGGAACTTTTATTTTTATTTTGTTGGTTGATGAGCTTGCAAACGTTTAAGAAGACATGCAGGATAATGTGCAAAATGGAGATCGATGAGTTTCATTGGATGGTGACCACAGACTGTACTTTACCTGTACAAGGGCATTCATTTACTCTGCGTTTTGTTTTTTGTATTTTTTTTTTCCTCCTACCTTTGCCTTGTTCCTGATCAAAACGAATGGCCTCTCGTGGTCAGGCATTCGTTGTTGTTGTTGTGAGGCGTCAGTTCCACTCTTGTTCACTACCTCTTTGAATGAAGAATTCCTTTTCAAAGTTGGCTCTCATTTCCGCCTGTGTTTTTTGGCGTCTATTTGAAATGGACGCTCTCTGTTTGTGTTCTGTAATCCATTACTGCTAAATGTGTTTTGTTGAGGTGAATATTCATGTGGCGGCATATGCTGACTAAAAAGCCTCAGGAATACACTGTGTACCTGTTCAGACGGCAGCATATATTATCTTTGTTGCCTCACTGTGGCTGGCTAGAGACTCAAGAAAAGATGAGATGCTGTTTATCATAGCGATTCAACCTAAGCCCCAAAAACAAAACTTATTAGATGCTGTTTATTATGTCTGATCAGCTCGAGGCAACGGGCTCTTACCGAGTCCCTTCAGATCCTCTGAAGTGTTCTGTTTCCTGCAGATGTGCATCTTAGTGCACTTCCTTCATATTAAGATATTATTATTCTACACGCAAGAGTCGGCTAGCCTGTCAGCTTACTTTCAAGCTAAGCAGGTTTGGTGGAAATAGAGTTGCTCTTTGGCTGAGGTGTCTGGCTCAAGCTACCGTTCCTTGCAAGGTACTATTTTGTCCGTCCGATTTGATCAATTTCTATTCCTTGCGTTCTCGTGTTTTGTGTCTGGATTTTGGGGGCCAATCAATTAACTTAAACAAGTCCTTCTGACCATCAGTCCCAATTGAAAAAGTTGATCGTGCCAGTACAAACGTTTGTGTAGTATCAGGATACAGGGGTCACGATACGATGCCTATTGTGAAACGTGTATCCCGATACTTGCCCTTTCAAGGCAATATGTATCCCGATATTTGACATGAAATATATTTTGAGGAAAACTATTCATTTTGTTTCTGTCTTGTGAAAAACATAAATGTTCATTTTAATCCTTTTTCAAATTTTATTTTTTAATGTGAATGGGGGTAACGGGAATGATTGCTTGCTTATTCAAGCCAAGAGGAGACTGTTGGTCTTGCTGAAAGTCTCCACTCTCCAGGCCATCTTCTTGTTGCCAATGCTTAATGCATTGTGTCTTGCTGAGTGAGTGGCTCAGTTCATAATCAAGGCAACAGAATTATCCCCCCATCAATTTCTCTTTGAATTGCAGATTTGCACACTTTCAGACTGCTTTATGTCTCGAGCTGCCAGGGGAGAAAATTGGCTCTGGCATGTTTGAGTCATAAAAGCACCTTGTTGATTTAGATTCTGCCCCTTCTCTCCACTTGTAAATTTGGCTGGACCAAACCAAAATCGCGCACTTGGGTCTCCAGACAGTGGAGCAATCAGAGCTCAGTTTCCTTCCGCCAATGTTTAGTCACACGTATTGCACTCTGAAAATGAAAGGTATCCTTTTCCGAGATAATCCATCCTTATTATTCTGACCAGGACAAAGGAGAGGAAATTACAGCATTATTTCTGATTTAGAGCTCTCTTGAGCATTCGTTAGTGAAGCATATGTGCCACATTGCGGTCTTGCCCCATAAAAAAAACACACACACACACACACACACACACACACAGCTGGCCTGGAAGAAGCAGATCAGGATCTTTTCTGATATGGGTCAACAGCAGATTGCTCATGCCAGCTGTGACTGATGTGGCTGACAGTGAGCCTTGTGGCCCTGTGAAACCCACCATGCACTGTACCATTTTAAAATAGCTGGTCTCAAATTGTAGCTCAGACTTGCACAAGTCTACCGCCTGGGTCAGAAAGCATGTTAGTTAGCATTCTGTCCATTGTCTCCATCGAATACCCGACACAGGACATTTAACAGCCATAATCACAGAGACCTACTAAGCACATTTATGTTTTAAAAGGTGTTTAATTTTTATATTGACAACTTGATTTGACTCTTTCATAGTCGTCATTAACCTCGTCTTATTTTTCCTCATTGCTCTTATTTCGAACCTTGAGACTTCTGTATAAGTCCCAATAAAAAGTTTATCATACATATAGTTTTCACTGACAAGTCTGTGTCACGATCAGGAAAATGAGATGTCATGGTTTAATTGTTAAATATAACAAAAGAAAGAAGAGACAGATGGACATGACAGTAAATTGTAAAAGTTAAACATTTTTGGTCTCCTGTACACTTTCCTCATTTTCTTACACTAGGGTGATATAAACACGAGTGCCAAAAGCATCAATCAACACACATTTGCACAATAGTGCTCAGAGAAATCAGCACTTCCTTATGCACTGCACATGCAGCACAGATTGAACCAAAAACAAAACGCTTAAACAAAAATTGAAACAAGGAACCAAAAAAATAAAAACTGAACCAGATGAATAGATTGTGCCCTGTGATTGGCTGGTGACCAGTCGATGTTGCACCGCCCCCTCTCGCCTAAAGTCAGCTCGGGTAGCCTTCAGCTCATTCGCAACCAGAATGCGAGCACGCGCTACGGAGGCGGGATGGGTGAAGTTGAAATTAGATGTGTTTATTTTGCATGCATGAAGCCTTTTTTTCTTCCAAACAAATGAAATGAACAGATATCAAAGATGGAGATTGTATTTCCCCAAACACTGGGCTTGAACGTCAACAAGCTTCAGCGAAGGTCAGGCAAACACTGGAGGTCAAGTATGAAATAAGTTACGCTTGCCAAATAAAGTTGTCAGAGGTGCTTAGTAAATAAAATCAAGTCGTTGTTAATGTTTTGCATTCACGCTGGCAGATGAGCCGTCCCTTTGGAGCCACGTAAGCCCCGAAGCTGTGTTGTTCAATTGCTCACATCCTGCATATCCTGAAAGGGCTAATTAGAAAAGCTCATCCAGCTGATTTTCGAGTTTATCTTTTTCTCTTTTTATACCATGGGCATTGTCTAAATGAGCTTTCATTACACCCCCAAATACGTCTGACTGAGCAAATGTTCCTGCTTAATGATACAGTGGAACCTCCGAAGACGAACACAGAGTGTGATTTGGGTCCATGCGCCGTGCTTTCCCTGACACATGAAAGGCTCTTGTGTGCTGCTTCATTTACTCACAAATGCCCTTGTCCTTTTCCCTGCCTTTTGCATCGCTGTCGGCATTGTCAATCAAAGTTTTACAAGTGGTGCAGTAACGTTTTTTTGTTTTTGTTTTTTTTTGTGCAGAGTTGAGCTCGGAGAACCTGCGTACGTGCTTCCAAATTGTCAATGCCTACCTGTACTTGTCTCCAACGGAGTTCCTCCAGGTGAGCCATACACAACACTCATTTGGAGGTTCAGAAGCATAATTTGATGTTGAAAGACTTCGTGAATGTACGAATTTTCAGTCGTGAACCACAAATACGTGGGGGATTGTTGTGTTCCTTATTGTTGTTGTATTCTGACAATGAAATATTTTTATGGGATAGGAGACTTTCTCAAAATGTTCTGAACTCCTGTTACCATTCACTGGGACATATTGGCATGCTATCTGCTGTGATATGCTACAATGTGCAGTGTTTGCAGCGGTCGTCGTAAATTAAGTTTGTTCTTTGCCATTTCAGCTTCTCAATGTTCCGTGATTTCTTATGATTATTATTATTTTCGTATTATTGCAGAACTATGCCGAATCCTTATGTCAGTCCTTCTGCGAGCTGCTAAAAGACATCACGAATGAGGGACAGGTCCAAGTTCTGAAGGTAGGCGTCGTCTGCTCCTACTTTAGGAGTGCCGTAAGGTGCGTTCTTGCATACAAATTCAAAACCTCCTGTTTTCTTTTCTGTGCAGCAGCAGTCAAATACATATTTGATCCTTCACTAACATTGCAGCATCATGTCCCTTGTATGCAGTGAGCATACGTAATGTCCATGCAGCTCCTTTGTTCTGGCCACAAGGAAAACGTCAGCCCACACATTTGGCACTCAATGACACACACGAGTACCCTTTGCGACAGTCTGTGCGTTTCTTTGAAAAGTTCATATGAACATGTAATATCACAGGCTGAGTGGCACAGTGTTTATCTGTCCTTTCCCTGTGGTCATTCACACTTGCGCTAATTAATTGCACAGTGCGCAGGGAATTGCCATTGATGATTCCTCTGTGGAGGTTTAATTGTGCGAAGGCTAATGAGGGAGAAGGAGTAAGTCTGGAAATTCAACAGAGCAATGACTTTTGATGAAACGTGAGTCAGGTTTAGCAGGGGGTATATCTTTTTATTTATTGATTTCTTTTTTGCAAATATACTACATTATAAATAAACATGAAGTGGGAGTTTTCTCCAATTAACTGGAGCCAGTTCCTCTTTTTTCTTTTATTTTTTTTAAAATTCCAGCTTTCATATGGACCTCACTGAAATATCTTAAAACTTGAAGGACTCACCTTTCCTGTCAAAGTGGTCACAGCCCCATTTAAAAGCGAGGATTTCCCTCACGCTTTTTCCTGACTGGCATTTGCTTCCCGCCCAATGTCCCCCCGGCACCTTGTGATCTTTGCCATCGTCAGATCTCTCTCTTGTTATTTATTTATTTAATCCATCTTTACATAACAGGCTTCCTGTGATTCTCCTTGCTGCTTTGTCCTTCATCTTCCGCGTCTCTTGTGTTTTCGCAAGGTGGTAGAAATAGCTCTAAAGGTGAGCCCCATACTCGGTGCCCACATGTTCCAGCCCTTGCTGCCAGCTGTCCTCAGAGGTTTAGTGAACGGCGAGGTGAGTTGTCCCGCTTGACAGCAATTACTCTACCTACATGGTTGTAAATGCCTATTTGACTTAAAATGGTGGCTGTCCCTTTCATAGATGCTGTGCCACAATTAGTCACAGAGTGACTCTGGCAAAAAAATTATATCAATCTCTTACTTTTGCACTTTTCTCACACGCAGACGTCAAATAAGTTTGTTTGAATTCACGTAAACTCTGATTTGATTTACAAATAAAGCCCTTCACAAAGTAGTCTCCTCGCCCAGTCCGCATTTCAGTAAATCCACACCCCGTGTGGTAATCCAGCCTGTTTTATCTACTGATTTGAAACTCGTTGTTATTGAACATCCTAATGAATAATCTTATTGTTGGTCGTATAGTCGTCATCTTATGATAGCATTTGTTGATCGTTGAGCACAGTTAAACGTTATATATAGCTGGCCACAGTGCTGCTGTGTCAGTGGGCTGACTGCACCTCCCCCAGTGCCGAATGAACTATTAGTCCCAGTCTATAAAGTGTGCGCACGCCTATTCTTCATACGGATTCAGCTCTTTTGTTTTGTACAGCGATACCCCGTGGTGATGTCCACCTACTTGGGCATCATGGGCCGCATCCTCTTGCAGAACTCCAGCTTCTTCTCATCGCTGCTCACTCAGATGGCCTCTGAGTGTGGCCAGGAGGTGAGAATCGGCGCCTGTCCTTCATTTCTGTCTACTCAGCAATCTCTTTCAACGCCTGTTAAGGACAACGCCTCAAAAGTGCCTGTGAAAAGTGAATCGTTTAGGAACTGGGCTCAAAGTGATGAGCCATGGAATTGCAAATGATACCATTTGCGCAGGCACTGAGTCAAAGCCCCAGCCCCTTTTATTCTGAAACTTTGAAATTGTTTTTGCCCCAGCTAAAGGGAAATGAATCACCTACTGTTTATAGTTGGGTCTTAATCTTAATGGATAAAAGGAAAGAATAGGCTGTTTGAAAAATCCCTCAGCTGTCACTCTCCGGTGCCAAGCGCCTCTCGTCGACACTGGCTGCTAAATGAGGCAGGGAAAATAGGGAAGGTCAATTCTCATAAACAACAAGATGAATTCAGGCGCCCTCAAAGACGGTTAATTTCCGCTCCTTTTTTTTAACACACGGCTCCCCATCCCTTTGCTCTACCAGATTGACCAGTTGTTAGGCAGTGTGATTGAAATGTGGGTGGACCGCATGGACAACATCACGCAGCCTGAAAGGAGGAAGCTGTCCTCTCTGGCCCTGCTTTCGCTCTTGCCGTCTGACAACAGGTAAGGCATCTGTCAGTCAATGTCACAGGCATTTGGGGGAGTTGCGTCCATCCCCTTTCGATGCCTCTTAGCATGGTCTCGGGGGGTAGGAATGCATTTTCTGCTAACGTACAGAATACGGTGAGCCGCATAGTCGCGGCTCGCTAATCTTCACCTATTCACATTTTCTTTACCATCAAACTTGTCCTCAGCTATTCAATGAAACACTCACCGATTCGAGGGCTACGCGCTCTTTCAAAATGATTGCTAATAGTGACTCATGTCAAGTATGACGTATGTTGAAACTTTACGTCTTTTGAGAAACTAACATCTCTGTACGTCGGAAAAGTGCTAAGTTCTGTCTGGGGCTTTAGGCTTTTGTCTTCTGGTGCGTTTTTTTCTTCAATCAAGCAATATGCAAAAAAAAAAGTAATAATTATAATAAGGAATAAATATTCTGCAGCTGCAATAGCTCAGGCTCCAAGGACTTGGACTTTGGCATCGGTGGGCATCTGTTTGCGTCCTCCTGCAGAGGAAAATGTAAAATTGTAATTATTTGTTGGAGAGGTGCTCGTCTGGTTGACATCGGAGCAGTCCCAGATTGATACTGTGGAGAACCCCTTTGAGTCATTCACATATCAATGCGGCTCTTGCTACGTTATGTATCCTTTTCATGCCTATTCAGATGCAGTTTTTCACATAAAGCTTAATACTAGCATCAGGTTTCTATTCATGCTTGGAGTGCATTATTCGTTTGTCGCCACCAAAATGTATTTGCGCACTAAATTTTTGATTTTTTTTTTCTCTTTTGAATTCTATCCATGTCCATCCTTCTCATATGCCCGTTAAGATTTAATTTCTATGTGTTTGTTTAAAAGGTTGAGATTCATTCTTGGAGTGCATTATTAATTAATGTGTTGCTGCCAAAATGTATTTTGAAGCAAAAAGAAGTTTATTTGCAGCATGGTTTTTTCAGTTCTCCAAGGTAACAGGAAATAAAGGAGATGAATATCTTTAAAAAGAAAGACCCCCCCGGCCCCTCCCCACACACACATCATTTTCCAGTGCATTTTCAGTTTAGAGATGACTGCATATTTGACAGAATATACTGAATTTAAGTTCATGTGAATAGATTTCCCATGTCACATTTTTAAAACTTCAATATGTGGGTTTTAAGGTCAAATTTTCTGGTGATCTTTTTTTCACCTAGTGATGAACTTTCTAGTCAAGACTTTTGGACGACAGACATTTTCCGCAGTCTTGACTGTGTAATATTAGACAGCCATGAAATCCTTTGTCATGCTTCCCCACGCTTTCTCAACAATTTCCAATTGGATATGACAGCCTTGGCTTTTCGGTCACTGCATGACAAATAAACTTTACCACGTACAATCGCAGCTCAATTGGAAGGGGTTTGTATCTTGTTCCTCATTTTGTATTATGCATCAAATTGTCCTCTCTCCAACGAGCGACACAAAGTTGTCAAACTAAAGTTGAGTGGAGGTTTCTAAAAGTTTTCCAACTTCTGCTTTGTAATTGTACTGCTCATTTGAGAGAGAACGAGTGATAAATAAGGGCGGTGTTAAAGCACTACAAATTAGTTATGCGAAGCAGACCAGATGGGGGTCTCGTTAAGGCATCCTTTTCCCTAAATGTGCTTTAACGTGCCCGGCTGCTTAGTGGCCTGTAGCCGAGATTGTCAATTATTTTCTCTGTTCTGCTTCATCATGCACCTTTGTGAATTTGCGGTGTTGTGGTCACTTACTTGAATGCTCATTATCAGTGTTTGGGCGTCGCAGAAATATGATACTCGCCGGGGGCTCAAGTAGACAAAAGTCAACACAGCTAAACCGAGAGTCTGAAAAAGTGCATAGATGAGTGGGTGTTACATCAGTTAATTACAGAGGAACCTCCAGACTTTGAAGGCCTGAAAAGTTGGAAACTAGTTATTCCTTGGAGACACCCTGAATTTTTTTTCTTTGCTTTTTCCCAGAGTTTGGCCGAAATGTCCTCCTGTTGCCACTGCAATAGCACAGTTCACTTTTTGTGCCCAGGCCGTTTCACATAATTTTTATTTTTTAGATGGCTGTTTACATTTGCTTCCCGTAATGCCCTCATATGTGAGAAAGGAGAGCCAGTCACCGATGCTCTTTTTATTGAGTGAAGGGAGAACTGCAAAACACAATGTGCACACAGCTCACGCCCAGGTCACACGTCACCACACCAAGCCGCCCAGATAGAATTTTTTTTTTTAAACTAAGAACTAATCGCTTCAAGTACTTCACTGCTCTTTAACAGTATTCCCCAGTGAGTGCAGTTTTGTAAAAAGAAATCTGCAAGTAGCTGGGCCACAAAGAATATTGACTCGAGAGTCCTGTTTGTCTTTTACTTGCTGCTTGTTGGCTTTCAGATCAAATCCCACTGACTTGAATTAAAAGCACAAGTCGCCAGCAGCACCGGTTAAATAATCACAGGAGACTTTGGATAAAATCACAATTGACGGATATGCTTAACTGTGTGGTGAAGTGAGTTTTAATTGGAAAGCAGTCACTGGCGGTAATTATCTGGCCCTCCATTTTCTGTTTTGGGGGTTTTTTCTTTTAGTTTTAGTCCCTTTATTTGTTTTTTGGACTCGTTTTAAAGTAAGAAAATGTCTGATCCCCCCATCAAGCATATGCACATTTTTTACTGCATTCGGTCACTGCAAGCCTTCCAAGGTTGGGTGGTGTTTTGGGCTAATTAATTTTTCATTGGCCCTTGCCTTTTTTTTTGCTCTGAACTTTGATGTATTAAGTTGCTCTCTCAAGTCTGTATGTCGCAAATAGAAAGGTTAATTTCAAATGTCAGAAGGGAAGTGTGGAACATGATTCCTAAAAATAAAAAAATAAAAAACACTTTAGAGAGAGCATTGACAGATGGAATCAATCAACTTTTCTTTGTGTGGCGATGTTTTGTTTATTTATTTATTTTCGGACAGCCACTTAATCAATGGCTGGATTTAACAGATTGTGACCTCTTTGTTACAATGTTGCTCTCATTACTCTTATCGGATACAAAAAATGTCTAGTGCCGTCAGTGACCATGACTTGTGCTTCCGGTTGTTTTTGTGTCATGCAGTGTGATCCAGGACAAGTTTTGTGGCATTATCAACATCTGCGTCGAGTGTTTGCATGACGTGATGACGGAAGATCCCGAGACGAGCACCTACAAAGAGTAAGTACGCATTTCTGTCGGTCTGATGAATTGACGAAAACAAACTTTTTTTTATATTCACACCTTAAAACGTCAAGCAAATGTGCATTATTTTCCTCTTACCATCAATTCCAACTACTAACACCATTGGGCAAAAAGGACACAGTGTGACTGCTTTCAAGTATGATAAATTCTCCATATTCTTTGTCACTGGCTCAAATGAGGTCTAGTGAGTCTATTTAAGGCATTTTTCCCCATAAAAGGTTTTAAGAATGGAAGAACCTTGCACACACCGCAAATGCAGTGTCGGAACACCCACTTCCATCCCCGCATTCTTTTCATTAATCCATGATTGGCAGCAGCATTTCTCCCACTGTCGTGATAAGCGCAAGGTTGAAAGTGTGCCTTTAGTGCTGGATACTGAGTGAAGGGCTGAGGGCGGACGACGGTGGGAACGCATTTTTGTCACCGTCAATCGATTGAAGAGAAAATGTCCCGTGCTTGACGTGGAAAGGGAATATCCCATCGTCCTTTGAAAGTGAAATCCGCCTGCGAGTATGTCGGTATGGCGGTGCTTTTTCTCGCTGAACCATCAGCCTAATTTCTGAGCTCGGTGAGGCGCCCTTGTTCCTGCTGTCAGTGTTGCTCTTTTCTCGCTCTCAATGTGCCAGGGAAAAATAAACTCCGAGGTTTCACAAAAAAGTTAGTTTTGATGTGTCTGCTGCACTCGCTCGCTTTCCGTGCTTCACAGCCAAGTGAAATATTTGAGTTTTATACTTTCGAGCATGCAATAAACTGTCCATATGTATGGTGGAGTTGCATCCAGCACCCACTTGCACCACTCGCAAAATTGCCATGAATGAGTGACTTGATTTGAGCTGTCAATCTCTGCTTGCCCACTTATTTGACTCCCCAAACTGTTCTGATTAAACAAGGCAAATTCGTCACCACCTGTTTGCGTTACACACATCCACTATTTCCACTTGCAGTCCTGAATAAACATCTTTAAGTACCGATAATGTATCTATCTTCAAGCTATTTCTTCTTACCGCTTGCCTGCACACACACACACACACACACACACACACACACACACACACACACACACACACACACACACACACACACACACGTGTGGAAAATACGGTACATCAGTGCGTGATGTACGTTGCTGATGGTTATGCAGCGTGAGAAGAAGCACATTTATCCGACATACAACAATCCACTAGTCCTTGCTAAGACCATTCATATACCAAAAATAGTCCACAAATGGAAGTCTAGATATATAGACTGCACAAAGTTACATTGACTCAAGACTCAGAAGCTTTCTTATGTTTTCCCTTTGCACTTAATAAAACAGTATGACTTGCAAGCACCCTTATTTTTGTAAGTGTGTGTGCATGTGCATACTTCTTGTCCTGGAGTGGTCTCTTGCAGCGCAAGTATATGTATGGTTATTAATATTAAGTGGAATATTATTGTGTTTGCAGCTGCATGCTGATGAGCCACTTTGAGGAGCCCAAGCTGAGTGACGATGAGGAGCCGCCGACCGAGCAGGACAAGAGGAAGAAACTAGTCAGTCAAACAACACACACACACACACACACACTACCCTAAATATTTTCTTCCATGCTCCACTCCCTCCCTCCATTTTATTTTATTTATTTATTTATTTATTTTTCTTTACGGAAATGCATCAAACAAAATAATGGCACGTGGACAAAACACATGCGTACATACATATAATTGTCTATTCATTTAATAGTCGTTTTGGCTCACCAGTCGACATAAAATTAGTTTATACATCCAATTTGCGGAATTGATTTATGATTGATCCTGTGTTGAAGCAGTTGAGTCGAAACTACCGGTACGTTTGCTACAGTGCTTGTCTGCAAGCAGCTGATGTGCTCTAGATTCTGTCTTGACATCGGCGATGGGAAGTTGATCCAGTGGGATGATCCGATCCAAATGAAAATAGTAGAAAATAGCAGTGAATCTTTCATTTCTCCCATAGTCGATCTAGGAAATGTATTCTAATTCCAATCCACTAGCCACAAGTTGCATCTTATGGGTGGTACGGAAATCATAATATACATTTTACAGTAATAATTCTTAGCTTCTGCTTATGGGCTTTTTTTTAAATAAAGTACTGTATTTGTTTGATTTTTGAAACACTTTTGTATTTAAAAAATCTTAACAGCATAAGAGGTCTATGTCTCTATCATCTAAAACATGGTTCAGCATCATAACGATGAATAAACAGTGACTTCAATCAATATCACAATTTTTATAGCCAGTAAACACATATCAAGAAATGTTACATTTTTAGTAAGTTCTGGACCTTGGGAGTAACCGAGTTTTGAATTTGGTTTAGCATTCAGGCTTCCTAGCCATCTTGAGATGGAGTTGCTGCAACAGGGCTGCATCATCACTTTCAGTTCCTACAAGATGAGTCGTGTTAGCTTGCTTCGAGTGAGCTAATGCAAGCCTAGATGTTGAAAGAGAACTGATAAGCGTCCTTAATAAGAACTGAATACAGAAGACCCTTTGCTGTAAATATCAACATACATGCAAAATGGGATTAGATTTTCTCTGCAATCCTCAACTGTTATACTGTGCAATATGAACACCGTCACCTTGCAAACATATTGTTTAATTTAAAAAAATGCTGTTTATGTACAGTATATATATCTCAAATGAATCCCCGGACAAAACTGTGTATTCAAAGTTAATTTCATTGCTGTTTGGTTGAGGAAGTACAGCAGTATATATTTTTCTGGTCCCAAACCATTTGTTCTTCTCTGGAAATGTGTATGTACGTGCTTCCCAGTGCACTTATCACCTCATTCCAGACACTGACTTCTTGCTCCAGGGAATTGAGGAGACTCAAAAGTAGCCCCTCTCCGTGTGTGTGTGTGTGTGTGTGTGTGTGTGTGTGTGTGTGTGTGTGTGTGTGTGTGTGTGTGTGTGTGTGTGTGTGTGTGTGTGTGTGTGTGTGTGTGTGTGTGTGTGTGTGTGTGTGTGTGTGTGTGTGTGTGTGTGTGTGTGTGTGTGTGTGTGTGTGTGTGTGTGCGTGTGCGTGTGTGTGTGTGTGTGTGTGGTGCACTTTGAGAAGAATTTGAGGAAAAAGCCTGCCTTTGACATTTTACAGGACAATTTGACATTCTGTTGCTGCTGGTGCTCTTTGGGATTTGTCGAGTGTTTTTCTGTAAAATACCATCTATAATGGATCCTAATTGGGACTGTGGATAATTGTTCTAGCCCTTCATACAACTTTTTACTTTGCATTGGGCAATATGACCTTAAAATGAAATCCCAATATTTTTATCTCCCAAAATCCTATTCCCAGTTGAGATTGCGCCGGAAAATACAGTATTTATGTTTTCATTTTTTTAACTTGTATTCTTATTGTCTCACTTATTTATTTTCCTGTTTTCCTTTCAAGTGATATTTAAACTTTTTTTTTCTTGTTAGTGTACAGTACAGCCTCTGTACCCTATCGGTCTCAAGTCCACAAAGCCAAAAAGTAAAGTAGGTCACCTAACCTATTGTAGCGCTTGACCTACATGACAGGAAGTTGTTGGTGGTCAGGAGATAGTTTTTCTAATCAGTTCATCCTCATAGATAGTTTTGGGTTTATTCTCATTCGGAGCTTGTTTCTTTGATCTGCAATGCAACAATGGCATTGGCAAAAAAGGGGGTCTGAGGTGACATTATTTTTTCAAATGGTACACGTGAGCTACAGTGCGATGTTCTTGCACTTTACGCACTGTGCATTTTAAAGTGCGACCCTGCTTCACTGTATCTGGTCACCCTGAGTAAGGAGGCTGTTATTTCCACAAACTGCCTGTCATGTATTTGATCTATTGGCTGCTTGAAAAGTAGATCTTGGGTCAAAAAAAGGTTGGGCACCCCTGGTGTGGATAAACATTCATTCATACCCACTTTCACCGCGTTGGACAATTCAATGAACCTGACATGCATGTTTTGGGAGTACTGAAGGCGTAAGCACGGGGTGAACATGCCAATTCCACACAGGAGGGTTTGACTCAATTGAAACCCTCTTGATTTTTAACCAGACCTGCGAAGTACTACACTATTATGCTCATTCTAAATAAGACGCAAGTATTGCTGTGCTGGTTAAAATACAAGTGCCCTGCAAAATATACTTCTAGTAATAGGTGCGCGACCTGGAAAGGAGTTTGGTTTATTTAGAAGTGTATCGTTGAAGCACTTAAGGTTTTGTGTTTCGAAAAGGAACACTTCTGAGAGGAAGTACGGCGTACACAAGCACGTAGAGCTGATGATAACTTTTGGAGGACTTTGAACTTTCCAAGTAGAAATGAATATTAATGTGCTATTAATTCCCAAATTAGAAAGTGGACCTAAAGGAGGGGGGAAAACACTTTTGCTGACTAGAGACTAAGTGGATGTAAAGCCGTTTTGCAGGCATAAAAGGAGCAATTTACATTTGTAATGGATATTTTCACTGACACTAACAGTAAAATTGTGCTGTGTGGGAAATGTTCAAGCCGTACCTTGCTACGGTCACATTTGGGTCCTCTATTCAAATGAGCTTTGTTTCACAGACATCCTTGGAGCCTTTCTTACGCTTAACTTTTAAATACTGTAACTCTTAGACTTGTCTTACACTTGTTATCGTTGATATCACAACAATAATATCTCCTGAAAACTTTTCCAAACCCAAATATCCCAGCTATTATGAAGCGATCATTTGTGGCTCAATGCCCAAAGGTAAGAAGAGCATTTAGCTATTTTTGGGGTGAACAGGGTGGCTTCAAAATAGCTTCAAAAAGCCTGAGGTGTCAGACTGTCCCTTTAGCACATCTTCCAAACAGACTATGGGATGTGTGTTTCCTCTCGTTAATAATAATAATAATACATTTTATTTATAAGCGCCTTTCAAGAAACCCAAGGACACTTTACAATAATTAATAATAATAATAATACATTTTATTTATAAGCGCCTTTCAAGAAACCCAAGGACACTTTACAATAACAAAAAACACAAAACAATACGGGTTGAGCAGCGGCAGCCAAACGCACCAGCGTTCACTCAACCCGGAAGTCAGAAAGAAACCACAAGGGAGGGAGAGGGGGAGAAAAAAATGTGTACATTTTTGTAAATTAAATGAATTGGCAGCAAGTAAACTACCAAAAAAAAAGCCACAAGTGAGCATCAACAAGGCGTGTTGCCCATTCCAGGGTTAGAGAATATATATATATATATATATATATATATTTTTTTTTTTTGAGTGTATTTCCATAGTTGACCAGTAGATGGCTATATACTGGTTTGTTTGACACCGTGTAAATTTGAAAGAATGAAAACAGGAAGTATTTCAGCTAAGCCTTATTTTTGCTCAAAATGATTGAATGCAATGTCCTTCTGTATCCTTTGATCCTGCATTTTATATGAACAGGAAGCGGCGGCTAAACATTTATTTTAGAATGTAAATCTTTTGTAGGTGAGCGTGGGCCGATTATTGGTTTGACAGTTTACCGTTTTTTGTTTTGTATTGTTTTTGCTAAGGAACTCGAAAGCAGTCAATGTTATGCTGACCAACCAATCATCTTCGCTCTTTGACGTTAGCGTAGGGGGCTAGCCGCTATAATTTCCCCTCCTCGGCTTTGCTAAGAGAAGAGGGGTGAGCAGAGGACACAGCGAGAGAGGAAGGGAGGGGAGGGAAGGAGGAAGATAAGAGAGAGGCCACTTTTCCAACTACAGTGGGCTTACACGGATATCTTTTTGCTATGTTGATTAATGTGCATTGTCTTTCAAAAGAAAAAAAACATGCCTGCGGGTACTAGTTAGCATCCAAGGACAACCTGAGTCATTTAAAGGTTTGTTACAAAAATAGGTCACCGGTGATAGCACGTCTGACTTATCGAAACAGTAAATGAGTTTGTATTTTGTAAAAAAACATCTTTCAAACAGTGTGTAGACGTTTTTTTTGTTTGTTTGTTTTTTAATTACAGTATGCTTCCTGACTTATTCCCCTTCATCCCACTGAGTATTTGTGTATGGTCTTTCTTTCGCTTTGATTTGAGGATTCCAGTCATGGTCACATGAGTGTTTTTGTTTTTGTGTCTTTCTACATAATGCATTGTTTGATTCTTGTTCTTCAACTACAAGGACAGCAGCATCAAACACAAAGAGGGATCGGGCAACATGAAAGACCTGTTCCATTGGGTCCAAATGACATTGGCCCAGTCAGTTGTGTCTCTGGAAAACACTTCAACGCAGCAAATAATAGTTATTTACAATTAAACTGTCACCTGAGCAGACAGCATTCTCATTTTACAAAACGCGGTTAACTCGAAAGTAGAATTCCGTGGAGGCGAGGAATAGAAAGTGGGTAATTGGAACTATTTTGTTTTCCATTCAAGTCAGCTGATAGCAGCTCTTGAATGTTTTTTTTGTAAAGGGCTGAACGATTTGGGAAAATAATTATAACTGCGATGAAAAAAAATCATTTAATTAGCATTTTTAATGTCATTTTCTAATGTATTTTTAGACAAACAAGCAATTAATTCATCTTCATCACAACAAACAATATCAGATCTATTCTGCATTACGGCAATATTTTCCAACTAGGAGAAAGGGGATACGTGAAAAAATGATTCCCCTGGTAGAGTAAGACACAAAAATTCAACTGATTTTTGTTAACACAGTTTTAGTCAATTGCATATGATTAGTCATGACTGTTTTTGTCATTAGCTTCCCCCTCCCCTTATTCTTATCTTAATGAACCGTTACCCTCCTTCAGCCCATCTGTCACTCCTGTGAAGATATATACTCCAACCAAATGACTTTTTGCGCATTACGAATACCCCCTGGGATACCGAAGGCGTTTATAATAAAGATGTTTGCATTTTGCTCTGTTATTGCTCCCTATCTCAGCAGACCGCCACTGTTAGCATAATGTGAATTTTTGTTGTTGTTGTTTTTTTGGAATTACAGACCTCTGTGACTGATTATTCTATCCAGGGCCAGCACGTATAAAGATTCTCCATTCTGCAGCCAGAGGCAATGCAAAAACCATCTCAATGAGTTCCCATCTCGTCATTGCCATTTGATCATGTCAGTTCCCCAAACGGTGCGGCCAATTTCGCACAAGCTGTACGCTGGTGTTTAGCATCTTCAGAGATGCCCATAATTAAATTTTTATACAAACCCGCAATATCAAATACTGTACCATCATCCGTGTAATGTACCTTTTTGTTTTCTGCATCACCCACCAGTATCTTTTATTAGTCTGCACCTTACCAGTAAGGATGAAGCGTAATCGATGCTGCCATATGCACTAGTAAAATTGCAACATGGGAGCCATTTACCACAAGCAATGCAATCATCTTTTTTTTTTGCCTCCACACATCTGTGCTCTTGTCTTTAAGATCTGATTCTTTTCAAGTCTTTATGGGGGGGGAATTGGTCTCACTAAGCTAATGGGAGTCATTAATATCTGATCAGACAATACAGTCGTTTAATTGATCCTAATGCATCTTAATTACCAACGTTGGAGCATGTGACCCAGGACAGTACAAACAAATCTCTGTCTGATTGTTTGCTCAAAGGGCTTCGAAGTCAGTAATTGGCGCTGCAACTTGAGTCTAAAACGCCACCGGGGTTTATAAAGTATTTGTTGCTCTCTGAATAAGGGGCTTGTCAGAGTACGCCGTCAGGCAATTAATGACTAATTGGGATTTGCTGAGAACAGATGGGAGTCATTTAAATAAAACATCCACCTTGAATAATTGGCAGTCAAATGTGTTAGTCTGCCTGTGTTTAACACTGGCTTTGTCAGACATGGAAATACAGATTGATTAAAATGGTGCTTTTTGTTGTTGTTGTTGTTTAGTAAACCCTTGCGTGCACTTAGAAAGTTGAGTCAAATTGTTTGCTCCATCAAAAGAAAAATAGTTGCGGCACATAACTATTTATAAAACACATTTATTGACTCCTTGTCAACACTTGACTAACCCCCCCAAGGACAAAATTTTTTCTACCTTTTTTTCCCCATTTTCTACCCAAACAAGTAACCTTGTTGAAGATTTTACAGCTTTCCCCTCTCCCTGGGAAAGTAAAGCTAACGGGCATGTGATGCAGCTTTATTTTAAATCCATTTCCTGTTTTTTTTTTTCATTCAAAAAGTCTCAACTGTACGTGAGCCTGTCTCACATTCATTCTGCCAAGATATAGTTTTATCGCGTTTTCCCATTGACGTGCGGGCCGCACGCATGCTTTTCTCATGCGTTCCGTACTTCCGGTAGTCCTTGTTTGGAAACGGGCATTTACGCCCTCTACCAATTCCTATTAGCAAGACATATTCCAATTTGTGCAGCCTCATTTCCTGAGCAAATGACTGCAATCAAATTGTAATTCTTCCACTAAATCAAGAGACCATAAAAGAAAGGCAGTGAGCGATATTTTTGTGCACTGTTGAACAATCCATCTTGTCCCGTTTGGCCCTTCTTACATGTCGCACCTCAGCCATCGATTAAGTCTAGACACGGTCACTTAAGCTAATGATTGTATTGATCTCTCAGGACTTTTTTTTTGGGTTTTTTTTTTAATCAATGTCACGTCAGTGTCCAACTTCACACCGAGATGCTGTCCAACCACCTATTAATACATGTCAAAAGATGATTGTCAAGGAGCAATTATTGTGGTCAATCTTTGAAGGGAAACTTTGAAGCCAATTATCTTTACATTAAGGGGTCGAACCCTTTTTCCCGTCAACCCTCATTTCTTTCAAAGCATTCAACTGATGCCGAATCCCAATTGGTCCCGACGCTGCGTCCGCATCTCTACAAATAAGCCATTGGCATCTGCATGGACGCCATTCTTTTGAGAAAGAGTCAATGTTGCCAAAGTGATTCCAAAACCGAGTAAGGCTGTGTATAAATGCAGGCGCGCTTGCCATTTATCTTCTATGCTTTTTATTTTCGTCTTCTGCTAACAAGGCAATTCCCTATTTCTTTATTTATTTATTTCCTGTTGTAATAATCCAACCCCATTTATCGTTGACTTTGCAGGCTGCTCGGTATTGGTGTTATTTTCTCCCCCCAAATCATCCCTCCTGTCCTCTTCATCTTCAAGCCTCTCTTCAGCCCCACTTGTTAGCCTCTGTCGTATTGTTTGTGCTGCCACGTCGATTGTTTTTGTGCGTCACTTGTGCATGTTTCGCTCCACTCGCTCTTGCCATAGACCCACTTCACTAAAGGGTCGAACACTTCTGGTTTCTTCTCCAGCATGACTCTTTTTCCTCCTCCAATCTTCCTGCTATATTTGTCTTTCTCTCGCACGCGATTCAACGGACCATGTTTATGTTCTGTTTGACTGCCAGCCAGTCCATCAAATAACCCAAATGGGCTACTTGTTAATGTAACATTGCCCAAACGTGCTTTTTTTTTTCTTCATTTGTGTGTTTAATATATCCCAGTTTAGTGTCGATTGTTGAATATGTACAAGGCCTGATCTATGAAAAATGATCAATGATACTGATGCCCAAGGGAAATTTGTTTTAGTATTTGACATTCAGTGCGCCAAATGCCGATACTTTCCGACTTTCATTTTGTCAAACATATCTTATTATAAAACTTGAAAAAACGGTGGGTGACTCCTTCTCATTCCAAAATGCACCGCAGATCAAGCCACAGTCACAATGGAGTTGCTCTTTCCGATGCAGAAGCTGAAAACTAGCTTCCTGAACCCTTCAAAATCACAATTGTCATTTGCATTTCAGATTGACACATGTCACCATTTGGCCCACTTTAAAATTTTAAGAATTAGTAATTCACAGAATGTCATCAAATCCTGTAATCCATATTCTGCGCGTGGAAAAAAAATTATTGAAATATGCAGTTGGAATATCTCACGCTACAATACTGTATTAATGTTACTGCCACATGTTTCTACAAGTCCAGTGGTTAGAGTGCCGACCTCGCAGTGCAGAGGTCGTGGGTTCGATCACGGCTCAGTCCTTCCTGTGTGGAGTTTGCATGTTGGGCCTGCGTGGGTTTTCTCCGGGCCCTCCGGTTTCCTCCCACATTCCAAAAACACGCATGGCAGGCTGATTGAACACTCTAAATAATCCCTAGGTGTGAGCGTGGATGGTTGTTCGTCTCTGTGTGCCTTGCGATTGGCTGGCAACCGGTTCAGGGTGTCCCCCGCCTACTGCCCGAAGACGGCCGGGATAGGCTCCAGCACCCCCACGCGACCCTTGTGAGGATAAAGCGGATCGAAAAATGGATGAATGTTTCTACAAGTTTAGAAGTCATGTGACAGTCAAATTCATGATGCCACCTGGTGAATGAATGCTTTCCTTTGTGCGTAAAGCGTGCGTGTCGGCGAACGGTTTGAAAGAATTGCGTGTCTTCACCAAATGAGTCGAGTCACGGCAGAGCTCAGGCTCAATCTCCTCCTGTCAATCGCCTGCGGGTCAGTCACCGCGGGTGACACCTCGCATATTTTGAATTTCCTCACGTCAAGGAGTTGACAAACGGTTGAGAATCGATAACAGTCGGATCATACGTGGCTTTTCATCAAACGTGACAACTTAGCGACTGCAACGCACTTCCTGCCACGCTGTGACAGAGGCTTTGCGGCCGGCCGGGGTCTCCGACGTCGTCTCATAAATTAGCTCGTAGAATCCGGCTGCCGTTTAATCCAGTCAACCCCACGCTGTCTGCGACACTTCTTCGTTTACGCTTGAATTCATCAGACAGCCGTACAGCTCATTACCTCACGTGAGCTTGTGCGTGCGGCACGTGGGAAATCTGTGTGGTGATTAACCGTAAATGGAATCTCACTGTCAAGTAGTAAGAAAGCTGGTTTTTGTAGTCATCCCATTTTGTTAAATGTAACATCTCGAGCCCCAGGGGAGGACTTCCTCAAATTGCACTTCGTGATTGTGGGGTTTGGGGGCAAATGTCAGGGCCACCTGACTTCCCATGTGTTCTCATTTTTGTGAATTTGTGAATCTGGACGGGCGCAAAAGGTGCCGTTGGACTGACCGGCTTCTGTGTCTGATGAGGAGTTCGGTGAGGTTGGTGGGGGGCTACGCTGTGCAGACATCGAGGAGTGTGAAGCACTATTTTGTATTTGATGGAGAGGTGTGCGGAAAACCAGTGCAGAGTGCGGAAAATGGGGGTGATATGCTCTTATTTAGGCTCTGGAATCAGGACCCGGGTGGCGCTTTTTTTTTGGGGGGGGGTGGGGGGGGGGGGACATATTCGAGCCTCACTAGGCTCTTGCCAGGTGTCCGGATGAGAAATTTGTTACAGTAGGCCAATCTGGAGGGCTCTCTGCAGCAGGATGGGAGAGAAATGGCCGCAGTTTGGCAAAATTGCCGACTTGAAAGAAGGAAGTTTTGCAGATATCGTTGTGGAAGCTAAGATGGGGGTCAAACCTGACCCCAGATTAGTCGTTGAAGGCGAGCCTATCACAGCCAATTTTCAGCAAGAGGCGAAGTGCACCCTGAACTGGTCGCATGTCAGCCACACTGCACATGTAAACAAAATACTTTTCACACTCACATTCACATCTGTGGGCAACTTAGAATCTTCTAGGAACCGAGCATGCATGTTTTTGGAACTTGGGAGGAAGCTCGAGAAAACTCACTCAAGCAGGGTAGAAGATGGCAAACCCCGCACAGGAAGACCGGAGTCGAGATTCCAACCAAGAACAGAACCGATGTGCTAACCACTCGTTCACCTGAAGCCCCATTTGACGAATTGATTACAGACACTCCCCGAGTTACGAACATCCGAGTTACAAACAAACGGTACATACGAACATTTTCACGGGTCTGTCGAAAAAAAAAAAGAGTTAGATTTTGTATTGCGCGCTTTTTCCGAGTGCCGAACGGGCGGAGGAGGACGGCGGAGGCGACGTTCGGCGGCGCGGGAGAGGCGTGGGGCGGGCGTGTGACGGTGGAACGGGCGGGGAGGCGTCCGGCGCGCCGGTCGACGACCGGTCGTCTACTCTCCCCCGCTGAAGCTGCTGCTAGTTTAGCGGGAAGCTAACAATCGAGCCCTGAAGAACGTGACAAAAAGCTCTCTCCCCGTTATATGGATTGTCAATATAAGCCTTAAACATACATTCCAGACAAAATATAGCACTGAAGCAACTTACGAACGAATTCACCTTATGAACAATCGTCCGGAACGTAACTCGTTCGTAACCTGGGGAGCGTCTGTATTACCGTTCTCCATCGTCGATCGAGGAGATTTCTTTCCTCGTAAAATGGCACAAGTTCTCCAAACTTCTGACACGATACCCTTCCACTTCACGAGTGTATGATTCCTTCCCTCACGTCGCGCTTCTCGCCTTTCACACTTCCTTCCCTCAATCTCACACTTGCATCTCCTCCCATCTTCCTCCTTTCTTTTTCTTTCCGCCGTGCCTCATCCCTGGCTTGCGTCTTTCCTCGGGGATGACAACGGATTGTGCTTGTTTTTCCCAGATAAGTAGCTGCCACTCCTCCTGCAAATGGCAAATGTCCCCTCAGCATTCTCTCGGCTTTTTAGCTCAAGCTTGTTAGTTTTGCCCCCCCTACCGTATCTGTTTGCTTCATCTCAACCATCCCCTCCTGCGTTTGACACGCTGGCGTGCAACTTTACATCCAAGTTGTCATTTGAAGTGTTTTATGCATTCGGTAGGTGTTGGGAATTGTCACTTCGCTCTGTATTGAAAAGATGTGTCACTTAACAGCCAAAGCCGTACGAAAAAAACAGTACTCAAGGCCTTTCATCAACTTAAATGCGATTGTGTCTACAGTCGAGCTTTTTCTGGTTTCGTAAAACTCGCTATTGTGTGATTTGGAGCATGTGCACCAAACGGTACGTCGTTATTTGTAACGGGCATAATAATCAGTCAAATTCTGTTTTTAGAGAAATTTGAGAGATTATGGGATATCTGGATAAAGTTTACGGTAACCTAGAGTAGTGCTTGTACAGTTAAGATACACTATTGGCCCCATTCCACTCAAGTTATTATTCTTATTTACTATTCATATAATTCATATGGTCCAATGTTCAGGACATTGTATAGGTAGAAGTGCAGGAATTGTAACCCGTTTTACCGGGACGTTTACTTGATGTATGTTCTATTTTGATGCCCGGAACTGACGATGCTCCATGTATTTGCATGTGGCCATGTTTTTTTTTCTGCCTAAAAAATCAATAAAAAGTTTAATAGCAAAAAAATAATACGCTTTTCTAGGGGGCGGAGGGGTTTAATTGGTGGTTGATTAATCACCTTCAAACACTTGCAAGATGGAGTCCACCTCTTGGCTGTCATCACAAGAAAGCACTTTTGTTTCAGCCTTAACGAGTTGAAGTCTGTGCAAGAGCTGGATGATGTCAACTACTGGAAGTTGATCCACATTGTCATCAAGAATAGCAAAAATAAAGAAATGAATAAAGTCACAGATGGTATCCTTCCATTGAGGAGTATATTTCAAAATCATAATACGTTATCAGCGATTCTCCCCATAATTCAGTGAAATGCCCATCCCGAGAACTCTTACTGGAATAAGGGCCTTAATCGCTCACTCCTTCCAATAGTTTTACATGACAGAATAAAAAAAAAAAAGAAATCAAAGCTATTTTTCTTTTTGACGTTTATACAAGATTAAATTGTCATTCACATAGATTAAAACGTTCCGGAGGTTTGCCGTAATTTCAACTAAAATTATTTCCTGGCGTTTGAGCCAGTCAGCTCACGCACAAGTTCTCTCTGTCGTCATGCTTTCAAACGCAAACGGAGCAGACTATACGCTAGTCAGCTAGTAAATTATGACGGTTATATGCTTTTCTCATTAAGCCACTCGAGCAGCCACTCCTCGGGAGTTTGATTGCTCTGTAATAGCGGCAAGCTAATGAGCAGTACAAGTGTCATGATTGGCAAGGGACCAAGAGTTGCCATTTACAATAATGTTGCTCTCCAAGGGCTCCAAATTATTCTGCTCACGCCCTTTCCCTCCCTCCCCTGTTTATGGACGTCGACAGTGAGGGCAAATGCAACTTTGGCTGTTGAGGTGATTAAAGAGAGCCGCTTGCTGTTTGTATGGGTCTATAGACTACGTTTTTTTTTGTTTTTGTTTTATTTTTTTTTATATTTGTGTGTGTAATACATCTATATATATATACACACACACACACACACGGCTATATATTTTTAGGGGCACAACCTGAAGGTCTACCAGCATTAAGGAACAGATTGTTTTTCCCATCTTTTGGGTTTTCATAGTATTTTTTAAGTCATTATATCTCGCCCAAATGAAATGCCCTGTTATTTATAAAAGATTGGATAATGTTTTTTTTAACACCAGAACGGTTGCCAGCTCATTGTGCAGTTTTTGCTCCACTAGTCTTTGTAATTTCTTATCCACGTTCCTGTGCTTTTGTGTTTTCCTGGGGGGAGTTTTCCACTCACAGAAAAAAAAATAATAATAATAATCTGAGTTGTATCTATATTTCAAAACTTCTGTTTACTTTTTTCTTGCTATTGTCCATGCCACCTTCATAATAAGATAACTGGCAGCTGCTGAATATACGGGGGTATGTCGATCAAGTTTTATGGTGGATATCAAAAGTGGAAATTGCAGTTCATCTTTGTTGCCTTCTTCCTTATGGTTGTGACTGTGAAACTCAGCTTGTATCTCCTACCGCTGTTCCATTATGCTGACATGGGAGGAATTAATAGGATAAGGAATCATTTCTGTGGCTGCCAGAGAACGAGTTGGAAATATGGTTTATGTTTGGCCTTGGAATTGTCACTGTGCTGTGACTCTGGCTGTGCATAATGGAAATGTTATGATGCATTCCAACCAAGTACCAAGCTTTGATTAATCTACAATACAGTTTTTGTTTTTTTTCTTCCTTTCGTTTTTCCTTTTCACCTCTTACGCCACAGGTGTCAAGGCCCGGGCCAGGTCCAGCCCCCCCACGTCATTTTATGTGGTCCGCGGGAGCAAATCATGTGTGTCAACTTTCATGATTCTTGCGGAAATCTGTACCGAAATGTCAAATTGTCATGGGTAATAAATAACGTTGAGATTTTGCACCGGCCCTCCGAGGGAAGCCATAACTCCGAAGTGGCCCGCGACAAAAACTGAGTTTGACATCCCTGTCTTACGTCATTGAAGCCAGCTCGACTGTTCCAGTCTCTGATCCACTAAAGAAGCCAGTGATTCAAGACAAAGTTTTCACTTACTTGTGATGACGGAAATTCAGGGCTTTATCCTTTATTTATGATGTGTCCCTGGACTCTCCTTTTTCTTGGAAAACAACCATTGTGTACCTTATATGTAGTTGGTTCACACGTTCTCTCTGTCAATGCTTACTTGGCTCATTTTGAGTGGATTGGTTGGCTGGGCACACTTTTGGCTTGTGCCTTTTATTGTTGTTTTTTTTTGCCTTTGGAAAACCATCATTAGCTAGTAGAGCCGAGCGGAAAAAATGACCTCACTGTGTTCATATTCTAACAAAATGACAGTTTTTTTTTTTTTGACTAGCAGAGGAAAAAGCCTTAACACATTGGTTAAATGAAGCGCCGATGCCGTGTCATTTCACAGCTCACCACTGCGAAATATGCTGTGATGTGTGAACTGCTGATCCAAGCGGTACCTTATAATGTGTTTTAAAGCTTTTAAGTATTTTCAAGAGGCATGCATTTTTAGTCACACTCGAAAGCCGTTCCTGTTTCTATTCTTGTCGGTTGAAATAAAAAGACATTAGGTGATAAACAAATATTTGACTTATTTCTAAAAAGTGTGTGTAAGCAGCTGATAAACACAAACGCCCCCCATCACCACGTTGTCAATTCCAGGAGCAACCAAGTTAAGTACTGCTGTTCGGAAGCTAATGAGGTTATCTGACGCTAATCTGCACGTTAAACAAAACTCAATGCAGCTTTGCTTACCCGGCCACCCCTGGCTGATCTAACACAAGTTCATTGTCACTGTTGGAGGCAGCATTTCAGCACCGTTCCGCCAAATTCGTTTGGGGTTAAGTACAAAGGCTGCACTTCCCTCACTGACAGATTAAAAGAGAAAAAAACATGTGTCTTGTTTTGCAGTTGGCCCTGGAGGACCCTGTGCACAGTGTCTCGCTCCAGCAGTTTGTCTACGAGAAGCTGAAGGCTCAGCAGACCCTTCTGGGGGACCCGAGCTTCAGTGGCCTCATGGAGACTGTGGACACAGAGCTCGTAAGGCAGCTCCAGGAGTTCCTGCAGGGCTTCTGAACCACAAACAGAGTCCTTCACCACCGTTAACAACAAACGGTTGCCATTTAATCCTCATCGCCGTCTTTCCTTTGAAGAAGAAAAAAAAAAAAGACCCAATCCAACATGTGGCCCGCAAATCCAGATCTTCCCAAACGCTGCCCATGTCATTGCCTTATCTATACTCCGAACTAGCTTTGTCCGTTCCCCCGCTAACGCATCACCTCCCCCCGTTAACAAACTAGATAGCTTCATATTCCTTTTTAAAGAAATAGATCGAGGGCTTGTCTGTCTTTCCCGTAATTTTGTAAAACGTCACCTCACTTGAGCTTCCATTCATCTTCTCACCTTGCCGTTATCTTCCATTAGTGTGGTTTCGAAGTGGAATGGGTGGAAGTGTACTAACCAAAAATCGTTTGTGTTCGTGGGACTCTTCAAAGAATAATTCCACGAGTGCAGCCGAAATGGGGATGAAAGGAAACCAGAAGGACCTGTAACAGTGTTTACAAAATGTATTCTTAAAAAAAAAAAAACTTAAAAGAAATGTAATTTTTGTATGTATGTAAAATATGGACAATAATCCGCAAGATATTCTTTTCGTTTGTTTTTACTTTTACATTGTCCCCCCGCTCCATGTTTTAAAATTGTCATAACCAGAGGTCAAGTCGAAGTAACTACTGAGTTTTTTTTTTTAGTTTTTTTAAGTCTATAAAATTGATGTTTTGTTTTTTTCACGCCATTGATTTGAATGCAGAACTGCATTATGTAAATATGTACTGCTGCTATTTGTGGGTGTGTCGGAGCACTTTAAGAACCAAAAACTAACTTCTCGTCACTTCCACGTGTTGCTCAACACAGTGACTATCAGCAGGATGCCTTCACTTCATTTTTTTGTCAGCATAATGTGCACGTACCTTATTTGAAATTTTATTTGACCACTTATAGTGACAATTTAGTGGTGGAACCACCAGGCTATATCAGTGTTACAGTAAGTCTTAAAATGTTTTTTGAGCTCCGAAACTGAAAGTGATTGTCTGAAAATGTGGAGTTTATGAGGGAACTTTAAACTCTTTTGTTCAGCTTTGTAATTCAATTAGATAACGAGAGTCTATATTATTGCAAAATAGTTTTAGTTTTACATAGGAAGGAGGTATACAGTCCGAGTAGAATTCAGCCTTATGTTTAAAACACTTGCCTCTTCTTTTCTTTTTTTTTTTCAAAGTGTGTTTTTGATTCCGTTAACACTAGATGATCTCTCTGCTTGTATTCTGTTAATATGACGACTCTGCAACACACAGTGGATGTTTGCTTTTGGATTTTGTTTGTTTTTTGATGGGGTGGGGACAAAAAAAAAAACACAAAGTAAATTGTCTATTTCGGCCCTTAAACTTTAAATAAAACAATTTTCACCCCAAAAGTTAAAAGCTCAATGACTATAAGAAGAAAACACTTGTGCGGGATATTAGTTTGCTGTTCATTCATCATCCAAAGAGTCATGTTGCTTTTCTTTCCCTGCTGCTTTGTTGCTGTGAAGGAAGCGCGGACATCAGATAACACGTTATCATATGATATACGCTCACCTGCCGCCTCGACGGAAACTAATACAGGAGCCGAATCACAAAATCTGCCTTCTGTTGACGGACAGTCATGGTGGTAGAAATTGAACAGCTTGTCTATCTATCATTGCGGTTGTAGTCAACCACACTGCTTCCAACTCAGAGCTTTTTTCTTCAGCCTTTCTCTGCGATCCTCCAAAATTGACTCTTCAGGAAACACGAGAGCTGCTTGTGGCTTTAATACAGAATCCAGCAAAGGTGCAATATTGTAGATACGGGACACTTTCCTCTGTCTGGTGTGATGTATGAGACAAGTGGATGACAAGTTCCTCTCTCAACTTTGATGAACCATTCAGTGGCAGTGGGAAAAGACCCCCAAAAAATGGTTGCGTTCAACATTTGGTAATCTAAATAATAGATTTAAAAAAATATTGCTCTACTAGTCTTGTGGCCAGTGGGAGTTTGATTAAAGAAAAATCCTAGCCACGTGATTCTTTCGAGCAGTGCTTTTCCAACAGGTATGTCTTTAGTGTTGGAGGTCCACAAAATAATTTGCAATCGATTATGGAGACTGGTGCACCAATAAAACATTATCAAACTCTCTATCTCAGTTTATGACTTCCCAGGAGTTATTTTTAAAACATCAACAAGTGTTTTTTCCCGATAATAAACAGGACTCCTATTTTTTTTAGGAAGATCTTTACTGGAATAAAATGTGTAATATTCCGAGAATAAAGTTGCATTTTTAACTCCACTTGTAAAAGTATGGATTTCTTAACACGTTAAAGTTTTACTTGAATGTCATAATATAACTTTATCTTGGGGGGGAAAAAATGACTTTATTCAAACATGATTGTGGCTTTCTATCCTAAAAAGTACAACTGTATGTATAAAGAGAAGTGGAACCAAGATTGATCCCTGAGGACCATCTCTAGGTTCAATTAGTGAAGCAGACTTGCAGAAAATGTATTTTCTCCTTTGTGTATAAATAACTAAACCACAAGTTACACGCTTCTTAAAAATTCTGTCATCTCGTTTGGAAGGACTCAGACAGAGGTAGCGCCTCGACCCCAGGCAACATACATGTGTGTACATGTATGTATATTGTACACACATAGTATGTAGCCCCCACCCCCACCCCCTCAAAGTAGACAACTTTTTAATTAATTTGTGTCAGGCTTATTTTAGGGTCCCTGGAACCTAAAAGTTTGGGAACCTCCTTTAGATTCTTAATGATGTTCCTATTGCAATAACAGCGCAGCCCATTAAGCCCAAGTTTGAAACGTATTGTCCCTTTCAGCAATAGTAACTGTTTGTTTCTCCTCGCACAGACGCGGGCAGTCGCTTGTTGCCCAGCCTCCACCGATTTGTCTTCCGAGAGCCGATGTACTCCCGGACGCTGGCCTCTTAAGTGATTTATGGAGTGTGAAGAGACTTTTAAGGAATTCAGCTTACACCTTTGCGGCTAGCGCTTCTAATTCCACAGAGTCGTTCATTTTTCTTGCGCTGGAGTTGGACCGCAGCCACGGTAGTCCTTGGGAGAGCCGCAGAGTGGAATGCTGCTCTGATACAGTGCAAATAGCTGAGCCATCACAATCTTTTCTTTTTACCATTGATTGATTTATTTTACAGTGGACATGACACTTGATGAACATGCTCCACGACACAGTGGGGGAATAAAAAGCAAGCAGTTTAAGAATCGTTTAACAACCATAAATGATCTAGTTTTGTGGGTAGCCTATTTGATAGTTTGGATAATGCACCAGATGATTGAGGCATGGAAATCACTGATAGTGGAGTGGTTAAGTGTCGATTCAATTCCCTCTGTGTGTAAATGTTTAGTTTTTTGTCTAAATGTTCCCTGCGATTGGCTGTCCCCACCCCTCAGGTTAGGCTCTGAACTCATCCATCCATTCATTTTCTAATCTGTTTATCCTCATAAGGGTCGCGGGCATGCGGGAGCCTTCTTTGGGGAGTAGGCAGGGTACACCCTTAACCGGTTGCCAGCCAATCACAGGGCACACGAACAACCACCCGCGATCACACTCACACCTCGGGACAATTTAGAGATATTCCATTAACCTGCCTTTCATGTTTATGAAATTTGGTGAGGAAACCGGAGTACCCGGAGAAAACCCACGCAGGCACGGGGAAAACATCTTACGACTGAATGCCCTCTGAACTCACCTGTGAACCAAATTAGAGGTAAGAGTGTTTTTGTTTGTTTTTTTTTAAAGGTCTTTCTATATCACGATTTTAACATATTGAGGGTGGGTCTGGAACATATCCCCTGTGAAAATCAGGGTTCTGTCTACTAATTTGCCTTCATTTTGGCAACAGCCTGTTTCCAAGCTGAAAGTAATTCAGTGACAGGAACACACAAAGAGTCTTATTCCATACTCCAATACATTCTGTCACTTGACAGATCAAGAAGCGGTGATGTAGTATTGACCCTGGCCGCCCCCCCACCACCCGCTCACCTCGCTATCGAGTCATCACAGTTGACAACACTCATCAGGTCAATTCATGATCGAGGTTCTTTGCGATGTTCCGACGGAAAATGCTTCAACCGGTCTCGTTCCTCCTTCAGTAACGTCTGTGCTCGGTACAATTGGATGGTGCATACCGAACCAGGCGCTGCTGTGTTTTAGTTGCGCGTGAGTGCTATTGACTGGAAAAGAGCTTTTAAAAGTGACCTTTGAAACAATTGCCTCTTGCTGTGAATGATTTTTTTTTTTTCTTTTTCCCTCCAGCCGGACCATGTCAATGACAGCGTCCAAACGGGTGAGTACCACTTAGTCTCCTTTTGCTTTGATTTCGGTTTTGGTTGCAAGTGGTGGCCTGTAATTAAAACAAGCCGTATGTCACTTTCACACTAAGCTGGAAACTCTACGAGACAATGTGAAAGACTTCAAGGAGTGAAAATCCATTACAGTTACACAAGGTAACCTCGATTGAAATGAACGGCATAAAACAACGGAGGTAAAACTTGATGCCCGACTGAATGGCAAATATTTCATCAGCCTCCTATGACTGCTGTGAGGACGAGAAAAATAAAATGTCAACGTCTCAGAGAGGGGGAAAGGAACAAAAGGATCGAGACGTCACGTCTACTTTTCTTCAACTTATTTTGTTGTAGCTGCTGGCAAAAACAAACAAATGAAACAGAAGGGTACGTTTATCCCACATGCTGTGCTGAGTGTTACTGCGTGGCTTTTCCTCAAATCGTGGCCGTGCCTCTAATGGATTGTTTACCAACCTTTATGGAGCCTTGGCACATCTTTTACATTCAAATGATGATTTTTTTTGGGTCTCAATTTGCTCCCATATGCCACCACTTTACGGGTTGAAACCACTTTATGGGTTTTTTCCTGTTTCTTTTTTCTTTCCACACCAAATGAAATGAGCAAATGTTAAAACCGTTTCAGTGCAGCGGCACTTTTGAAGAAAGCATCTTGAGATATCGAGTGACGGGTGCGACTTGCTGTAAAGAAATAACCATCCGATGACAATGTACGCGATCGCAACCGTTCACAGCAAGATAGCAGGCCGCCTCTTTGCTTTCACGTTGAGACCCAAACATCCCAATGTCACAGCAGAAATATACTCGCATGAGCAGCAAGTGTTTTTTCCAATCATCTTTTCCTCTGCGAATTATGACCTCAATTTCTGGTGCTCGGAAGTAGTCCGCTGGTCCTGTTCCTTTTTTCGTTCAGGTTAAAGATTCAAGGTTGTCTGTGTGTGTGTGTGGGTGTGGGTGGATCTGTCCCTGGAGGCTGTGAAACCAGGCCAGTCTGTCTGGCACCAACAAATAAAACTTCTGTTCAAAGTCACCTAAATCACAATCAACTCACTTGGAGCTATCGGGAGGTTATTACTAACAAAATAGTCCCTATTTTCTGCAGTTTATTGTCTCTCAAACAGATGCAGGGAGGGGGTGTCAGTGTTATCACCGCGCCCCCCTGACATTATAATATTAACGGGCAGAATTCCGTAAATCTGGCCTAATCCTCCCCAAAATGGAAAAAGAATCGTTGATAAGCGGCAAATGCACAAAAGGCGACAGATAAGACTCATATCTTTAAATAAAAAAAAAAATTTAAGGCCGCAACATCCTCTTCTTATCGGGGGCATTCTAAATCTAAAACATCCTCTTATCAGCTGTTGAGCATTTAAAGGCACTCAGGCCGACGCGAATAAAAGAAGAATGTGGGCCCAACTGGCACAGGCTAATCAATGTGAAGCAAAGAGAAACACTGAGTCGGCTTTTTTTTCAGGCCGCACTCTGTTTAAACCCAATCAAAGCTATTAGAGCAGATGAATACTCAACTCGGGTTCATATTGTGATGTCCTCAAAATAATGTTACCCAGCGACTCGAGTGTTGCAATGAGGCCCAAATGGATGCGTCTTTCTTTCTCCTCGCAGGGGTTTAGTTGGGGTTCTCAAGCAGAGGTCAGGGGGATCCCCACGGGTCTGAGGGCTGTAGCTGGGGGTCAGCAAACGTCATCAATTAATGTCTCCGCCTTAGCTTCGAGTCAATTAATGGCTCCGACATAAGAGAAGAACAAGGTTTGCTTTTCCTATCCTCACACTGAAATTGTTTTCCATTTTCTGTCGAGCTGCATTTTTTTTCACCGGATGTTGTTCTCACCCTGCAAATATTTTGTAAAAGACACAAGAGCGTGAAATCCCAAGTGATAACTTTTATCAGAAAAAGACAATCTTCCCTGGGGGCGAGGGGGGCAGTTACCGGTGAATTTCCCTTGAGCCTCGTCTTATCTTCTGAGAGTCACCATTGGATAAACACCAGAACTTTTTGGACTGTAGCATTCGTCGTAGTCTGGATAACGGGTGCACTTCGTTCGCTGACAATTGGCTGAATGGCATCTATTCAATGACCACGTGAAGACTTTTTTTTTTTGGGGCTTCCGATGGGCTTGATAATTACACCACCCGCCTCTTGCGATGTTTGGGTGAGCGGCTCGCGGCGTCATACAAGCACAAACTCACCATTGCACATGTTGTTTATGGTCTGGATTGTGCTGAATGATTGTTTCACTCCCCTGGAGGCTGATTGATGTCGTACTTGTGGGAATTTTCCCCACCACCGGCTTTTGAGACAAACGTGGCAGATGGCAGCGTGTCGCCCCATTGAAGGCATCACTTGATTAGCCCTGAGAAAAATGGGCTGACGTATTTTTTTTTTCAAACAGTATAGAGCTCTGACCCAAAATGAGATACACCAAACTGATTGTTGAATGACCTTAGATCCATATTCTGGAAAATTGCCTGCGTTATTATTATTTTTTTGTGAGCTGCCTATTCCAGCAAATGGCCCTAACTGTTCATTTCAATTGTTTTTCATAATTATGACTTTATCGCCACATGAGCATAAGGTGTTGATAAGACTACGGCATGTTCCACCTACACACCTATTCTGCTTTTATGTCCCTGCAGTAAGAACACACCTCCATCTTGTACTGTAGTGATGACTCCCCCCACGCTCCCCTTAAAAAAAAACAACAACAAAAAAACACAACAACTGATGTAGGCTGTAGTGAACTGTTAGTCCAGATCCAATAGACTCCAACCCGACTTAGCATGCATGATACCGGCTAAAGAGGAGCTACTCCACATTCAATCTCAAATTATAATTCCTGTCTTATCCCCGCCGCTCAAAAACAGAATTCTGATCACAGCCTTTTAATATCGCAGACATAATGAAGATCTTCCAGTAAACAGCCCACGAAAAAAGCAAAATGTCAGAAGCCTCTCAACTCCCACTTCCCCGGCTCGTTTTTATTCTTGTAAAGGAGGAATTAATGTTCGCCCGCGGGTGCAGACACCTTGCTGAAATACCTGATTACTTCCCCTCTTCGATTTCATGTGAGGATTTTCACGTCGAGGAAGGGATTTGACGAGAGCCCCGCAGCAAGCGGCGGGTTTTCGCCACACGCGGCGGATATGGCATCACACTTCAGCAATACGCTTTCTTTGCAAATGATAACGGCTCATCATGATTGTGTTTCACGCATAACAGGGGATTACGCCTACCGTGCTGTCGGGTGGTGCGGGTTTCTGCCATCGTGTCCCCTCCAGAGATGTTCTCATTTGATGTGAGCTGGTTCAGCCTACATGGTCTGTAAAAATAAATAAATGAAAAATCAAGAGTCTGGGAATGTGCGACTATATTTACCTTCTCCACATGACCGAAGGCTCTCTCACTCTCATATGAAATGTACAGCAGAGATTCACCAACCCCGCTGAACTATGACATTTGCAATGATTGAAAAATTTCGTCTAATTTATTGGTCCATGGAGGGTTGGGGGGTTGTTTTTGAGTGAGCAGACACAGGGGAGGAGGGGAGGGGCATCTGTGCAGACCTTCCAAATGTTAACTGACCTGCAAGGAGGAGACACAAACAAAAGTTCGGACATCTCATACTAGAGACTGGGGCTAGAGACTCTGTGGAAGAAAAAAAAATGACTCCATCCCTTTAATCATTAAAAAAAAAAAAAGACCCTGACATTATTCGAAATAAGTTTTGCTTCTTTTCTTTTTTCATTAAGATAGTTTGTTGCGTAAAATGTGATTTCCACCCACGCTTACTAATGACCTCTCAACGAAAGAACCGAATGTGCCTCCCCCGTCAGAACAACGTTTGAACACAGCGGACTTGAACCTTTTCTGCAGTACTTGATACAACGTCATGATTGCGTTTGACGTTTTCTCCGGCGCACACCCAAATCATCCTGAAAGATCCAATTTGGCGACTGAGCCTCATCTATTTACTTTGACACGAGGTTGACAGTAAGGCGGCAAACTCTGCCACCTGACGTAGACGTCGGGAATTAGCCCGTTTATTTGAGGTGACTCAGCCGGGGCGATTGCGACAAAAAAAGTCAGGCTGCTGCTACGAATTTAGGATGCTACACACAAGTGAGAAAAATCCAGCATCCATCTGTCGTCCCATTATCTTCCATTGTGCACTTAATTGCAAGTTGAACTTGAAGTGCATTTCAATAAGCTGTTCACACCTTTGTTTTTTGTTTTTTTGTTTTTAAAACGTCACTCACATCACATCACTGAACAATAAGATCTCAAAATGTATTTACACTCCAATCCTGAATCCTGACATCTCAATTGACTCACAAATGTTCTCACGTGTGAAATGTGGTCCTGTTTAGTTCAACACAAAGTTAGGCAACAGCTGGCTATGCAGCTTCAATTGTCCATTCTCCCATCTGGTGGAAGAATATTTAATTGCCTGTCACAATTTGCCCTTATTTTCATTCCGGTCGCAACGCTTAGCGTAAAGCGCAGTCTAACTGTACGCATGGGTGGAGGTTTCTTTCTTTTGGCATTTTGCCCGATTTTGCGCCGGTAGAGATGCTTGCAACGGTGTTTGTGCCTTCGGCGCCATCGTGGGATGGAACGTAGCGTACGCCCGTTTTTACGCTGTTCTCCCGTTGCTTGTATGGATTTTCTGTGGGAAACCTGGCTTCCTTGCAGATGCTGAAAATATTTGCTGCCATACACGATGGGAAATTTCTTAATAAAAATAGTTGATTAGATTTAAAAACAAAACAAAAAAAAAAAAAACCAATTGTTGATTCATTATATGGTCATAGTTTTATTGTTGCTTTAGGTCTCTGCAATTAACCTGCCAAAAAAATGCTCCTGATCATTAGAAGGTTGCTTCTCAAATGAAGTCGTTGATTAGAAAAACTACTCCGCCCACCAGAATAAAGTTATTCTGAGCCTTGTTATCCAATTACCTTTTTGAAAGTCACTCAAACATTTTCATGCAATATCTGTACTAAAAAAATGGGTATACATCATGAAACTTGAGATGCTAATTTGCCTTTTTTTTGGTTGCTATTTCCCCCCCCCCAATATGCCAATTATCACAAAATCATGATTTTTTTTGTTACTGTCATTGACAAATGGAGAAGCTGTTATTGGACAAGTGAAAATCTGCCAGTCGCTTGTAAGTACACCTCGAAGAACATTCTGTTCCTTCGTTCAGCCTCCATCTTTCCAAAAGTACAATGTGGCTTCTTCCTCAGAGAACCTCTCTTACCACATTTCATAGCAGGCTTTAAAAGTTTGGGGAGTTTTTTTAGATTAAACTTTGCCTCATTTTCATTCAATGGTGCCGGAGGCCTATCGACTAACCCTTTGAGGGGGGATCACAGTCGGCCTTGTGTATAAAGTATGCCTGTTCTCTGAATCATTTTCTCGCCTTCTATTGTCCATACCACCATGGGCACGATTAAAGGGCTGTCCAAGAATGTCTGGCACAAGATTGTAGGCCCGGACAAGGCGGGAATCAGTTACTAAACCATCAGCAGAAAGCTGTTGGTGCCATTTCAGCCCCGAGCAGCATTTTCAAATAAATATTGCCTCAGTTCACAAACAGTCTTGGCGTGGATGCGGAAGGCTCATTTGTGGTTTTCCCATGTCACGTAAACATCATTGGCTCCATGCGTCTTTTATTTTTCTGCTGTAAATTAGCCCTCGGTATGGCTCTAATGAAACTGAAAACCGCGATTGTGTTTGTAGGCAGTTTGGTTTGGAAAAAATAAACGATTGGTGCTATGTTATTCTAATAAATCAAGAGGCATACAAAGAGAGAGGTACAAAAAAAAATACCCTTGATGATGCACTGGGGACTGCAAAGAAGTCATGAGCCCGCCACAGCTCTCCAGCCACGGAAGAAGCCGCTAGCTAGCGACCGCTAGCTAGCAGGCTAAAGGAAGTAGCGCCTGTCCAGCCAGTGAATTTTAACTGAAGCAAGAGAGGTGAAAGTCTGCCCAGGTTCTGCGTTCCACCTTTTTTTTTGGGGGGGGGGGGGTTATTAAATTAAGATGAATTCTAAACAAAAATCTGTTAGCTAAAGCAGTGTTTTCAACCCTTTACTAGAAAAGTGTCACAAAAGGTACATGTATTGAAATTGATGATCTCGTCTCATTCTACTCATAAGTTTAATTGTTGTGAAGTCTATGCAGTACACAAATTTATTGGACTTTCTGTACATCATTTGAAGTAAACAAGTAATGTTCTGAAGAACTGAGTAAAATTGGGGAAAAAAATCCCTTCACACACCCGATGATGTCTCACCTGTGGCGCAGTGGTTGGGAATCACTGATTTAACCAACAGTTTTATATTGCTTTGAAATAATCCCATAAAAACACATTTTATACAGGTTTTGTTCCTTTGGTTTGCGTGTACATAAGGAAAATGGGCTTATAAAAGGCACTTCTGTTGCAAGATTGTGGGTGGCAAAATTAGAAAGTGGTAATCATATATATTTTCCCCCCCACACACACGCACTTTATAGTGGATCGAGAAAAAAACCCCACAGATGCACATTCTTTAATTGCCAACCTAGGTTCAAAGCTTTTAAGTGCTCCCATTTGCTCAGCAGGCCTCCCTCAGCAGGAAGAAGGACCATTACTGGTGGGTGGATGTACTCTTTCCAAAACAATCCAATCGACATTGACAACTGGAGATCAATACATGCAACCACTGAAGTACAGCATCTCACAAAGGTGAGTACATCTTAACATGATTGGGCGACACTTGCTTTTTAGACATGAATGGCTGTGCGAGTTATTTTAAGGGCCGGTCTATTATACAGACCAGAGCATGCTGTATATTGACTGCCTTGCATTGAATTAAAGTGATTTATTTCGTTCCCCCTGAGAAGAATACTGTATAACCAAATGTGAGGGCTGTGGGGGTGGTGGGGGGCTGACTCTTGTGAATACACGTACTGTAGCTTCAATCCACTGAACTTCCAAGCCTCTCTAGTTGACTGATCATGACATTTCCCACAACTGTTTCCATGCTCATTTTATCCACCCGAATGTGTGAGGCTCTCTCGCTTTCTCTCCATACGGCAATTTTTTTTATTCACTGTAGTCCACACTATGTGCAAAATGTGCCGCAGAGGCCCGACACCCCCCCCCCCCAAAAAAAAAGAAAGTTCTATGATGTGAATAAGGCCTCCATTGATCTCCTCATCCATCATGCATGGAGACCTTCCCCTTGAAAGTGTTTGCAAAGATCTCCATGCTGGTGCTCCAATTGCCTCTGAGGCTTTTCCTCCTAGTCTGATCTTTGAAGCTATCATCTTGTACCCGTAACACAACACTGCAAAATCATATCTCTTCAATGAATCTCGATAATGCCAATCCAAATCAAACGTCTACAACAAAACAAACAAACAAGCGGGCTAGCTTCTTCTTTTGTTGAAAAGGAGTGTAGAGTAAAGAAGGGTCTGAAAATGTCTGGCACTGAATGAGCTTTGAGCAGACGGTATATTTTGCCCGGCGACCAGTCCAGGGTGTCATAGTCGCCCATACATTTTAGCATATCATACAAAGTGTTTACCAATATGTCCCCTAAGTAAACCATACGTGTGAAATATTGCTTGGATCCTGTCAGGCTCTCCCGGTCATTTTTCACATCGGTTCCAAGCTGCGTTGACCTTGAGTGAAGGAAGGAACATTACAGTGCATTAGACGTCATGCGGTGATTGATCGGTCGCCCGTCAGTCTAAGCCTGGTGCAATTTCCAGCCACATGTGTTGTATAGCACACTATCACCGTTGTCAGATGGAAGTCAGAGATATATTACACCAATGGTCCCCTCACCTGTATGGACAATTTTTTTCTTTTGGAGGGTGGGGGGGGCGGGGGGATTATGGACATGGTGACTGCTTTTACTTTATTTTTGTCGAATTTCTCCTGTGATTAACTTCTTCTCCACATATGACGGTTAGCAACGGTGAATTTTCTACTTGACATTCTTGCCTGTGCGACGATTAAAAACTTTTATGGACCTGGAAGAGATTAATTCACGCTACATGGTTTCCTATGGGACGAAAACTTTGAATTATAAACATGGAAGCCATCCTGTTTCGCGCAACGGATTATGTTGGTCTTTGAAGCTTCCACTGTATTCTTTTTATTTCATTTTGATGATGATTTCCATTTACTCTCCCTCTCTTGAATACGATGGACAGTTGGGGAACTTTGGAGATAAACATGCTGACGGTGGCCATTCATCTCCCCGAGTCAAAGTAACCTGCACCCATTTATTTACCGCAACCCTATCCATCTGCGCCTCATGGACACACACACACAAATGCGCACACACACACACACGCACACACTATATATATTGAAAACCCCTAAAATCGAAGCTTGTGACTCGCTATCAATCTTCAATGATGAATCAGGTCCTCGCTTTCGATATGTTCCCCCCGTGTGTCTGAGTTGGTGTTGTACCATACGTTCACAGCCTTGTTATGGAATACGCAGTAGCTTTTTAATCCACCTATAAAAATAGGAAGCTTCCCCACAGCACATATCTTCAAGTCCTCTGTATGATTCCACGTGTTTGTGCAGACTCGAAAATCCCAACGCCTGAGAAAAGAGACATGGCTTCCTCTTTGTGCTTTGTTCAGGCTCAACATAATTGCACTGACATGCTGCAGTCTTGCTTTCCATCTTACGCCGTCATCATTTTTTTCCTTCTGTTTCCCTGGGTGACGTCCCACAAGGATCCCCCCTAGAACCTTTCAAGTTCACAAATAGGACGTTGTCAAATAATGTTGCTTGGATGCATAATTCCTTTCATGTGAAAAATAATGAACGTTGACATTTTTCTTCCGCAAATCGTCTGCCTTGAGTTTTAATGTGCACGTTTCTCCATGATTGTCCATTTATTTACCTTTCAACGACCCTTCCGCTTGACAGAAATTCTAACCAACAAGTAGCACTGTTTGAGATTAATTCGGAAAATGCATCTGTCTAGTAAGGCCCGTACCACTAATCGATGTTTCCCTGCCTCCTGCACTTAAGTAGATAAACACTCCTGGCCCCAACTTGTGGCAAGACTCTTCCTTATCTTTGCCTGCATCGCCATTACATGCACACTTGGCAACAATTGAGTCCCAGTGATCTATTACAGTAGATTTGGCTTTCTCTGGGAGACGACTTTCATGTCAGTGATTCCAGCAAACATCTTGCATGTCACGTGGACCTACTTATAAATGCGTCACTCTTGTGAGTGTGAATGTTGGTGCGTGACTGAAATGTACCGAGAGGAGGTCGCGCTTGGTAGACTGACAAACTGATGGATGATGTTTTTGGAGCACCTGTATGACACGCCTCCCTCGGGAAGTGGTGGATGCAACAACCCTGTCTATATTGTATGTCAATCAAATGCAGGAATTTGATCTTGAACACTCATGATGGCAAATAAATAAATAAAAGGAACTAGAAGGGCACCCACTGTAAAAACCAAACCCAAAAAAAGCGGGGTTTTTTTGTTTTTTTTTTACTCCTGTATATGTTTTTTTATACTGTAGCGCTTATCCTCACAAGGGTTGTGGTTGAGGTGGATGACTGGTTAGCGCATCCGACCCACAGTGCAGAGGTGCAGGGTTCAATTCCAGCTCCGGCCTCCCTGTGTGGAATTTGCATGTTCTCCCCGCGCCTATGTGGGTTTTCTCTGGGTACTCTGGTTGCTTCCCACATTCCAAAATTATGCATGGCAGGTAGATGGAACAACTGTGAGTGCAAATGGTTGTTTGCCGAGCGATTGGCTGGCAACCACCTACTGCCGAAGTCAGCTGCCTAATAAGGCAGCCTCAGCCCTCATCTCATAGCGTAGCCGAGTGGTGAGTGGGTTATGCACACACGCACACACACAACAACAAAAAACAGAAGCCACACTTTATTGAAGAAAAAAATGTAAACAAAATGACTTGACAAATCATTGACTTCGAGTCTCATGAATGCCAAGTCAAAGTCTAGTCGAGTCTTTCAGAATTTGTCATGTCATATGATTCCAAACTCCCATCTCTGCCATAGCTGCATTTTGCATCTTCCTCTTCTCAAAACGTTCAGAATTAGAAACTTTTCCCCCTGATGGTCATCAAGTTGCATTACCTGATGATGTACTTTTAGTGCCTATCTGTTGAAATAAATAAATACATTTTAAAAAGTGTGGGAGGCTAGAACTTGATGTAGCCTTGCTTTTTTTCCCCCCATTCTTTCTTTTATTGGAGTTGTATGAATCCCTTGATCAAGTGGAGTGGCCTCTGTCTGGCATGAAATCATTGCGAGTGGAAGTAGACGCAGGAAGACAAACCCAGAGAGCAAATTGGGAGCTCTCGAGTCATATCAGACTTCTCATGAAAAAGCTTCCTGTGTGAAGACACACAATAAAGAGGAAACTTTTTGTGTCTTTTTTTTTTTTTTTTTACTGTTGCAATATCGTCAAGACTCAGACTACACTGAACCTGACCAACCAACATTTTATTTATATCAGTTTTTCTCAGAACGTATGGTCAAGGGGTGTGACATAAGAGCCCAAAAATGAACGTATATGAACCAAGGAAAAAATGACAGATGCTTTAAATTAAACCTTCCTGCACTGTGCTATGAAACAAAATAAAGATTGTCATTTGAATAGGAAAGTAGTAAATGGTGTCAAGGGGCTACATTATGTTGAAATGAGGAACAAAATTTAGTCCTGCAGTGGATTTTTTTTCTTATCTGGGGGGTGATCAACTGTGATTAAAGTTTGCTGTTGACCAATTTTAACTGTTAGCCATTTATTTGTAAGAGTCATGTTAGATGAGTTTCAAAACAATAGTAAGTTGTGTTTTTTTTATCATAGTTTCATGTACAGTATATTATATACTGTAATATATAGTATAATAAATTCTAAACACTTTAAGGCAGGATTTGCTTCAAATTACTCGAGTTTAAGAACACCTAAGCCTTCTCTCAAATAAAACTCATCCTTCAAAGAAATGCTCTGGGTCGAGCAGGGACATAGCAATGCGCAAACTTTTCTTCTTTGCCTTCGCGCGAACCTTCGCACCCCTTCTGCGTCCCATCCACCCGTTTCCTCCTTGACACCAAAAGATCTCACCATCATCTCCTCTCTCCTCCTCGCACCTCCCTCAACCATCCTTTCCCATCCACCTGCCATCAAGTGTGAAATGAGAGCGCAATGAGTTGACTTTTAGCGCTGAGGGGATAAGCGTGATTGGTCTGTCACAGGAGAATGGTCTCTCCAGGCTTGTCCTCTCACTGAAACACACACGCATCCACAAACACACACACACACACACCTACGCGCACGACGTACACTCCAGCGACCAGCGCACATACTGTAAAAAACACGAGGGCCATCGCGGACCAGTTGGTTATTGATCTCCATGAAAAGCAAGCATCGAGTTATTCCACCGCAGAAACGGCGGAGTGCAAAGTCGTTAATGAATTAAGACATTCGGGGAGTCGCACCAACTGCTGTTATGCGGTGCACGCAAACACGGCAGTGACGCGTTGGAGGTCCATCAAGATGTGTTTACCCCGCTGTGAAGGAGCGACTGAAACAGTAATAAATATCCATTAGACGGGCTGACGCTAACAAGTCCTGACGTGAGGGCGATGAGGGGGGACAGCGGCGACGTGGTTCGACTTTCTGCCTCTCGCCACCTGCGGCGTCTGCCCGGGTGATCGATGCGCTTCTCTCGAGGCTCAAAATGAATCCATCTGTGTTTTTCATCCTTGTAGTTCACGCCCACTTAGCGGAAGTGAGAAGTAATGAAGTACAAGTAGTCTCATTTGTTGGTGTAAGTAGACTCTTTAATAGCATCCCCCCCCCCACACACACACATGAAAACACCGACTTAGTCAACATAAGCTTCAATTCTGAAGAGTCAATCCAATTCAAATGTGCATCGCTATGTGAATACAATGCAATTTTCAAATCTCAAAGGGTGCCATTTTATGGGGGGTAAATATGCGGTAAATATGCTTCATTTCGGTGAGTCGGTAGGCTTTTTTGGGGGGGGATTATAGGTACCGGTAGGTTAAGTTTTTAAAGGATAAGTCAATTCAAAATCCCCCAAAAAAACCCTCCATAATCATCGGGAGTTTGGGCCTTCCAACACTAGACACGCCCATCAAAGGTGACCATGTGAGCTTGTGTCCCACGCCCAATCATAAAAATTGCCTCTGTGTTTAAATGGCGCAACCCCCCTCCTCCCTCCTGATGAGATCACAAGTGGGATTTGGTGAATGGGTCATTTTGGTGTTCTTTGAGCCGAGCGCACGTCCTTCCGCTTGATCCATATTACCCGGCTTCTTGATTCGTCCACTTCAGAGACTGATTTAATTGCCTGCAGCAGAGCCTGCGAATGGATCTTTAAGCAGCCTTGTGGTGGAATAAGTAAAAAAAGAAAAAGGCTTTCACATTCCATCCTCATTGTTGATTATCTGCGGTGTTGTGTTCCAACGATAACCATCAATATATATCTATCTATATTTTGCGGTCAGTCAGTGCTGGAGGCCAATCACAATTTGGAGTTCCCACTTTGCCGAGGCTTCACTTTTTTCACCAGTGAGACAAAAGCAGCGGTAACCGTATGTGAAACACCAACGCTGCCATGGTTGGAGTTATTCACCGTATTACATGTGATGTGATCCCCCCCCCTCCCCCACACTCCCCCTACGCAGCCCCACTAAAGCGTATCAGCGCTAGCGCCATTACCTCTGAAATGACATTGATGGATGTGCATGCTCATTTTGCGCAGTACATATATATGTATAGAATACAATGGCATAGCCCACATTGCATCACATGGACTTTTTTGTGGAAGGGGGTTGGGGGGGCAGTGATTTATATTATCTTAATGGACTGCAGTTGACACAGTGTGTTATTTACACACATCCACAACTCATATCCTAATTGACTGCCGGTTGATATTTGCGTCACAGTGGTGGGGGGAGGACGAATTGATTCTCCTCAACAAGACGTCCCAGAAGAATGAATGAATTATGAAGCCTGATCCATAACGACTGAGATTCTTGCACTGGGGCCTTTTGTGCGGCTGTGTATCAGAAACTTTTTTTTTCTCGACAATATCAAATGTGCAGCAAAGCAGACTTTAATACAGGATTGTTGGAATTAAATTATGATTTAAATCAATGATTCAAATTGAACGCCCCCAAAAACCCAGTCAAAGTGATATGTCAACCCTTCCGCCATATTGTATGTGGCTTTCATAGTTGCTACAAAATTGTCAAATAATATCGTGAGACTGAGCTAGGATAACATCATACAATCAAAAGCAATACTTGGACATTAATGCAGTGATGTTTGCTTGATGGTACATCTCCGAAGAGGAAGCATATTTACAATTTGTTTCACTTTGCCACATCCAATATGGCTGCGGCACCGACGTACTCAAAAAAAATGCGGTTGTCGCCAAAGGCGCCATTCAAGATGGGATCGGCAGTGCTACATAAATGATTGATCGTTATTGAAATGGGTGTCTGTAGGCACTTTATATTGCCTGACTGTACACTAGGTGGCAGTGTTGCTATAAAAATGCTGTTGAGATGAAATAGCCTGGCTACACTGGCCTTGTTATTTTGCCTCCCGACACCACACACTTAAAGCGGTTAGTTTTAGGACGGACGAAAACCCACTTCCGTCCTTGCTTAATCCGTCCTTTTTAGAAAAAAAAACGTCTCATCCGTTTTGGACATTTTTACATTATACATTTTGTGCAATAAGATAGATGTCCAACCCCACAAAATGGTGACTTTATTCTAACACTGGAATCACAAAACCTCTATTCTCACAATTGTGATTTTCTTTTTTTAATCGCTTTTATTTTCACATACCGGTAATTTTCTTGTCTTCTGAGTTTCTAAAAGATGCATAATCTCTCTTTCTCTCTTTCCCTCGAACAGAAGTTTGACGCCATCATCCTGGCTGCCTGCCTGTTCTCTTAATCTGGTAAAACACACACACACACACACACACACACACACACACACACACACACACACACACACACACACACACACACACACACACACACTGTATATACTGCATATGGGAGATGAGAGAAAATGCAGCGGAGAATATAAAGAAGCACAAAAGCATACAGGACGTTGAGGAGGAATAGGCAGAGCGATGTTGGGTGGGATTAAAATGACAAAATGAGAACGGTGTCGGCATGAATGCTTTATACATTTCTACACCATGCTGCGTATTTCATGCAATAGTCTATTCAGGGGAACGACTGCGAATCTCGCTGACCATTGTATGCTTGTGAGCCTATGTTCCATTTTGACGGATTAGTGCTCTTTTCAAACAGAAATGTGATTCATTTTTAACATCTTATAACATCTTGGTAAGTAACCGCAGTTCAATGTCAAATCAGGAAACTCTTTGGGGCACACTGGTACCTCTACTTACGAAATTAATTGGTTCTGAAAAAAATTTCTTAACTAGAAGAGTTTGTAAGTAGAGACGCGTTTTCCATGTAAATGCCCTAATCCGTTCCAACACCCCAAAATTTAGACATAAATGTTTTCTAAAGCATAAAAATGCATCGAAATATGTAACAAATATATGTACCCTGTAACCTGATAACATGATAAGCTGTGCACTGTAGCAAGCGCAGTTCCTGAAAGTGTTCAATGCAATATTTGTACGTCAACTCAAAAACACTGTTGATTTATGACAAGTGGCCTCATGGACCCAAGGGGCACCAAACCAAAGATTTAAATGGTGACACAAGCCGACACGGGGACTCTCAGGTCAAGAGTTAATCAAAAATTGAAACCAATAGTCGAGTTTTATTTTGATAGGTATCGCACTTAAGCAACTTCACCGATAAAATCGCCCACATTTGATCAAGGGAAGTTCCTCAGGAACCCTTCACATTTGAAATGGTATTTAAAAGAGTCTAACTGTGGAATTCCAAACCAAAAATCGTTCACAACATTTGTACGCGTCAAAGCAGAACGCCGATTTGATTTTGAATGAGCGGATCAATGTGGCTTGAGGAAGCAGACGTGAATGGTCCCCCCGGAGTTAATTGCTCTGAAATCATGCGGATTATGAATACTGTCTGATCGGAGATGCTCTGGAGTAGCTGAGGTCATCTGCTGGCTCCCTTTCTGCTTCAGCCCTCTGCGCGTTTTCCATTTCAAACATCTTTTCCTCTCTGCTCATCTTTGATGGCCTCAAAGGACGACACCCTTCCGCAATCTTCCCACATGGTCTCTTTTAAAAACATGATTCATATTCAAAGTTCCAGGATGACGCGCTCTAACAGAACACCAAACTGAGTGGAATCTTCAGAATCCCTTGTTTGTATTTACCCTCGCTACCCCGCCATTTAATACACTTGGCATTTAAATTATAGATGGTTCAGTGCACGTGTCGGCAGAAGGATCTTGTAGCCTGATCCCAGCTGACATATTGAAAAAAAGAAAAAAAGAGAACACTGGCAGAAACGTCTCGGCGGGCCCAATGGGGGTCGGAGCTTTAAGCTCCACCCCCTGCTGTACTCTCCTTATCAAAGCAGGCTGATCATTTTACAAGCATCATGCGCTACATTTTAAAACTATGATGTGCAGGTGGAGTGCTTGATGGGTAACAACTTGACAGAATCTGACATATGAGCGGCAACGCGCTGCCACGTGGCATCCAGATTGCAAAAAAATACAGTAAAAAGTCGAACACTAACAAAGAGAAGATGCTAACTGTTAACTTAGCGAGTAAATACACTGCAGCAAACTCTTAAACTTGTCATTGTGATAGTGGGGAATGACTTGACAAATGAATTAACGTACGAACAAACCAGACAACAAGCAATTCGCTAACCAAACAATCAACCAAACAGACGAGTAACAAATTAACTATGGTAATCAACCGACAAACCAAAACTGTGAGTCACCAAACAACTAAGTAAACCGGCATATAAAACTCTCACCAAACAATTCTCCACCAAACCAAACAACAAACCAAGCAAATGCGCATAAAACAATCAAGCTAGCAGCAATACAAACAAACCACGAATCGCTAAACAAACTACCCAAAAAAAAAAAAACAATTCCGTAATCAAACGACTTTCTCTTTAATATGTTCCACGTTATGGTTGTTGTTGGCAAAGCGGCTTTTTCACGTCACGCTGTTGAACTGAACAGAAGAGGTTTCGGAGTGTCAGCAGGACACGATGCGTTAACAGGAAGGAGCCTGAAGATGAAGGCGGTGGAATAACGCTGGCGCACAGCGGGGTGCGCTGGCTGAACTTGCCGGGCGGGAGCAGATGTCACACTGCATGTGACGTACAGTCAAATCGTATGTGGGATGACACCAGAACCAACAAGCTGTGGATTAAACATCAAGGAGGCGCAGGATTAGCGAACAACTGCTGCCCACTCGCCGGATATTAAGTCCTTCCCAGCGATCGCAGTTTTGCCTCGGTGAAGTAGGTCCAATACAGTCATCGTGAATCAGACCTTTAAATGTGAAAACCAGGGTGCACTTTGACCAAAGATGTCAAATGTTGCATATTGATTCCCTACTTTGTGAAACCATTGTTGATCGTTATTGCGACAAATCAGGAACATGATCAGTGTCTTCACACAGACAAACGTTCTTAATCATAACATAAAAAGTGTGTGGGTGTGTATCAAACTGTTATTGCTTCATTAATCAGTACCCAGGAAGGAGCTCTCAGTTTCAAAAACATTGGCAGTCTCAGCTTTAGGGTTTTATTTAGCTTGTTTTGAGTACAACACACACGAGAGAAGCAGTAAGAACGCAAAGTCTTAGTCTGGCAAATGTCAAAATCGGTTTCATGCTATATATGGGGACCCCACTTTAGACTCCAGCCGTCTTCCAATACTTATGACCACATGACAAAGTTTGATTTACATCTTAACACTGTCAGTGGGCAAAGATCATGACTTTCTTTTCTTCTAGTTTCCCATTTAAAAGTTCATCCTCAGTCACATCCTTCCAATGTGCAACTTTTATTACAGTCGGTGAACTTCACCAAACCCAAGAAGCCCTCCATAATACAAGCGTTTTAAATGATGAAATTTAAAAAAAAACAAAAAAATGAAATGCCAGTCTCCCTAGCTGAGCACGTTCATGCAAATTTAGCGTGAGTGTGTGTATGTGTGTGAGAGAGAGCACAGTTACTGGAGGAGAGTGCAGCACGCGTGACGCCAGTGGCGGGCGGCCAGTCAGAGCGCCGCCTGCGTGAAGGCAGCGGTCGACGAGGTCACCGCTCTGTGCGCTAAACAATGCTGCTGGTGTGGCGCAAGCTCAGGCTGCAGGACAATGGGAGGGGGTTATACGTCAGGTTGACTCCGTTTTGGAATGAGGAAATTTGATCAACAAAAGGTTTCGTGCCGTGTTGTTCAAATTTCAAAGAATTCTTTGGTGATGTCACCAAAAAAAGAAAGAAACTTTGGGTTTGAATTTAGCATTTTGAACTGACCTTTTCAGGCACATTTCTACACATAATGTTGGTTGAGCTTCACTCTAGAATGAAGTGTACATGCGCTTTTTTTTTACCTCTTATAGCCAAGAGTTATCTTTTATTGACCATCATCCCGGCGCCTACCGGCCCCTACATACACGCTGGGATCACTTAGTTGAAAATACATGTGTAACTTGGACCTTCGACGTATCTCCCCGAGCGACCGTCTGCCCCACAAAGCTCTTGTCCATCCTCCCTCGTGTCTGGGCTGTGCGCTCCTGGCCCATTTTTCTCTTCAGTTACAAAAGTGCCGGCCTTCCTCCTCATCCTTGTGTGGGCCACCTGAATGTTGAATAATGGACACTTTCCCCAGCATCCTTGAATTTTTATTTTTATTTATTTATTTTTGCACAAACATCAACCATTTCTCATTGGCACATTTCTTTTTTTTTTTCTAAGAAATAGTGTTTGGCTCAACTTCTCTCTCTCTCTCTCTCTCTCTCTCTCTCTCTCTCTCTCTCTCTCTCTCTCTCTCTCTCTCTCTATATATATATATATATATATATATATATATATTTTTTTTTTTTTTTTTTAAATAGATAAAAGAAGGATTTTTTTCATAATAAATAATGTAAACGATCCTGATTTTAATCAATTCAAAATTCCCAAACAAATTCAACACAATAAAATGGTCGGCATGGTTCAGTGCTTAGTAGGGAGTATGTTCAATTGGACAATCTCACTCTGATTGGAGACACCCGGGGACGCTGAGCCTCCCACACCATCGGACGTGTTCACAACTGCGTGTCCCGACTGCAGATAATTGGCGTGTGCGTGAAAGCCACCACAGGCAAATGTGATCGTATAGGCCTACTCATGACATTGATGTGAGTGACTGGTGTTATGGAGGGAATTGAGAACGCTTCGCTTCCGTGGACACGCCGTGACCATCGGCGCGTTCCGCAGGTGCCTCTTTTAGTTTTGGGTGTTGTTTGCCATCCCCTTCTGTTTCGCCGCCTCATATGAATTATAGGAGGAGACACGGCACAATAGCGAAAACAAGCCACTGCTTTGCTTGCTTGTCAAACAGCCTGAGTACACACACGAAAACCTGCTCCTGCATTGATGTGACAACACGTACTGAAATGCTTTCAATATGTCTGAATGTGTCCTATTGATCGACGACCAGTCGAGGAATTGGGAGTAACAGGGTGTTTGCGCCGTTGTGCGTTGGAAGTCGTCTCTCTCGGCCTATCCTAACGGCATCCCTCATTTGCATTAAAATCAGGGCAGTCCAAGCGCACAGTGTTTGACATTGCGGAAAGAGAAATAGACACGCTGGTGTCCGTGCATGACATTAGCATGTAAGCCGCAAGATCTCTCCTTGCGGATGATGGAGTTGGCTGTGGATGTTGATGTGGAGAATTGGAGACTGCCTTGCACCCGAACGACCGTGTATGTATTTTTACAACAAGTGGATGGGCAGCAGTCTACCAAACTAGTGTCCTGAATGTTAAAGACGTTTTGGAAAGAAAAAAAAGCACTGATGTAACTTATGTTGTCTCAACAATATGCTATAAGTGTAAAAGGTGTTCATGAAAGAATAGAAAAAGGATCAAAGAGATTAGTTCTTATATAATATGCAGTATGTGTAATAAAGAGTCAATGTTGAGCGGGCAAATTGGGAGATGATCATCAATTCTGAATCCATTTGCAGGTCAAATGGTAAAAGATTTTTAAATAGCTCTGACGTGTAATTTTTTTCTCTAATCGAGAAAGCAGACAAAATCCGCTTAACATTTTCTGACGGGTCATATTAATACTTACTGATTTTACATGATTTTTTTACGTTATTTACTGAGGCCTGGCCCAGTGAGACCACCTTATATCTTCTGAGTCTAAGCTCTCCTTCTAAAGAGGAAGGCTGTCACTCACAATTATCTTTAGAATTGATTTTTTTTTATTGATCATTGCATCGATTAGTCAGGTAGCAAAAACCCCACCACGCACATCCTTTCGTGGACATTTTTTTCTTGACTTACCCGGACATTTTCTGACACTCATAAGGATGCAGCTACAAATTACTTGATGCACTTAAATTTGCCAACATGGATGCATATTGACACCGTGCTTACTTCAAAGTAAACGTTTTCATATGCATTTTCATATTAGCCAAGGTCTGGTGCTCTCTTGCCTCGCAAGTGCCCCCCCGCAGCCGTTAATGGCCGCGGCAATGGTGGACGTAGGAACTTATCCATCCATTCATTATCTGAACCGCTGATGATCCAATCAGCGACTGTCATGCTCGCCTCAAATGCTGATATACTGAAAGTAAAGCACATCCCATTTTTGGGAGTGATGGATCTCAGCACATTCTGGTTACTTTCATCGGATTTATTTCAAACAGGATAAAGATACTCTTGAAGTATAGCATCTCTGAAAAGTGGCGTAAACATCTCACTGGCAGTGACATCCGCTATGGGTCTAAACCTATGAGAATGCTTCAGCTTTTGCGACCCGAATGACGTGTGACGAGATGGTGAAAAGGTATTTTTGTATGCTTCTCCTTTTCTTTCTATCCCCTCAAAAGTGTCATGGATGCGCTCATCAGTAGAGATGAAGCATATTGTAATGTCAAAACACTGTGATTGAGGAGGGAAGTCTTCAAGGAGCCAAACAGTGAGTCATTTCCCTTGTTGAACTTTGCCAAGGATCAACATCTATTGGCTAAATTGAAATTACATCCCGGTGGACGATGAATAATTTCAGAGTTTCTTTTTTTTTACATTTTTTTTGAAGCCATCGTGGAGTGAAAATGGCAGCCTCGCTCTTTGGAGAGCAGCATGGCAATCAGCGTCGCGGCCGCCTGCGTGAAAATGTCAAGACGATCCGTGTGTGCGAGCCCTTATGTGTCACTTGAAAGTTGTTATGATGCAGGCTCTGAGTGTGTGTGTGTGTGTGTGTGTGTGTGTGTGTGTGTGTGTGTGTGTGTGTGTGTGTGTTTATCTGCTTTTAAGGACCTGACGCATGCGGTCATCATCTGCCTATGAGCAGCAGAAGCGTCTCCTCATCTCCATCGCCTTAGGCCCCTTCAGGTGAACTGTCGTTGCCTCAAGCTGCTTGTCCCGTCTGAATAAGGCCAATTACTGTGGAGGAGCATGAGGGCCATTCTGATAAAGTCAAAGATCAGCTACTTTGAGCCAAAAAGTCCCGGGGTCATATTCTCCCGTTAGCACTAAAGTCGTTTTTTAATCCCCCTGGCTCGCAGCATCTGACCCTTTTTGATGTTTTTCCTTCCCATTTTCTGTCTTAAAATTCCAATTTTCACATTAAAACTTTGTCTCATAGCAAGAGAACTTGCTCATTGTATGCCATGTTCCCCGATCAAATGATAACTTTATTCAAAATAAATGGGACATTTTTACTCATTAAATCAAAGTATTCATAGAGCACTTTTCATGCAAAAAACAACAACAACTGAAAGTGCTTTACACGAGTCAAAAGTGATTTAAAAAATATACTTTTCGTGAAAGTTTTGGTATGCGTCATAGAGACGTACAAATGTCTGTTGTCATTGTCGCTGTGGAAATTCACTCTGTGCCTCCAAATGACACCACAAAGAGGGAGAGTATTAAACAATAAATGACCTAAAATTGAACCTTGAGGCACACCGCAATGTTATTTCATAGACCTTTGAGGAGCATGTATCTAAACCAGTGGTCACATATTAGACCTTTTTCCCCCTCATAAAATACAATTTTATTTCATTTATAATATACGGTACCTCTTTTTTACATAATATCACAACTTCATGCTCACAATACTTGATATATTATAAAACTTGTTATTCCACTTTTATTTGTAGAATATAAATACTGTGACATAAAGGAACCTTCCCCAGCTGTCACACACAAATGGTCCAGTCCTCTTTCCTGCAACTATTTGCTTTTTAATGCTGTCGAGCGTGTTTGATGTCATGAGATAATTGCTCCTTTTTAGAAAGCGAAGAGGCCCACTCATCATCATTCACTGGATGCTGCAGTATCCATGGTGACCAGCTTTGTTACCTTACACTGCAAACAATTGCTTATTGTACCTGGTTTCGGGAAAGCACCTTTGAGAGGAAGATGACAGAAGGAGAATGACTTTTTGAAATGATAACTTTATTGTTCCACCTCATAAATATTGTTTAACTTGATTGTCAGTGTCTGCCCCCTTTGATTTTTGCAAAATCTTTACTATTGTTTTTCATCTTAAAATCACAAGTTTATTCTTATATGACTCCTTTGTTATTTTATGAGACCTTTTATTGTCATCGTGTCTTCGATTACACCATTTTTTTCTTTGTAAGATGACTAATTTGGTGTCGTAATAGTTAAACCTTATCTTTACATTATTTTCTTTTCCCTATAAAATGACATTATTGTCTTTGTAAGCTACAACTTCTTTTCTATAAAATTCCTTCCCCAGTCTCATAATATCATCATAACACTAAAACCTTTTTCTCATTAAAATACAGCTCAATTTTTATTTCACAACCTTTTTCGGTCGCATAAATAACTCCTAGACGAGGAGGAAACACTTTTGAGGCAAGTAAGGCGAAGAGGGAAAATTCCAAGAATTCCTTCTGGGTGCCGGATTATTGATTATCATTCTTGTGTGTCCACATGTTCGGTTAGCATATTCCATCAGCGCGGAGGGAGCCGCGCGATGAATGACGATGAAGGATTCCAGTTCAGCCTCCGCTCTGGAATGCCAATCGCCTTCACACTCCGTTGCAACAATGAAATTGGCCATCTCACATTTTTGCAGTTATTAGCATTGCATATTGCCAAATGCAATTACTGCAGCCGTCTGCGGTCTGACTTTGCCTGCCTCCTACATCAACTTTATTGTATCTCTGGATGGTGATGATTTCTTTTCTTTTTTTTCTTTTCTTTTTCTTGGGGGAACGGTGGGGGCAGTCAGCTGCAGTCATTCTCCCAACTGATTTTTTTTTTTTTTTAATGGTAGTGCTGACGATGTGCAAGTGCTGATGTGGTGGAACTTTCTTTGCCTGTTCACTTTCTTGGTGACCGCGAACGCCGTTCTCTCGCAATATTACGCCAGTGACAGGACGATGACTCAGTGCAGGCATCCAGAGTGCCGTTGCGATGTCGGACGTACATAACGTCAAAAAGATGATGGATGACGCTGAGCCGGATGTTTTATTGTTTTCGATTGCTCTCTGGATGTCCGTGCATGGCACTTGGTGGATGTTCCAGCTTTTTCATTTACTGAGCCATGGATAGGAAGGGGGTGCTGGGGATGATGGGTGGTGTGTGTGTGTGTGTGTGTGTGTGTGTGTGTGTGTGTGTGTGTGTGTGTGTGTGTGTGTGTGTGTGTGTGTGTGTGTGTGTGTGTGTGTGTGTGTGTGTGTGTGTGTGTGCGCATTTGAAGATAAATAACAGGATTTCTGTACGCACACACGCTAACAATATCTGATGTGTTGCCTTATCTTGGGACTGCTCCAGCTTGGGCTGGTTCTGGCATCCATAACAAACTTGAATTTAAAGCTGCTTTGACAAGATGACCTTTCCTTGCCGGTTTAACTTGTCCTCCACGCTTGGGAATTCTCTGGGAAGCAGAACACATTTAATTTGTATTTATTTAGTTTTTTCCCCCCAAACAGAGCTGTCTGTTTTGTCTTTCATTGGGGAAATTGACACTTTTTGAAAGCCAAATCCTCCACAGGCTTACTGAGTGTGCCCCCCTGTCAGCAGACTGACAGTGAGGATTTCTAATTTTCTAAAGGGCGAGGCTGTGTGGGGGGGATACGAAAATGCATCATTGCACGTCATGATTCTTCCTGCTGGCTCCAAAATTTTTGGGGACAACTTAGGGTGCGCAATGAAAGGTCATCTTCATTTGAAAAAACTGTAAAATGCAATCAGTTAAAGCGCACAATATCATATTCACCATCAGTAGCAAGTTCGTGTGCATAATTCATATGACGTATTCAAACAGCATTCGATAGTAGCCGCATCCCCTTTTCTGTACGTTCCACCTCGAATGCTTGAACGCAGCGTGAACTGTGCGTGAGCTACTTTATTTGCAGGAAAATCCACTTTCCGGCCGGGGAAGCGTACAGTCAGCCATTGATCGTACAGCAGGACTTTTATAATGAGTACTGTATATGGCGCGCAGTCACACTCTGTCATTTGAACTGCGGTTGAGCCCACTTCACAACCCAAAGTCCAGCAGATGTCTCGTGTGAGTGATTTGACGTGTCCTCAAGTTGAGTCCACTTCCCCACCTCTGGCACAACCGGTCACGCACACGCAGCGGCGGTGTGTCATACAAAAACGCAATCCTTCCTTGCCAGTTGTTTTTTTTTCCACGTTGACTCGTAATATGTTATAATGATGCACTCTCAGTCACGCATGAGCATGTGCTCCAGTAATGTTTGCTGTGTAAGTTGCGGGGTACGTAGTTTTGGAATGGATGGCTCTACGTTAAGAATGGGCAAAAGAATGAAAACACCCCTTTTTCCGGCTACTGAAACACTTCCTGTTTCCTTCAGCCAATCAGACGCCCTCAACGTAAACATGTTTCATAAATTATAAAAGAGAATATAATTTAGGTAACTTTAACATCAAAGATAATACTGTTCAAACATAAAATGATAATAATTAACAAAACCTTACAGCTGTGTGTCACGTCAGTTTGTGTTAAACGGACACGTTTTGGGCATCTCGTCTTTCAAGTACAGTACTGTATATTCGATCTCAAAAATTGCTGGTCATGGATGAAAACAGCGGTGAGGCACACTTCACTGACTTCACCTACTGTAATTGCTGCTAGTCTTAAAATTGTCATACCAGCAGGACAACAAGACTGGCGGCAAGTAACAAGGGCAGCGGCTCGACATAAAATTAATGTTACAAGTGTGCGGAAATATTTGACGAAAAAGAGACCGGCACCACAGTCACTTGCAGAATATGCAAGTCCATCCTGAAACACAATCAAAGTACAAGTGAAATAGAAACACTTAAACTGAGAAATAGTTTGTTTGGGGGGGTTTTTTGTTTTTTTAGCCTGGCGACGGAACACAAGCTGAGACTCGTCGGCTCGTTAATGAGAAAGAAACGAGCGGGGCTCACACAAATCACAACATTCAATGGAATGGTGAGTTGTATGTTTCTTCAATTATTTGTTATTTGTTTCTTTGTCAGTCCCTGGAAATAATTATGTATTTTTGTCAAATCGGTCTGTGGCGTAATAAAATGTTTGGGGACTACTGTAGTGTGCTGAACAAATATAGTGTCGTCAATAAAATATCGATGATGTCATTGATTCATCGATGTAACCATCTCATTCTAGTTTATCATTAATTAATCCTTAATCATTCAAGCCATCCACTACCACAGCCTAAGAAAAGTCCACGGCACGCAGTTACAAACCAGCATGTGTGCGCATACGTCAAATAATGAAGTCACGGGCCTCCTGGCCACTTATTTACGATAACCGCTGCTGTGCACAATCGAAATAGAAACAGAGCCACTTGAAATAATTCACATGGATTTTCATATATGTACTGAGTGGGATTGACCAAGTCCAGCCCGGTTCCACTGGCCGAATGTATAAATTATACTTTGAAATGTCCTCATCACCCTTGGTCACATGACTTCATGACACCGGGATTAAAAAAAAGATGATGTTCCACCCCATTACCATCCCATGATTGTCATCTTTTTTCTTTCCCATGCGCCACACTGTGACTGTGTGATGCTTTAAATGAGGCCTCGGGGTCGCAGGATAAACTGTGGAATTATCAGTGACCCCCAATCAACCCCTACTCAACATTCAGCTACACACGCAAGCTCAGTTCAATGGCGAGGAAAACAAAGTCACATGGTGGTAAATATCTGCTGCTAGATTCATCGTGACAGACAGGTGATTCTAATTTATTCAGCTCTCTTTGGCAGCTGGCGCTGGTTCCCAAATTGCGGGTAACATTACTGCCCATTCACCCTGATGTATTTAAAACAAAAAAACATTTTTACAGAATAAAATGAATTAATAATAACAACAATAGAATGACTGCGGACACATTTTCCACACATTGAAAAATTAATAAAATTCTGGTATGCGGTGCTTATCAGAATCGAATGCTTAGTAACACTATTTGCTAATGCTAATCTGTGTTGACACTACAACTGTTTACATTTGGCCTTCGGTTGAAGGTGTCACTGGCTCTTTAGCTAGCCTGCCTTCTAAGTCATTGGTGGCGAATTTTCAGAAATAGGCGGACACGACAAAAAAAAAAAAAAAGTCTCACTAGCAGCACACCAATTACTGTCCAGCGGAAAACTGCTTCTCTCGCCCCACACACTTTTCGTTCCCACTTTGAAAATTAACCAGCTGTGATGATTGCTTCCTTTTCCCCATTTGCGTCGAACCACAATGATTGGCAGCTCCACTTGCATGCATCCGCTCCACTGTTGTGTCAGTCCCCTCTGAGGTCCTCAAGTTACCTGTGGAAAAAAATACAATCTTTCTCCATTTTTCCCTTTTGTAAACAAAAAAGCACTATAATACATTTCTGTACACCAGTCTGATGAGAATATTGTTAAATAATTAACTCTGATGGTGTCAATCAAAAACGGGCATTGGTATCTTTGCAAAGGTAGACGTTTTTTTTGTTGTTTTTTTTTGACAGCCCTCCGATTCAGCAGCAATGAAGTGACCTCGGACCACACATGCGAGTCTGTGATACCTTTCACCATGCTTGTGTTTTAGCTGCCGACATGACGAGCGCACCGTCATACATCACCGTATAATGCCCGTAATTATGTGTATCTGTATCAGTCTGTGGAGTTGAGGCTTAGTAGTCAATATGGGTTTAGTACATTAGGAGAAAATCTCATTATAATGGCGCATACTGTAGATTATACGGGTATGCACTGACTCTGCAAACAACGGCGTTAGGTTTCTCCTGAGAGTAGATCATTAATGGAAAGCTGGCACACATTATGGAAATGCCCCATATAGATCCGTGCCGTATCCATTCCAGACATTTTCAATGTTCCCTCCTTCCTGTGGGCAGATTAAAAAAGGTTGAGAAAGTCTGTTTCTCTTCTCTTTGCTGCAACAATGTCGGTACTTTTTCAGCAAAGTGGAAAAGTTGTTTTAAACTATCCATCCTTCCATTTTCCGATCCGCTTTATCCTCACAAGGGTCGCGGGGTGCTAGAGCCTATCTCAGCTGTCTCCGGCCAGTAGGCGGGGGATACCCTGAACCGGTTGCCAGCCAATCGCAGGGCACACAGACGAACAACCATCCACGCTCACACTTGGGGACAATTTAGAGTGTTCAATCAGCCTGCCATGCATGTTTTTAGAATGTGGGAGGAAACCGTAGTACCTGGAGAAAACCCACGCAGGCACGGGGAAAACATGCAAATTCCACACAGGAAGGCCAGAGCCGGCATCGAACCCATAACCTCTGCACTGTGAGATGGACGCGCTAACCACTGGACCACCGGGCCGCCCAGTTTTAAAACTACAATGTCTCTATATTTTTTATTTCTAATTCTAGATTTTTTTTCTAAAACTCTGCGAGGAATATCAAGCGCTAATTAAAACTGCAGTATGTTACTTTTTCTGTTGAAAAAAAAGGCATTTTCCTCCAAGTCATAACAGCCATAATTCTGATTAAGCCTTTCAGTTCCTGCAACATCTTGCTATATTTTTCAGTATTTTATCTTTTCACAGTTAAACTAGCAAAGGGCGGAGCAGTCTCTTGTTTCCCATTTGTAACAAGCTGACTCAACACAGTTTTCATTTCTGGAGCGAAAAATAATATGACGATAATTACCTCTTTGGAACAGTCCTTTTTTTTTTTGTCCCCGCAGATTGTCTTTTCCAAACAGAATAAAAGCATTCTCGAATCACACGGGATGGCAGGGTGATCGATTGGTGAGCACGTCCGCCTCACAGTGCAGAGGTGCAGGGTTCGATTCCGGCCCCGGCCTTCCTGTGTGGAGTTTGCATGTTCTCTCCGTGCCTGCGTGGGTTTTCTCGGGGTACTGTGGTTTCCTCCCACATTCCCCAAAAATGCATGGCAGGTTAATGAAACGCTCCAAATTGTCCCTAGGTGTGAGTGTGAATGTGAAAGGTTGTACCCTGCGATTGGACGGCAACCAGTTCACGGTGTACCCCGCCGACTGCCCAAAGACAGCTGTCCATCCATCCACCCATCCATCCACTTCTGCTTATCCGTGATTGCGTCGCAGGGGCAACCCAGAATGGAAGCCCCACAATTGCCTCTTCCCGGCCACTTCGTCCAGCTTTTCAGAGGTAATCCTGAAACATTCACTCACACACTAGCCGGGAGACAGAGACTCTCATACAGAGACGGAAGAGCCCATATTCAAGGAATTTGGTACCTCACCCACCCAAAGGCCACCTCCACAAGACTGATGAAAGGAGCTGACTAAGCAGTCATGGTCCAAAACCTCAACTAAATAAAAATCCAAGTCTGTTTAGCTTGAGGATACTAAAAGTTGCAATTGATCTTTTCACCGCAGTCCTAGTGATGAAGTGGAGGAAGTTTGATGCTGACGAGGCAACATGTCCTCCATTTTGTGGGCGGCTCAGTTGAATGGGTTGTCACACATTCATTATGTGAACTCGTAGCAGTGGCTGGCGGTGTGTTGGCCACCATGATTGGATTGGGCTATCTATTATTTTGTCATGTTCCAATCATGTTTTCATGATTACACATGATGTCTTTATCGGGTTTTTTTGGGGGGGGGTGAGAGTGCAAAGGCTCCAAACAAACTAGACTGGGCCTGCGCCGGCACGAAAATGAAGTTCTGCCCATTTTTAGGCTTAATAGGCGTTGCACAACTGCGGCTGTGACGCATGTTTTGAATGACAAATAATAAATAAATAAATAAAGCGCCATAATTGTCGAAGTAAGACTCCTATTTGAGAAACGAAGAAACGAAAATTGAAATAAAGGACAATATTTATTTCCCCAAAGTCACGGAAGGGTCCTATGTTTACTCTCCGATTCATCACCAGCCATTTACACTCCCAGGCCGCTTCACGATCCCAACGCATTTATTTCAAGACACTCAAACTCGCTTAAAGGGCATCGCAGCAAAATATGATCCATTTATGACCAGAGGAGTGCTCAGCTCTCTCTTCTCTCAACTAGCTGTCCAAACATTATTAGAACAAGATATTTTCATTTCATCCTGAGTAGCTTCTGGCTCCCGATGGACCGCATGCAAAGGAGTTTTTAACGTTCAAGGTGAGTGCTCACCCGACAGCCTCAGAAAGAGACGACAAGTACGGAAAGGTCAGGGGTTAGACAGAGCGGTTTGACAGCGAGTGGGCTTTGCTCTTCTGTGACCTGTTTTCGTCTCCGTTAAGTGGCAAGTGGATGCGATGAAGGGAGGACAGAAAAAGGTTAGAAATGAAAAATGGAAAATTAACGAGAAAGGGGAAGGTTGCTTTGAATGAAAGGATTCGAATTTTTTTTTTTAAGGCAATAATTATCACCCACAATTTTAAGCGACTTTCATGGCCTTTCAAATGTTAAAGTAATTTTCTGACCTGGAGTTGTTCTTTGCCAAGTACAAATCGTGCACTGACAAAAATGGAAAAAAAAATAAAAGGCCCCTGCGCCAGGCGAGCCGGCGGGATCGCATCCTTGCTGCCTCATGCCACACTTCCTCACATCACGTCATCGTCATGAATAATGCACAGCAGCGTGTCCGTTGTTATTTAAAATACGTTTGACCTTAATATTTTCTTCCGTGTTCACATACACTACACACGCATTTAACGTTGGCACAAATTGCCATGCGTGCCGACTCAGCGTCATTACATATACTCCACATACATACAAGATAGGCTTGCACGTCCCATCTCATCCCCCTGCTAAATGGCGTGGCCAGAGGATCATAGGATAAGCCCCCCCCCAGGGCATCTAATGGGCCTCCTTTCGAGACTTTGTGCTCACATGATGGAAGTGCCAGCCCACTCTCAAGGCTGCGGAGATGTGCCGCCGCAAACGTTGTGTGACAGAAACTAATGGAGAGTCTTTGCCACGGGGATCAATGCTGAAGCCCGCTCGCGTCAGTCGGTAATGAGTGGGCAACATACCCACTCACACACACACACACACACACACACAGACATGCAGAAGTAGTCACTTGGGCATATATAAAGGATGCAACATCAGTAGGAGTATGGCAATATGGCGCCCCCGGCAAAGTTGTTGGCGGCTACTTGTATATATGAGTACAGAAATTGGTCCAGATGCGGCAGACGTCACCTCATCCAATTTTATGAATGAAGCAGACGACACTGAGCAAATGATGTGACTCCTCGTTGTAGTGATGAGGTTGTTCTCACGGGCGGGCAAACGTCATGAAATCATGTGGAACGGTGGCTGCGTTTTGAATTTGTGACCTCAGCACATTGCGCAAGTCGCACCTGCGCAGTTCCGTTTTGAGTGAGCAAATGGTCTCAAATTACTTTTTGCTCAGCGGATCACTCGCGGTGTACGTCTGGCTGTAATGAGGATACACAACGAACCTTCCCCATGGATTGCGTCTTCCAAGTAACACAGGACGAGGAGCAAAAGACGTTTATTTTTTATTTATTTTTTTAATACCACAAGAGTTTCATAATTGTGACAGTGGAGAATGAGCTATGACCCTAAAACGTGATCAGTGAAAAACACACAAACTCACAATGGCTGAAGTGCAAAATGTATGGTGTGGACATCATGTAAATCTACTTTATGTATAAATATGCAGCATGCATCGTTGTACAGGTGTATATATATTTAGAGCCTGACACATGCGCACACACACACACACACACACACACACTACAAGGAAGTTACTTGAAAACAAGACTGCAAGGATTATGAGAAGAAAATAATTGCTCTGTATTCAATATATAATGTCATATATTTCAGAAAGAACTTCAGCTGCTGTCTTACCGCGTGTAATTCTCATTGAAATTGCACTTTGTGTTTCCCGTGCCAGCCTCGGCGTCTTGTCGGCAGCCGCAACAACATGACTGCAGGTAAAGTCCACCCAGATGACACACACCGACAAAACAGGATGTTGTGCATTCAGTAATGGCAGCTAGCTTATGAACTCTAAAAGCATTGATTAGTGGATTTGAGCAAAAACAAGCCAAAAAAAAAAAGAAAAATGTAAGGAAGGGAATTAATCACGAAAAAAATATGCACGGCCCTGAAGCCAAAAGCTGACGTGTTAAAGTGAACCTGTTTACAGGACATAAAACTGCACCACAAGAGCCGGTAGCACATGAAAGCTGATTTAATTTTAAGCTAGTAAATCTAACGCTTGGCAATGTACAATGCATGATGATGAGCGATGGAGATGATGTAATAAGCCAAGCAATGTTTCCTCACCACGTGTCTTTGTCTCTCATCCGCAGACCAAAAAACACAATCCAGGAAAACTGCCCGAGCCGATGAAAGACCTAAGTGACTTGTTTTTCCACTTCATCTTCGTTTGGGAAGGTACCGCTTTAGCCTGTCTTGGAGGAAAAATACTCCCTGCCTACTTTTAGTTCAATGTGTCGGATCGGGAACACTGTAATGAATATAACTCTCCAACCCTATTGTAAAAATGAGGATAATTCATCCATTTTATATCGTGAGTTGTGTTCAGGGTCACTGGTGAGTTGAAGTCAACAGCCCGGAAACGCTGGCGGGTCAATCACACACAGCCACTCACGCTCAAATTAACATCTGTGGACAATTTGGAGTGTTCAGTGAACCTAACATGCACGTGTATGGAATGTGGGATGAAACTAAAGATAGCACAGGGAGAAAAAATGCGTGCGTGAATTTCCTGCATGGACTCATGCGAGTCAGTTCTGTTTCCGTTATGTAGACCATGTGGCTCTCCCGCTGAATTTAAAGGAAATGAGGGGAGCAACCGCATTGGCCGGATAAGCGAGTCGGCTGTGTCCACACCCTCAACGGCGCAAACACCCGTTTCTACCAACACACATTTGCAAAAACACCAAAAGAAAGTGAACTCCACTAATGTGCACATTTAGACCTGCACTGGGCATAAAAAGCCGATGGGTCTCCGAAGTTAATAACACTTTTATGATCGAGACAGTTTCACCTGAGAGCAATCTATTTCCATTTTTTTTTTCCAACGGGATTTATTTTTCCAATTTTTGATGACAGAGGTTTCACTGTATCTTCATGAATGTCCCGGAAAGTACGTTCTTTCTTATAACCCTTGAGGATGAAACTATTCATCACTCGAGCATGATTCACATGCCCTGTAGAAAAATAAATAAAAAAGTCCAAAGTCACTGTTTCAACCCAATGCTTGAGGCTGTTTTTCAGTGATAACTTGGCACCGGACATCACACTGCTACAAATATAGATTTTGCGGATCGATTCCATGCCTGCAAGTGAGTGCATGGTTGTACTGTACATGCACCGCCACTCTTTGACATGATTCATCGCATTCTAAAAATCAGAGAGGGCGCACTTTTCAGCCATGGTGCACTGTCGGCTTTTTCCCGCGTGAATGAAAACGTGAAAACCCAATTTGTTTCCACTTGACTTTCACAATCATCGTTATTGGCCAAGTGTCTTAAAATAAACAAGGAGTTTCATATTCTTCAAGAACGTGTCGGAAATTGAAACGTTTTGCACCCTCCTGGTTGGAGAAAGGTCGCTGGTTTCAGAAAGTGAGTACTGTTGCGTTAGGAATGTGGTGTGCACCTTTATTTTATTATTCATTCAGTCTTAGATTTGTTGTCTGCGCAACACGTGAGTGAGGAATGGCCATGGCCGAAAAGTATGTGCTGTTTAAATAAGCCTTGTCAATTTTTTAAAGGCTGCAGCAACTTGGAGGCTATTAACTCCACCTGTCTTTCGCGGAGGACGAATTGTAACTCTGAAATCCTGACGTCACCTTCAAATTGAAGTTAATATAAACCGCAAAGTCATTTTTTTGCAGTTTGATTGACCTGACTGGGAAATATAGTGTGCTTATAGTAAGGCGCCACCAACAGCACTGCTTCTCATTTGTGCTTTGGGAATGTTTGGCGCCATTTGGCAGGCTGCATTAAACATTGTTTATTCTGTTTGTTGGCCTTGAGTGCACCGTGCCTGTCCTCTATCGCAGCTACGAGTGTGTGCGTGCGTGTGTGTAGCGCTAGCAAATAGAGACAGTCCAACTCCATCCTTACTGAAATAAATGAGAACAAAAAAAACTATATCTGAGACCAGCGGCTGACCCTCATTTCTCTCCGTCAAAAGGTCTGGCGCTCCTACCGCTCGCAGCGCTTCTCCCACAGCCGTTGAGGCTTGGACTCCCACCAAAAAAAAAAAAAAACCCAGACAAATGACAAAGGCCGTGAAGTAAGGAGGTGTTGAAGCAGGAACATGTAATGTGCTGACTGCTGGCTCCGCTGTCACATTCTTTTTCGGAATTTTCTAAGAGAAAAAATTGGGGGAACTGGAAGATACTCTTTCTTTCTGACAATTGTAAATGCCTGCGTGCTCGTGCGTGCGCGCGCGTGCGTGTGGTCAACATCGTGGTTGGCCGAGTCACAGGCTCCGCGAACGAAAGCAAATTCGAAGCAAACACAGGAGCAATTGGCCGCGGTGACTGTCTGTCAATCACGCGAAAAAATGACAAGGAGAAGAATCTGAAACCGGATCAGAAAACCGTTCAACTAGCTTCCGCTATTTCTTCTTTGTGTTTTCTTGAAGTCCCGATGCTCCATGGCAACCGTGCTGCCTCTCAAAGGTCAGTCTTGGTACTACAATAGACATCTGGTTTGAGGAGAAGGCTCGCTATCCTGCGTGGCGATGTCGTTATGTGTAACGGCGTGATGTAGTGATCATCTCAAGTACATCCCACACGATCATATATATGTTGTTCACGAGCAATTCGCTCAAACAACCCTTGAGTTTGACTCCTGTAATTTAGAGACTTCTATTACCCAAACAAACACGTTTTTGAAAGTTGGACTACCCGAAGAATGTCAAGTACCCGAAAAACATGAAACCGAAGCCTGAATCATGAAACCAAATGACGGAGCGCAATTCAGTAAATGATAAACAAACCACAAAAAAAAATCACCAAATCTAAACAAAAAAAGCTAATATCAGCCGATTAAATCGGCCAGCCTCTTCATCACTTCAGGCACTGATATTTATTTTGTCTGATTATTGGTTGGATTTGAAGTGCTTATTTATGTAGAGTTCCCCCCGCCCCCTTTTCAAATGTAACCAAGCAGAGTGAGAGCTGGCTCATGCCCGACTTGATACATGTATATCAATTCATTTTAATTGCTACAATTAATTATTAATATAAATACATTTGATTGATCATTTGCAAATTACAATCTTGGCCTGAACCCCCCGCCCCCCTTTTCTTTTAGACCGGAAGGAAGTACAAAGCAAATAATGCCTGTAATCCCTGCAAGTGGGGCCTCTTGATGTAATTCCCTGAGGTCGGGGTGAACGTGGGGCTCCTGCGTCAGCGCCATGCGACCACCTACCTACTTTACATTAACAATCCCACAGTGGGTGGGATTACTGCAGTCCTACATCATAAAACCTACAAGATTACTGTAGTTCATCTGTTTAATATAATGATGATAATCCCTCACGTCGCCGAGACCAAAATGGTTGTGATCTGAAGGCTATTTTCTTTGGACTGGCAAATGAAAAATATGCCGGAAAGCCCATGCGCGACCGCTCTCTGAGGCTGCCGTCATTTTAGCTACAGGTCACTAGTGTTAAATTTCCCCCATGAGCACTTTTTGGCTTGCCAATGTCACTGCCACCAACCACTAAATGTAGATAGAGGAAGAAAAAAAAAACAATAAAAGACTTCCATCGCTCTGAGACAGAAGTGAATCATTTTCTGACCTGTTCAAGAAGTCTTGGCTTGTATCAAAGCGACAAACAAGTTGCATCTATCAACGCAACTTTTTCAGGTTATATGATGTATAAGTTATGCATAACATCCATCATCCGAACCGCTTGATCCTCACTAGGGTCGCCTGTGTGCTCCTGCGTGCGCGCGCGCGTGCGTGTGGTCAACATCGTGATTGGCCGAGTCACAGGCTCCGCGAACGAAAGCAAATTCGAAGCAAACACCGGAGCAATTGGCTGCGGTGATGCAACAATAGTTATGCATAACATCCATCATCCGAACCGCTTGATCCTCACTAGGGTCGCGGGGGGTGCTGGAGCCTATCCCAGCTGTCTTCGGGCAGTAGGCGGGGGACACCCTGAATCGGTTGCCAGCCAATCGCAGGGCACACAGAGACGAACAACCATCCACGCTCACATACACACCTAGGGACAATTTAGAGTGTTCAATCGGCCTGCCATGCATGTTTTTTTGTTTTTTTTTTGGAATGTGGGAGGAAACCGGAGTGCCCGGAGAAAACCCACGCAGGCCCGGGGAGAACATGCAAACTCCACACAGGGAGGCCGGAGCTGGAATTGAACCCGGTACCTCAGCACTGTGAAGTCAACGTGCTAACCACTGGACTACCGGGCCGCCTGTTATGCATAACAGACATTCTGTTTTTAAATGTGACAGATACCAAATCAACAATGAGTTTTTTTTCTATCTTATCTGAATGTGTGAAAGCACTTCAGATAGCTACAAAAAACAATCTCAATATGATGCAGTGCAATTCTACACCATTAGAAACTGCAACCTTGATAATACAATTTTTATTAGATGATTATCGAAAAATCCATCCATCCATTTCCTATGGTGCTGAGCGGGGTGGGTGAGCTGGAATCTATTTTAATCTGGTTACCTTTCATGCACTAATAATGATAACCTGTAACCTGATAAAATGATAAACTGTAGTAACTGATGTCCCTGAAAGGGTTCATTAAAAGTAACTCATTATAGATACCTAATATCCTTGCTGGTTAGTATAGTAAAGTTCTCTCTGGAAAAAAAAAAAAAAAAAAGTGAGTAAAATGTGTCCAAGTGCAAAGAAAGTGCCGATCTTTTTTTCTTTTCTTGATGTCCAAAATACACAAGAGATTTTATTCTGTCAAAAAGCACAAAGCGACTAGTCGGTGGACCATACGTGGGCCTCAAATGAAAAAGACCTCAATAAAACTTAAGGCACATCCTCTTCTTTGAAACACGGACAGTGAATTCCAAATTAGCACATTTTTACATCATTGGAAAAAATAAGAAAAGACAGAAAGCAAAGCAACAGCCCTCGGACAATTTAACGAGTCAACTACCACTATGTGAGTCCTTTAGTTTGTGCTTTAGATTTAAAAAGAAATTCTAAAATAAATGATGCATTAAATATACTAACCCGCCACAGCATTAGCGAGTAGCTAATTATTTACCGTACCTCTAGTTTAGTAAAGCGGCCCTCTGCATGATGCAGCGCTGTTCTCCAACCGCAATAATCAACGCATTGTTTTATGAATAACTGTATACAGCCAGAGAAGCTGCTTGGATTCGCAGTCCTTTGAAAGAACGTTCACTTTGCTCTCTTTTAAGTGTGCAGGTGCGCATTCATGTTTTGACCAGTGAGTGGGATGTTCGACATCATCTCTGGCACCTTTCACCATTGTTTGTATGCCACAGGTGTCGTCTCGACATTGTGATGCTGTCGAGTCTTCCTCTCTCACTTTCTCTCTCTCTCTCTCTCTCTCTCTCTCTCTCTCTCTCTCTCTCTCTCTCTCTCTCTCTCTCTCTCTCTCTCTCTCTCTCTCTCTCTTTCTCTCTCTCTCTCCCTCCATCTGCCACTGACTCTCAATGCCTGGGCTTTGATTTGTTGCCATGGTGATGAGTTGAGTAATCATCCAGCCACCCTGTGTGGCCTGTGAACCTCCCTGCAGGGGCTACTTCCTGAAACTCCTGTTTCCTTCTTCCACTTTTTTTTTTTTTAATCTTCTCATCCGCTCTAAGTGGATTTGTAGCCGGTTTGGGCGTGAGAGGCGAGAGTTACGCAAGTGGAGGTTTCCTGCATATTCTCATTTTTCATTGTTATTGTAGGGCTATACTTGGCGGCATGGCGATAAAGTGGTTTACAGATGTGACTCGCAGTTGTGAGGTTATGGGTTTGAATCCGTGCTCCTTCCTGTGTAGAGTTTGCATGTTCGCTGCGTACGACGGCCTCCTCCCAAATTCCAAAAACATCCATGTTAAAGTGTCCTTCGTGTGAATGGCTGTTTGTCAACATGCGACCTGCGAATAACCCAGGGTCAGTACCCCGCCTCTTTTTTCTTCTTCTTTTTTCGATTATTTTTATTTTTTTAGGAATATAATAACCATTTACTTTAACAATTTTTGATGACCGTCATGACCTTTCTTTGTTGATTTGGCTGTTGTTGTTGATGATATTGTTTATGTTACTGTTGTTGCGGTACACGGTGGACTTTTTCAAAAGTTGTCATAGTTACTCTTGCAATTTTTGATCACCTGCTTTCTACTTAATACTGTGAAATGCCTTTTGAGTGTCCAGCAAAGTGCTCTATAAAACTAATGCATTATTATTTGTACTATCCATCCATCCATTATCCGAACCGCTTGATCCTCACTAGGGTCGCGGGGGGTGCTGGAGCCTATCCCAGCTGTCTTCGGGCAGTAGACGGGGGACACCCTGAATTGGCTGCCAGCCAATCGCAGGGCACACAGAGACGAACAACCATCCACGCTCACATTCACACCTAGGGACAATTTAGAGTGTTCAATCGGCCTGCCATGCATGTTTTTGGAATGTGGGAGAAAACCGGAGTGCCCGGAGAAAACCCACGCAGGCCCGGGGAGAACATGCAAACTCCACACAGGGAGGCCGGAGCTGGAATTGAACCCGGTACCTCAGCACTGTGAAGTCAACGTGCTAACCACTGGACTACCGGGCCGCCCTATTTGTACTATATTGCGAGTATTAATTTTTTTCCATTGTCGACATTACCTAATTTCATTTTTTTCTTTCTTGTTTTCTTTCTTTTCTATTTAAGTCTACATTTCATTACATTATTAGTAGTAGTAGTCAGAGTAATAACATTAGTAGCCTGTTGGACTAACTATTAATATTTGTAATATATAAACATTTCATTATTATTATTATTATCCATCCATCCGACCATTATCTAATCCGCTTAGACCTCACGAGGGTCGCAGGCATGTTGCAGCCTATTCCAGCTGTCTTCGGGCAGTAGGCGGGGGGGGGTACACCCTGAACCGATTACCAGCCAATCGCAGTCACCACATGGATAAACAACCATCCACCCTCACGCTCACACCTAAGGGAACATTTAGAGTGTTCCATTAATCTGCCGTGCATGTATTTGGAATGTGGAAGGAAACCGGAGTACCCGGAGAAAACCCACGCAGGCAACATGCAAACTCCACATAGGAAGGCCGGAGCTGGAATCAAACCCTGCACCTCGGCACTGTGAGGTGGACGTGCTAACCGGTTTTCCACCTATTATTATTATTATTATTATTTTCTTTTCTTCTTCTTATTATTTTTAGTAGTAGTGTAGTAGTGTCACATAGTACTCCATTGCATTGTGGGATGTGGCATCACTTTTGACTTTATCCACCACATATAGTTCCTTACCCAAAGCTGCATTCATGTTTTTAGTGTTTCTTATTGTTTTCATAAAGGCACAACACCTAATGAAGTCTCCGCTGTGTGAATTATGAAGACGACAACACACTTTGCCTCCATCCATTCTGTCTTGTCTTCAACTTGTTGTTGTTTTTGTTATTCTTGTCATAAATAGCTGCGGGAAAACCTTTGCTCGGTGTCCAGTTGCAGAACGGCCTCAGACACGCTGTTGATAACATCATCATCATCATCATCAGCATCATCAGTATGATAAGTTGCTTTGCCCCCCCCCACACCCTCGCCTTCCCCAAGCTGCACCACACATGATAAATGCCATGTGACGTAGATGAAGATTTATGAGCAGAAATAAGTTAATAACAAGGCTGCCTCATTGCTCTCCTTGTTTCCCCAACCAGAAATGGACTCCAGTTAGCTTCATAAGGACTGACTTGGATTGCATTTTATTGTTTCAGTGCTACAAAGCTTGTGATGTTGACCTGCATGACAGAAATGCATGGATGGTGAGCGCTTGGCAACGCTGGGGCGTCATTGCATACAGGCAACAAACACAGCGGGCACAACACTGGATCGACGCACGTATGAAGAGTCCTCGTTTTGTTTTTTTTTTTTCAGAGGCTTTGTGACACACAAAGACTGAGCCTGAATTGAAGTCTGTGCATTTGAATTGCTATTTTACAAACGTTTTTTTGCTCTCTGTACTGTCTGTAAACATGTCCTCTTGTCCTTTGAGAAACTCCCCCAGAATGTGGCTGAACGTGAGTCCTTCCCTGCGTTCTCGTGGCACACTTTATTAGGTACACCTGCACGGATTCAAGAGCTGCAAAAAAATATCTGCCTGTAAAAAGAGAGGTATGTAACAATTGTTGTTTATTAAAATATATTAAATAAATGATAAATTAATCAATTTAAAATGATGAATTTAATATTTAAAAAATCCAGAGCAAATGTATAAATAAATATAATAATGTATAAATAAATATAGTAAATAAAATTAGTCCTAAATAAAAAATGCAACCATTAAAAAAAAATCGAAAGTAATTGCTCAAATTAATACATCTCTGACTGAATTATATACAAACAATATAAAACTAATATGATCACCACATTACATAAATAGTTAAAGATCATTAACGAACTCATGACAATTATTAAACAAAGTCAAGAAATAAAACCTCTGACAGTGTCAGTCCTTTTTGTACTGCAGTTCAACATTACATCTGCAGGGTGAAAAAAAATACTTTTACAGTTTTGTGTCAGCTTTGATGCTAATGGAAGAAGCTAAGCAGCTAGCTGGTGTTTTGTTTGTTTGTTTTACGCACACAATGTGATGCACTGCAAACTACAACCACAGTAAAAGACATGGTTCGTACCAAAAAACGAAAGGGATTCTGATGCAGCTCTTGTATTTGGACGCCTGTGGACGGGGGCAGTAGGTGTACCTAATGGAGTGGCGCGGTTTACGGCCTGTGGAATTTGCACTTGACTATCTTCTTGAAAGCACTTTGGAAGTCCTTGTTGAAGTAGGCGTAGATGATGGGGTTGAGCAGGGAGTTGGAGTAGCCCAGCCAGTTGATGACGGCACCCAGCCACTCGGGCATGTAGCAGCTCTCGGCGCAGAAGGGAAGCACCAGGGCCACGATGAAGAAGGGCAGCCAGCAAAAGATGAACGTGCCCATGATGATGCCCAGCGTCTTCACCGTCTTGCGCTCTCGGGCCAGCGCCAATTTGCGTTTGGCGCCGCAGTTCCGCTCGCTGAGGTTTTCGTGCGATGACGACTGCGGGGTGTTGGGCAGGGCCAGGTGGCTTTTGGAGCCGCTCACCTCCATCACCTCCAGGGACTCGGCCTCGTCGCCGAACTGTACGGCGCCGTTGAAGCACGGCCTCCCGCCGCCCGCCTCCCCGTTGCTTTTTTTGTGGAGCACCGCGGGGGACAAAGTCAAGCAGCGCTCACTTTTGACCTTTTCGGTCTTCTTCACCGTCTTTCGGATCCGGAAGCGAGCGGCCTTGAAGATGCGTCCGTACAGGACCAGCATGAGGATGAGGGGGATGTAGAACGCCCCGAAGGTGGAGTAAATGGTGTAGCCCGGGTCCTGGCTGATGATGCAGGCGTCCGGGTCCGCTCGGTCCTCGGCGCTCCTCCAGCCCAACATGGGCGGGATGGAAATGGAGAAGCCCACCAGCCAGGTGACGCTGATGAGGAGCGCGGCTCTCCTCGGGGTGCGCTTATTGACGTAGTCTATGGGGTCCGTGATGGCCCAGTAGCGGTCCAGGGCGATGGCGCAGAGGTGCAGGATGGACGACGTGCAGCACAAGACGTCCAGAGAGATGAACAAGTCACAGATCTCCTGGCCCAGGGTCCACTTGTTCAACACCTGGTACAGGGCCGCCATAGGCAGCACCAGCACCGACACCATGAGGTCCGTCACGGCCAGGGATCCGATCAAATAGTTGGCCACGTTCTGTAGGGACCTCTCCAGGGCGATCGCCGCCACCACGCACGCGTTGCCGAATATGGAACACAGGATGAGCGCGCCCAGCAGCAGCGAGGTGACGAGCTGGTAGCCCAGTTGCGCGTACGGGAAGGAGTCGGAGCCGCCGCCGCCGGTGGTGGTGGTGGTGGTGGTGTTGTTGTTGATGTTGGAGCCCAGCCAGTCCGCCACCACCTCCACCCCGGGCGAGTACCTAAAGGTGGCGTTGCTATTGTTACCTCTGTCCGGAAGGTAATCCATACTTTGAGCGCAACTTTCCCGGCTCGGCGCGGGGAGGGCATGCAGCCAGCCCGGGAAGATGTCAGGGTTGCGAAGCTGGCTGTCCCTCAGCCACTGCCGGTACCGGCACCGGTGCTCATCGCGTGCGTCCTGGCGCGCTCCAGCCGAGGTGGCGAGTTACTCTCAGGACGCATGACGCGCGCTTGGTTGCGCGCGCGCGTACTGTTTTACATGTGGGGTGTGTGGGGGTGTGTGTGTGTCCCGCGAGAGGTGACAGCCTTGCCCGCTCACTGGTGCCGAGAGTCATCTGAGCTCGGTGACGACGTGAATGATTTTATAGCAGCAGCCTCGCCACACGTCAGACCCAGGGGTCTCTCCCCCTTTAAGAGGCGCTCGTACGCCGACTGCTCCCCCCTTTTTTTCCCCTCCTTTTCTCTTCCACCTCACATCTCACTCCGCCGGATTGCTGCTCTCTTCTGTCTCCCTTCACTTATTAACGTTTTTTATTTTAAATAATGCAAACGCCAGATGATGTGATTCAGGCTGGATTTTAAGGTGAACCTTGATCAATTCTTTAAAAAAAAAATTCCAGATCTAGCGTGCAATTTTGGAATGTGACACGATGTTGTGGGTTTTAAAACATTTCTTAATAAGAGTTCATAAAAAAAAAAGCCGTGTGAGCTATTTCACAACTTTAACAGTGTATAGAAAGGGCAGTTGCTGCTGCTATCTGCTGGACACAGGCAGTATTGCACCCAGTTTCGGGCGAGGCTCTGATTCCAGAGCCGTGTCTCAAATTTTAGAGAGCCACCGCACAGATTTGTCATTCGGAAAAAAAATGCACCTCACATCATCAAATAAAAATGTCAAAGCAAAGTGTAGCCTACATAATGAAATAATGACGAGATCTACCCGCAAATTGATCGATGCCAGATAGAAGGTAGCATGAGTTCATGTTCTGAAGCAGATTTGGCGTTTGGGCTTTGGTGTGGGAAGGTGGAAGTGAAACCTCCATGGAGGTGAACTTGTGGTCAGACACACCCAGGTCATACACGTTCTATCAATTTTACATAAATATATACAGTAATCCCTTGTTTATCGCGGTTAATGGGGACCAAAACCACCCGCGATAAACGAAAATCCGCGAAGTAGTGACCAATTAACATATACAGGTAATTTTTTTAAGTCCGCAAACGGTCCGCGCGAAGCTGCAAAACAACAGCAAGTCACATAGAGCAACATATGCAGTACTGTACTCCATGTATATGGAAAATCTTTCTTTTTTTTAATGTATATATTTGAAAAAATTCACGATGTACTGAAGCCACGATAAACAAACCTCGAAATAGCGAGGATCACTGTACATACATGAATAGATAGATAGATGGATAGATAGCACCATAAAATCTAATTATTATTTACTTCGATGATCGATTGTTTTTGGTTTATTTTCTATTGATGATTGGCTGGTAGAAGTCGAAGTTGACCGCCGACGTGAGGAACGGTCGATGCATACCAATTTGAAATGTAAACTGTTTTAATGACATGACAAAGGGAAAAAAAGAGCAACATGTTTTCTTGATTGGTGCTTGTATGATCAGTATAATATACATACGATAAGAAAAATGTGTTTTCCTAACAGTGTTCATAAAAGCAGCAGGATGCTCATGCTGCATTCAAGTTCCATAGGAAACGCCTCTGCGCTTGGTTCACCCAATTATCGAATATCCTGATATTTTTCCGTTTCAGTAAAAGGTCGTTGACTCACATCTCATACTTCTTTTTCTTCTGGCTGGGAAAAAGCTGACTGCAGATGACGACTATGTTGGGTCGCCCCCCCCCCGCCATATGTTGAGCACGCAGTGGCCGCACTGCACTGTGTTGCCCGCACAAAGGGACCACGAGCAGGCCTCATCCTATTGTACTCTATTATAACAAGAGGGCACTGGGCAGGGTGGTAGAACTTTTTTTTTTTTTAACAACAACATGGAACATCCCAGTGGGCTCACTCGCAGTCTGTTTAGAGGGGCAAGAGCAGGGGGAGCTTCAGGCTTTGCCAGCTGCACACTGGAACCATCCCCCGTGCGCTCAAAATCAAAAGTGGGGAGAAATGTGAGGATGAAGAGGAAGAGCGTCGTTGGGGCTTAAAGGTGCAGCCATGAACACCCACGTGGGGGTCAGTGATGAGAATGAGAGCGGGATCCCCGTGGAGCGGCTTCTGCGACCTCCGCTTCCGGGAAGGAAAGTCCACAGCGAGAACAGACGAGATGGAGATGAAGGAAGTCGCACAAGAGGTTGGGAGAGAAGAGGAAGACACAGGAAGAGGATCAGTATTGAAAATATTGGTAATGGATCAGGGGAAGGAAGAAGCACGGAGAGCCTGTCCAGCTCCGGTTCGGATCAAGCGGAATCTGCAGATGGGTCCACCGAAGTGCCAAGCGGAAGATCCTTCATGAGTAAAACCCTTCATCGGCATTCTCCCACGTCTCTCACCTTCATTCAAAGCACATCGCCCATCCCTTCGCGCCCTCAGAGAGCTTCGTCATCCGGGACGACCGCCGCGAGGCCACCCGGCCGTCCACCCAGAGACCCCCTTTGGGTGGATGTGAGGACAGCTGGAGGCTTGTCGCCGACTTTGATGAACGAAGGGGAGGCGAGCCGGTTGGATGAGAAGGGAGAGGAAGACGAGGAGGGCGGCGGCGTGATGGACCTGACAAGCCCATCTCGTCCCGCGGTGCTGGAGAGAAGGATGAGCAAGAAGGAGAGGAAGAGAATCAAGTGTGTGAGGAGAAGGCAGAGGAGGAAGGAGCGACTGAGGCAAAGTCAGCAGCAGGTATGCACATGACGGCAGGCCCGAAATTGGCTGAATAGACGGTGGGGGCCAACCAGCAGTCGATCGGAGGTTAACTTCTTTCTACACCTAATTGACAGTAAGGTCATGATTAGGATAAATATCCACTGTGAAAAGTTGCTCAGTGGGCACTGTTTGTAACCTCAAAATGTCAAGCGTTCAATGGAGGACACCATATAATCTTTTTACTACCTCTCCTTGACCGTATATACCGTATGCCGGCCTGGCTATGCTCTGTTTACAGCAGTTGTTTGAAGGTCTATAATTCACGTGACAGCGACATTAGTGAGCATTAGGTAGCATTAGCCCATCTATGGCGGTTGAGATTACATTGGCGTGAAGATTGTGACATTTGATCAAATCCTATAGTTCGGTTGATTGTTTTGGTGTTTGAATCCCATGCTTTATTGTCTTTTCTCTAATGTGTCAGATTTATGGTCAACTTCAACCGGGAGTGACAAATGAACAGCTTGAAGCAAGCACACTATGCCTCTTGGAAAACGAGCGGGAGCGAGAGACTTTCAAATATGTATTTTACGAAGTGTAAATGGTGAGAATGTTTATCGTCTCTTCAGTAATATTAAAAATTCTTGACGTGATAAAGTTGGATTTTCATCATCTTCAAATAGATGATGTAATATGCCACTATATTATAAAGCCATAGAGTCGAGAACTATTGAAGATGTCATCAGATCAAATTTCAATTCCTTTCTCCTAAGTAAGAGCGCATCTCATTCGGTTTCAATTTTCAAAGAAGCGGCGAGACAACAGGAGAGAAACAACATCCATGTGAAATGCGCTGAGTGCGGCGATGGGCACAATGGCTTCTTAGCGCTTCTTATGCACTCGGCCAGTCTGTGCACCGTGGTCGTCCACGGCCGCCGTCATGCACGCAAGCTCATCTCAATTGGCATTGTGAGCCCAGCCTGAAGTGGGCTTGGGTGCGGATTAGCCGCCTGATGAAGCTGGGCTGCGGCGAGCTCTTCAAGCACAAAAACAGACAAAAAGAACCAAGTTGTGTTTTGCATCTTCCACTCAATGGAATTTTTTTTTTTTTTTAATCGACTCGCTCGATGAATTTTAGCAACAACAAATACATCAATCTCGAAGATTGTCTTAGTTCGCCCTGAATCTTCAGCCTCTTCACCTTTCACCTTTTTTGGGCAAGTCCCTTTTCTGCTCTAGCAAGACAAAACAAGGTCAATAAATATGGAGCCAGTGCTGTCATTAAGTTTCAGGGCTGGGTTATTTTTATTTATTTATTTTTTAGGAGAGTCACCCGGTGAGCTTCAAACTATTGTTTCACTGGTTTGTAATACAAATCGCCTCGACCATAGTAGAGTTCACGCCCCCAAATATCGACGTCGAAGGAGGCCAAGCGCTCTTGAAAAATGGTTGGGTCGGTGGAAATGTGAGCCTTCAGGCTACAAAAAGACACTTGTCAACAAAACATGGATCACTGCTGACCCAACTGAAACTATTTGACATTGTTCTCCCGAAACAATCGCAGGATGCTCCACGGGTAAAGATTCAGTTCACGCAGTCCGGGAGTTATTACACGGTGCGTTGCCAGCGATTGCATTGGTCCATGCGTGTTAATGACACACCTTGGGAGGATGGGCCGGTACTGCCGAGGTCTCCTCACCCCGGGAGTTTTCTAGCGGTAATTATTCTGGAAGCAACCCTTTGCTCCGCTCGTATATCAGGAGTGAACATGTGTCACCTGTCTATATGTGGCACTATTTCAAGGTGAAGATGGAGGGGGACTTGAGGGACAGATGTCGGCACAAAAGAAGTCAGGCGCATCTTCCCGGAGGAGCTTATGGCTGTCATTTGGGAAATGGGAAGCTGTGTGTGAGGAGGGGGGTGTTTGTGTGCATGTGTGAGCAAATGTGTGTGCACGCAGGCTCTCGGGAGCGGATGACCCAAGGGGAGATAAGCGGAATTGTGGGGGTAGTGCTGTAGAAAGAGATGCAAAAACCAGGTTAAGAATATGCCCTAAACTATCATTGTACATCTAAAGGACTGTGTATTCCACCTGACTCCCCTTCTGTTTGCCCCGCACTCTAATACGTTGCCAGATGTGAGAAAACATTAGCGACAGACAGTCTCGCTCTGCGAAAATCTCACCTGACATGGCACTTTTCAATCGCACATATTATCTCGTGCATGTGGGTGTCAACGAATTGAGAGAAAACTCAAAAGTATATATGACACACAACCTCCACACAACAAAAGAGGACGCCTATGTGCGTGGATTCCCAGGAGAAGTAAGGATATTTCATAGTGATAATAAATGTTTAAAAGCCTCATCGGTGGAGTGTTGAATCTCTGTTAACCCTTGCATTACAATTTCTGTGATTTATGTTCCATAAAAAGGACTGTAGAAAAACAAAAAGACTCCAATTCATTTTAAAGCTGCAGTAAAGAAAATGTTCTGATTTGACACTGAACATTGATGTTAGCATCGATGTAAGCCCATGAGAGGTCTTTTGGCTGGTCTACACATTTTTCATCTGTTACTTATGTCTTTTCGGGTGAAATCAAGACAACAACAAAAGATTTGTTTCGCTTCCTATTTTACTCTTGGGCTCCCCTAGTGTTCGGATGCATGCACCGCAACACTGTTCTCAACATCGAGATTAGCGCATAAGATTTGTTCTGTTGTCCTTGTCCACATGTACAAATATTGCAACATGTGTGGCTCTAATTACAAATCCATGAAATAGAAATTCTGCTTTATCGAATTTATTTTGTTCACGGACTTGTGACATTTAAACATGTCATTTGGGATTTTCTAAAAATGACTTGACAGTTGACCTTCTTTTCATTGGGGAAACTTGATTTGTTTTATGAGTCATTTCCGTTACACTTGGTCACCGAACAAATTCAATTCATTTCATTCATCTTATCCCTCTCTTCTCCTCTTGAAGTGTTCCACAGGCAGTGTTAGCAGCAGCGGCGGCGGCAGCAGCAGCGGCAGCGAGGAGGACAAAGAAGACGTGACTAAGGAGGGTTACGTGTGCGCCGTGTGCTTGGACATCTACTTCAGCCCGTACATGTGTAAGCCGTGTAAGCACATCTTCTGCGAACCTTGCCTGAGGACGCTGGCCAAGAACTGTCCTGCCAGCACACCCTGCCCGCTTTGCAGGACCATCATCACGCACGTCTTCTTCCAGAAAGGTGAGGCCGTACCGCGTACCGGATGAGACAAACTCAAGAGAGGTTGATTTATCTGATTTTTTTGATGAGAAGTGCTTGTGGTTTTGGCTTACGTGGTGCATGAGGTGCACCTGGAATTTTTCTCAAAAACATAAAGGTGTATTCCTGCCCTTTTACCACTTCAATCTAAAAAAAAAAATAAAAAAATAAAAAAAAATAAAAATATATATATATATACATATAGGAAATACAGATTTAAAAAAAAAAACTAAAGTATGACTTCATTGCCAAAAATATTTAATTTTAATCGAAAGCGTACAATTATTTGATTTAAAATATACAATTTATTTCTCAAAAATATCAAACATTTTCCTCTTGTGTTTGCATGTTCTCCCCGTGCCTGCATTGGTTTTCTCCGGGTTCTCCGGTTTTCTCCCACATTCCAAAAAACATGCATGGTAGGCTGATTGAACACTCAAGAGTCAGGTCAAAAAACGAACAATACATTTTGGAGTATAGACTCGAGTGTATTTGCAACATATTTTGAGATATACATCACGACAAATTTAAACCACGTTATTTTTGAATGAATACCGTTCTGATCGTCACAAAAGAGCCTTCTTGCTATCTTTGCATCGCATTGGATCTCATTAGATGTTATACAGGCGTATCTAATATTGTGGTTAGTCAGCAGCACACACTAATCTGTAAATTAGTAATGACATGAGACGACCCACAGCGGGCTCATTTTATTGTTTCTGTGAGCCACCGCGCCCATAAAAATCCAGAGAGGATGCGGTCACAAGGAAAACGACACCACACTGGCGAGAGCTCTTTTTGGTGATTATGATGATGATGATGATGATGACGGCGATGATGGTGATGATGGTAATTTTGTTCTTGTGTTGATTAGCCGAGGCAAGGTCATGCAGACATAGCAGGATGAGAGGCTTGCCCTGCGTCACGCTTTTTTTTTGGGGGGGGGGGGGGGGGGTGTATACCGAATTAATCATATCTCATACCGTCTTTGGATTTTTCTTCCACAGAGTTAAACCAAATGGCAAGGACGTTCTTCCCAAAGGAATACGCATGTCGGAAACAGAACTTCCAAAAAGCCTGTTGTGCAAAATGGCCTCTCCCGAGCGGCCGAAAATTCTTCCGAATATTTGGAGGTAATCAAAGTATGAAAAACATCTCCGTCTAAATCGAGCATAAAGGTCAAATCTTGAGTGGCATTCACTCGAACACCAACCAACAACAAAAAAACGTTGGGAAACCCGAAGAGAACTCATTCATAAACTCCATTCATCCATCCATTTTCTTGTCCTCCTTCGGGTCAAGGGTGAGCTAGAGCCTATCCTGGCTGACTTTGGGTGAGAGGCGGCCAACTGCAGGGCGCAACCCATTGACCATTTTTTTTCACATGCACTCTTTATCAAGTGTTTGGACAATAGCTGGAAACTAAATAAGTTAGATATTGGCTTGTCACCTGGGATTGGCTGGTAACCAGTTCAGGGTGACCCCCGAGACCCCTGTGAGGATAAGCGGATCAGAAAATGGATGGATGGATGAATGTAAGAAATGGAGGTGGACCACCGTCATTCATAGTTCATGACTGGTGAGCGCCGCCTTACTTGCCTACCCTGATCGCACATCCCTGCAAAGTGAGCAGTGGCATGCTAAAAACAACCTGAGGTGAGCAAATCAAATTTGTCCTCCGCCATCCAGGTTTCAGGAGGCCGTCCAGTCCCGGCGCGCAGCATCAGTTGCCCCACGCGGGAGGCGGTTTCCATCTGAGCGCATTGGACTTTGACGACAACACCCGTAGCTGGCATATTGACATGGATATGGTCATCATCTACATTTACTCTGTCAACTGGATTGTTGGCTTCTTCATATTTTGCATCCTCTGTTACCTCTTTTTCCCCTCTTTTTGACAGCCTGGTGGTGATGATGATGATGATGATGATGATGATAAGTATATGCCGTTTGCTTTACTGTGGAGACAAGCAGGTGGGATGTTGAGTGGAGGGAAAACAGCGGCAGTGTCAGCTTGTTATCAGCCATTAATAAACGATTGAAAGGGTATATTGTGTAGGAGGCACATTTGGGCGTCCAATGTTCTCTGTGTTCCAGATGATAAACAACATGTTCTGTGCCTGCCTCAATGGCGGGGGGTTGATCAGAAGCATTGAAACCGCATGATTCATAGCCATTAAAATAGAAGGAGACATCATATTAGGTACACTTGCACATGCATGTCGACTGTGAGAGAGGTGTTCATTGATAACCGCCCTTGCGATGATTGCGGTGGTTTCGACGACAGCGCTTCCAAACCTTTATTGATGCAACATTAGAAAAATCTTACAGTATACCAAAAAAAAAAAAGTATACTGAAAAAATGATTATCTCCTCTCAATTCACAATAGTGAATTCACCAGCCTTGTTTAATTATGCACAAAATATTTTGAAAACAACCATTCACATTCACCCTTCAGTAATGTTTCTGAAATTCAGGAAGAAACCATACGGAACATGGAAAATTCCACTCAGATTTGAACCCAAGCAGACCTGAACTGGGAGACAGATGCGCTAACCCATTGGGCACCATGCTACTTTATTATGAACAAGGGCTCTAGTTTTGTGCCCAGTGCAAGTCTAGCACATGGCGCGGTCTAAATGTGCCAGGAGGCATGCTGGCTAGACTAGGATGGCATTTTTGCAGGCACATGCGGCATGCCACAGATTAAAATGGGCATTTTGCGCTGTTGTGGGTGTGAGCACAGCCTACTTGATTTGCTGTCGATCCAAATGGCTCCGCATATTCCCACTCTAATCAGCTTGTGAGTAGCACAGTCCTTGAAACGATATAGTGAAAGTACTTTATAGGCAAACAGCCAATATGATGAAATTGGATTTGTTAATGTTTTAGGGCTATGACATGTTTTGGGGGCAAAAGTACAATTTGTAACCCATTTCAGTTGATTTGGGGCTAGCTGTTTTTAAAAAAGAAATTGTGAATTTTGGGTGTGAGTCTGAGTTCTAGTTTTTACATATATGCATTACATTTATTTCACAAAGGGGTGGTGAGTGCGGCGGGGGGTGTGGGAGGAATAAAACTGTAATTTGCTGGGGGGGGGGTTGTAATGTTTCACTGTCCTCCCCCCATGCAGCCTGCTACAAAACGCTCCTCCAAGGTTACAAGAGGAGGAACCGAGGAAGGAGGGGGGAGATTTGTGAATGAATGTGCAGATTTGCACGCCAAAGTGCAACACCCCCTTCCCTCCTCCTCCCCCCAAAAAAATATTAGGCGGTGACGTTTGCAGCCTTCAATGCTGCGAAGAGGCAGCAGATGCTTATCGGCCGCCTCTGCCGGCGGTGCTCAGTGCAAAGCACAAGATATGGACGCGTTGCGCTGGATGATGCTGAGGAGGAGATGAAGCGAGGAGCCCGCTTGTGAGCTGCCTGCCGCGGGAGTGAAGGTGACTTGATGCAGAGAAGAGGCGCGCACCCCCCGCCTCTTCATCCTCATCGCCCGTTCTCATCCGGGAGCACGACTGGCCCCACTCTCGGGAGGTGGGGTCTGAGAGGACAACCGACTGGCAGCCATAAGACAGGTTCGAGACAAGAGTATAGAAAGAGGACGGTGAAGAGTTGAGAAGAGGAGGAGGAGAAAGGTGGCGGTGGTGAGGGGGGGTGGGGGCCAAGCAGACGGGAGAGATCGTTCCGTATCAGGACCGTTTTATTAGTGGGTGTGTATGCATGAGTTCTGCATCGAATGGGCGCAAAAACCGCCCCAGATCGGCCGGGACCATCTTCCAGATCGGCAAGCCCCTCTACCAAGACCCCCAGCGGCGGGAGAGCACGGAAAGCAGCCGCAGAGCCCAGCGCGCCGTGGCCGAATGCAGGATGGTAGGTAGCGGACTTACACGCGTCCATCCCGCGCACCGTCCTCCAGACTCGTCCTCCTCTTTGTGCATCCTGCACGCTCATGCACATGACACATATGACCACAAATCGTAGCATGCGTGACGTACTGCATTAATATGTGCGTTTATTGTAGTGGGTCAGGGTGGTGCAGTGGTGTTATTTATTTATTTATTTATTTATTTATTTATTTATTTAGATGGAGTTTAAGGGAGGAAGGGTCGTTCTCTAAAACTGCATGAATGATTGTCCATCTCCCCGATGATGATGATGACGATGATGATGATGGTGATGATGATGTGATGTGTAAGACATGTGAAGCATGTCAAGAGAACGTCGTGTAAGGCTGCGTGCAATGAACGCTCTGCAGAGGCGGCACGCAAGTCGAGCAGTTGTCTTTTTCGGGAGTGGGGGGGTGGTGGGGGGGTCTGAAGTGGTGCAAAGTCAACGTACCACGATCGATTATCAACACAGTCATTAAAGCAACCTCTGAGCTATTTGATTGCGGCTTAAAAAAATCAGAATCATGCTGTGGTATGTTTAATAAGAAGGCTACTATTTTTTCAACGTGATTGGTCGTTTTGCATGTACGTTAACATTGTTATTGTAGTTTATGATTTTTAATTGATGAATTGAGTTGTTTATTATAATAATTATGATTTGATTTTTTCCATTGATTATATCGTTTTTTTATGTTTTGTATATTTGCATAAAGATGTGCATTGTCTGGCTGCTTTGTTTGTTCAGTTTATTTCATTGCTGATTGTATTTTACCATTCGTTTTATTTTATTTTAGATTTTGTTTTTTTATTCTTTTGAAAATGTAATGCACTATTCAGAACAATGAGATAGGACATGTCGTTCCAAGTCTAGTCGCATCTGCATAGTCTGCTAAAGATCCAGACAGAAGTTGGAGCAAGAAATAACATCGTTTAATTTTATTTGGTGGCAATGTATTTCTCTTTTTTTCCTCTTAATTCATTTGCAAACACAAAACAATTCACAGTTGAGTTTACGTGTACTGTACTGTAGTCCAATTGTAATGTGCCTATTTCCCCACAGAGTGGCGCTGCTGAGTGCTCTCATCCACTTGTATCTTTGAAACCCTGAAAACAAATTAAGACGCCAGATAGAATACAGTACATACACTGATATGGTCAACAACCATGCATTTAGAGTTTAACGCCGAGCATTATTTCCTTTTTTTAAAATGCAGACTTTTTAATACAGTACAGCTCTTGTTCACTGTTATGTGATTGCCACGCAGATCGTGCAAGAGTTCAACACGCTGGTGGCGCTGTACCGAGAGCTGGTCATCTCCATCGGCGAGATCACCGTCGACTGGCCCAATTTGCGGGGCGACATGCAGAGGACTCGAACCAAAGGCTGCGAGATGGCCAGGGCGGCACACCACAGTCTCACCTTGATAGCAGGGTGAGAGTTGTCATATTTGTCGTGTGTGTGTGTGTGTGTGTGTGTGTGTGTGTGTGTGTGTGTGTGCGCGCGCGTGTGCACGTGTGTTCTTTACATAGCCAAGACAGTGGATCTCAAGCTTTTTTTGCACAATCTAAAATATATATATATATATACTTCCACCATCATTAAATTATACCGTAGCATAGTAGGCCAAGGTGTTCATGAAATCTGTTCATCTGAAATTCTGACAGAAATCATACTTTTTAGGGGTGGAAAATGACTTTAAAAAGTGACCGATAGTGTAATTATTAGAGGGAGGTATTTTTTTGAGGAGTGTAACTGAAAAAAAAATCCTATTCAATGTCAAATGCCACTCCTTGCTTTCACTTTGGGTGATTTAGCGCTCACTCACTCAGTTATCACCTGCTGTAAATTGAAATATGTGCGAAGCTGTTTCAGAGTGTCATAAAAGATGGGGGATGATGGGGGAGCAGCGAGTAAATAAATCACACTTGATGGGGTAGGGGGTTATGTCAGCGCTTTTCATTACTGGTCCTCGGCAAGCTAAGCAAACTCAAAGATGGACAATATCATCAAACAAAATTGAAGGAGAAACTCTGCTGTTAATTTGTCAAATTGATGTCATTTTATGTTTGGTTGAAGCGAGAGTAACGCAGTCCCCCTTTTACGGGAGCACTCATCCCTTTGCTATGTGCTTCAGGCCAGAGGATGGCGAGATTCACCCAGAGATCTGCAGGCTTTTCATCCAGCTGCAGTGTTGTTTGGAGATGTACATCACTGAGATGCTCAAGTCCTTCTGCTTGCTGGGCTCCCTGCAGCTCCACAGGAAAGGTAAACACACACACACACACACACACACACACACATTTGTAAGCCATTTGGGTGATCCTGAAGCAGTGATACCTTTTTTTTTTTTTTTAAACAAAGGACTTTTTCTTTGAAATTGGGAACACATATAGCGTCTTTCTCTGACTCTGTGGTGCCAGGTAAAGATCCCTGTAGCCTGCCATCAGTGGACAGGAAGGCCGAGGAGAACTCAGACGTCCCCATCCTTGAGGACACCTCCTCGTCGCCCAGCGAGGGCCCTCCACTCACATGGCTGGTGGCCACGGACATAGCAAACATTGAAAAGTAGGTCCACGGCGTAGGTTCTTTATCGTTCAATTGAGTGGTTAATATCCATCCAAACACCTCATACAACTATTAACTTGAGATTGCCCTCTATTTATATATGATCAACAAACTGACTTTTATATAAGAAACCATGTAAAATAGAGACAACCAAATATTTCAGTATACAGTTCAACTATTGTGCAAATTATATGAAGACAATTATTTTTCAAATGATGTAAAGGCATTTGTTAAAGAATAACGTTTGCACAAAACAATTGAAGAAAATGTGTAATTTTTGAGCAAATGTGATGCCAAAATAGACACACTTAATATGCAAAATGAAAAGGACAATATCGATTTTTTTTTTATTTTATTTGTTGCAGGGACATGAGGGAAATGAAGAACCTTCTCAGTAAACTCAGGGAGACGATGCCTTTACCACTGAAGAACCAAGGTGTGTTCGGGGTTTGATGAGTAAAGATTTATCATAGTCAACTGTATGTCAGTGACGTCGTTGAAAATTTTCAACACAGTATCGCGGTAGTTCTTACAGGTTTCCTTTTACTGAAGAGATTAGAAAGAGATTGTCTCAATCCTCTTCCATCCTGCATTTTATGCCTACAGAAAGCAATGGCTCTAATTTCATTTTAAGATGTACATTTTTTAGCATGATTTTCGATGTATATTGTGAGATGATAAGTTTGCTAGTTTGGGGACAAAAATGGGATTTGTCTGTAAACACAGAGAGTGTTCAGTACTGATACTTCTTGTACAGTTTTTGTCCTCTGTCTCATCACATTAAAGCATTTTTAAATGTGTTGTAATTATTTTGAAATGCGTTAAGACCTACATACATTTTCAGAAACATTGTGAAATAAAAATGTGTGTCAATTACTTTCTCTGTGTTCTTGTGACTTCTAGACGACAGCAGTTTGCTGAACCTGTCTCCCTACCCGCTGGTCCGACAGAGGAAGAGACGCTTCTTTGGCCTCTGTTGTTTGGTGACCAGCTGAGGTATCAACAAAAACAACATCAAGAGACAACATTGACATGTTCCGTCCTCCACTACTCGACTACTGCCATTTTTCAACACACACCAAAAAAAAAAAATAGCAAGGCTGCCTGCCCATTGTTGGATTTTTCTTCTACAGAAAATAAATGACAACACAATCCCATTGTTTTGAGTCAATGGAGCCAGTTGTCCACTGTTAATTGTAAAATAGAAAATGTGTTCATGCGCACAAGAAACACTATTTTCTTTAACCCTCCTGTTATGTCTTTTTTTTAATGGTCAAAGTGAGCCACTGCGTGTTTAGGCATTGAAAGAATCCATTTTAAAAATATTTAATTAAAAGAGGAAATGAGCAAAAACACAGCTGTATCCCCTTTTTGTTCACATTTTTTAAATACATTGGATTAAATACATCGCAATGAGCTGTCACTTGGCCGATGTTTCGCTTTACGTCACAAGCTACAATTTTGATTCCCTCACAGCTCCTAGAGAAGGCAAAAGAAGAAAGACCATCAATGGCCAGCACACTTTCAGTCAATCATACAAATACAAAATGAAAACACTCTCAAGGAACACAGAGTAGAAACTCACATCCGTTAACTCACTTTGCCACGCACTCTTAAAGGCACACTGTCACACAAATGTACCACAGTGTGGTTGTGTGAGTCTGTGTGTGTGTGTGTGTCAGACGAACGGCTTCATTACACTTTCTAAAACCAATGTATTTCTTGACATTGTTTTTGTTGTTGTTTTACTATGCTTTTTTTATATATATATAACTTCAAGTTGCCAGTGTATATTATTTCATTTTCAAACAGATCAAATCGACCCGCAATATAACAGAAGGGAAGTAAATGTTTGTTCTGTCCGAAACTACATATTGAATAAATGCCTCCTGAATGTTTCAGGATGGCAAGGAAGTCATTTCAATGTGTAGTCCCCTTCAGTAGTTTCTTGTTTTGTCCTTCTCCCTGCTCTTGATTTAGTCTTCCATGAAAGATAAATCGATATCTTAACTTGACAACTTCAAAGTGCAATACTGTATACTGTTTGATACAACGGAGAGCGATAGAACTTTATTTACACGCGCACGCGCGGACACACACACACACACACACACACACACACGCACACACACAAACACGCAATGTATCTTACGACTTGTATATACAGTACACTTCCTGCCCTCTGAGTAAGTCCTTGGTTGTTGCTCAGCATGGCGCCACCTTGTGGACGGTTGTGGTTGTTGATGTTGCTTAGGGCCCCTTGGAAGTACACGAGGATGATGTAGATCATTTTACATTGTTAATAAAACTTTTGTTATGGAAATCACCTGTCGAGTTTATTATTTTACCCTGGAACCTGCACTAGGTGGAGACAAACCATGATTTAAGTCTAACTGCTTTACTCTGAAGTATGTTATCTGACTACGGATGTAATGTTGCGCTGCAACCACTTGCAGGCGCTGTCTGCTGCTAACTTGTTGTTGTGGAGGCATCGCATGTGTGGCACTCTAAAATTTAGACTAAATATCTTAACTTGACAACTTTTAGACTCAAAATTTTAGAGTGTTCCATTTAGAGTCTAATTTGTCTCCAAGTGTGAGTGTGAGCGCGAATGGTCGTCTCTAGAAATTGGTTGTTTGAATATGATATTTTCTTTTCGCTAATTATTGCGAAAAATTATGAACATGATTGTCTTCATATAACTGAGCCTCATTTATCATTTATAGAAACATAATTTAAGTTGAGCAAATTGTTTCTCAAAGTTTGGATCAATTCTTCACAGTAATCATCACCCAATAAGTAGCTCTCATTTTCCAAAAAGGTTGGTGACCCGTGAATTTATAGACAATGATGTGCAGATAGTAATTTACAAAGTATGCCATACGCTTTCATTTTATGACTGATTCTTTCCCCGCAGGTATTTGACTTCAAGCTGAAATATATCAAAATCTCCCAGTCACTAATGCGTTACTGTCATCCCAATACAGTAATTTTGACAAGGATCCTGAGATGTAATTTACTGTCGCAAACACAGGAGGGCAATAGAGATTTAGAATCAATTCACATTGCTTTTATGCACACATTTTGCCGTGACATTAATTCAATGAGCAAGTTTTCAAATCAGAATTTGCACTCACAAAAAAATTCATGTAGGCCTAGATCAAAATATTAGGCTCATGTTTGAAACTATTTTCTTATAATGCGCACATATTTTCAACACAAATCGTTAAATAAAGATCAACAAAAACGTATTAACATTCTAACTCCAGTTTTTAATTTGAAGTTTGATATATTTGTTTGAATATCTGATCTAATTTGAGGTCAAATGTTGTATTTCTTTCCTGCAAGTCTTCCTTTTCTTCTTTGAGCTACAAATGATTTTTTCCATCTAAATGGAAATTATTCTTGGTAGGAAAGTCTTCCTTGTTCCGTCCTATTCCGAAGGAAAGGAAGAATAATAATTCCACAGACAGTTAGAAAATCAACATGGAGCGGGAATGGGAAACAAACACATTCTTTTCAGCTAAAAAGTTGAGTACCTGTCCGGGAGCTTTGAATTCTTTTCCCCATAGATTGTGAGCTACAGACCGATGAGATCAAGCTAGCAGCTACAGTTCAGGCACTTCCCAAAAGTCTCCTTTGTTTAATTGTAGTAATTTTACCCAAAAATGATGGCAGTGCTGTTGAACAGTGCTTTTGTTTTTTTGTTTAGTTTGTTTGTTTTGTTCTGTTTTGTTTTTTGTTTGCTTTTTGTGACAGGTTGTTTAATCTGAGGGGAGACTGGCTGCTAGCACATTCGTCACTATGGGCGGACCACTTGGATCCAATGACTGTGAGCCGGCCATGCGATTTCCATGCTGGAAATCAATTTCAATAAATGGTGATTTCCTTTCAAAATCAGGGGAAAAAAAAATCATTCCCTGCTCTTCACTTACAGACCAATTTGACACTTTTCTCATTGTTGTATTATTTCCTTCCCTCCACATTTTCATTTGCAGCGCTGCTGTCAAAGTCATTGAGAGGTCCAGTGGAATTGCCGCGCCATTACATGCTGTCAGCTCGAGAGCGAGTGCCGCTGAGGCACAGGACAAATTAGAATGGGACAGTGACAGATGATTCTTTTCCCGTTCATAAACAAATCTCGGCTGCCGACAGATCTAGCATTTCTAAGTAATCGATTGGGAGAAGGCGACAAATGGCAAATAATGTGTATTTTTAATATGGCAGCAATGCGGGGGAAGATATAATAATGTTATCGGGCAATAGCAGCGGCATATAATAGAGCCAATTAGGACACATAAGCGCAAGCAAAACGCTGTCAGTGTGTATGCGTGTGGGACAATTGAAGATTTTCCACCATGCTGGAGAGTCAATTTTGAGCCATGCTGAATTCATCAGCCACTATTGTATGGACACACAGTTGAACACACACTTGATTGCTTGTTTTGTGCACCGTTGCCTTGTTATGCATCACCATAAAGGAAGAACCAAAAGACGTGACTAATATCCGCCATAATAAACATACTACTGCAAGATTAATGTAAAATATGACCCAAGGACGATATTATTTTGAGCACTCGTGTGTCTTTTTATTGGGTAAGGCCTAAAGAGGTCCAATATTAGCATTAATGCTTTGTAGTGAAGTGATCGTATAAATGCATTATTTATCATTATCATCATTATTATTGAGCGGCTGAATTGTAAACTACAACCACAATAATGAATTTGTAATGGATGTACCTATAGTTTTATATGTACAACAGTAGTCAGGCAAAGTCTGAGTGGGTCATATTCGGTATCTCTAAAATCACCAGTCATGTCTCAGCGTCTCCACTGTTGTGCTGCGCCTCAGGCGACAATAAGACAACAGGTCGGCAGACCTTGGCCTCCATTAGTGCCGCCACACTATGGTCACATATCCCCCCCTTTTGACCGCCATCTGTTCCCGAAAACGCCGGCCGGGGCGTGCCGGCGAGCAGGTCTCCTCTCTCCACGAAAAGAAAGCGCTTGCGCTCCTGTTGATTCTGTGAAAGTGATGAGTCAGCTTGTGACGCTCGTCAAATGTCCAGCTAATTCCCTCTTTCGAAAACCACAAACCAAATGACAAAGTGCTTCGTGCGTGAGAGGGCATTCTGTGTTGAGTTGATTCAATGCACACCACACACAATGTGAGCAAAACTGCTCAATGGCTGATGGCACCAAGATCCTGTCCAATAGGAAAGTAGCACATTGGTGCCATGGACGTATGTTGAAGTGATGCACCTTGGGAGCGATGCTGGGACGTTTAGCATATTAATGGAAAAATACGGGCGCTCGCAGTTCATTTCTTTTTTCAAAATAAAATTCACGAGCCATTTATTTTCAAGGGTAATGCTGTAAATCGAGATGAAAATGACAAGAAAGCGATTTGAGATCACAGTTTGCGTATTAAAATAGGCAATTAAAAGAAATGTTAGGGTGCGCATCAATGACAAGTTTTCTTGCTATTCACGACGGGGCTCGGTCTCGATCCCTTGTGAACCGATCAGGCAGAACAAGTGAAAACGTTTTCAAACGAGGACAACAAATGAATGTGACGACGCCATTACGTCGGCCCAATTTCAGCATATGCTCTTATCAGGCCCGAGTGAACGTAAGAATGCGAACAATTGCCCCTCATGTCCCCCGCGTGTGCTGTAATGACTTCATCTTGGTCCATTTAGTCAGTAAATATCCACCCTGAATGGCACTGGTAGAAGTTTTACGGTAAAAGTGCACCTCGGTGTCCTGTTAGCTGTTGTTGATCCTTTTAATGAGATGAACAAGAGGCTCTGCTGCTCTTCTTCCGCCTCAAACTCCAAACTTAACCAGAACAAAGCGACACATTGAAATTCTTTGAGACACATCCAGTGGGGGTGCGGATCATAGGCTGGATTACTTTAAAAGTGTCACAGGGTCATGGCAAAGAGATTCACTCAAATTCATCCGGGTTTAGTCAAATCCGGTGTCACAGAAATACCGGCAGCAGTCAAGTCAAATAAGTTGCGAAATGAAGTTGTAGGTTCGGAATAAAAATAAATTAATCGCAGTCATGACATCACGAGGAACTAGAAAATCATCGAAATGTTATGACACAGAGAATAGTCATCGTGTTATAAGAATGAAGTTGTAATATGATCAACAGAGTCGGCTTGCACTCATAAAATGACTAAGTTGTAAAATAAAAAAAAAAATTGTGTCAACTTTGCCCTTGGAAATTACCGGTACAACTTTATTCTCGTTCACATATTTCCACATACATATTTATGCATAATCTCATACTACCATACTACTTATTCTCATTAAGATGACTTTTATCATAGTATCACTATTAAAATGGTCCTAATATGATTGAATTTTGACCTCTACACATTTAATCTTATACATTGTAATTTTTTTTTCTCATAAGATTCCAACAAGTTTAATGACTATTTCATGCTGTCAATGTGCCTGCTACTATTTACTGTTAAAAAAATGGCATTCTTTTTCACCTAATTTGACTTTACCTAAATTTGAAAATAACATTTTAATATTGTGAATTTTTGTCTAAAATGACAACTCTCATTCTTTTTTTTGTTTCCCTTTTTTTTGGTCAAATTAATACTCCCCGCCCCCGCCCTCACATGTCATTATGATTCTCCTTATATTACATTGAAAACATTTCTTCTGTCATGTTTGAGGTTGGTCAAGGGCTGCTCTTTGTCGCTCGAACTCCAATTACTGCACTCCCATCTCCAAAACAGACTCGTTTTGTTTTTTTGGTCAATATTGTTTGTCACCACGTACGCCAAACACGTGTGTAAACAAACAAGCGGTCCAATTTCAAGTCAGCTCTGTTGTCAGCTGGCACGGTGCATTAGATAGTGAATGACATGGTGAATTACATGAATTATACAACACAGTCTGCGCAAGGTCACCCCATGTGCCACCGCTCGCCCACTTCCATTCTCATCACCGTGGTAACTAGGAGGATTTTTTTGGGGGGGGGTTGTTTCAGATTTATAATTTTGGGGGGGAGAGGAGGGCGTCTTGTGCACGTGCTTCAGAAATTCCATCCTGCTTCTAACGGATATGGAAAAAAATAATTTTTAAAAACGCTCTCAGTTTTGCTTTACAAAAAGCGACACATGTCAGGGAGGGATGGCGTTTGGTATTCAGAGCTTTTATTTATCTGCCACTCTTGGAACGATGGTTTCAGTTTTACAACAGCAAAGGACTCTTTTATTGTATTATTCATTGAGTGTTTTTTTTTTTAATACATCAGAACATAAAAGCAATAACAACAGCTTTGACCAGGGAAGACAATAATGACCTCACAACACAATTTGTACGCCCTTATCAAGTCTCTGGTCATTTGTTGAAGTTTCAGCCTTTTGACTGCAATCAGGAATGAAAAATACTGTAAACCCCCAAATCATGTCTTGAAGTCATGCAACTGTAAGAATAGAAATAATAAAATCCAAACGGGACTTGAATATTCAAGTCTACCGCTCATGCACATCACTACCAAATTTGGTATTAAAAAAAAAAAAAAGAAGAACCATAGTAAAGTGGTAAAGTCACTCACTGCTTTACAGTTTCTTGGCAATGTACTCTTGCAATTACAGTATTTACAAACACAATATAAAACATAAAAAGCATAGCGATTTGAGACACAGAAGCGTACAAACCGCGGACTTTTCATCGCAAGCACATGGCACAGTTGACTTTTAAGACACATTCACCGATCCCGAATAGTTTTTGTATAATGGTTGGATGGTCGGGGAGACGAGACAACAATCCTCACAAGGATGCGTTCTCTGCAGTAAGTGCTGCTTTTGCTTCTGTGTGGAATGAAATCACACACTTGTTTTTGAGGTGCCGTATAGCCCCCCCCCAAAATATTTACCGTATTTTCCGCACTATAAGGCGCACCTAAAAGCATTCCATTTTCTCAAAAGTTGACAATGCGCCTTATAATCTGATGCACCTTATATATGGTCAATGATCTGATTTCTTGGACGTGGTATTTTAAATGTTCTGTCAAGCACTTTGTTACAGCTGCAACAGTTGTGAAAGCGTTATATAAACAAAGCAGCATCGTATTGTATTGTGTTCCCTTTAGCATAGCTCCATCTAGTGGATGCTTAACACAACCACAGCCACTATTGCGGCTTCTATTCTATGCGTCTTATAATGCGGTGCGCCCTACATATGAAAACAGTTTTAAAACTCATTGAAAGTGCGCCTTATACTCCGAAGTGCCTTATAGTGCGGATAGTACGGTAGTTGTCACAGAAACATCAAACTTCTTGGAGATGGTCTTATAACCTCGGCATTCAACCTGCTTGTCAATATATTTTTTTGTCTAATCCCCTAAGACTTTCTCGTTCGCTTGCTATAGTCCACGTTTGGTGGTCTGATTCTGAAAAATCCTCACTCGCAACGACAACAAATCTTTTTTGGGGTGCAGGTGAGAGCTTTTTGGCGTATACAGCACCTCGTATTTCTGTCAATGCATTTGTCAACCTTTATTTACTCCTCTACCACACAAGGGGTTTTATCAACACATAATGGAACAACAATTCCAGATCTTGTGAAATTCAGAGCTCTGGAAACAAGCAATAACACCAGATAAAGACACCAATATGCTACCGCTATCTAAACATGTTGAAACAGTGCTGCAAAAATAAATAAATAAATAAATAAATAAACAGCTGACTTGAAATAAGGTTCACCTCTAAAATTGTGTGTCAGTCGAAAGACTACAAAAAGCATGACGGTGACTCATAGACGCTGCAGCACCGCAGTCGATACAGACGCACAAGGAGGAGATTGAAAGCAAAAGCAAACACTGGATAGACTCTTGTGAGCAATATTTTTATACATCACGACTCAGCACCCACCACCAATTCATTCGGAGCCAGCGGACTATTCACAAACAGCAACACCTTGTTGATTTCAAAAGGAGTAAAATCTTATTTGCTTCCCCGAGCCCCCGCAAACTCTCAACAGTTTCAGGTGAGATTTCATCAAAATAAATGGGACATTTTTTTTTTTAATGTGCGAAAGTATGACATGAAATTTTGCTTCATTGAATATTTTGGTGGTTATTTGTGGAAGGAGACAGGTTAAATTTGATCAATAAATCAAGAAAAAAAAATCTACAGTATAAGAATTATGTAATCTAATCCCTCTAATATTGTGGGTTTTTTTAACCAGATGCTCCCAATAAATATATATTTTCAAGAAAATTATTTTAAAAATATATAAATTTATACATTAAGAAAGAAGTAAAGCATTTGTAAAAAAGTGAAAATGTATTTTCTAATTTAGTGATTTTCCTACATCCTCTCAATGGTGTAAAATGTGTTTAATCCACAATTATTTTAAAAAACAACAAAAACTTAAGAATTAAAAATGTATAAGAAATGTTTTACAAGCTGTGCGATCTTACTGTTACACCTCCCACCTTCTGACCTTTCGGATAAATACAAACAAATCAGATTAATAAAGAAATGCATACATTAAATCTAAATAAGTGATGTAAAAAATTTTAAAAATCAAACCTTTATTTCATTGTTTTTTGGGGGGGTCATATCTGAACTATCTTGCCACATACATTCAATGTGATGTGGTGGGTTGAAATCAATAAATAAATACCATAATTAAATATAACCATTAAAAATGAAAAACAGGTTTTGGTTATTTCATTTTTTTCCAACATACTACCAAAATTACAGCATAAATAAAATCCCACTCCCAAATTCACCCCCCTGACCCCACAAAAACACAGCAAATAATTGAATTACAAATAAATATCTAACGTAAATATTTGTTGGAAAAAATAATCTTGTGAAAAGAAATAAATAGATTTTAAAAATATTGAAATTATTATTCGTAAATGAAAAAAAATGTTGAATGCTCTAACATGACTCTTCATTAGACTGGCTTCCCTCTGGCGGGTGTACATTTCAAATATTTTACACATGACCTTAGTAATCAGAATCATCGAAGAGAACCAGAAATGCCTGATGAGGAACATACCGAATATAAAATGCTTTACATGTGTATAGTGAAAGCGGTCATTTTTACAGCTCGGGTGGCGTATCTCACTTAAAAGAGGGGACATTTTTGGCCCCAAATTAGCACTGTCACACCATCGAACTCACCGTCGCAACGTTTCTTCTCTCAAACCTCATCTCCGTGTCATTCACCGTTTCACTCTAGCCCTAAATAAAGTGGAAGGAGCAGCACATCTCCTCTGAAACAAACGGCAAGGAGAAAAGAGGCAGAGCACAGACCAAGACGGCCCCCCCGCCCCCACCCACCCACCGGCGGGTAGCAGGGGTGTGACCGTGCTCGATGGCGACACCTCTGACGGCTCTCAGGTGGCGTCGTCATCATCTTCGTCATCCATGTGGTAGTTGAGGGTGATGACGGCGCTGATGAACTCGCCCAGCTCAACAAAGTCGGCGGTGATGATGTTGATGCCACTCTCGCCGGGCCTCTGCGACCGGATCCACTGCATCATTCCCGGCAAAGCCCTGCGAAGCACATGACCAAAGATGAGACCGTGACGTTTACTTTGTTGGGCTGAGCAAAAGTTTCTTCACTGTGGTGATGTTTCTTTTTCTTCTTTGTGGTGTTCCCCAGGGATTAGTTGTTGGGCCAGTCAAGATTTCTACTTGTATATTAATAACATTTGTAGGGTCTCAGCAATATTGAAGTTGTGTGTGTCGGGAGAGGGAATTCCTGTCTGCGCTTTTTCCTGTATTTTTACCACGTGGAATATAAAAAACACAAAAAACGTTTTCACTTCACCGATCTTAACTGATATTTTGTACACCTTCAAGATGCTCTTGAGCCGTTCATGCATACAGATACAAACAAATAAAATGAAAATCTACACTTTTATCTGAGCCACATCAATATTGTATGTGTCCTCCCACAAGGGCAGTGTTGATGTTTTATCGTTATGTTTGAATAACATTGCCCGTACAACCCAAGGGCAAGGCTGCACAACTGCTGGCAGGTATTGTGAAGCTAAATGTCAGCAGGCTATTTAGTTTTCGACAGAATTTGATGAATTTCTCTCGAGAACAGCGTCCACGCGCTCTCACCTTTCTGTGATTGTCTCTCGGAGTCCGCTAGCCACACCCTTCATCACCGTGCTGGCCTTCGGTGTGAGGACCACCTGGGAAACAAAGAAAGTGCCCTTCCTCCTGCAGGAAACAAGCAGTCCATCATCATTTTTGTTCTTTTTTTTGCATTTTCAAATATGCTTTTGTCTTTTTGCAAAATTTGGAAATGTTCAGTTTGGCTCGCAACATAAGAGAGTGTTGTGGTCCATTTTGCAGAAAATGACAGCGATGTGATCATACTGATCAAATGATGAATGCACGCACACACACACACACACACACACACACACACGCACACGCACACGCACACACACACGCACACACACACACACACACACACACACACTGAGAGTCTGCTTGCTAACCTGCGGTCAGTGACAGAGGCCTGGAGGAACTGAACCAGCTTCTCTGGGTCGGTAGTGTTGGCCCATGGGGCGGGCATCATCTGGCCGGGCCAAAGAAAGGGCACCTCCAGGGCCATAGGGTGATGGTAGAAGACAAGCACCTGGTACTCCCTCTCCCACAGATACTGCAGACTCAACTGAGGACACGGGGACAGAATAATGAATGTAAAAATAGATCTTTATCAGGTCTTTAATCTGAAGTCTTACTTGATACTTAGAGTAGATATGCAGTACACATTAAAATATGTTATTATATTATCAACCCATCCATTTCTCCTCACAATGGTCACGGGTGTGCTGGAGCCTGTCCCAGCTGCCTTTGGGCAGTAGGCGGGGGACACCCTGAACTGGTTGCCAGCCAATAGCAGAGCACACAGAGACGAACAACCATTCATGCTCACAGTCACACCCAGGGACAATTTAGAGTGTTCCATTAACCCGCCATGCACATTTTTAGAAAATGGGAGGAAACCGGAGAAAACCCACGCAGGCACGACGGCAACAACGTGCAAACTCCACACAGGAAGGCCGGAGCCGGAATCGAACCCTGTACGTCTGCACTGTGAGGCGGACATCGTAAGCAGATGTCCACCGTGCTGCCCTGTTATCAGATATTATATATTATAAATATATAAGTGTATACTGTATACAGCTCTGAGGAACGGGAGACAAAGGCTTGATTTTTTTTCCTTGATGATTTTTTTCCTAATTCAAATTTAGCAGGGTTGTGAACAACACTCTTCCTTGTGCCATGTCAACAGACTTTTATTTTCACTTAACAGGGACTTTAAAGAGTTCATCGTAATTAGAGACATACCTCCTGGGCAAAGACAACTGGGCAGAGCTTGTCTCCAAAAACGTCCTTCAACATGGTGACCAACTTCTCGTGGTGCAGGTTCTGTACGCCATAGAAGTGGTTGAAGTCCAGAAACACCACTTCTCTGGCGTGCGATGACAGGAAGCTGCTGATCTGCTCCAATCCTTCTCTGACCTACAGAAAACACACGTACAGGGAAGTCTTTTAAAACTAGGGCAGACCGCTAATCATAGTTTGAATCAGCAGAAAATTACACACCGGAGCAATCCGCCTCCTGCAGTTGCTTGACGAATCATGCATTATTCATTAAGAAAATCTTGAAAATGTGCCCTGTTTTTTTTGGGGTGGGGGGTGTTACATTTAAATGGACATTCTTGGAAATCTACGGAACTGCAACACATATTGCAATAAGTCATCATAAGTACAATAAGTATGCTCCAATGTGGACCAAAATCTCTGGCCAAAGTGTGAGCAGCGTATCTCTGGGCAGGAGGATGAGGATGGAGGGTCATGACAGCCACCAGTGAGAGTGTTGGTGTAGTTGTAAAACCTTATTTACAGCACTGTAGGCAATATTCCCTGTATTCCGTTAGCGAGACCTCCTCCATTGTGACAAAACATCTCAGCGTTTTAACTTGGCAGTGCTTACACAACACAAAAGGGCCGATGCATTTTGGAGGGGACTGATTGTTTATATTGGAAAGGAATTTAGTTTTGACACATGTGTAAATTGTTTTGGGAGATATATGAGCCTTTGCAGGTAATCCGTGGTGTTGTGCTGAACCATCCGAATTATTTTGGGCAAAAGCAAAGCAATTGAAAAGCATCTTTGCAATTTTGCTGGACTCCTTATATGAGAAAGGAATCTAGTTTGAAGCATGTGTGAACAATTTTGGGAGGGATATGAGCTTTTGCGAAAGAGCTATATTGTTGCGCAGAGCTGTAAGACTGTTTGGCCAAATGACCTTTTAGCTTTAAGAATGTCATCTCTGTTTCAAGAAATTAGCCAAACCAATGGAGAACAACTGCAATACAATAACATTTCGTTTAATGCTAAATTACAAAGTACATATAACATGTTTTTTGTATAAAATAAAAATAATTATGATAATGAATTCAAATGACGTGTAGATCGGCTCCATTTTATCCATCTTTTAGTTAAAAAAGTAGGACCTGAGCTTGGAGAAAAGATGACAGCTGGTAAAATGTTACATGTTCTTCCTTGGCCCATGTCACAAATGTCTATAAAGCTTCAGAGAAATATTTTGGGTCATCATGCTCACAAGCATAAACTAATGGCACTCAGTGGCATGCAAACAACTGGCAAAGCGCAAAAATCTAAATTTGGATCAGCATCAAATTGGGCAGGTACAGTATATACGTAGATATACATCTGCTCAGTGTGCCCACATTCCCCATATTCAGTGTTATTCACTGAAAAATTAGGTTAAATTTCCTGTTGAGGAATATCAAATGGTCATAAAACAGATTAGAATGTCACACGGCAGCGCACAGATGACCATTTGTCTTAATTTGACTCAGCACCAAATTGAACATCTTCATTAGGAGTCAAGCTTTCATTACTGGGAAATAGGATAAAATGTCAAGGTAGTTATGAAGGTTGATTTTGCATAATCATTCTCACTTAACAACCAACTCCTTGGCAGAGGTTTCATTTCATGCTCGACCTGATGATATCAAAATGTTTAAGAAGGTGAATAGCTTGAAAGCTAGACATATGGAGATAGGTGGACAGACAGGCACACATATAAGTAGACAGATAGATGGACGGATGGACAGAGAGAGAGAGAGAGAGAGAGAGAGAGAGAGAGAGCCGTAGATAGCTCGGTCGATAGATCGAGGTACATAGCTAGCTAGGTAGCTAGCTAGCTAAATAGCTAGCTAAAAAGCTAGCTAGCTCGATAGATAGAATGCTAAATAGATCTGTTTTACTTGTTATCTTAATTTTTGAGTGATAATATATTTGTTCTGTTATTTTGTTGCGGTACTTTTAGATTTGCATTTTTCAGCCCAAACATGTTTGAGAGATTACTCGTGTTGCCGTGGTTTGCCTCTCCTTCTGCAATTGGGACTACTTTACTACATTATCATGACCCTGAAAATGCTCTTCATTACAAGATTGACTGATATATGGTTAAAAGGTGGACTGACCGTGGCACTAAAGAGGCCGTGCGCAAAGAAGAGCTCGTTGTCGGGGTCTCGCGGCTTGGTGGAGATGCGTAGGTCAAAGAAACGGACGCCAGCCTCCAGCTGGCTGTTGAAGTTCATGGTCTGCGTGGCTAACCACTTTCTCATCAGCTTCTTGGCCACCGTGCCGAAAACCGACACAAAGTTCTGCACCGTCTCAGGCTGCTCGGGGCCCACGGGAGACGCCTCGTCGATGTAGAAGCTGAAGGAGTCGTGGGAACCTGGAGGTGACACACACAAACACACAGCCTTCAGAAAGGATGTTTTGTTGTACTGTATTTGTGTGGCCTGCGCTGGGATGAAAGCGTGGGGTTAGAACCAGCCTGGCACCATGGCAACAACTTGTCTGAATAACAACATCAGGGTTGTTAAGTCATGAACCGAAACAACTTGAAAGCATTTCCAGCACATCAGCATCCAGAAAAGAATACATTACAACAACCATCCTCGCTTCAACTTCCTTATATTTTTCATCATAGTCCTCTAGCTATAATAGACCTTGTCAATGTTTGTGAAGATAAGCATTTTCTCCAAGCAGACATCATAGAAAACATTTAGTTGGGCTGTCTATGAGTATTTGAGCAAAACGCAACAGCTAGCCTTAGCTAACGTAACTGGACCCCAATTGCTCCATCTTTGTTCCCTTCACTCCAGCAAGAGGTGAAGCCATTTCATTCTCAAAGATGTCGGCTGAATTTCTGATCATGAAAATCATTACTCTCGTGTTATGGTCTGAAGGTTTTGTGTCCTGATATGACTTAATGGAGTGTGTGTGTGTGTGTGTGTGTGTGTGTGTGTGTGTGTGTGTGTGTCATGTTACACAAACCAGACACATTGTTTTATCATCCGCCTGCTTGTTCTCATTTCTGCAATCGATTCTCCATCCTCTTTTTTTTTCGTCGCATCCGAGGCCTGTTCAGTCTCAAGCAGTAAAAACACGTACACGCACATGCACACACTTAACCAAACAGAAAAACACGCAGAGCCAGAATGAAGCCTCTAGTCCGGCGTGCATGCTGTGGCAAGCTTTTTTTCCAAGAGGTTTTGAGACAAAGCAGGATTGACAGCTGGGGCGGGTGGGCACCGCAGCCAGGGTCATGTCGTGAAGCAGAGCATGACCCCAACAAACTTGAACAGCTGGAGCTAAAGGTACCGCCGGGAAGGATTTATCTTCACTTTTTAAGGGCCGTCCAACTGAACAGACAAACAATCAGACTGCAATTCAACATTTTCACTGCTTCTCCAAACTCTCATCCATCAAATGCCTTGCTAATTAAAATGCATGCATAAGGATGCTCATCAATCCTCCTGTCCTTGAGTGTTTTGAAAAGCGCTTATAAATGAAAAATGTTGAGTGTTCACCATTTTATTTATTCAAGTGGTTGCACGAAATAAAATGATCCGGATCCAGATCTTTTTTTTTTCTCCAAGTAGACTAGACAACTACTTGAACATAATCCGCCTCGTGATGCTAGTAGACTAGTTGACGACTTCAAAAATGTATCTGGCTCCAGATGATTTTTATTTTGTGCAATCACTTGACACAATCAAATTAAGTAAATACAGTTCAACAAAAACTTTTTTTCCAGTGTCAATAGATGAACAAAGATATATTATTTGGCGTGATAAACAATGCTTGGACCAGTGAAGTGAATTCGTATATGTACATATTCATAAACAAGAGACTTGCAACACATCTTCCGAACAGATTGTAATAGATTCAAAATTGCTCCAACCCTTCAGGCAAGGAAATAAAGCTGCATTACAAATTAAGAACGCTTTTAAATGTGTATGTCATAAAGCTTGTGCATTACGTTGCCATGCAGAAAAACACACACCGTCTCAGTGGGACATCTTTAACCCTGGAGGGTTTTACCATCTTGCCAAACGGTCCTCAAGAGCACAGAGATGCACGCTGGAGTTGAGTAATACTTGTGAGGATGAGCGAAAATGAGGAGAGAAGATGAGATGAGGGGAGGAGATAAAGAGGACATGAGAGGAGGAAGTGGAGAGGATTTAAGGAGATGATGACATAAAATTTAAAAATGGAGTTTAAGAAGACGAAGAGAAGACAGGGGGAGGGGCCTGTGGGGGCAAGAAGGAGATGAGAAGCAGACGGAAAGAAATGGGTAATGTCTAAGAGAAGATAAGTGCAGTGATAAGAGAAGATGGTGAGAGTGGAGGAGATGAGATAAGAAATGAGGAATTTTAAGAAATGCGGAAAAGAAAATGACGGGGATAACTGTGGGTCGCGAAAAGGGGAATAAGGAGAAAAGATGGGAGGAGAGAGGAAGGACGAGCGAAAGGAAGGCATTTGAGCAGAAGAGAAGAGATGAAATGAGAATGGAAGTTATGAGGAGGTGATTCGGAAAAAAAGTACTAAAGGAGAGTAAGTGCAAGTAAATTTTTGTCTACTCGTCCCAGTGCAACCGGAATGTTTTTGGGGGGGGCGGGGCGGTGACAAACTTCTCAACACTTTGGCCCATTTATCAATAATAAAGTGAGCAGGGTGACTCAATTTTCTACTTGCGGGTGGGAACATTTCAGATTAGCTCATTCAGTACCAGCCAATTCTGGACCAAGTCTGAAAAGACGTTTAAATACGTCTTTGGCAGTGAATGAGTTGGGGGCAAATGCGCAAAAAAAAAAAAAAGTTGGTCACGTGTGTTGGAGGAGGGAAACATTTAAATACATGCGGAATCGCAGCCCCTGAGGGCCGTAGTTGCCCACCCCTGATTTGGAGCATACTAAGGGAAAAGTGAGGAAATGAGGAGATGAGAGAAGGGAATTATGCGAGGAAATGAAGGGATAAGAGAAAACAAGGAGAAAAAGGAAGCGTGCGGAATTAAGGAGGGTATTTCTTGAAATCTGAGAAGATGATGAGAGGAAACTTGGGAAGGAAATGAGAAGACAGGGAGGAAAGGAGACAAGGGGAGGATTGAAGGGAATGAATTTGGGAACTGAGACGGAGTGGAGCATATCCACTGAGCAGGATTGAAATCCAGCATGTGGACATCCATTCCCTTCAATCTCCCTTTGTGATTTCATCCCGCTCCCAGCCTAAGAATAGCTTTGGATGTGCACACGGCTACCTGGCTGGACTGTCCTTTATCGCTTTTTTTCCCCTTCCAAAACCACACACACACATGCTGCCCGTGTTGCGACTGGACTTTTAGAATCAAGACAAATGCCCTCCTGCTAGGAAACGCAATTAGCCGGCAGCACCGTGACTGAGGGCGCCTGTGTAGCAAATCCATACAAAATCATTTTCTGCTCGCTCGCAAGACATCTGGATACAGGATTTAATCAGGAATGTTTGCAGAATTGCCAACAAAATAAAATAAAAAGAAATATGCTTCGATTCTATTTTCAGTCTCTCCAAACATCTCGGCGCACCGGTAACTGATCGGCATCATCCTCCTTGTTTGGGGATTAAGAGGCAACCGAGCGATCCAGTCAAAGGATTTAAGTCTCCGCTTTCGGAGGAAGCTGGAAAGACACCAAATACTCCCTCTGCTTCTGCGGCTACTTCTTTGATCGCCTCGGTTTGTGTATTTGGACCCAACTGACTGACTGACTGTCGACCAATCCATGGTGCACCCCACCTCTCGCTCAAAGTCAGCTTGGATAGATGCCAGCTCACCCTTGACCTGAATGAGGTCAAGAAAAGATGGATGGATGCCCGTGCTATTTATTCCTTCTTTATCTTTATCATTTTAGCTCACCGGATTTGGAGCCCCTTTGGTTTAAAAATGACTCATTTAAATACAAATGTGGAAGAGAATGTTGCACTTCCAAATGGAGGCAACGTCACTTTTTGCGGCCCTGTCCAAAACAACTGCTGTCCATTGTCATGATGCCGGATTGGTTTCATGGTGACATAAGCAAATCTAAGTGCACGCAGTATCTGGCAGCATATGGCTGAGTTGAGGAGTGCGATGATGCCACTCTGTTGCCAAACAGCGAAACAGCCTGTGGTGGTTTGCATGGGCTGCCAGGGTAGCACATCTGTGCATGCGTCATCCATCTTTATGATGAGCAATTAGTGAGGATCATTATGCATGTGTGCTTTTATTGACTCCTGAATTCCCTCAGATGATAATTCTATGTCATGTCAAAGAGATGATACAAGCTCGGTGTTCCCGCTCCTATAAGGTAATCTTCCCGACAGATTTTTCACACTGGCAGCGGCGCAAATCAGGTTGTTTAATGATGAAGTCCCGCAGCACATTTGTCATTGTCTCTGTTCGCTCACGTCGGCCTGACCTTCGGGGCTTTAATCGTCATGCGATCATTCAGTCTGACGGGTTGCAAGTTTCTAAATTTGATGCGGCAAAAGCAGCTGTTGTTGTTGTTGTTTAGGCCACAATGTCAATTACAAAGAAGTGTGTAAATCTGTTCTCGTCGTGTTCAAGAAGAGATTGGACATTGTAATTTATTGTAGGGCGGTAAGGCACCTGGAATGTGTTTTCTTAAATAAAATACATCAATAAAAATGACTCAATGATTTGATCAAAAGGCATTGCAGATCAAGTCGAATGAAAAACATGAATACAAGTCAAAAAACGGTTTCTCATTGAAGTAAAAAGTTAAATCTAACAGATCTGTGTTTAGGTAGATTGGGGTGTGCAACTCTTTCAATAGGAGACGATTCGATATGTATCTCAATATATGGGGGCAATACGATTCAGGGAGGGTTCAATGATTTGATCTGATGCAACAACTTTCTTGTTGTCATTTTACGATAAGAACGAATTTGGGAGTACTATAAAATGTAACAGTTCTTTCCAAGGCATATCTCTCTGATAAAAGACGATTTGATCTCGATATATTTTAAAGTGGAACGCTTTGGTTAGGTTCGGTTCGATGCACTCACTGATTTTCCAATTCAATTTTTTTTTTACCACTAGAGGGGGAGCCGATGCACCATTAGGACACCCCACGTTGAGAATCACCGCTGTAACTTCAGATATAAAACATCCTTCCATCGAAAAGCGGGAATAATGGAGCTTTCGGAGGAGCCAAAACAGCCTTGTTTGTTGCTGTCTGACCCAATTTGGGTGCCGCCTGAATCGAACCTGGACACAATCAGTTTTCCCTTTGGGGAAAAATTAAACTATCAACTATCCAATTGCTGCACATGGTCGCTGCTAAAATAGAATTCTCCTCGGATTGGGAAATCTTGACAAATAACCTCTGCCAAATGTGCAAACACAAAACGCAAGATGAGTAAGCATCACAATGTGTTTATACAGAACATGGATCCAAACGGAGGTGGTGTGTTTGAGGAGAGCATCTGAGTTGCACCCCGCCACCAACACCCCCCAAACCCCCCTTAAAGTGGCAATGAGGAAGTAATGATAGCTAATTAAATGGGACAGAGCATGTTCGCATGCTGATCGCTACCTCGGGTGCGTCTCAACCGGGCCACAATGAGGCGTGTGATTCAGCAAATTACTGGCATGACTTATGACACGTCAATGCTGGTGTGTAGCACATGTCTGATAAGCAGTGGCGGCCAATCTAACTTCCTTTGCAAATCAAGTGATCAGGAAAGTAACTAAGTTACTCGTAAAGCAAGTAATCTGTAAAGTCATTACGTTACTTGAGCAAAATAACTGTTGCAGCACTGACGAGTGTTGAATGCCTTGATTCCGGACTCACCCGCCAGACCTATGTCATGCGGACCCACGCGCTACGCAAAACCGAGTGAAGCGGTGACTTATTGGCACCAAAGCCGCAGCAGAGTAGAAGAGACTCTTCAGAGAAAGTTGACTGTTTATTACACACAGCGGCACTTCGTTTTTTTCAGCCCGTGACTCACACGACAGACAATTGAGCACATACTGTACGTTCTACAGGAACTACTTGAGCGAGACCAAAGAGTTGAGTGGGGCGGGTTCTTGACACCCTACTCGGGTTTTGGACATGTACACACATCTGACAGCTGGATTTGATTTTCCACCACTTTGGAGTTTCATTGTATATACTTGGTGATTTATATTTATTTATTATTCATTCAAATTTGTTAGGCTTGTTCACAACACTTCTCTGTGGTCTGTCAAATTTATTAGACTTTCTTTTGCAAAATTCTGGGAATTCATGGAAATTTGCCAAGATTCAGAACTGAATATATTAAATGTCGGTGCATGCGTATGATGATTGAGCCCTGGCACAAATAGTGAAAATCCACAAGTAACTGGCACCCCTTAAATACTGCCTATAGAATAGAGTGCTTTTTCTATTACACAAAGCCAGGTATGGTCTTGAAGGATTCATTAAAACTAACACTTCATAATTGTTCCTCTGCCCCGAGATGGCACCAAAGTAATCGTTTTATTTTAGTTTAGGCCTGATCACAAAAAAAACAGCAAATAGGTGAGTTTTTCTGCACCACAATGTTTTCCTGTCATTTCTTTTGAGTTCATGTCATCTTTGATCTTTGTCGAGTGCATGTCACCACAAACTGGTCCCGGGGCAGTTGGGAGATTACGGGAGAAAGCCAGAATACAAACCTCACACAAGCATGGAACTCCACACAGAGATTCAAACCGTTTCCTGACTCTGAGTCAAACATGGCGACCATAATGTGCTGCCTTTACTTGAAAACACAAAATAAAGCACAGCAGCACGGACGAGTGAATGATCAATCTGCAGATTGCTGTAATGGCTTCATAATATTAATTGACTTATGCGTTGCATAAAGGGAGGGCGGGGGGGGTTATGAAGACCTGTGCACTCATTGCACATCCAACTTCTCTTCATCTGTTTAATTTTTTTCCCCCCCAGGAGTGAGGTGAGTGGATTTATTCAAATGTGTGTGGCTACCACGCCTTTGGGTACATGCAAAACTGTATCATGTGAATCTTCTATTATGTTCGTATTTGTGACACCAATATTATTCATATAGAGAGCATATATTTGACTCTTGCCGCAGTTACCATTTATATCCACAAGATTAAAGTATCTATCATCCATCCATCCATCGAATGTTGAAAAAAAAAATCCAAGTCTACGGTATTAGTGAAAAGGCTTAAATTTGTCACGTTGCGCAACATGTCTTGCACAACCAAAAAGAGACTTCCGTTACGTTCTCGGTTTACAACAGCGTCGACATACGACATTCCGAGAGGTTACGAACGGCGTTCGAGCAAGACTGTGTCTTCTCATAACACAAGAATACGACGCCTACAATACTTTATGTGACCCGTTTTCATTTCTGTCATTTTATATGAATGGACGATAAGGGATTTTTCATGCGAATATTTATTGTTTGACTTTTTGACTACGGCGTAGCGTAGGATAGTGATGGTGCCGATTTACGTACGCGTTGATCGTAAAGGACCTCCTGTAGAATGTGTCCAAATCTTCCAACCACACATCCACACGCGCGGGCAAACGCATCCGATGAAGCACATGGATTTACTGACCGGGGATGGCCAAGTTGGTGAGCGGGATGCTGTGCATGCTCTGCGGGAGACTCGACATCCAGTCGGCGAAGCGCAGGTCACTACTTCTCCCGTGAGACGAAGCCATGCCGCCGCTGCAGCCGCCACCGCCGTTCTCAGCACACGCTTCTCTGGAACCAGCTTGACTCGATGCCTACCAGTCTGCCTGGTTGGATGTGTGGATGGATGGATATAGTGTGCGCTCCTCCTCCGCCTCCTCCTCCGCCCTTTCTGGACGCACACGCACGCTCCAGACGCAAGTTAAGCGACAGTCCACATCGCGCACACACACACACACACAACCCCGGGCGGTGCACGTCTGCGGGTAGCACAATTACGATGATGGGATCGTCTTCCGAACTGGACTGAATGTGCAAGACATTATCACAGTTAACAGGTGCGTGGAGCAATAATACTTTGTAATAAACGTTACATCTCAAATTCTTCAAATTAACTTTATATCGGATTTGGAATTCCTGAAGAAAAAACGAAAAAAACATTTTGATTTTTTCCCCCCCAACCTATAAGAAAATGTTCAATATGGCTCCACTAGTCGAAACACGGTATTCTGATTATTGTTGTGTTTGTGGAATATGAATGAAGTGGTAAAATACACCATGTTTATCCATCTCGGGTGGCGGCCATTTTGCCACTTGTTGTCGACTAAAAATGACATCACAGTTGCTCACAGTTCAACTTGCCGAACGTCACTTATCTGTGGTTATATTGTTCTTGTTTTGGTTGTAAAGTGTCCTTGAGTGTCTTGAAAGGCGCTTATAAATGAAATGTATGATTATTATTATTAACCAAACTCAGAAAACAGGTGAGCCATGATTGGTCGTTGCCTGCTTTTTGCCAACATCTTGGGCCATTCCCCTTTGCACGACTGGAATCGTCCAGGGACCAGGGTCCTTTCCTCTGCACCCTCCAGTTGACCTTACTCCGCAGGTTTTCGATGGGGTTGAGGTCTGGGGACTGAGTTGGCCATGAGAGGTCCTTGATTCTGTTCTGGTGAACCATTTCTACAATTTCCAGTATAAGAAAAGAGGTGTATCAAATAAAGAAATACATTGCAAAAACCCTTCGAATTGCCAAAGACATTACCATTGACATCCTGAGCAAGCATGTGTTACTCAGACGTGTATTCCATTTGATGAACTTTATATGCACTGTATGTAAAATTTCCCCTTGAGGGATATTAAAAGGAGTGTCACTTTGAAGTCATATTCGAGTGACTCATGTCCAAGATGTACAGTTAAAGGTTACATTAAACCTCATTAAATAAGAGACAAACATGATCAACGGCGGCTTTGACGAGTATAAAAAATGATGTGCCTCATAAAACTTCCAATGTTCACGACCTAAATTGTGACAGGCTGCAATAACGTGCTGAGCGACTTCCAGCCAGGTCTCCTGCACGGTGATTCCAAAATGCGTTCTGGCAGCTCATGGTCACCCAAAGACCAGAGGAAAACTGTTAATATTGTTTTAGGCTTTTAATGACATGCGTCATGAGCAGTGGTTTTGGATGCTCATTAAGATGACAACAGTGACTCAAAGAGGAAGAAACCAGAAACCGCATAAAGCCACGTTTGGTTTGATTTAACTTGCTCCGAGGACGTGGGAATTTACTGTGTCTGCCCCTCTTGTGTCATATTGTGTTTAAAACAGAACAATGTACATTGAAAATTGTTGGGCAGCCAGGATAGAGACATGCGTACCAGTAATACAGCACAAGAAATTCAATTTCCATTGACAACAGTTTTCCTGTTGTCATCAATACTTTTGCTTTGTGGCGGCATCACAAGAAAAGAAAAAAAATACAAGTAATTCATTCTTTCGACCCTCATTGCACTGATGTCTCACAAAATTTGCTGCAGTCTCACAAGAAATGCCAACATCCCACGCAAAAAAAAAGAAAAAAAGAAAGCATTCCAGGTTTTTCTGACATTTTAACCCTCTAAATGTGTCACTTTGTTTCCCAGCACCGCCGCGCTAACTCGGTTACAATATGCAGGCTTAAGGGGGCTCTCGTAGATTTACGAAGGGGCGTGCTGGATTAACATCAACAGCCGGCCGCCACAGGCCCTGTCACTTTTCGTCTAGATTTTCCGCTTGATGGACTAACCCAGCTGATCTTCTTCAACCCAAAATACGCCCGTGGGGCAAAATTCTTACAGTTACGTAACCGGCCTCAGGTAACGCTACCGCCTCTCGACTCGAGTGAGGCAATCGCATGGGGAACATGGACGTGAGCCCAACGTTCCATTTATAGAAGACACCGACCTGAAGCTCTTTGCGTTACTTTCCGATTAGGAACACCTGAAATAAAAAATCAGCTTATTCAATTAAAAAAAAAAAAAAGCAACACATTTGTTCCACAAAGCAACCAACAGCACCTTTTATTGCTTGAAGGGAAGAGCAGATTTATGAATATAAGAAAAACAAACAAACAAACGAACGAAGGCGTCTTCATGTTTCCTCTTGTAGTCTTGTCCAAAAAGTAACAAAACGCTGTTTTACCTCGACATGGTCAAGTTTGAGTTTACATCAACATTTCATTCATTGTATGCTGTGTGAGGACCTGACAAATTGTTTTAAAACTCCTTTTTTTTCAGTAAAAAGTTGATTCTACAGTAGCTAGGACTCCGGGAATTAAAGTTATTGCACCATAAACACTAGAAGAGTTGTATTTGACTAACGAGAACATGAAAATAACATTGTAATACTGCAAAAGGTGGCTGCAGGATTGATGAGTCGCAATGTTAACAACCAATTATACAGATTTCAAGTGAAACTGAAGTTTAAATGGAAAAAAAAAGCTTAATCAGGTAGAAAGGCAAAGAAACGGTAAGAAATAAAGCAGATGTTGTGAAGCGATCACACGTTTCTGTACTGGTCAGGGAATCGACAGTGCTGCTGTTTTGGTTAGCAACAGAATTCAAACAGGTTCTAGAAGTGAAGTATTCAACATTCATGTGTGTAACTGAGATCGGTTTTCTCCCGAGAAGCTTATGGGAGGAGGGTGTTTATTTGCCTTTTGATGGATGATGCAACCGGCTTCTATGATGGAGGGACGGCCACAGTTGGGCGGATTAAATTTTGAAGCCACTCGCAAACTTACAGCAGCAGGCTTCTTGTTGGATAAGAATTCTTGCCGATTGTTCAACTCGAGCTTACCGAGAATCACTTCAACATCACTTTGGCCTTCATTGAGGATATTAGAAGAGAGATGGATTCATTTCTAGATTTGCTGCATGGGTCTCAGTTTGGGGGACACCTAGAAAGTGTCAATTAAAAAAAAAAAAAAAAAAAAGATTAGTCAAATGATCCATGAGACTATTTCATCATGTTTCGAAGGACTGACCTCAAAGTCGGTACCAGTGCACCCCTTGATGTCTTCTGGAGTGATTCCCTCCCACACTTCTATGAGAGTCAGCCCTTTAGCCTTATCCACATCAAAGACGGCCTGAGTGAAGAGAAGCAGGCGTTACGGAGAAAAAAAAAAGAACCAAAAAACCCACCATGGCAAGGCAGGATAAAAATGAAATTTTTTGTCGTTTTGTTTAGTAGATGCACTTGAAAATGCAGAACAGGAAGCTGGGGGGGGCTCGATAGTTAAGGGGGCCTTCAAGCTCTGGAAAAAGAATTCAAATCACACGAGGATGGAGACAAGACCTTCCAGGTCAGCCATGCTGAGAAACCCCGGCTTGTGTATGTGTTTGCGTGTGTGCCGCTGAGTGTGACGCAGTAGGTAAGCAATTAATTGCGGACAACATGAATCATTAAATGGATGAGACAAGTTGCCAACAATCGTCATCGATGCAGCTGCTTTGCTTTTTTTTTCTCATTTCCACTTAGCCCACTAAAAATATTGATAATGATATTTGGCAGGGCGGCCCGGTGGTCCAGTGGTTAGCGCGTCGACCTCACGGTGCAGAGGTACCGGGTTCAATTCCAGCTCGACACAAATGTCATTTTTCACTTTTGACAGTAATAGCTCACAGCAAATGGAAACTTACCGGCTCAAGAAATTAGAATTTTACAAAAGAAAGCAAGAATATGATATTTTTTTTTTTAGATAGAAATTGTGAAGCAATTTGCTTTGTGAAAAGTATTTGTGATAATGAATATACTATATATGTGACATTCACTTTTTGAATTCAACTATTGAGAAAGTGAACTTTTCTACATCTTCAAACATAAAACTGCTAAATCACAGTCTCAAAATACAACCCCCCCCCCAAAAAAAAACTGAGCCTCCATTTCAAACACATTCCCACGTGGAGGACGTACTTGAAGGCCACATAAGATACTTCACAAATAGGAGCGCAGAAGACAAAGTGACCCGAATCCTGTTGCTTTCTCCCAGCGGGGAGTGACAGGCCGAGGCCTCATCCACACAAAGCCCGTCACGGTTCAGCTCATTAGATTCGTGCGCGGCAGGAGGCTGACATCTCACTCCAAAATAGCAAGACAGATGGAACGGCATAGGGAGTAGGAGGATACACAGACATGGGCACCGACACGCGTCTCTTCATGTGACGCAAGCGTTCTCAGTCATTATGGAACGTTGAATAGCGGTCGCCGGAAGAAAAAAAAGGGTGTTTTCACACATGACGGGGGCATCAAAAATGTATTAATCATCAACATAGAACACTCAAAATGAAGGGATTTCGACATGGTTTTAACTTGTACTCAGTCTTGAGAAGTCTGGGCCTGATGCATTCAGATCTCAAACGCCGTGTGCAAAATTGCATACTCCTCAACTAAATTACTGTGTCGTGGAGACTGCCAGATTTACAAGCCGCATTCGGTGGCTCCGATGGTCGCGGGGGGTTGCTGGAGCCGATCCCAGCCGCAATCGCAGGGCACACAGAGACGAACAACCATCACACTCACACTCGGGGACAATTTCGAGTATCCAATCAGCCTGCCATGCATGTTTTTGGAATGTGGGAGAAAACCGGAGTACCCACAGAAAACCCACGCAGGCATTAGGAGAACATATAAACTCCACACAGGAAGGCCGCAGCCGGAATCGAACCCTGCACGTCGGCACCGTGAGGCAGACGCGCTAACCAGTCGACCACCGGGCCACCGGCAGTAATATACCAAAGTCGTATTAACTTTGCAAGCCCAAGTGCCCGATTCTTATTCATTGCCTGATGCCTATATAGAATTTCCGATCAATTTCAAGTGCCACATATCCAATATTGCCGCGCTTACCCCAAGGGAACAAAATGAAACAACCAATACGCTCATAAGCCCAAATTGCACGGAAGGAAATCTACAAGGAACACCAGGCCAGCAGCTACATGACTAAGTGAACAGCAACGCAAATATCAAAACGTTGCATCCAGTTGAGTTCCCCCCACCCCAAATTATTTAAATGCAGGCACTCTGCACGTCATCACTGCATTACTCGCCTGGAATTATTTTGGACACGATGATAAGATAGCATATTTAGACCATGTTTAATTGTTTCTCCTTTCATAGTAGTTTAGATTTGCAGGTAGGTTTTGAATGTATTCATTTGTGCTGTTTGATTCGAGTGTGCACGTGTCACCAATCAAGGTCACGTTGACAGGATGCAAGTACTCCAACTGCCCCCCTTGAGGGCTAAAATAAATCACAATGGTTGTGTCTTAAACGACAAAATCGAACATCAATCAACCCCTGAAATAAATCCAACATTGGCAAACGGAAATCAAACACAAAAGATAATATGTTGCCTGGTCCCATTTCAGGACTACACGTGAGTGCAAGGGAAGTACAACATTCATTCCGTTCTCTCCCTGTCTGTGTTGGAGCAGAGATGGACCCAAGCGAAGCTCGGCACACAATAAAAACAGGCCAAGGATTATGATGCTCATTAAAGGCATCATTTGCCGTGTTTATAGCCTTTCATTTCCTACAGCTGATAGGGGTCAAGCCGTTTCCTCTGGTAATTACCTCCAAGCGCGTAACTCTGTTATTTACTTCACTTTCGGGTTTTTTTTCCACACACTTGCACAGATGACTTTTCTGTGTAAAAAAAACCAAGAACGCTTTTGAGTTGGAAAGGATGTCCTCCACAAGCTCACAATGGCAAAAGGGCAACTCCCGCATGCACGCCTTCTTTTTCAGCACGCCGTTCACATCAAGAACTCGACTTAATTTGATTGATAGACGCAGGCTGGCGGAGGTAGTGGAGGTCAAAAGCCAAAACCATTGCAATCTTTTCATTTGTCTGTCCTCAGCCAGGAATGATTTAAACCATTCTTTCAACTTACAGGACCTTTGGTTGTAAACTATTACCGGAGGAAGAATATAGACCATTCGGTCGATTTTAAACCGGACTTCATGGAGTTACTGTTGAGTCTTCCGACTGTGGGTGAGAATCGGTATCAGGATATTGCAGAGCTTCACGATGAGCTGATCATTTGAATCAGTCAGAATCAAACCCTGCATCGCTACACTGTGAGGCGGATATGCAAACCAGTGCCTCACCGTGCTGCCTCTTCTTCTTCTTATTATTATTGCTATTGTTATTGATATTGTTAATAATAATGTGTTATTATTGTCGCTAATGGGCGGCCCAGTGGGCGAGTGATTAGCGCGTCGACCTCACAATGCAGAGGTTCAATTCCAGCTCCGGCCTTCCTGTATGGAGTTTGCATGTTCTCCCCGGGCCTGGGTGGGTTTTCTCCGGGTACTCCGGTTTCCTCTCACATTCCAAAAACATGCAAGGCAGGCTGACTGAACACTCTAAGTTGTCCCTAGGTGTGAGTGTGAGCGTGGATGGTTGTTCGTCTCTGTGTGCCCTGTGATTGGCTGGCAACCGGTTCAGGTTGTCCCCCGCCTACTGCCCAAAGACGGTTGGGTTACTTCAAATGGGGAAAACGGGCCAAATGGGAACAAACTGGAACAAATGGTGTTTGACCTTAAGACATTCAACTGTGGCAAAAGTCGCCCGAAGGGAATTTCTGACGTGGTCTGAATGATCGAGAAAAGCAGCAGGAGATGAAATACGGAACGCAATGACGGGGGCGGCACCATGCTGGCAGGGGCAGGAGAAAGAGATTTCACCTTTATGGACAGAAAACGTCTCGCTGGGAAATCTTGCGCAATTATAGATCTCCTCAGTATAGCAGAAAGAGCGAAAGGGATGAAATGCTGTCGAACTTTGACCAGCGTCTGGCCAGTTTTATCAACGTATAACTTCAATCTTTGAGAAATCAACACCCGCTGCCATTATTTGGCTGTAATGACATTTGCTATGTAATACACATGAATATACAGTACGTTTACAACAAAATGTTCAATTCCGTTTAGTACATTATACCTGTGATCCCCCACCCACTGTGCCATGAGGGATCAGGGAGTGCCTAAATTAGTCACATTTTCTTTTTTTAATTAACTTATTGCCGTTCAAAATAATGTATGTGTATTCATCCATCTTTACCAGTGACATATAGTGAAAGGCAGAACAATTAAATGGCCTTCCACTTGATGGCAGAAGGTACAACTAAGCTGTGTATCCACCTGTTGCCATTCACAAGACAGAATAATAGCTTTGTGAACATCTAAAAACAGGCCTACAAAAGTATATCTGTGAGTAAATTGAGACGTTGTTTCATGAAATATACTTTCTGTGACCTTTTTTGTTTCATAAGATTTTTCTCATTTCAAATATGCGCCTTGGCCCAATACAGGTTGAGAAACATTGCACGACACGAGCATTTGGTGTGTAGGAGGCACCGTGACAGGTGAGCTCAGCAAAAAGTGTGACTTCAGGACAGCAGGAAAGCATCTGGCTTGCGAATAAATTTAGCAAACAAAAATACTGGCACTTTTTGTTTCCTTCCATTCTGTACAGGTTTTGTCTCATTATTATGAGGCCAAAAAAATGACCCTTGACCTCAATTTCAGCAAATTATATATTCTGCAGCAGTGCTATTTTAACTAAAGATACCATAGGAAAAAAAAAAAGATTTCAGGGAGTCGGAGGTTTGAAAGCTCCTCAAACCCTCACATCACATTTGCGTTTAAAGCCCGTGTGTCTGACATGTTTGGCTCGGTGACACTAAATAGGACGATAATATGCATGCATCTGACTTTTAATTCAGTCGTATTCTAGCCGGAGCAACAACATGCCAGGCAGCGGTTTCAAGATAGGGAGAAGGGCTTCAAGAAATGACATAATAAGACAAGCCGCGCCTCGGTGTGAAAATGAAAACACGAAAACAAAATCAATAATCAGCCTCTAAAGAGACTAATTGGTACTAAATTGAATCAAAGTCATATCGGTCCACCCCTGGTGCATCACAGTAATCATTCAACTTGTTTTTATATGTGTGTGTGTGTGTGTGTGTGTGTGTGTGTGTGTGTGTGTGTGTGTGTGTGTGTGTGTGTGTCTCAACAGTCGCTTATTACCAACGGGTAATGATGTTATCTATGTATCTGAGATGATGCTCTGCTGCACAAGTGATCAAGCCTTACTTGCATGGATAACACGTTTACAGTGCAACCCCCAATCAAGTTCATAAGAATAGGAAATATTTTTTTCCCAGAAAAAATACCCTGCACCAAACATCTTTCTCAGTTTGCTGTCTACTAACACAGCAAATCTCACAAGTGACTTTTCATGAACCTCGTTCATTGTGTACGTGGTGACGGGCGAGAAGCACAGAATGGGGCGTTGCTGGGCGCCGCTGCGCAGCTGTAGGACGTCTGCTGCCAACGTAAGTCACTTCTAAAATATATATCTATTTATTCTCTTCAAGAGAGCCGTCACTGTGACATCAGGAAGCGTTTGGGGAGAGCTAAGCGATTTCCTGCTATTTACATGGAACGGCATGAAGAAATTGATCAACAATGAAAGATGTTCTTGTCTCATCCGCTTCATCCTTCTTTAAATGAGCAAACTCCTCAGGGCTTTCTTTTGCAACAATGAAAGACACGTGTCGAGGTACGGTCTACTTCTCGTCGAAAGTGGTGAAAAAAGCCTCACTTTTTACTTCCTGGTAGGCTGCTACGTTAACACTGCCAAATATGGGCACGCTGTTCCAATATTTATGGGCTGTGGGAATTTTCAAACCACATAGTATTACAATGCCTTTAAATCATTAAATATACATCCCTCCATTCATTTTCTGAACCGATTTATCCTCACAAGGGTTGCTGGAGGGATGCTGGAGCCTATCCCAGCCATCTTCGGGCAGTAGGCGGGGGACACCCTGAACCGATTGCCAGCCAATCGCAGGGCACACAGAGACGAACAACCATCCGCACTCTCACTCACACCGAGGGACAATTTAGAGTGTCCAATAAGCCTGCCATGCATGTTTTTGGAATGTGGGAGGAAACCGGAGTACCCGGAGAAAACCCACGCAGGCACGGGGAGAACATGCAAACTCCACACAGGAAGGCCCGAGCTGAGATCGAACCCATGACCTCTGCACTGTGAGGTTGACGCGCTAACCACTCGCCCACCGGGCCGCCATTAAAAATACATTTTAGGGATAATATCTATCACATTTTTGATGAACATGTAGGTCAACTATGCTTTAATGTGGGTCATGATGGGGGGTGCTAGCAAAGCCAAGTTGGTTTTTTCCGATGGTACTTGGTGTAAAACGTTTTTAAAAACGGTGCAATAAAAACACTAACTCAAAATTGATCTCAGATAATTAGAGCACTCTACTTCTTTGGCTAGAAGTTGTTATTTTTTCAATGTGTATGTTAACTAAACAAATACAAACCTTCTCTGTGATGATCCGGTCCACACACTGCTTCCCTGTCAGCGGCAGAAGGCACTTGTCCAATATCTTGTGTTTACCTCCCTAAATGAAAGCAGCACAACATTACAAAGAGAGCCTCGGCCTAAATTTAGCACTCAAAGTCAGCCATTAAGACCTCTCAGTCTACCCATCATTCATCTCTGAGTGAGAGCGGCTCCCATGTCGCGCCACAACACACACATTACACACGTTCTCCATCATGAATGACAACACCCTTCAGGGCGGCGAGTTTGTGTTCACCTGCTGTACCATCTGGACGGTAGCCGGGCGCCAGACAGGCTCCGATTGTCCCGGCTGAGCGAGTTTGTGCATGTTTTCGCTGCTCTTACTTTCCAATTTACATGAAGCCAAAGTCAAAAGTGTAGCACTCTGACTAATCAGCTCTTGACTCCAATTCTCGACTCGTGTTTGAATTAGCTAAAGACAAACGAGCAGCAAACTGGTATGCACGCTGACCCTTTTCTGCTTAAGAGCCATTAAGCAAACCATTAGGAGAATTACCATTAATCAGTCAGAACACTCACAGTCATTAGTGCAGGAAGTAGACACGGGGGCACAAAGAAAAATGAGGGAATGCACACATACATACGGTACACTCCAATGATACAAACCTTTGCTGAGTGCTCCATGGTGACCACCACTTTTGTTCCGGCGCTGGCCACCAAATCCATGGCTCCGCCCATTCCCTTCACCATCTTACCCTGAAACGGCAAAGATAAATATTCATGATTATAGCAATAAATTTAGAACGGGACATTGGAATAAAAACGTGGCGAGAACAATCCAGTGGTACCTCTACTTACGAACAAATTTTCATACGAAACTATCAAGTTATGAAATTATTGCCACCTGTTATGAAAGAAATTTCAAGATACGAAAGGTAAAAATACAGTATGGGCAGTTACTCGCAGCTCAGAGTTTCCTGAACGCAACATCCTTGAAGCTGCTCTGCCATTGGCTATTCCCGAGGATCATCCTGGTATCCCATTGGCTAAGAAGGACTTCTACTGTATGCGTCTATGTGTGTAGAGAGATAGATCTGTGTCTGTGCAGCGTCCTCATCATTCGCCACTCGGGCCATGAGGTGTTCCGTAAATGTGCATCGCCCAGAAAAAGTGTTCACCAGTCGGGCAATCGCTCACCATGCTGATGTTTGCCTTGGACATTTTCAAAGGACTGTTAAAAGCCGACAAAAGCAAACGTCCTTGGATCCGTTCTTTACAAAACGCCAGGCAAAAACACTTCTGAGAGAGAACATGAACTAAAGAGGGCAAAAAACGCTGAGGACGCAGTTAAAAGATAAATGACCGTCATTTATTCATTGTTTTCTCTTACATTATGCACAACTCTCATTTATTGTGCAATAATCTAATTGGAACATGTATTTGTTACATATTTTGATTCATTTTTATGCTTTAGAAAACTTTTATGTCAGAATTTTGGGGTGCTTGGAACAGATTAGGGCATTTACATGGAAAACGCGTCTCTACTTACAGAATTTTCTAGTTAAGAAATTTGACTTATTGGACTTATTTGTTGCAATTACTGTTAAAATTGTAAAATCACATTGAAATGTAGTGTTCATACTTTTGCAAGTATTTGATTAGAATCATTCTTTTTTTTTAATGGAAACAATAACAATATTTTACCATGCTACAAAGTTAGAGAAATACTTAGGAAAAAAAAGTGGAAAACAAAATTCTTCTTCAGAAGTGTCAATTATGATAAACCACTGTGTTCCAAAACTTCAATCCAACTTTAAATATTAGGTCTCGCCGGCAACAAAACAGTTGTCATGTTCCCCGCACGTTATCTTAACGGGAGAGCCTGCAGCTGTGAAGACATTTAACTTGTCTCCGATGTGAAATGACATTTTTGTATTTTGGCAGAAATGTCAGCTGAAGCCATGTCAAGCGCTGAGAAAACGAGAGCATAGCCATCTGTCCAAGGGGGACACCAGTGAATGGAAGAAAAATGGACAAAAACACTCATCAAAGAATGATGACTGCAAAAGTTGCACTCGTATTTCTATCGAAAGTTAAAATACCGGTGCCACATTTTTGGGATTTTCAGATGGCCATATTTGCCTGATGTTCCTTGCAAACGCACTCTAAATCTGTTAAGATTACAAAATGAGTCAATTTGGGCTTCACGCTGCTGTTACACTGAAAGTGTAAAACTGGTACAATGTCACCAAGCATACATCCAAACCAACAAAACGAATGATTTCAGGAAGAAGATTTTGGAAGTAAAGTTTGCAATGGGTATAGTCAAAGAGCAGAACTCAATCCAAAGACAAATCTATGAGGTGAGGGCTGTGCATGGGATACATCCCGGCAATCTGATGCATTTCGAGAGCTTTTGCCAGGAAGTGCGGGCAACCATAGCCAAGTCGAGATGTGCCATGCTGATATGACTCCTACACAGAACACTGAAGGCTGTCATTAAATCAAAAGGTGCTTAAAAAAAAATGAAATAGTTTTGGAGTGCGCACGCGCCATCAATCAACTCAGTGGACATTTTTATTTTTTCCGAGATGCAATTCCTTTTTTAAGACCGTAAATTGTTCATCTGATTTTTTTCCAATTATTGTTTCGGGGACTCTTTTGTGACTTCAACTCTTGAACATTAGAACGCGTTTACAAAAGGGGCACATTTACTTTGCATCTCTACTGTTGCAAAACAATATGATGGACGGATAAAGAAAAGTGAAAGCATTTCATGATTTACTCCCAGCTAATCCCCAAAAGCATATGTTTGTCAGATTTGTTGTGCATTTGTAAGGATCTAAAGGTACCAAAAGCCACTTAGGCAGCTTCAATGCACTTTCCTCCGGTCAGTTGAATTTGTAGAGCTCCCCGTGTTACTTAAGTATCAGATCAACAAATGACTAAGCGAGAGCAGACAATGTGACTTTCAAAATGAAATAAATCTGAAACCTCATCTCGGCTTTCAGTTGGGTAAAACATTTTTTTATGTGCCTCTGTGTCCCCAGTGAAAGAAAGCTTCTAAAAAAAAAAAATAAATAAAAAAAAAAAGGAGAAGGCTGACATTGCCACAGGGTGACGACTGAGTAACTAAATTAAAATCCCATTTGCTCATCAATCATGTGAAGAGGCTGCTTTGCTCTCTGCTGATGACCTAGAGTGTGGGGGGGGGGGAATATATCTATCTATCTATATATTTATTTATAAGTGTGTGTGTGTGTGGGGGGAATATATCTATCTATATATTTATTTATGTGTGTGTGTGTGTGTGTGTGTGTGTGTGTGTGTGTGTGTGTGTGTGCCCAGTGGTCCAGTGGTTAGTGCCTCCACCTCACAGTGCAGAGGTACTGGGTTCAATTCCAGCTCCGGCCTCCCTGTGTGCCGTTTGCGTGGGTTTTCTCCGGGTAAATGGATAAGTGTGTGTGCGTGTGTGTGTGCGTGCGTGCGTGTGTGTGTGCGTGCGTGCGAATGCACCAAGTGGTGTGCATTATAACAATCCCGAGTGCCTCCAGGGAGGCCAGCTGGGTAGGAAGAATATCAACCCAGCGCAGTGCGAGGGCGGCGAAAAGGAGCGCAGGGGTAAGTCTGATTTAATTGAATCTACTGTCAGGCAACATCTTTTGACGCAACCGAGTACAAAGCTGTTAATGAGTCGCCAAAATGACTTTCATAAAAGGAAGGATCCACTTTGCGCTTTCGCCTTCAAACACGGCAATAAAGCCCTGCGCCTTTCATCAAGTGCGCACCTCTGCTTTTTATTTAATGCGCAGTTTCTTTTAATAGGATACTCCAGCTAGAAAGGGCGTCCTTTTTCCACGACGCGATCGATGCTAATGCACATTCTGACATTCAAAGAGCTCGCCAGTGCGCCCTCCGGGATGACCACGTCTGACCTGATACGAGCAAGTCTGACTTGTGTGATGATGAGTGTGAGCCAGACACCTGTGAGCACTCCTTCTTCACAATGACCTGAGCTGCTGTTAATCTGTGAGTCAGGACAAATGTCTGCCTAACTGCGCCTGCTATTGTCGTGATCGATTCATTGCTGGGGCGACTGACATTTGGCTCCTTCTGATCTTCGGCTTTGCATCTGCTGATCTGCAGGCTTCGCGTCAATGTGATCTTGATCTGTACGTATGCTTGTGTGTGTATGACCAAAGCAGATCCACGCATGGCAAAAAACGGACCAAATGTGAGCACTTCACCCACTTCTGATGCAAGTCATCAAAGGACCGACTATCGGATGTCTTGGATGTTCAACATTACAATATTTATGGTCACAAATCCTGTACGAGTTTGGCCGAACCAGACTCCGTGATTGTGGAAGGGCCCTCAAGGACCGGAGTTGGTGACGCCTGATGTACAGTATCTAAGGTTCCCTGGTAGATGTTGGATCTACTCAGCAGTCTGCTATTGATGCAATCATACATCTCACCTTTATGATCAGATACCGAGTTTATCGTTCCAAACATTTTTTTGATAAGCCCATGTTTATTTTGAAGTTACTTAGCCAACCGTTTCTCTCGTCTCTTTTTTCATATATTAACTCATACACATACTCGCCTGCTCTTTAAATTAAGCCTTGCCTGAGGCCAGCTACGCTTGCGCTCGTTAAATTGGTGTTAAGGGAAAATGTGAGCAGCTTAATGTCTTTTTCAAAGCGAGAGATCATGTGGGAGGCTGAGGGGAGGCTGGATCTGTGGCGTCGAACCCAAATTACAAGAGACATCTGATGTTGACGTGCTGCTAGGATGGCGGCGATCAGGACAAGTGAGAGAGAGCAGATGACATCGATGTCACCGCTCAGCCCAAGTTTTTGTTGTTTTTTTTTAATTTTTTAAGCCACCGCTATGCTTTTCCTTTTAGGGCTGTTTCAAGGAGAAGTCAAACAACGCTAACGGCGTCGCCATGGTGATTTAAAAGGAGGCTTCACACAATTGCTAATTGAAAAACTAAGAATACAGTAGGTGGCCGGTAGTCCGGTGGTTAGCTCGTCGACCTCACAGTGCAGAGGTTGCGGGTTCGAAGCCGCTACCTTTCTCACCCGTTCAAAACGGCTGACAATCTCCGGCGTCCGACCCAAAAGACTCTCCATTTAATCACCTAGCGAAAGGCTGCAGCCCGTCTTGCTTCCGCGGCAGGCTAATGACGAGCGTTGGATGAAAAGGGGGGACGATCCCAGCAAACTAACTCTCCAATGCATCCCGGTGGGATTCAGCCAGGCTTGCGTTTTGCTCGGTTTCTTTTTCTGCGTGTGTGCGTTTGTGTGTTACACGACTTCCGATGATTCCTGCCTTCAAATGAGTTATGCAATGTCTTTTGATTAGGAGCCAGTCGGAGCTGTGCAAACAAACCATTTTGCTTCAACCTGAGCCACGGTTAATTCTACTGCCATCCGCATGGAACAAAGCACACACACGATTAAAATGCACAAAAAAACTGACAGGTAATCTTTCAAGCAGCTCCATCGCTCAAGCTACCATTTTGTGGCAGCCTCAGAAAAATTGGGGTTGGAATGAACAGTACATTTGACACCGATAGTTCTCTTTTTGGGGTATGATATAATGGCTTTTTATGGTTCTTTTTCCACTCATACAATCACAGACGTGACAGACTAACCATGATGACATAGCTCTCTTCTCTTATTGGTCAGTGGTAAGTGCTCGTGAGTGGCGAGACAGCACAAATCAATGTGGCCTATGAGTTCTTCATGATTTCACAGCCTATGCGAATTTATAGCAAGGTACACATGCTTCCACAAAACTCACAACTTGATGACAGCCACGTATTTACATTTTGCAAATCAGTGTAGTGATACTTATGACAGCATGTCAAAACTGTTTCCGAGTCAAAAGTCCAGCGCGGAGCAGCGTAGGACACAAAATCTTGATTTCGTATCAACGGCTTAATGCAGGTCCTCCACATTTAGGAGAGCTTACTCATGCCCCAAAATGATGAAACAGCGTAGCAAATCCTGAACTGTATTCTACTCTCGTGCTCTGTCACGAGCGATTGTTGATCCAGATGTTTCAGCCCGAGTGGAGATGTAAAAGCATTTCAAAGCCTTCAACCGGAAAACGTTTATCTGCATTTGCATATTGAAAGCGTTCAAAATCGAAATCGCGCCCAGAGTGCCGCATCCCCGACTCCTACGTTAAAACATTTCCAATTTCACGCTGTGCACCCATCTTTAGATGGTGAATAATTTTCATTATCAGAGACGGAGGAGGGGGGTTGTAATTCTCTTCATCCATGCTTTCAAAAATGGGAGATAATGAGAATTGAGGCGTAGGTGAGGACGCTGGTGTTTAAGTGCGCAGTCCGTAACTTGGTCTGGCCAAATATAACTGCTATTTAGAAATCCAGCATATTCAAGTGGCAAGCTAATTCAACATGGTAACACACAAAAAACAGAAACGGAGAGCCGAATAGAAAATAAAGCAACCCTGTGAAATTGCTGTCCACATCTTTGCCAATGATGACAGCTGCATCTTTAAATGAATGCAGCGCCCGAAGCAACATGTACACTTCAGTCAAGCGAAAAACTACCATGTGCCGGGGGCGTTTGTGTCCAGCCCCACCCCGCTCTCCAACAGTCTGCACGGGCTTTTTTAATGGGTTCTTGACCTTCGTAATCACTGAGAAGGGCTGTGGCTGCCTTGGTCCAGAGACCAATTGACCTAATCAAACATCTTGCTCAAATCCAACCCCAAGCCATTACCCTGAAGCGCCTGCGAGCTCACCCCCATAGAAAAACACTCGCCGTGTTCTGGTAGGAGTCTATGAGCAGCCCATAGTTTTGCGAAGAACACAGTGCGTAAAATGAAGACAATGGTGAAGAAAAATCAAATCGATATGTACTCTGGTACAACAAGAAACCATATCAGATAAGAGATACCCCCCCAAGGCACCCTTGAAGCCTGTGCAGCACCTCGGCGCTGCCAGGAACATGTAATTTTTCCTCAAATAGCCCCGTCATTTAGGAAGAGAAACACGGGATTCTATCAAATCAGGCTATTCACGCTTGTTTTCGGCTGAGTGGAAATGACGCTGAGAGGCGATGTGAGATTTTGTCACTTGACACATTTAAATCCTTGCTTCAAATGGGAAAGATTGGAATACACACGGCGTCATTGGAAAGCATCGGTGTGGCCAAAAGCACCCCTGTGTCGCCATTAGATTTACTGTTGCCGCAATGCTACAAGATCCATTTCCAAATATATACATTACGACTGACGAGAGCGCAAAACACCACAAAGGATTAACCGGGAGGCGGGGGGTAGTTCATAAAGTGCCGCTCCATAAATTTGTATGGAGGCTACTTCCTGGTTCATGGAGGAAAATCAGACTGGCGGTGGCATGATGATTCTGAGAGGAGGGGGAGGGGGACTTTTAATGATGCCACAGTGACTCGCAAAAATGCACGAATCGCATCCAGATTCTCATCAACGTCGAAAGCCTTCTTCTGTGGTCAATTTTGTTTTGTGTTAACGTATCAACGATTTTGACCCAAGGCAGTCATAAAAATGTGAAATATCCTTCACAGGCGACACCCACAAAATGACATCCAAGAAGATTGCCGGACGAGTGGCAGTTCTCATGGACTGTCAGCATTTGAACCGCTGCCAAATGAGGAAAAAAAAAAAGGAAGATGAAAAACAATCTTACTGGGATCATCCAGTTGGCGAGGTCTCCGTACTTTGACACTTGCATGGCTCCGAGCATTGTCAGGTTGATGTGGCCCCTGAAGAGAAAAGTGGCATCCAACAGAAGACAGCTGTCAACGTTTTGAGTCGGGGCTCTGGAGTAAGATTATTTTATTTTATTACATCTTTGTTACTGGCATCCGTGGTGAAATCTCCCCACTGCCTTTTAAACGTCGACAAATCCAAGTCGGGTTTGAATGTGTTGGTGTTTTAAGGTACACGGGTTTTCGCCTGAATCTTCATTGGGACATTATTGAGCCTGCAATGCAGAGTTTGTTAAAAATTTAAGAAAAGAAAACCTTTATTTGTCTCACAATGGAGAAATTTGCAATTTACAGCAGCAAAATTTGGAGGGAAGAAATTAGAAAAACATGAAGTATTTGCATGCACAAAATACATTTAAATGAACTGTACACAGCACAGAATGCAATATGAAATATGAAATATAAGATATAAGCAAGTGCATTTTTCTTTTCTACCCCCACCCCCTCCATTTTGCTGCTGTAGACTGCAAATTTCCAGTGTGGGACAAATAAAGGTTATCTTATCTTATCTTATAGTATTAGAATTGCTTTGTGCATCACTAAAGTGCTCGATATGTTCTTGAAAGGGTAACAATATTTACTTTGGGAGTCTGATTTAATCTGTTGTTGGTGCAGTACTGACTCCACGGCGACACTTTGTCGGATGGGCAATAAAAATGAATCTCGCTTTTAGTTACTCCTCCCAAACTTCCATCAATCTTGCACAAAGGCCAAAAGTGAGCTTCACTGTGTGGTTGTTGCCTGCGCGACTGCAAAGGGTTATTTCTGAGCATTATTGGATTTCCACGGGGTGTCCATGCGTGCGCGCGCATGCACACACATACACACGCACACACATACATATACTTGCATGCACACGCACGCACATACACAGCTTTGGCGAGTGCAGGTGGGCAATACCAGACAGCTGCCAAATCAATGGTAACCAAGGTGTTTGGGAATATTGGCCAGGCTGCTGTGCAGTCGCATTTGTTCGAAATGCTGTGTGCAAATACCCCGGGTTAGTAATTGACGTTGAAGCTCGCTTTGGTGTTTATCAAATGGGCTCTGATTCAAACACATACTTTGAAGAGAACATTGAATTTATTCGCAAAGTCTAACTTCGGCAAGTGACGTTCTCTTACGCCAAGCATATATCAGATTCGCAGAACTTTTTGAGCGTTACCCTCGGATCATGGCGAATGACTCATCGCTGGAGAAATAGGCAGCTCCGGGAAGCACTGTGACGGTCTCCTTTCCTGCAGAACATTGAAACAACTCTCAACTCGAGTAAATGAATACATGTTGAATGGTAATGCGCAAAAATAACCAATGAAATCAATTTGTATTCATGTTATTAGGCTTGTGTCCAGGCTTCATTTTGAAGACTTCAATTCAGCATGGGCGCATATCGATTGGCCTGACCTGCGTTAATCAGGTCTGCATCCACTTCGGCATCAATGGGGTATGGGCCCTGCAAAGATTAAAAAAACAAAAAAATAAAACATGATTTACTGGGATTTGCTTCACGCGCGCACACAGAGTGACTCAGAACGGTTGGAGACAATCGCATTTCTCTCACTCGACGAGACTTTGATTTTTGAGGGGGAGAGCTTAGTGCATCACTTGTTCAAAGCTGGCACACATAATTAAGACGTTTTGACAAATAAGGCATTGCCATGGACGCCTACACTCGCCTGTCAAAAAATGATTGGAAGTTATTCCATCTCTGCAGCAGCATTCCTTTCTCTGGGCTCACTCAGTCAATAATAATTTTCCCACATACAAATGGAAGAAAATGAGTCTAGCCACCACAATGTGTCGCATAACAAATTGAAAACGTTATTATTGAGGGCCCCAACGAAGAATGGCCCCTCGTGGTTTTCATTCCCCTCTATGCACAGAGCAGCGAAATATGAAATGCTAAAAGTGAAAAACTTACCAGTCCTAAAATCCCATTTTCGCTTTGCAGGTGCACAGTGATGTCTGGCTTAATGAAATTGCTGGCCAACATTGGGATACCAATCCCGAGGTTAGCTGGTCAACGTTTTGTTTAAGGATCAGATTGAGAAACTTATCAATTTAAAAGGTGGTGATTGAATGTTCGCTCCCAGTGGCATATGACAAACAATCCCTCTAACGTGGAGCCTCCCTGTTCCCCATCGTAAGCTCTGCGTGGCCCGTTGATTAAAATCCACACCACTCGACATAAATAAATAAATAAATAAATAAATCGGCGCCGTTGTGCAACGGGTAGATAATTCATTACGAACGTGGGAAAAGGATGCAAGCTGGTGCAGAGCTTCCCATGGCTTCCATTTGAATGAGGTGGAGTGACGGCAACAATGACGCGGTGCAAAAACCGGTTGACTGTCGGGTAATCTCAGAAACAAAGGATACCATACATCCCATCTTCAAACTCCAAAGCTGCTCGACGAATGATCCTTTCCCGGACAATATCGGAATCCTTCTTTGGTTTGGGCTTCTCTTCCTGGGGTTTCTTTACTGTGCGTTTCTGGAAACAGTCAAAAGGTTGTTTAAGTGATGCGTCTGGATATGAAATGACAACATTTAAACCGCAAAGTTCAAGGAACTGTAATGCCGCGTTGGAAAATGTTCAACCGGACATAATTGACATCGCCCAAATGTATTTGCTACGCACTTTCTTCCAACCCATTTTTATTATTATTATTTTTTACCTCAATCCTTTTTTCGTAGCTGCCTCCCTGGACAACCCTGTGGACGTAAATGCTGGGGATGTGAATGTCTTCTGCAGCAAAAGTGCCGACATCTACCACCTCTTCTACCTGCAAAATAGAACATTTTCAAACATTTTATATTTAGGCAATATTTTAGATTGAGATCAATGTTTTTTATTTCACAGAAATCCAATTTCACATTTTTTTAAAAATCAAACAAGCATGACGACATATTCAAAACAGATTTTTTTTTTGTTGCCCCATTCTAAAATTTGTTGCAGATAATGTGATAATACAGGAAATGATTTCTTTTGGAAAAATAGCTCTCAAGGCAAAGCATGCAAAAATTTACATTTTAAATGTATTCATCAATCAACATTTATACATTTATACATGAAATGTAATTTAACATTGCAAAGAGGCGCCATGCTGCATGCCTCCATGTCTGCTTGCTGCAATTTGAACACTTTTAATCTCCTCTCCAGTGTAGAGCTGCACAGGTGGTTGAAAGCAACTTTGGTCAAATATTTGCAGCTTAGAAGCACGTACCTCGAGTCAAAAGTATCCAACAGTGATAAATCACTGCTTTTCAACATATAAAAGGGAACAACGCCTTTGGAGGAAAATATCAGTGTGAGCGGCTCAGTGATTACCTTCCACCCTGCTCCTCTCAGGTCACGCGCCCAGAGTGCGCATCCCGACTCCTACGTTAAAACATTTCCAATTTCACGCTGTGCACCCATCTTTAGATGGTGAATAATTTTCATTATCAGAGACGGAGGAGGGGGGTTGTAATTCTCTTCATCCATGCTTTCAAAAATGGGAGATAATGAGAATTGAGGCGTAGGTGAGGACGCTGGTGTTTAAGTGCGCAGTCCGTAACTTGGTCTGGCCAAATATAACTGCTATTTAGAAATCCAGCATATTCAAGTGGCAAGCTAATTCAACATGGTAAAACACAAAAAACTGAAACGGAGAGCCGAATAGAAAATAAAGCAACCCTGTGAAATTGCTGTCCACATCTTTGCCAATGATGACAGCTGCATCTTTAAATGAATGCAGCGCCCGAAGCAACATGTACACTTCAGTCAAGCGAAAAACTACCATGTGCCGGGGGCGTTTGTGTCCAGCCCCACCCCCCTCTCCAACAGTCTGCACGGGCTTTTTTAATGGGTTCTTGACCTTCGTAATCACTGAGAAGGGCTGTGGCTGCCTTGGTCCAGAGACCAATTGACCTAATCAAACATCTTGCTCAAATCCCACCCCAAGCCATTACCCTGAAGCGCCTGCGAGCTCACCCCCATAGAAGAACACTTGCCGTGTTCTGGTAGGAGTCTATGAGCAGCCTATAGTTTTGCGAAGAACATAAAATGAAGACAATGGTGAAGAAAAATCAAATCGATATGTACTCTGGTACAACAAGAAACCATATCAGATAGGAGATACCCCCCCAAGGCACCCTTGAAGCCTGTGCAGCACCTCGGCGCTGCCAGGAACATGTAATTTTTCCTCAAATAGCCCCGTCATTTAGGAAGAGAAACACGGGATTCTATCAAATCAGGCTATTCACGCTTGTTTTCGGCTGAGTGGAAATGACGCTGAGAGGCGATGTGAGATTTTGTCACTTGACACATTTAAATCCTTGCTTCAAATGGGAAAGTTTGGAATACACACGGCGTCATTGGAAAGCATCGGTGTGGCCAAAAGCACCCCTGTGTCGCCATTAGATTTACTGTTGCCGCAATGCTACAAGATCCATTTCCAAATATATACATTACGACTGACGAGAGCGCAAAACACCACAAAGGATTAACCGGGAGGCGGGGGGTAGTTCATAAAGTGCCGCTCCATAAATTTGTATGGGGGCTACTTCCTGGTTCATGGAGGAAAATCAGACTGGCGGTGGCATGATGATTCTGAGAGGAGGGGGAGGGGGACTTTTAATGATGCCACAGTGACTCGCAAAAATCGCATCCAGATTCTCATCAACGTCGAAAGCCTTCTTCTGTGGTCAATTTTGTTTTGTGTTAACGTATCAACGATTTTGACCCAAGGCAGTCATAAAAATGTGAAATATCCTTCACAGGCGACACCCACAAAATGACATCCAAGAAGATTGCCAGACGAGTGGCAGTTCTCATGGACTGTCAGCATTTGAACCGCTGCCAAATGAGGAGAAAAAAAAAAGGAAGATGAAAAACAATCTTACTGGGATCATCCAGTTGGCGAGGTCTCCGTACTTTGACACTTGCATGGCTCCGAGCATTGTCAGGTTGATGTGGCCCCTGAAGAGAAAAGTGGCATCCAACAGAAGACAGCTGTCAACGTTTTGAGTCGGGGCTCTGGAGTAAGATTTTTTTTTTTTTTTTACATCTTTGTTACTGGCATCCGTGGTGAAATCTCCCCACTGCCTTTTAAACGTCGACAAATGCAAGTCGGGTTTGAATGTGTTGGTGTTTTAAGGTACACGGGTTTTCGCCTGAATCTTCATTGGGACATTATTGAGCCTGCAATGCAGAGTTTGTTAAAAATTTAAGAAAAGAAAACCTTTATTTGTCTCACAATGGAGAAATTTGCAATTTACAGCAGCAAAATTTGGAGGGAAGAAATTAGAAAAACATGAAGTATTTGCATGCACAAAATACATTTAAATGAACCGTACACAGTACAGAATGCAATATGAAATATGAAATATAAGATATAAGCAAGTGCATTTTTCTTTTCTACCCCCACGCCCCCCATTTTGCTGCTGTAGACTGCAAATTTCCAGTGTGGGACAAATAAAGGTTATCTTATCTTATCTTATAGTATTAGAATTGCTTTGTGCATCACTAAAGTACTCGATGTGTTCTTGAAAGGGTAACAATGTTTACTTTGGGAGTCTGATTTAATCTGTTGTTGGTGCAGTACTGACTCCACGGCGACACTTTGTCGGATGGGCAATAAAAATGAATCTCGCTTTTAGTTACTCCTCCCAAACTTCCATCAATCTTGCACAAAGGCCAAAAGTGAGCTTCACTGTGTGGTTGTTGCCTGCGCGACTGCAAAGGGTTATTTCTGAGCATTATTGGATTTCCACGGGGTGTCCATGCGTGCGCGCGCATGCACACACACACACACGCACACACATACATATACTTGCATGCACGCGCACGCACATACACAGCTTTGGCGAGTGCAGGTGGGCAATACCAGACAGCTGCCAAATCAATGGTAACCAAGGTGTTTGGGAATATTGGCCAGGCTGCTGTGCAGTCGCATTTGTTCGAAATGCTGTGTGCAAATACCCCGGGTTAGTAATTGACGTTGAAGCTCGCTTTGGTGTTTATCAAATGGGCTCTGATTCAAACACATACTTTGAAGAGAACATTGAATTTATTCGCAAAGTCTAACCCGGCAAGTGGCGTTCTCTTACGCCAAGCATATATCAGATTCGCATAACTTTTTGAGCGTTACCCTCGGATCATGGCGAATGACTCATCGCTGGAGAAATAGGCAGCTCCGGGAAGCACTGTGACGGTCTCCTTTCCTGCAGAACATTGAAACAACTCTCAACTCGAGTAAATGAATACATGTTGAATGGTAATGCGCAAAAATAACCAATGAAATCAATTTGTATTCATGTTATTAGGCTTGTGTCCAGGCTTCATTTTGAAGACTTCAATTCAGCAAGGGCGCATATCGATTGGCCTGACCTGCGTTAATCAGGTCTGCATCCACTTCGGCATCAATGGGGTATGGGCCCTGCAAAGATTAAAAAAACAAAAAAATAAAACATGATTTACTGGGATTTGCTTCACGCGCGCACACAGAGTGACTCAGAACGGTTGGAGACAATCGCATTTCTCTCACTCGACGAGACTTTGATTTTTGAGGGGGAGAGCTTAGTGCATCACTTGTTCAAAGCTGGCACACATAATTAAGACGTTTTGACAAATAAGGCATTGCCATGGACGCCTACACTCGCCTGTCAAAAAATGATTGGAAGTTATTCCATCTCTGCAGCAGCATTCCTTTCTCTGGGCTCACTCAGTCAATAATGATTTTCCCACATACAAATGGAAGAAAATGAGTCTAGCCACCACAATGTGTCGCATAACAAATTGAAAACGTTATTATTGAGGGCCCCAACGAAGAATGGCCCCTCGTGGTTTTCATTCCCCTCTATGCACAGAGCAGCGAAATATGAAATGCTAAAAGTGAAAAACTTACCAGTCCTAAAATTCCATTTTCGCTTTGCAGGTGCACAGTGATGTCTGGCTTAATGAAATTGCTGGCCAACATTGGGATACCAATCCCGAGGTTAGCTGGTCAACGTTTTGTTTAAGGATCAGATTGAGAAACTTATCAATTTAAAAGGTGGTGATTGAATGTTCGCTCCCAGTGGCATATGACAAACAATCCCTCTAATGTGGAGCCTCCCTGTTCCCCATCGTAAGCTCTGCGTGGCCCGTTGATTAAAATCCACACCACTCGACATAAATAAATAAATAAATAAATAAATAAATAAATAAATAAATAAATCGGCGCCGTTGTGCAACGGGTAGATAATTCATTACGAACGTGGGAAAAGGATGCAAGCTGGTGCAGAGCTTCCCATGGCTTCCATTTGAATGAGGTGGAGTGACGGCAACAATGACGCGGTGCAAAAACCGGTTGACTGTCGGGTAATCTCAGAAACAAAGGATACCATACATCCCATCTTCAAACTCCAAAGCTGCTCGACGAATGATCCTTTCCCGGACAATATCGGAATCCTTCTTTGGTTTGGGCTTCTCTTCTTGGGGTTTCTTTACTGTGCGTTTCTGGAAACAGTCAAAAGGTTGTTTCAGTGATGCGTCTGGATATGAAATGACAACATTTAAACCGCAAAGTTCAAGGAACTGTAATGCCGCGTTGGAAAATGTTCAACCGGACATAATTGACATCGCCCAAATGTATTTGCTACGCACTTTCTTCCAACCCATTTTTATTATTATTATTTTTTACCTCAATCCTTTTTTCGTAGCTGCCTCCCTGGACAACCCTGTGGACGTAAATGCTGGGGATGTGAATGTCTTCTGCGGCAAAAGTGCCGACATCTACCACCTCTTCTACCTGCAAAATAGAACATTTTCAAACATTTTATATTTAGGCAATATTTTAGATTGAGATCAACGTTTTTTATTTCACAGAAATCCAATTTCACATTTTTTTTTAAATCAAACAAGCACGACGACATATTCAAAACAGATTTGTTGCCCCATTCTAAAATTTGTTGCAGATAATGTGATAATACAGGAAATGATTTATTTTGGAAAAATAGCTCTCAAGGCAAAGCATGCAAAAATTAACATTTTAAATGTATTCATCAATCAACATTTATACATTTATACATGAAATGTAATTTAACATTGCAAAGAGGCCCCATGCTGCATGCCTCCATGTCTGCTTGCTGCAATTTGAACACTTTTAATCTCCTCTCCAGTGTAGAGCTGCACAGGTGGTTGAAAGCAACTTTGGTCAAATATTTGCAGCTTAGAAGCACGTACCTCGAGTCAAATGTATCCAACAGTGATAAATCACTGCTTTTCAACATATAAAAGGGAACAACGCCTTTGGAGGAAAATGTCAGTGTGAGCGGCTCAGTGATTACCTTCCACCCTGCTCCTCTCAGGTCATAAGGACGAGTAGAGTTTGAAAAAGTGATGCTGCTCATGGTGTCCGTTTCATAGCGGAAATTAAACTCTGTAGACCATTTTTTGGAAAATAGTTGCCACCAGGGTGAGCAATATCACGAAACAGAGACCTTTATTTTAGGGGGGCACACGCTCAAAGTCGAAAAGAGGGCACGTGTAATATTTTATTATTATTATTGTGTAACTAATACAAATATAACATGTACGCAAAATGCTAATTTTGACCATGCATTACAAATTCGTAGCGCTCGACTGCATAGTTGGGTGGCAAACGGAGAGCTCCTTTTATGGAAACGCTAAGGCAAAGGTACGAGGCTGGGGCTAAAGACAATCGATATGGTCGTAAGGCTCAATTTTCTTTTAGGCTGGGATAAGGTACAAAGACATTCTGGGCTACTGACAAAAAAAAAAACAGACGAGTAAAAGACACCAGCTAAAAATAAAAAGGTGCGGCAGCAAAAACTTTTCTTTGTTCATAGCCATGTTGTTTGTGCAAGCACAGAACATCCATTTAAAAAAGAGGAAAAAAATCATCCAGAGCCAAAAAAAATACTAACAAGAATTGAAAAACTGCCCAGCTCTAAGAGAAACCTGAAAATGTGGTGTAACGTGAACTGAGGTGGGTCTTGGGATATGCAACCAGATCAGATTGAAGTACAGCAAAATTTAACCTGAAAGAGTTGATCATGTCAGTGAGAGGTAAAAATCAGACTATGAGTGTTTGGCTGGGATTTTGGGGAGAAGGCATTTATTTAACAAAGCTGACTGTGAACCTCGAAGCAAGTATGTCCGCAGACCAACTTTGCAACTGCATCACACCGCACTGTTTTGGTGACCACAAGAGGCAGAAGTGAGCTAAAGGTGACAGCGAGGTCGGAGTGAATGTCAGAGGTCTTTTGTAGCTAACTAACAAGACCCAGCAAAGAGACATTGATTTGAGGCGAGGTGGGTCAACACGATATAAGTCCAGGCACGAATGCACCTGCTCCTTTCCCCTTCGATAACAACGTTCAAAAAGGAGTCAGCACCAGCTTGCCGTTGGCATTTAATCTACTCGAGCGTCTAAAACGCTGTGTTGACATTCACAGCAGGCCATGTCTGCAACATGGCTTTTGGTTCCAAGTCAACATGCAGAGAGGGAGAATCAACGCCGGTAGTTCCATTTTTTACTTTTTTTTCTTTCCTTTTTTGGGTTACTTTTGGGAGAGAGCAGCCAATACATTGAGTCCAGTGGGAACAAGAACAATTTTCCTCCTTCCCGAAGGAGATAGCAAACAATCACAAGAGAGCAAATGGGGACTTACGCATGACATAATTCTTGCACCCCACCCCAGCAATCTACAGTACTTGCCCCGTGTAACCTACTCATTCCATTTACATGAGGGGCAAGCAGCCGTTAGCGCAAATTGAATTGAATCGCTTCTTATCTCCACTTCCTCCCTCAGCACTCAGCGCTGACTGAGAGGAGTCAGCAGTTAAGAGTGGGTCTTGGCGTTGTCATGGATACGCAGACTTTGGTCGGCATTGAGGAAACTGCCGCTCAGGATCGTTCAAGTCTTCTTCCCTTCTCCTTTTGATTGGGATATGGTAAATCTGCCGCTCCGCCGTGAAAACCGGGCCACGCAAGACGAGATTGGTCGGGTTGGAGAACTGATAGCGTGGTCGCATACATCCTCCTACGCCTTTGCGATTGGCTTGATCCTGCTTTTGTGAGACTGGTGATTTGCATAAACGCCTTCAACAAGCAAGACTGTGCTCACCGCTGACAACGACTTTAAACTAGGGCAGACAGGCCCAAGGGAGACATGAATGACAATTTAGTTACCATTACGAAAAATCATGTCGCTTTGATTCAAAAGTAGTCAACAAGCTTGGTGTTTTTCTTTACTTGCACAAACCTGACATTTCCTGGGCTGCATTTTCAATTAGCCAACCAAGGCTAAGTCGCAATATTATACAAAGCTCACCCAATTTAAATAAGAGTGTGGAGAAAAACACCCCCTGCCCCCCCCCCAAACCCCCCACCTTTCATCTGTGTGTTGTGTTCTAGCTTGAATGGAGTGCTCAGATGCAGTTCAGACAGCAGCCTTAAAACACATGGAATGCTAATTTCGGAAATAAATAAATAAAGCGGAATGATAAACACACAAATGCACAACACAGACACACAAAAAGAAGAACAAAAAAAAACACAAAGGCAAATGAGCAGGTGTGCTGAGGGAGTAAGTCGATTTTCACATCAATGACAGCAGAACAAGGCAAGCTAGCTGGGATGCTCTGGGAATCAAAAGTGTCCCAGAGAGACGCTTTTTAGAGACTTTCAGTGTATGAGGGGTGGTCAAATGTTGTTTAGGCTGCTTGCGCTTATGTTAAAATCACGGTAATGTGTGTTCTGGGAAAGAGTTGCTGGCTTTTGCAGGATGAATTCTATATAACAATAAACTACAATTGAATTCTGTTTAATCCAAATCGAGCTCACACCAATTTTTTGTTGTACGAAACACTTTCTCATTTGTGACTGGGTGGTGTTTTGCACATATGTGTGAGAGCCATTCATATTCACATTTTGCAACCAGAGTACAGCGGTTAACTTATTTTTACACTGTTAAAAAATGTTTGATGCAGTTTCACGCCCCCCCCCCCAAAAAATGTAACATAAATGCCATCATTTTGATGATAGGTAGAGCAGGTTTTGAACAGAAGTTGAAGAAAAATGGTGCCAAATGACATAAAATTACACGGCGGGCCAGATCTGGCTTAAAGTTTTCGGCCTGTGCTCTAAATTGTCCATTTGGTGTGAATGTAAGTGTGAATGATTGTCTACATTTGTCCTTCGGGGTATACTCCACCTCTTGCCCATCATCAGGTGCGATATGTTCCAACTCACCCTCCCGCGTTAGTGAGAAGAAGCACTGTAGAATATGAACGGAACATTTCGACCAAGGCACAGATGATTTCTAATTGCATTATTTTTCGATCTGGAAAAAGCGCTTGAGATCGGACGCCCAGCATCCCAGAACTAATTTGCGTTTTGAAAATGTAATCGTCAATGTGTGGATTGTTACCATCGACTGGGGTACAATACCAAAAACTGTATAGAGGACACTTCGCAAGGGAGAGTTCCTTGATGAAGGTAACAATGGGACAGGTGCAAGTCATAATAGATGACTTGAAGTTTAGCAAACTTTTCCGAGAGGAAGAATGATTCAATTCCCCTATTACTGCACATTCCAAAGGGGAAAACCAGCATAAGTGCCTTCACATAAAACTTTTGGGCACATACATTTAATCGTTAAATGGCTAATTTGAGGATGCGCATTTAATCCAATGTATACAAAATGACTACATGCTTTACCACACATGATGAAGTGGTAAGGCTGGAGAATGATGTCAGACGTCGGGTTCCAACTTCACTCAAATGACGAGACAGCACCAGGCGGACAAACGTGTTCCATTTTGACACCCGTGCCGTGATGCTGACACACCTCGTGTGATCTCATGACACGCACACCACACCGAAAAAAGCTCTTGAGCTCACGTTTTAGGCACTCAAGAGTCACACTTTTGTCATGTATTGACTTCTCGAGTGGATAATTTGTACGTTAATTGCAGTTTCTCTTTTACCAAGCGTCACACTGGATAGATTTATGCATAGCCAGGCGAACTGAGATGCAACATGTAGGCAAAGGGATGGTGGCTAGAGGCGACAAGTGGATGAGGAGGACTGCGACACCACACTCTCATTATCCCCGTGTATTTATAGACCCTCTATCTTCCCTCCATATGTGTCTACATGCGGGCAATTGGCCAGGGCGTTGCTGTCACATTTAGGGGGGACTTGGCACCGATACTCTCTCACTGCCCAGAATTCTGACAACACAGAAATTTGTTATCTCTCAGCGGATGGGTTCTGGTATCCAAAGGAATGGGAGAAAATATCACAAAAACTAAAAATTAGATGTTTCTAATCAGACTGACTGCTAATTAAAGCCCATGGTGAAATAAATACACTGCTAACGCATGCACATTCAGTGTTTTATCACATTTTACAATCAAACAACTCGTTCGCTAGCACTCTTGCTAACTGACGACAGCAACTAGCTAATAAGCGGCTAGCTACTTAGCAACTAACGCTAGGAATAAAGATGTGGAAGTTGAACCCGCCATGTGGACTTCTTCAGCCTCACAATCTTGCTCTCTGTGGTGAAAGTTACTCATGTCAACATTGCATCATCTCTGAATGGCACTGAAATATTCAGTAATGCTAGCATGCCCTTGGGCTTTCAATGTGCTTCAAGTTAGTAGGTTTTATTTATTTAACTTCCAGGGTAAAGTATCCTCTTAGCACCTCTTGTTGAAGCTGGGATATTTTGAGGCATACATGTTGTGTTAAAAAAATTATTAAAAGGGCGGGGGCAACATTTTGATGATTTCTTACTTGTATTTGGGGACATTTGAATTCAGAGGTGTCACCACTTTAAAATGTGCTGCTTTAATGGTGCCATTTCAAATGACACGTGTGTCTGTTTACCATTTGCTTCAGTTCCAGATGATAGGTGGCAATGGAACTTTGAACCAACAGTCACAACGTGTGATGTGCAAATATGCTACTTCAAACATTCAGTTGGTGCATATGTTCAGCAAAAATGTCATCCCCCTCCCCCTTTTTTGCCATTATTCAAAGCTATAGGTAATTTGTCAGTAGCCCAGGAAAGGAAAAACAAGATTAGGCGAGGAGAGGGAGGATCCACTGGTCCATGTTGCTCATGCTTACCAAAACACAAACACGATCAGAATTTGCATAACGTGCCAACAGCATTCGATACACGTATTCCTCACACAAATGTTCAAAAACCTCTTTTGATAGGAAATGATAAAGACAAATGATACATTTAAATTCCAGGATTGATGCTGAGCAAAGTTAACAAACATGCCAAATTATTTCCTTTCATACAGTTCAAGTTACAACCGAGCATGATATTTTTTCAAGTACAACTCCTACTTTGGATTTCATTAGAAATATACAAGGTTGCCGAATGTCTGCCGCGGATTATAAATTACATTATAAGGAAGCATCAACTCAAAAACACAAAACAGCATCATGGTTGAGGCAAGGTAACTAATGCTTTGGTTGCATACCTACAATATCATCCCGTAATTAATGGTCGCTGGTCCATATCTACAGTATCGTCCCGTAATTAATGGTCGCTGTTCAGCTGTGAACACACATGAACGTAATGCTTTGCCATGATGCACAAAAGGATACCGCTGAATTCATTCGGTAGGACAGATGTGTGTGTGCAGCAGCAAAAAAGCCCTGCTTTGATGCGGCTTCTGGTGTGTAGTGTCCTACCAAGCACCAGGGCCTTTCAGTGTACCTGTGATAAGGCACCAGCTGGATACCATGCTACATTCAACAATTGAATGGCAGTCTTTGGTTGCCAGGCAACCACAGAAAGAGCTGGTTGGAATTTGGCAATTGTCAAACTGCTTTATTTTATCCTATGTGTTATTTTTTTCATTTAAAGGTGTCATTTCTTATGTTCGTTGAGGGAAAAATGCATTATGTCTATTAGTAACATGGAAAAAAAAAAAGTTTGATGCATAGTGGTTAAAATTCAATTGACGACGACAAAACGAACGGCAGCTTTGGGAAGAAATTTGGATCTGGAGACGCTCCAAGATTTCCCGTGAGATAATTTTGCATGTCGAGCATACAGAATGACAGCAGAAAACACCTGCTCAAATCGACACACTAAACCAGCTACTGTTTTCTTCCGCGGCTTCAACGAACCGTGACGTGGCCGTCGTGTCAATACAGACAGCCAATTTATAGCCGGGCATGCACAGAATGCCAAGGCTATATTTATTTTCAGCCAGATGGTAATTCCTGCAATATCTGACAGGTGCTTCTTCTATTGCAGGGTTATCGAGTTATTGTCACCAATTAGCCGGTCAGACGCAGATAATGTTTAGATCTTAATTACACACCATTTAGGTTTGTATCTTTTACTATGTGGACAACAGGTGACTGAAAGGGCTATTTTGTTATTGCAGGTGGGTAATTAATTTAGCAAATTGGGCTACTGAGAAACTGGAACTGCTTGCTGAGGGCCAAGCCAACATGTTAATCTCAACTTTTGAGTTTATATTTTGAAAAACGTGTTCTTGTCTTGTCTCAATAAATTGCTGCGTGTGCGGATATGATATATATTGTCGTGATTAGGAATTACAGATTTTAAAATCATAAGCGGTCGTTAAAATTACATCTTTAAAAATGGTAACAATTTTGCACTTTGTAGACATTCCTAATCAGGACGATAAGTGGGAAGTATAATATTATTGAAAGTGATTTATGATACAGTGATGAGTCATAATACATCCAAGATGTACAGTAAACGATCGATTCGTGTACAGGATTACCCGCTTCGAAGCAGAAGTTTAGAATCCAACCACAACTCCTTTTCTGCCGTCAACACGATGAGGTCACCGCCAATATTCGAGGAATTACAGTACAGTCAAGCCACCCAAACATTATTTGAACAATCACAGAAGAAATGTGCAATGCGCGTTGGGTATGAATAGTCATTTTTGTACTTTCGCCTTATAGTCAGTCTAAAACCAAAAGGTAATAATTTCCTCAAGCATTTAGTATACACCGTGAGCACTGCTCGACCACGCGTTTCTTGTTCCCAGTCAGACCGTGTTAAGAGAATGGCAGGTGCATCCTGGATGTGGGATTAAATATCGCCCACGAGATGTCACATCCTTCCCCTCGGTCTTTCCTCGAGTCTGATTGATTTTTTTTTTTCTTGGAGGTGCCTTATCAGCATTAAGTGTGCTCTCATTACAACAGCGACATTTCCAAGCTACTGGAATGTAGGTGTGTCTTTCCAGGCGTAAAACTCTCACCATTGATTTCAAAACTAATCTTCCGTTCGTGTAGTCCGCAAGCATAACTCCTCTTGATGTTACCTGGGTTTCTGCTAGAGCCCAGATGTTTCCCCGTGCACGTTTTTGCTTTGTGAATTCTGCAGTTGTTTTGGTGGAGGTTCCTCAAAAAAAAACACACAAAAAAACGCAAAACTGGTGTCACGCATGAACTATTCATACAAGACATGGAGTACCGGAGGTGACCGAAACAGCTTTTGACGCGGTGAACCTCATCCCCGCCACTCCCTTAAGCTTCATACTGCCAGGTCAAAGTAGACAATTCCATATTAAAAGAAAATCAGTTCTCCTTCTGTCTCTCTCTCGTGCTGAGGGATGCATTGTCATTCATGTCACGAGCATCGTCATCACAACTTCAGACAGACATTAACACGTTTTGCTGGCACCAATGCTGATGTCCTCTTATTCTGTCACGGTGGGAGAAGGACAGCGCCGGGCTGTTTTTTTCGGAGAAGTGTAGGGCAGACTTCAAAAATACCACTCAGACTCATCCTTGGCTGGTCACAGGATTTCTGTGACGCCGCCGTCTTCAAACTAATTAGCAACAACATTCTTGAGTATCGCGGGCTTATCAAGAGCCGCGCGGTGTCGAAAAATCCGATTTGAATTGCAATGCGTTTTCCAGTCAGCGTCGATGGAACCAAAAGCATTTTTGCCAATATGATGTTGTCAAAATACATTGATTCATTTTCAGCTTGCGATTTAGGTTTTTCACACACCCGAGGGACTCAACGGGTGCCCGCAGTGTATGGGAGGTGTGAAGCTGAGAATGCACATAGAGGACACAGAAAGAAGAGGTTGGCCCTCACATTTCTTTCCTGTCAAATGGCAGATCAGCGGATAACCGGACGCAGAGATTGAAACGAGATGTGACACGAAGTCGAGCGACCTGACACCATAAATGAGCCGAGGCGGCAGGTCACACGAGATATTAAAACTTCCAATGTTTCCGCAACATCTGAGTTACACAACGCCAGAAAAAGAAAGAGAGGACCCTTTGTCCTCTGTAGGTGGTTAGATGTGATGACTGTGCTGCACAGGCCGATGCTGCTTTCGTGTTGCTTGACTTTCTCTCACTGGAGGATATATGAAGGCATTTTTAACTCCAATTGTCAAGAGAATGTGCTCTTTACAGTGACGTTGATGTATCACTAACAAGCAGGATATGATTGTTGCAGTAGAAAATAACTGCATTGATATGTAAATTGTCTCGTGGCTGGGTAGACAACGCAGGGTTTTGGTGCTCCATTTCGTTCCTCTATGCCATCTGACGGTCTATTTACATGCTTTGTCAAATACGAAACGTTACATGCCATGCTTTTGGCCTTCACTGACAGCATTAGCTTTACATTTTCCTTTGGGAATAGTCTGTGCACCTCCAATGCATATCAAATGTAATAGGCCACGTTTTCACTGTAGCATTGATTAGCCGGCGTGCATGTGCATATATATATATATATATATATATATATATATATATATATATATATATATATATATATATATATATATATATATACACACACACACACACACACACACACACACACACACACAATCAATTATATCCCTAGCAAGATAGGCTCGCATTGGCGGGGTACAGATGATGTCGCTGTTAGCATATACACGATACAAATCTGATTACAAGCCGCATTTAGGAAGAGGCCTGTTTCAGATTTGACAATATCCAATTCCATTTGCCAACAACGCATATGACATGAAAAACGGTCAGCAAAGAAACATGTTTACATTTTTTTTTGGGGGGGGGCATCGTGTGTCATATTGTACTTTAGTGTTTCAAATTCTGTCAAGTTGTATTGCACTGCATGAGGGGTTTGCTTGTGGATCATGTCACGTGTCACTAGCAGTGTCTGATGATGTGACATTGGCCTCAATTATGGAGATGCACGCTCTTAGTGCAGCCATTACACAGCAAGTAGAAATCTACACAGTGCATTAAGGAGTCAAAAAAATAATAAAATAACTAAGCTGTGTGGTTTTGAAAAGACAATGCTAAAAGATGGGCCCCTGCGTGCTCTGTCAAGCTTTTTGAACATGACGTGTAATAAGACGCCACCCACCTCAACTATTGTGGTTTTGGCCGCCTTGCACATGGGTTGGTTGAAGTTTCTCGCAGTTTTCCTATGACAAAGGCAAATAAAATGCAAAGCAGAACTATTTCAAACTGAAAGACACAAATTAAAGCGATTGCATGTCGTGTACTGCTAGACATTGCACTCTAGTGGTTAAAGGTGATATCGCAGACCTTTGCTACAAAAGTGTTTATGGTAAAAACCCGTCATTTGCAATCAGGTGGATGAGAGGACCTCAGTTAGATTGTATAAAGCAATCATCTGATATAGAAGTAAAGGTTACGGTGTAATTGGTGATTCTGAATGTCGCTCTGCTGCAATCGCACTTTAAAAAGTTGTATTCTAATTGAAAGGCTGAATCATTCCTCAACCTTATCTTTGCTATGTTAGTCTTGATTGCAGATCACAGCTATTGCCAACCTAAATTGTATCGATTCAATTGAGCCCCTGATGCTGCTCTGGTCAAGGTCTAAATAAACTAAACAAAATAAAAGTTTGCAAGGACATTAAAAAAAAAAAGAAGAAGAAACACACTCGAAGAACACAGACCCGCAGTCACCTACAAAATCAATGAGTGGCTTGCTACTTCGATGTGAAACAGTTCAAATATTCGACTTAACCAGCACAAATGGAACATTATGCGTGAAAATAGAAATGTGGGCAGCGGAACAGGTCATGTACTTCAAGTCAATTGTTTTTTTGGGTGAATTTAGCTTTGTTATGGATGATTTTGGAGGCATCTCAAGTTCTCATTCCATGTTTTTTTTCTGTCAAGGTGGACGCCACTTGTCACATTGTTAAGTAAGCCTGTATTTGATAAAGTATTTTTGTTTTCTTTGTTCCGTGACAGTGGTTACCTGAACACAACGTTTCCGGCCCGATCAGCTTTCCATGCCTTGATCAGAGCAAAGTCTCCAGTGATGGCCTTCTCCATGATGTAGTGTCTGCCGTTAAACTCCTGCACCTGGTTGGAAACACCGTTGAAGACAAACCTGAGTTTCAGTACCGACAACTAACGTGGTCAAATATTGCACACAGACAAATACACTCGGAGTTGTAGCTTGCTTTCATTTTTTTTTTAAAGACAGCCATCTTGCAACAATATCGAGTGTAAACAAGGAAGACACAATTAACTAGAAAGGTTGGTTGATGGCAATGCGCTGTGGTTTTTGGCCATCTAGTGTGGATTTCTCATTAGCAAAATCACTCCAAAAGTCATGTTTCCCACAATCATCCCACACGAAACATATTCCCGCAAGTCTTCAAACGAGTAAAAACAATTGTACCTCTCTTTTTTCACTAGCGATGGCGATACTGCCATCCTTGTTGTACTTTATAGGAGAGCCTCCCTGGTGGATCAGCGTGCCATAGCCAGTCGCGGTGAAAAAGGCGGGAATCCCTGCCCCCCCGGCTCGGATTCTCTCCGCTAAGGTGCCCTGTGGTGGAAATGAAAGCAAAATAAAAGGAGTGCAACACAAAAATGTGTACTGTATAAACTTCTTTCCAGAGAACAAAACTGACAATTACGTGTCATAAAAACTAGCAGCATCAGTCCAGAAAGTTGCTGACAACCAGGAATTTCTCTCAATTGTCAAAACGTGAACCAAAAGTCTGTTTTCCTGACCAACCTGTGGAGTGAGTTCCACCTCCAACTCCCCAGACAAATACTGTCGTTCAAACTCTGCATTCTCCCCGACATAAGAGGAGATCATCCTTTTGATCTGCTTGGTCTGAAGAAGCAGGCCCAGTCCAAAGTTATCCACGCTGAGGGGCAAAAATATATTCAGACTTTTACATTGCGCTTTCCTCTGAACTGCACACTTGCGGTCAAATGATACTGTTGTCACTGATGGTCTTGTTGGGACGAGGGAAATGTTTATAAATGCAAGAGTCAATACTTAAAACGTCGTAGTGATACATTTAACTTAACTGGATAAAGAATTAAACCACTGAAAAACATTTAAGGTTAAATTCTACATGATACTAGATGCTGATATTTTTTCTTGGGCTTCTTCTCATGTACCTGTACGTATTTATGTCTTTCGGTATCCTGTTTGTCTATGCCTGGGCCGCGAGTCTGTCGAGAAAGTCGATTGTTATTTAGGTTATAAACGTACATAATGCTGTAGATCGTCGAGGCGGAGAGAACTTTTTGTCTGACGTTTATATGATTCTAGTGATTTGCTGCCCCCTACTGGTTTGGAATGAGATGCACCAGCTTGTGAATGAATGCTATTTAGACACAGAACTATTAGTCTTGAAGTCTGTAAAACATAGTTTTCGATACATCATATAATTCAATACCAGCGCTCTCGTTTTCACCAGGTGGGAGAGTCCCATTCTCTAAATTTTCCTTTAATGGCCCCCCCTGCCATCATGCATCATATTGAGGGCGTTGAAATGTACAAGCGAGCAGCTGACTGGCCACAAACCAGCTGACCTTGTGGAAAAAACATTGTACTGCTCTCATCTTGGTAAAACAAAACAGCATTTTCTAATCCACATTCACAGCCGGTTGGTTTTGTATCGAAAAAGCTTTCCCATATTTGCAAAAAGAAGAGTCTCCGCACATGTGCGTGATAATATCACCTACCCTGCATTGTTGCTGACTGCAGTAAGTCCTTTCACGCCAGTCTTCAGTAAACTGTTGATGAGATTCTCCGGGATGCCACATAATCCAAAACCTATGTTAGAGCAAAAACTGACATTTACAGCTCCAATTCCAGCATTTATGGTTTCCTATCTGAGCTACCACATTAACTGAGTATTCAGTGTGCTGTAACATATTTTTCAGGACTTAAAAATGCATTGTTGCATCTAGAGACGTGAACACAAAAGCTATGCTGTTTTTATTATGTTGTTTAAGAAAAATAGAAATGTAGATGTACACTGAATATTTTCCCCCAGTCTATCTTCCAAATTCTACACTACGTCATGGTGATTTATCTCCGTGTGGTCATCCCTGAATGCAGGCGAGGACAATGGAAATTTTTTTATGGTTGTCTCAGCTGGCTTCACTATAAATACAAGCTGTGGAGTGTGGAGTGTGGAATGCGCATGCATGTACTGATCAGATACCAGTCAAGACCAGAACAAATGGATTAAGTCAACAAAATGACACATTATAGTCGATGTTTGCTGATCGAAATCGAAAAGTCCGCTTGAGAAGTTTACAACTTGACGGCAAGTAAATGAAAGCGAGAACGTCACAGCTGTATTTAAGACACGTCAATCCATCAAGATGGAAAAACTTCTGTTCTTTTTTTATTTACAATGATGGATTAAAGGTTATGAAAGTTAAATTTTCAAAAACAAAGTAGACGTGTCTCAAGAATGGCTTTACAGTAGGGCTTTTGTTGTGATACATTAAACCTTAGAAGTAGTAATCTAAAGCTACTGACCCTTTCAAAGTCACATTCACACAAAGTGACAACTTAGTCTTCAATTAATCTAACATGCCTGTTTTTGTATTATGGAAGGAAGACAACAGTGCCAGGAGAAAGCCCACGCAAGCACAGGCGGAACATGTAATCTCCAAAATTGACTGAATGTTATGGATAAAGGTTTGGAAAAGCATTTACCTCCGACCAGTACGGTCGCCCCATCTGGAATGTCCTTAACTGCCTCTGTAGGATCCGAGTAGAATTTTGAACTTCTTTGGCTGGAGGTCGAAAAGTAGCAGCTACATGTCTGTAAACAACATAGAAATAGAACAGATTTAAACCGACACAAAAAAAAAACTTCATATAAGTGTGTGTATCTTGGGGAAAAAGACATGACAAATTAGCTATTTAGAATGTAAATTTAGCTTGTCCATTATAAAGAGCTGTTTGCACACCAGTCGTCAAGATAAGATCAGCTACTGAACAAACCTAACCTTGCAACAAAGCAAACCTATTTTAGTGATGACAAGAGTCCGAACCAGGAACTTGAATCCAGAACTCTTAAATTTGAATCATGTGTCTGTGGCAGTAATACTGCCAATACTTTATACAAATGTGAACAAGAAAAGGTACAGGAAAGACATACCACAATGCATATTTCACAATGGAAATTCTTGTTTTGATTCAATAACAGAAATTCACCTCGAGTTTGTGCGCCTGAAAAGCTTTAATATCAGATGCCTGACGTGACACTAGTTGATATAAATAGCATTCAAGCATCACGGGCAAACATGATGGAAAACATTGCTTGGGAGTTAATTTGTGGCAGTAGAGGTGAATCATGCAAACCCCTGTGACCTCCAATAGCAGAAATTTTAGTCACTACATTGTCCTGATGCTTTTGTTCATTCGATTGCAACAAATATCACCACATAAACATTGCATGAAGTGACTCAGAATAAAGTTGACCAGCACGTACCAAAAGAATTATTAAAAGCAAAACGACACCTATGTATGGGGAAATGTGTTTGTTCTGACCTTCTACACGCTGTTCTAAACACATTAATTGTGCAGCAAACATAAGACAGGCAAATACAAACCTTGCTCAATGGACGCTTATCGAAGTCTAACGTGGTTCTGCATGGCCCAATGAGGTATTTAAAAGTGTCCGCACGACACAAGGCTTTAAACGCCATGTTAAGACACATGCACCGGACGGGAGCGGACAGGAGAAGAGGCGCGGTAACAAGAGACTCGAGCTGTTAGCATACGGCTAATGGCTAATAGCTCGAGCTCGGTTAAAAGTCAATGCTGCAATCGCATTGGCTGGCTCTGTGGGCAGGTATTTTGATGCATTTGTGGTAATCGTAATCAACAAACTTCTCGTGTGGAACGATGAAACTGCAGCATTTGGTTATTGGTGGAGTATTGTATGAACAGATTTCAAATTATAATTGTGTGTCCATGATCTTAGTCGATACTATATACATGAATTCAAATTATGCAAAGAGTAAAATATTTGCTTCTGATTTTTATATCAGTACATAAACTCACCCAAAATCTATGAGTAATACTGTTTAATTAATTAGGAAAAAATGCTATATGCGTGTTGAATATTGTGACATCAATGGTATGTACATAAATATATATTTTTAATTATATATATTCAACATGTACATACAAATGTCATTTGTATCATCTAATTAAAAAATACCAGTTTTACGTGTGTAAATAAGTAGTCTCATTGTATTCTGAGCTAATTAGTTTGAATAACTCAGAAACCTGACCCTTTTCAAAAATTAAGAATCGCATGGAAAAGTTTGCATCATTGCATTCAAAAATTAAACTTTCATAGACTATAGATTCCGGACTCACAATATAATTCATTCATTCTTCTTCCGAACCGCTTGATCCTCACTAGGGTCGCGGGGGTGCTGGAGCCTATCCCAGCTGTCTCCGGGTAGTAGGCGGGGACACCCTGAATCGGTTGCCAGCCAATCGCAGGGCACACAGAGATGAACAACCATCCTCGCTCACACTCACACCTAGGGACAATTTAGAGTGCTCAATCAGCCTGCCATGCATGGAATGTGGGAGAAAACCGGAGCACCCGGAGAAAACCCACGCAAGCCCGGGGAGAACATGCAAACTCCACACAGGGAGGCCAGAGCTGGAATCGAACCCGGTACCTCTGCACTGTGAAGCTGACGTGCTAACCACTGGACTACCGGGCCGCACTCAGAATATAAAGATTATTTATTTTTACCTAATTTGGGCTTCAATCTCGAACCCCACAAAAACAGATAATAATAATAATAATAATGGAATACTGTGAATAAATCGTCTTGTATTTCTCAGTTTTTGTAGAATAAAAATAAATTAGGATCACATCAGTGGTGAAATGTCTCATTGGTAGGATGGTCATCTCCCAACCCAGAGGTTTGGGATTCAATCCCTGGCCATTGCGACCTTGTCGAAGTGTCCTTGAGGAAGATACCGAACCCCACACCCCCAGTTGCTTCTTATACTGTGTCATCAGTAGGTAAATGAGGAAACGGTGTAATGCGCTTTGAGTACCAAAAGGTAGAATCCATAATAATGATAATGGCATCGAGTGAGCGAGAGTTTGTGAACATGTAAGTACGTAATGCAAAACATGTGTTAATGACAACACTAATCCAATTCTAAACTCAAACCACACACAATTTGCAACTGCGCTATGTAACAAAGGAAGGACCCTCTGACAATAAACACATACATGCTCGTTATTTCGTCGAAACACGTGTCAACAAAAGAGCTACGTTTGTGACGTCACACTCGACATATTTAGGAAGACTCATTCATCGTGCTTGCATTCTTATTCCGATGACTATAAATTCTTACTAATGCATTTTTCATATTTACATCACTACCTGTTCGGAAACAGTATTATATTAGAATAATATAATAATAGTACTACAGTATAAACAAAACGTCGTCACATTGCTTGGACACGTGACCTACCCTCACGTGACAAGTAGTTTTAGTCATGGCCGACGACTACAGGCGACAAGGCCTCGACTTGGAGAGAAGAATATTTGAGTTTGACGCCAAGTGTTCCGCTCTCAAAGCTGAGAAGCAAGGTAACTCTTCAAATATCTTGGCAATAATATAATTCTTGCTCTCTGTTGGCGTCACCTGGCTGCCGTGCTTCGTTATTAGCCGGCTAACGAGCTAGCTGTTGTTAGCGTTATCGTGCGATGTAACCACAGCAGCTGCACCGATGGAACGTTTAAAACTTTTGATAACCTACCAACAGTCAGCGTTAAATGTATGCATTCCTGGCAATAATATCAAACTATTGTAAAGTGGGTCTTCAACCCGTTGATGGTTTCTGAATGTCAACATTAAGATGCAAATATTTGGCTAGCGACCTTGGCTTAAGGCTAAAATGTGACAATTTACGTTCGAAATGTGGTGACTCGGCTGCCTTTATTTGTTCCCAGCCAACTTTTCGACTGCCGATGTCTGTTTGGTTCGGTTTTCAGTCATTCCACATTGAATGGTTTTCACTACAACATTCTAAAACGAGAAATTGTTTGCACGCCTGCCTCGCAGTTGTAAGGTTCTGGGTTCGAATCGTGTCTCAGACCCCCATTCTCCCCCGCACATTTCAAAATACATGTCAGTTTCCAAAAAACATGCACGATCAAGACAATTAGCCATCGGGGTGTATTTGCGAGCTTATGGTTTTGAACTGTTTTCATAACCAATAAGCTCTAAATAAATAAATGAACTTTGGTCATATGGTGTGTGGTTTTATGGTGATTAAGTTCTTTTCACATTTATTCGTCTGTTGTATCCTGTGGTAAAGTTCAAAATAAGTACATACAAATAACAGCATGGTAGACGGTGGTTTCCAGAACTGCTTCAAAGTGTGGAGGTCAAAGGTTCGACTGTTTTACAGGTCCATCCTCCCACATCCCGAAAATATGCACGTTAGGTTAATTGAAGAATCCATATTGCCCGAAGGTGTGGATGCCGTCTGCCTTTTTGTGGCCCACGCTCCTCACCTCACGTCAGCTGGGATCGGTGCCATCTCACCCTCAACCCCTATGATGGATGACAGCACTCCTCAAAATGGATTGCTGATTTTTCACTACTGCCAGTGACCAGTAGTGAAGCATCTGCAATGAGTAATGTTTTACTTTCACGTTTTTCCACAGATGATGACTATTTACAAAATGCATCTGTCATACTGGACAAGTTGAAAAGCTATTACCGACAAGGAGGGGAAAGCAGCAGTCTTTCCAAGTTGCTTCAGGATTATACACAGGTACTTCATTGCATCAAACATGTCATACTTGTTGTACAGGGAATCCTCAGTTTAGGGTGCGATCGAAGTGTACACTTGAGCTATGATTTAAACTGTTATACCATTTAGTAATTGCCATTTTTGTGCAGAGTTACTCCATTATGAGTGACTTAGGAAAGTGACCATTTATCAATGTTTCAGCGGAAGCCTTTTCACATAATCATGCACAAGATGTGTGCTTTTATGATAGTAGAGGACAGATTTGCCTGCTATCAGTCTCATTGTTCAGAAAACACTTCCACACGCTTGAGGCACTGCTGCTACTTGGCTGCGCGGTCACCTGTTGCTATCTGGGAGGTCTACACATTGTTACAGACGCTCCCCGCTTACGAACGAGTTACGTTCCGAACGATTGTTCGTAAGGTTAATTCGTTTGTAAGTTGCTTCAGTGCTATATTTTGTATGGAATGTATGTTTAAGGCTTATATGTTTGACATCCATATAACGGGGAGAGAGCTTTTCGTCACGTTTTTCCGGGCTCGAGGGTTGGCTGCCCGGTAAACTAGCAGCGGCTTCAGTTTGAAGCTCCCGATCTTTCTGTTTATAATGGTACCGATGGTCGAACGATTCATCTTGTATTCACGTGCAACGCTCACCATTTTCTCACCCGCATCAAGCTTCTTTATTATTGCCACTTTCATTTGAAATGAAATGGCTTGCTTCTTCTTTACATTTCCACTCTCACTAGAAGCCTTTCGCTTTTCACCAACCATATTGAATAATGGATGCACGAGATATTTAACAACTGGGCAGAGGAAGCCGGATTCGGGGTGGATTTAGCGGCGGAAAGAAGCACTACAGTACCTGTACTCGGAAAAAGCGTGCAATACAAAATCTAACTTTTTCTTTTCTTTCTCGACATACCCGTAAAAATGTTCGTATGTACCGTTGTTCGTAACTCGGATGTTCGTAAGTCGGGGAGCGTATGTAATGCGAAAGCAAGTGATTGTTGATTAGTCGACTTCAAGTTCTCACGGTCGTCGCAAATTAGTAAAGTTTACCCATCGAAGAGTCAGTTTAAACAAACAACTTCATTGTGTGATGTTGGTAACCTTGAACCAAGAGGAGCCCAAGTGGAGTGAAATACAGCTGCAATAAAAATGTAAATATTAACATGACATTTTGTTTGTGCACGGCAGGTGATCCTAGATATCACATTTTACGAAGAGAACAAACTGGTGGATCAAGAGTTTCCGGAGGACTGTTCACCTTTCAAGATCCAGCAGCTCCTGCAAGATCTGACTGAGCCAGAAGTTCTGGTGGGGAGACTAGCACCATCTCAAGAGGTGTGGTTGGTTCCCCTGTGTGTGAAATGAATCTTTTGTTTTTGTACAGCATGGCCTGTAGTGACATTGAACCAGAGGAGAGTGACAAAGTCCACCAGTGATATGCCTTTTGAATACCGTGATAGAAGTGAATTATGTGGCCTACGTTGACTGTGACAATGTGACATTGTTATTTGGTCTGCCAGGTGCAAGCTGTTTTGGGCCTGGAGCTGTTAGAATGCCTCTATTGGAGACGTGGTGCGCTGCTCTACATGTACTGCCACACCCTTCATCAACGGAAGCAATGGATCAAGGAAAACAAGGAGACATTCCTGAAGGTACCTTATGGTCAAAACTACAGACAAGTACTAAAGAGTAATAAAACATGCTGACTCTCACGGGTCAGATTTGGTTGTACAACAGTCTTGGTTTTGGGGAGGACATCCGCGGTTGTAGGTGGAGATGGGGTTAGTTTTGTTGGTATGGATCTCTGTGTGACGAGCTCCGTTGGTCATCTCAGTCTCTGAGACACGTGCACGTTATGTCTTTGTCATGTATCTCCCGCATTTTAAAGATCGGGTAATACAATACTTAATAGGAGCACATCAAATATGACAGCGGAGGTTACTATTTGTGGAATTGTGTTACTTTTCCAGCCTGACAGCAAGCTTGCTTGTCTGTATGCTTCATGTCACCCTGATGTGTTCCTGCAGTGTATTCAGGAAGGGGTGCGCTACCTAATGCGGATGCTGCAGGTGAGGAATTCAGTGAAGCTCAATGATGGGGTGGTCCTCCATGACACTGCAACCGCAGGCTTCCTATCTGAAGGTAATTTTTTTTCATCCATATTTTGCAGAGATGAAAAATGTACTCGGTCTTTGTCATTCATATTCCATAAATATGTATGCAAACACCGAACATTCGTCAAGCCTCCTCAAAACTCACTTGTATTCTCTGGCATTTGACTCAGCATGACTTAGATTTGTTCTTGGTTTTACTGTTTGGTGCTTTCTACCGTCTTTATTACCGATTTGTTTTACTGTTTATTGTATATGTTAAATTGCTCCATGTACAGCACTTTGTATGCGGCGATGGCTGTTTGAAAGCGCTCTATAAATACAGTTGACTTGACTTGACAAAAAGACACTTGTAGAAGTTCTGATTCGACTCCTTCACTTAATTAAATGTAAAATGAAAGTTGACTCTAAAATGTAGAGGTATCCATCCATCATTATCCAAACCGCTTCTCCCCGTGAGGGTCGCGGGCATGCTCGAGCTTCTCCCAGCTGTCTTGTGGCAGCAGGCGGTGTACACCCTGAACTGGTTGCCACCACTGATTTTTACATCACATAAATAATGTGATGACAACATATCCCTTGTTTCCGAAGGTATTTTCTCAGACACGCACCTGCTAACCATGATGTACATTGGAGAAATGTGCTTCTGGGCCGTAAAGTATGAAGACTACAGCGGCGACACGGTGGATTGTAAAGAAGACCGCCTCCAGTTTAGGGACATTGGCACGCAGATCCTCAACAAGTACGTGCTCGCCTGCGAGGGCCCTCTCCAGGGCCAGGGCTGGAATACGGAGAACGCCAAGGAGATCCTCAGTGTTTTACAGTGAAGCTCAGCCGCCTCCGCGTCCAGGTTGTCCCCGGACACAGATATGACATCAGTATTCAATGTTTTTTTTTCCCAATCCCAAAATTAAATTTTTTTAAATGGGGGAAAAACAGAACCCACCATGTGAGAGTGTGGTAATGGAAGGTTAAGGCATGGGGAGAAAAATGTATTTGGGCAAAGGCCAAAGGTCAGCTAGACCTCACTCCACACCACATGATCCAGGTCAGTGGCATTATAAGACAGGTGGTTGAAACTGACAATGAATTATTATTATTTTTTCTTTTTTGCCCATTCTGCTGGAACAAAGAAAGCAGTTCTCTTCATTCTAGACTGTTGACTAGGGCACTTGTTTTGCTCTAAGAATGTGTTATGATAACATTAATATAAAATATTCTTAGTCAAAATGTTTCCTTTTTTTAAGAATTGTTTATTTCATAACAGCTTGAAATGAAACATTGCACAGTAACATTTTTATTTATTCTTAAGTTGCCATTTTGGTATGCTTTTAATATTTGACATCTGTTTATACTCTATACACAAGTTTGTAAATGTGTATAAAATACACACAAAGCAAAGTAGTTTTTTCCAGAACGTGTGAAAGTGCTCAGATTTATTCATAACCCATCACTTGTATTCTCCTTTTATTGCAACATTTAATTACCTTTGGTTAGCTTTTAATAGAGAACGTGCTGTTTCGGATTCAATTTTCTGTTTTTTTATGTCCTTGGTGACAATAAAGCCCGTGTTGTTTTAACATGCCTGTTGTGTGCATGGCGCTGAACGATTGTAATGACTCCAATTCCCACATTGCACCGCTGCCGTCATCGATAGGAAGTGAGTCAAAAGCGGCACGTCACATTTGTGAAACGGCGTGATTTTTACACTACCGCCATATAAACCCGAAGTGTCAACAAGTCATGGCAGGGAAGGTTAATCGTCAGAACGAATCAGTCGTTGTTCGAAGCCTACGGCGCTTAAAAGAGATTTATTGGCCTTCCGGTGTGAGAGACGTCGTTTTGGATCACGAAGAGGAAGAACCCGGCTTTTTGGATTGTTTACCTGTGAGTTTTGACTGTTGTCTGAAAAGTTTTTCTTGTGTGACAAGTTCTTTATCCACATATTTTAAAAAAGGTCATTTAGGGGATCAGTACTGTATTGACAATTATCTTAAAAGTACAAAGTGATGAGAAAATGTCCAAATAAATGGGAGGTGGTTCCCCCGAAGAAGAAAATTGAGACAGGTGAGTTGAACAGCACGAGAGACAAAACGATAACATCAATAATTATACTGTATTTGGACACGGATAAAACAGTCCACTTTTCAAAATAGGAACGCATGAGTCAGGAAATATCATTGTGGACCAGAAAACAATAGAACATGTTATAATACAGCGTCAGTTTTGCAAGGGCATTGTATGGTGCTGTCTTCACATATGTTGGGTGACGATGTACGCCACTAGCATTAGAGTTTAGTGTTGGTACTATTTTGTGTGGAGGGATACCATGTTCTGGGGTGTATGTAAATAAAGGGGGTGGAGCTTCCCTGCAGTTCGCTTCTGGCAGTGAAGGTGCACTGTGGCACGCCAGGTGTTTAGCGACTCAGTGATAGCGACCACACAAAGAAAAATAAGAATCGTCTCCTGTCTTGTGCCTCGAACCGAGTGTAGTCACCAGCAATGATGCCTACACATGAACAGCGAGGGACTTCCGCAGCAGAAGGATCAACAGGTTATGGGCCCAGGTGGGTTCCAGGCACAGCGGCGCTCCATGGGAGAGGATTACCGCCGCGATTTGACGGAGATGAGGCCCGCTATCACATCTGGGAGGCGAGGTTCCTAGCATACTTGAAAACCATCGGGCTAAAAGATGCTATCCTCGGTGTGATGTAGCTACGGATCCAGCGAACAGGCCGCAACAGAAACCGTGTGGAAAAACGAACTGGCATATGCTGAACTGTGCGGCTGCTTGGATGATAAAACACTGACACTCATCCTGTATGAAGCACCAGAAGATGGTAAGAAAAGTCTGGAAATATTGAGACGCCATTTTGAGTCCGAAGAAAAGCCGCGAATTGTCGGGCTGTACACAGAGCTAACCAATATGCTAATGGATAACGGCGAGGAGCTAGCGGGCTATCTAGCACGTGTCGAGAAGCTAGTGGCCGCGCTACAAAGAGCTAAAGAGAACCTAAGCGATGCACTATTGGTGGCTATGGTGTTGAAAGGACTCACTGATGAATACAACCCATTTTCTGTGCATGTGACTCAAACGAGGGAAGTGTTAACCTTTGCTGAATTCAAGACTAGGCTGAGAAGTTTTGAATGCATCCTCCGCTACCGAAGCAGGCCCAGACCAGATGAAGTAATGACCGCCAAGTCATTCAAGCCGAAGCCCAAAGAAAAAGACAAGAAATACGTCTTCAATGGAGAATGCTTTATTTGTGAGAAAGTGGGGCATAAAGCAAGAGACTGCACAAGTAAGGATAAGAAACCACACAAGCGAACGACAAAAGCTGATAAGAACAATAAAGTGGCTACAGTTATGGACGATTCGGAAAAAGTTTTCCGTGGCAGAGACCAAGCCAAATCTTCGAGGGAAGAAGAAGAAACATTATTGCTCGGGTGAGTGAATGGCGACCCAAGGGAGCGCAGCAATATGGACTACTCGTGGACAGCGGTGCTTCTGCCCACATAATCACCGACAAGACCGCATTCATCCGATTTGATGAGAGTTTCCGGCCTAAAGATCACATCATGCAGCTGGCTGATGGAAGACGGATCACCGGAAGTGTCGAGAAGAGGGGACGCGCAAATCAAGCTGGCCGACAGCAGTGGACGAGTAGTGAGTGTCAAGCTCACAAATGCTCTCCTCATCCCAGAATACCCGCAGAATATCCTTTCTGTGGATGCAGCAACTTCGAAAGGAGCGAAGTTCAACTTTGCGAAGAATGACAACAAAATGATTCTTTCAGATGGGACAATATGCAAGATGATTGTAAAGGACCGAATGTACTATCTTGACATTGTCACAGAAAATTCTGAATGCAGTGAGGACTCCTGCAATGCATCTTTAGACATGAAAACATGGCATGAGATAATGGGCCATTGTAACTATGGTGATATTGCTAAGCTTGAAGCTGTGGTAGAAGGTATGAAAATTAGTAACAAAACTAGACCTAACCAGTGTGAAACCTGTATTCAAGGGAAATTCACCCAGAATAGAAACAGGAAAAGTGATGTGAGAGCTAAAGAGCCATTAGGGCTGGTACATACAGATCTAGGTGGGCCTATTGACCCAGAGTCATTCGACGGGTACAAATATGCCATCACTTTTACTGATGACTTTTCTGGAGCTGTTTTGTATACTTTCTCAGGAACAAAAACATGGCAGTCGAGGCTACAAAGCAGTTCTTGGCAGACACAGCACCATATGGTAAAGTGAAGCGAATGAGATCGGATAATGGGACAGAGTTTGTTTCAAAAGAGTATCAATCTCTACTTGAGATAATATGATAAAACATGAGAGATCAGCGCCTACTCCCCACATCAAAATGGGACAGCAGAGAGGAACTGGCGCACATTGTTTGAGATGGTCAGGTGTATGCTGATAGAATCAGGCTTACCCAAAGAGCTATGGCCATATGCAGCCAGAACAGCAGCAGTTATACGGAACAGATGTTACTGCGAAAGAACAGGGAGACTCCTTATTTCCTTTTCACAGGAAAAAGACCAGATTTGTCAAAAATGAAAAAGTTTGGTTCAGAATGCATGGTGTATGAGCAAAACAGGAGAAAGCTAGATCCAAAGGGCAAAAGGGGATCTTTGTTGGTTTTGACCGTCATTCACCTGCTTATTTGATTTATTTTCCAGAGACAAACAAAGTTCAGAAACACAGACTGGTCCACTTCATCACAAAGACCGTGACTGAGAGTGAGACGCAGACCGAGAAGACCCAACTGGAGGACCACTATGTAGAGTGGGTAACTATGCCTAAAGCAAGTCAGTTACGGACGGAATATGTAGGAAAAGATTCTGACACTGAACCAGAGCTTAAACCTGACTGCGACACGGACTCAACCAATGGTAATGAGACTCCTCGTACTTCTGATAGAGAAAGGAAGACACCAAAATATTTAGAGGATTATGAATGTGTGATAAAAGGCAATGAGATCACAATTGATTACTGCTATAGAGCAACAGTGGGATTGCCACAAACATTCTACGAGGCAATGGCATCGCCAAAGTCAGAAAAGTGGAGAAAGGCGATGATAGATGAGATGACTTCTTTTAAAGAGAACGACACTTTCACCCTTGTGCCATTACCGGAGGGTAGACAGACAGTGGGGGAAGGTGGGTGTATGCTTTAAAGGAGGATGACAAAGGCAATGAAACATATAAAGCGAGATATGTAGCCAAAGGGTACAGTCAGAGAGAAGGACTTGACTATTCTGAGACATTTTCGCCGACCGCTAATCTGACATCACTGCGACTACTGATGCAGCTTGCTGCACAGTATGAGTTGCTGTTAAACCAAATGGACGTGAAGGCAGCATACTTACATGCACCTATTGACTGCGAACTATACATGGATCAACCTGAAGGTTTTTGTGTGAAACAAAGGGATGGTGTACAACTTGTGTGTAAGTTAAACAAATCCATATATGGCCTCAAACAGTCTGGGAGAAATTGGAACATGATGCTTCATGAGTTTTTACTTGCGAACGAGTTTGTACAGAGTCAAGCAGACCACTGTATTTACACCAAAATGTCTGACAAAGAAAAAGAAATTTTGTTAGTGTGGGTCGATGATATAATTGTGGCTGCCAGCAATGAGAGGTGTTTATGCGAGATCAAAGAGAAACTCAAGAGTAAGTTTAGGATGAAAGATCTCGGATGCCTCACTCATTTCATTGGGATTGATTTCAAGCAAAATGTGGGCTCAATCACATTGAACCAATCCAGATATATTGAGAAAATATTGGAAAGGTTTGGCATGTCTGAATGCAAAGCAAGAGCCACTCCAAGTGAAATCAAATGTGACCTGACTCCAGAAGGGGACAAAACTGATCAGAGGAAATATAGAGCAATGCTGGGCAGCCTCATATACATCATGACCTGCACTAGACCTGATATTAACTGGATTGTGAGTAGACTATCTCAGTATATGTCTGATCCAAGGGAAAAGCACTTGACAGCATTAAAACAGGTGTATAGGCAACTAATGCAATGTTAGTGTATGTGGCGCCATCGAGTGGGGGTGTTGGGTGACGATGTACGCCACTAGCATTAGAGTTTAGTGTTGGTACTATTTTGTGTGGAGGGATACCATGTTCTGGGGTGTATGTAAATAAAGGGGGTGGAGCTTCCCTGCAGTTCGCTTCTGGCAGTGAAGGTGCACTGTGGCACGCCAGGTGTTTAGCGACTCAGTGATAGCGACCACACAAAGAAAAATAAGAATCGTCTCCTGTCTTGTGCCTCGAACCGAGTGTAGTCACCAGCAATGATGCCTACACATGAACAGCGAGGGACTTCCGCAGCAGAAGGATCAACAACATATATCGAAATGAAACCTGAAACGGAAAGTGCAAAACTACAAAAAATAAACACAACAAATCAAAATCACTAAAACAACAAAAACTACACAACACAAAAAATAAAGGCAAAAACTAAAGTGCAAATTAAAAAGCAAAACCATATAACTAAACATCAAGTCAAAAACCAACAAAAAAATATAAACAAAGTTGCAAATTAATATATTTAACAAAAACAAAATAATGACAAACTAAACAGCAAATAAAAAACATAACTAAACAAAACAAAAATAAACAACAAATTAACACTACCCTACCACATGGTCTCAAACTTGCGGATGATATATTGTGACCCCCTACCCGCCATCAAAGAATAATGTTCGTGTGGCCCCACATTTTTTACTGTGTCTCCCCAAAAGTCAGCTCGGATAAGATCCATCTCAAACATAACCTAATGAGGACAAACGCTATCAAAAATTGATAGATGAAGTTCCCAAATTATATAAATGAAGATCCTAACCATAGTCCATTATAAAGGTGGACGTGCAGTTCCAGATCATGACCTTATTGTCGTCTGTGGACATCTGTCGCCTGGGAGCAACCAGCCGCTACTGGAGGGCCTTGGTTCGAGACCCGTTGCTGTGGAAGTTTTTTCTTCTCAGAGACATGCCATCCTGGACATCCATTGATCACTTAACGATGCCGCAACTGGAGGCTCCAGAAGGCCCGGTCATCAGTGATGATTCAGAACAGGACGATTACGAGAGGACAGAATACAAAGTCGACTACATGGCAGAGTGGGTGACTCTGCAATCAGCTGATACGTTCATTTTAAGAGAATTCATTGACTCTTGTGTTCCCTGCAGGTATCTGAAAGCATGCCCTTCATGCAGACAAAGATGGCTTCCTTCGTGGCCACCGTACCGAGTATTGACATCCTTTCTGCAGTCTCTGGTGCCCTCAGCCGAACCGCGTTACGTCATGTTCGGGCCCGGCATGGAGCAACTGGATGTCTCTCTAGTCACCAGGCTGATGCACGCCTCTGATATTCTACCAATGACCGTTATTCCGAGCAGTCAGATCAATGGTACACACGCACACCAGACTCATTTCTTCAAATACCTGCAGTCACTTCTGTTCATTTTTCGGAGTATGAATCCAATCAGTTGTCCCCGTTTACCCACAAATTGACATACTCAGTGTGACATTGGGGCCTGCAGTAGTATTGTACTAAAAAGTTAAATACTACTGAACTGTCATAAACAAATGTGCTTTGTCCACCAAAAGGTGGCAGTCTTTGCTTTTTTCAATGTCATCCAACGTTTTCCTCAACCAAGACAAACCACCTTCTAATCCTACAGGACCTTCAGTGATTGGCTCTGGCATCACTTATATGTTCAACAACAAGCACAAGTTCAACATCTTTACACTTTATTCGACTAACAAGTAAGTGTTCTGTACCTTGAATAGTATGTACAATAAGATGGTGGTTGTGTTATGGAGCTGTTTGTGTGCAGAGCAGAGAGGGACCGCGCCAAACTACAGAAGCAGTATATGAGTGGTAAACTCTTCACTCTGGTAGGAAGCAATCACTCGGGCCACCCGATCTACAGGCCGGCCCCTCAAGTGCAGCAGGTGTGCCAGGTCGTGGAAGGGGTTATCTATGTGGCGAACGCCGAACTGGGCAGAGGTGAGAGACAAATAATTGGGTTTAACTGTGCAAATAATGCAAAGCAGTCCCTCCCAATGTTCCCAGTAAGGAAATTATTCAATTCCACTTAATTGGTCCAAAATATGGCAGCACGGTGGACGAGTGGTTAGCACGTCGGCCTCACATTGCAGAAGTGTAGGCTTCGATTCCGGCCTTCCTTTGTGGAGTTGTTCTCCCCGTGCCTGTGTGGGTTTTCTCCGGGTACTCTAGTTTCCTCCCACATTCCAAAAACCTTTATGGTAGGTTAATGGAACACTCTAAATTGTCATCCAGTGTGATTGTTTCTAAAGCAACTTAGAATGTATTCAGCATTCAAACACAATTTCTGGTGGAATAACGTGAACTCATTTGATGTCCTTTTCTGTAAAGTGCCATGATTTTCACTTATTAAACAGGTGAAGGAGAGTCTGAGGGGGCTCAAATCAGTGCTCTGCTGTGCTCCGCTTCCAAACCCTTGCTGGTGCTCTCGTGCGTATCCGGAGGGGAAAGTGAAGCAGTCAGGACCACTAGAATGCAAACTTGGCGTCGAACACCCTGTATTGACATGGCAAAGAGACTCAACCTGCCTCAGTTACCTAATCCCTGGATGGTAATTATTCTAATTTAATAAATGACTGAATGGTGGGGCTGTCGCTCATCAAGTGGATTCAATACCCGCTCTGGACAAAATTCTCGTGTGCTTCCTGGTTTCTTTCTAAGTGCTCTGGTGCATCCTGTCTTTGTTTGTTTTGAACCAGGTGCAGGACACAGTTGCAGAATCCCTGTCGGGTCTTCTGGATGGTATTTCTTGGTTGCTGAGATCCTCGGGTGTCAAAGTGTATGATGGATAGGGTAACCCAGTAACACATGGACACACACGCTAATAAGGAAAATCCTTCTATTTTAAAAGGAATTTCTAAAGCACAGCAACACAAAAGAGAAAATCAAATAAAATGAATACAAATAAAGCAAAAAGCTGAAAAAAAGAGGAAACTGGAGTACCCGGAGAAAACCCACGAAGGCACGGGGAGAACATGCAAGCTCCACACAGGAAGGCCGGAGCCAGAATCGAACCCTGCACCTCTGCACTGTGAGACGGACATGCTAACCAGTTTTTCACCGTGCCACCTTTGTTTTTCGCGTGTGTGGTAAATTCCGAATAAATGCAGCACATCATGCATGCTTTTACTGTGCGCTGTTTGTGTGCTGATGCTTCATAAGTGAGCCCTCCCTGCGTTTACAGTTCACAATGATTTTGCCAGTCCTGACAAGATAATGTGCCTCCCTTACGCTCTTTTGTTCTGGTTACCTAGGTGACTGCAAATAATCTGTTAAAAGTACCAATCTACCTATCAAAATGTTCCAAAGTCTCCATAATCATTTTTATTGACGTGCAGGTTTGGTAATAGTGCGCCGATTGATGCAATTTAGGGGCATTAAGGCCGACTGACTTGTGCTTTGTTTTTCCCCCCAAATGAATTTTCAAGGGATGTGGGGGAGACAACCCCTTTGTGTGTTCATGTGTGTGCATGCTGTGGGACTCCCTTACCAAATAACCTTGTGGTAAAGCTATAGTGGAACCTTGGAAGTCGAACACCTCAACACCTAAATTGGTAACGCATTAAAGGTCGGCACGATGTGAATCTGTCCAAGTGTGTTTTTTGATTTTACTTTAGCCACAGTAGTATGGTACTACAGTAGTGATGGCAAAGAGTAAAATGTAATGGTTGTTGGCAAATGGAACTTACTGCACCACAGGAAAGGATCTGGCTGCTCAGTCCAAAATGAGCAATACAATTAATTTGATCAAACATGCTAAAGTAAACAGTATACAGCTAGAAGCATCATGGCTCGTGACTCACACTGAAATTATATTTGAGGCCTACCAATTAAAAAAAAACATTTCGTTCAGCATCTGTCAGGTGTCTTGAAATGCTGCGTAGCTTTACTTTATTTTAGTTTTATAGAGTAGAGTGGTTAACCTCTCTTTAAATATGTGTAGCAGTTAATGTTGCATCATACTATTTACCTCAAGAGACATATACATTTTAAATAGTTCCCCGGTTAACTACATGTTGTGACATCCTTTAGGCAAAATACCCCAAGCATCAGGAATTGTAGCATGCTTGACACACCCTATTTCATGTCTGGCTGAAATCGGCCCCTTTTTACAACCTGCCAAGTAAATGATTGTACACCCCACCCTACACAATGCTGGACCAACGATGAGTACAGATTTTATGACCAAGCACCCATAAAGACAATAAAATAATTTTCATTGATCAAGGCAGCACTTCATACACTACTCTGTGTGTACATGCATGGACAAATCACCAAACATAAATGACTACCCACCGACACCGATTTCAACAATTTAACCAAGCAATCAGGTAAGTGCTGCTATCTGTCACAAAATTCATTGCAGCTCTGCTTACCTGTTGGCTTGAAATGACAATGGGTTTTTACGTCCATGGGGGATGTGGGTGTTCCTGCTTGATAGCGCTTTTGTATGATAGTGCTTAAAATCGTGTGATCTGCTTGAAAGTGGGCCTAAATGGTCAACCGGCATACGTAATCATACATTGGGTGGAGAAGTTCGGAGGCTCCACTATACTTGCTTGTGTGTACTTGCCTAGTACACAGTGTGTGTGTGGAGCCTTGTAACATGTTGGATGAATGAGTGAAGAACAGACCTCCAGCGCCTCTTGTCTTTTCCAAACAAAACAGAGGCCTCAAGGGTATGATGTCATGATGATGGAACCACAGTTAATTCAACCTCGGCCACTTTCGAGACACATAGCCTTCATGTCCAATGTGTTTAGAGACACCGGGAAGCAGCCTCTTGGAGATAATTGTGCTGAGAATGTTAGGTCTGAATGCTTTAGCGCACCCTTTGACCTTGATGGCACTGAAATGACATGAGTGCAGAGGTTTTGCAGGCCTACGTGGTTAAAGCTCTGCTGTATTTGTTCATTAACTTGAGGCCGCAGCAGTAGGAAAAATTTGGGGGCAACGGGGCTGTGGCCCCAGACATCCACAGGCCTGATCAGACGGGAAATGTTACTTGGAGAGGCTTGCTTTGCATCCGTTGTACAAAAATAAAGATCCAAAGCTGCCCGTTGCAAATTCATATTGTGCAATAAGCCACCTTATTTCCCTGAACCTTTGAGTGAACTGTGGGAGCGACTTCTGGTTTGAATCAGAACCGGCGATTTGTTTACATGCTAACTGGTTGCGGGTGTCCATTCCTATGACAGTAACAGACCGAAGTGGGCATCGTCAGTCCGGTCAGTCCGTCAGGAAGCTGCCATCAGTATTTCAGGCCGGCCCAGTCCGTCCGAATTGTCGGCGATAACCAAATTGCGTCGAGAACAGACTTTTCTCCGTCAAGCGCATGTGCCGCACATCTGACACGCAAACACATGGGAGAAAGATGGTCGCGGGCGTGCTGGAGTCCCACAGAACACAATGACATGTGTCCCGTGTTTTTATTTCGTCAATCACCACGTTGTGTGTCTGTGTGCATGTTGTTCTGATTTGTAATATTTTTTTGTTTATTTGGCATTGCTTATCGGCTTGTGCGGTGCATGTTGTGTGACGTAACGTTCTTCACAACGATTGGCTGTCGCCTAAGAGTTACGTACCGGACCCACGTGGGTTCGGCCTGAAATCTGACGGAATACTCACCTCTGCTACATTATATAATGTGAGAATAATAGTTGTTCAAAAGAGAAAACACTTGAATCCCGCTACCTACTAATGTAGTGGGGCAGGAGGCTGATGTCATAAAGAGGGCAGCGACCACACACTGTACAGTCGCTACTTTCTGAACTCTGTCGCTTCAGACGGTGAGACAATGAGCAATTTCAAAATATGTGAGGCTTTTCACTACCTATAGAGAAATGAAGTCGGTCGTGTTTTCTGAAAAGAGTTTGTAAAACAGTCTAAATTACCGTAAAGCAGACGTTGGACCCAGCCGAACCCTAATCTTATTTTATCAACACTCCCAGTGCATGGTAACCATTAGATGTTTGCTCCAAAAAACTAAGGAAATCCTGGTATATAATAATAGCACCAAGATTAATGCAGATGCAATTTAATTCAACAATTTATGATGTCTGTTCTGAACATATTATTACTGACGCGCGTCACGACTGTTTTAAGAGAAAGGTAAAAGCTTTACATGTTGTCGCCTGACTAATACCGAATTGTTGTGTCTCCCATACACATAAAAATCAGACCGGATGTTCGTGTGAGACTGTTCTCAATCTTGAAGTGACACCCGGCGAACATTCACAAAGTTATATGTGCGTATTGTTCCGTAGACTTTTGCTTTTTATCCACAAATTGAACGGAGCACGCGGACATTGAGGTGGTCCTTTCAAAGTAAGATTTTCAGCCTAATCACGTGTTCATCCCCAGGCAGGTAGGCGGTGGGAACTATATCGATTATTACAACATTGTCTCCTCGTCAGGTGTGCATGCTCAAATGAGTAAACATAGCTCTTAAAGCCACAGACTCAATTTCTTCTGCCAACAATTTCTCAAGATATTTTGAAATGCCACGGCGTCATTGAGAAAGGAAATGAAAAACATCCATAACTCAACGATCTGGAAAAAACGCTCAAAGCCTTGTAACACATGGAAGTCGCTCCCGTAATTGTTTTTACATGCAAACCCTCAGGAATAAGATGGATAAAGTAAAGCAAAGGAAGACTGAAGTCGTTTAATATCAAGTTCTCCTAACTGCATCATTACCTCCTCTACAGCATCTTTACTGCACACTCCTTTCACTTACAGGCTTTTCATCAATATTAAGTCCCTGATTTGTATTCTGTGATAGCGACTGACATTAAAGCAGTCACTGGCAGGTGGAAGAAGAAAAAAAACATCATTTGCATGATGCTTCCACTGATTACGGTTAAGGCTCTCACTTAATTGTCTTGTTTTGCACATGGCGGGTCTCTCATGCTGACACTCTGCGGTTCTTACTCGCCTAGTGCCATCTCGCCAATTGGCATTAATTTCCTCGCCACTTGCCCTTGCTGCCCTCCTGCTGTCACCTTTATGCAGACCAATGTTTGTAATCGTCGATTATGGTTCAGGGACATATGCTCAAGATACACCGAGACCAAATGCAGCTTTTCACTGATGTATTTTTTTTTAAGTTTTACCCCATCATCCTCAAAGACATTGACATTAATCACTAAGGGCTATTATTGTGTTTTATAATTTTATAGACTTGGTTTTAGGTCCTATGACAAAAGGGAGCCATTATCTCCATCAGCGGCAGTTTTAGACCGATTTTAGGGGGAGTGCAGGACTGGGGCAAGGGGTTTAGGCAGAGGGGCACTGTTTTTAGACATACACGCGTACATGCATTTAATTGCTATTTTATGTATGGATAAAATATCTGTTAATTATATATTTCATTTTTGACAATTCATTCATTCATTCATTCATTCATTCATTCATCTTCCGAACCGCTTGATCCTCACTCGGGTCGCGGGGGGTGCTGGAGCCTATCCCAGCTGTCTCCGGGCACTAGGCGGGGGACACCCTGAATCGGTTGCCAGCCAATCGCAGGGCACACAGAGACGAACAACCATCCACGCCCACACTCATACCTAGGGACAATTTAGAGTGCTCAAACAGCCTGCCATGCATGTCTTTGGAATATGGGAGGAAACCGGAGCACCCAGAGAAAACCCACGCAAGGCCTGGGAGAACATGCAAACTCCACACAGGGAGGCCAGAGCTGTAATCGAACCTGGTACCTCTGCACTGTGAAGCCGACATGCTAACCATTTTGATAATACAGGATAGGACGATTTTTCGAAGCATATAAAAATCTATGAAAGATCCAGAATATTAACGCAAAAACAAAGGGTTTCAAGCAAACAACAAACTAACCACATACTGTAGTTTTTGTTGTCCAGTGCAAAGAGCTTTCTGGCATTAAATTTACCATGTGGCCTGCGGGGGGCCAGTTCCCCCTTGCTGATCTAGAGCACTGGTTGTTTACCACTAATGGTCAAAAACTGGAGAATATTAGGGGGCTGGAGAATATTTTATAACAATGAAGGTCCATAAATAGATGACAGAGCAGGCATGTATGCGTTCGTGCATTTCCCCCCCTGCAGGCATCTCTTACACCTGGCTCTAATCCAATTGGCAGCACGGCCATCGAGATCACTGGGAAGTGTCACGCTTGTGATGTGAAAGCACCCTAAATACATTACAGGGGACTTGAAGGGTGATGACACAAAGGCCACTCTTCCATTATGCTGGGAACACAAACACACAATGGAGCAAACATTGTTCAGGGGGGGAAAAAATGTAATTTACCAGACTATGGCTCAAGCAAGATGAGAGGAAAGAAACATCAACATAAACCACCGTGTGTTTGTGTGTGCGTATCTCTCTCTCACTCTCAATATATATAAATATATATATTATAGTGTACCGTATTAAATATTCATATTTTACTCTCTTTCAACTGTGATTTTAAAATTGAAATATATCTTTTTTAGGGTATAATTTTCCTTGATTAAGGAAAGTGTACGGAAATTATTTTGTGTGTTTTTTAAGATGGCATATGTTAAAACATTTCCTCAACGGTTCAGCTCCTCTTTATATTGCTGTTCACATTCATGTAGCCTGGGTGAAAACAAAATTATACATTTTGTCATGTCATGACATTTGAAACATTAGTTCCGATATCTTACGCTATCTCTGTGAACCCGTAAGTAGCTACCAGAAAAAGAATCCTAAATATGAAACTCCACGTTTTTTTCTTTTGTTTAGTTAGTTTCTCCCTTTACTGTGTAAGTGTTGACATCTATACACATATCACACCGAGGGTGTGGCTTGTCCTGCATAAGTCCACTGACCTAGATTGTTACCTTCTCATATTTAATACAACATGAGACCACATGATCAAGTGGGGCACAGAATCAAAGGGATTCCTACTCCATAACAACAGATTATATAGACCACCTAATTATACAAAAAGATGCATTATGATTGAAAATGCTTCAGCACTGAATTACATACATATACATTTATTTTTAGGACATACAGTACTTATTTTTTTCTACAGAGCCGACAGTTTTTCTTATCACTAAAATTCAGTAAGCTACAGTAAGTTCACACAGGCAAAGATCCATGAAGAAAAAAACATCTTGCAATTCAGTGTGAATAGCAACTGAGCTGCCGGCTTCCCTCTCATGTGTCAAGGCGGGCCCTTCCACATCAATTGATGGCTTTTGGGTCTAGAGGGGGGATCAGAGCAGGGGGGAGGCTTGGTTCGGGGGGAACTGGCTCTTCCATTGACAGCTGAAATTCCAAGCGAGCCTCAGACAGCGTCACTGGTGTGGAAGTTCCACGTGAGCCTCAAGAGGACAAACGTCTATATCTGTCTATGTTTAGTTTGTTTTATCAACCTAGTAAGGTAGCTACCTTTATCATAATAATAATTATACTGTATAGTACCTCCTGCTTGAAATAAATTTTTACTTTGTCATATTTAATGTGAAATTGTGTTTTAGACAAGCAATTTTCAGTTTCATTAAACAAGCAAGATACCCACTTGCTAGCATTTGCATCAATTATTGATATTATCCATGGCTATAATTTGACGATAAAGTGTCTGCTTTTTTGCTTTATTTGATGCGAATGTAGCATAAAAACATCCAACTGGGTGATTGGGCCTTGGTGTGGCCATATAGCAAATTGCCACTTTTACACTCGCATTAGCATAAAAGATTAAAATCACGATTTATTCTAATGATATTCGTGATTATGCTACATGGTATAATCTACTTAACACATTTGAGACATAATGTATGCATTTAACAAGTTACCCGCTCGCATTAGAATCTATTATTGACATGATCGACTAGGACTAGGGTAATTGTACTACTGTACTATATGCTAGCTCATTTCTACGAGATTTTTTTGTTTTTTTTACTGTGTAACATTTGAAGATAGGAAATTGTTATGGCGGCAAAATTATCATCTACCTATATCTACCTTGTTGTCGTTAGCCTATGTATCTGTTATTTCTTTAGTAGACAACAAATAAGTACAGTATTTGGAAAACGAACTGGAAGCGTTGACGTAAAGATACAACGACAGTTCGTAGTTGCGTGAGTGTGTGCGCAGCGCTTTAAGAGGCGGATGTATTTCGGCGAGGGTGGCCTCCGGCTGGAGTTGGCAGCTCGTTTTAGGAAGGAGGTTGGACTTCTTTTGGGCGGATGGGGGCGCCTCACTGCCATGTGAGGCTCACCGATCCCCGTGGACGTGGTCGAGTGTATGTGGACTCGTAGTTGTGCGTGGGTTTTCCCGAAAGGAATAGAAGAAGCAGAAGCAGTCTCTCCTGCATGGAAACAAGCGAGTGGAAGTTAAAGGGGACTCGTGCTTGAAGCAAGCGAAGGAGACTTGAAGTGAATTGCGTGTGTGTAAATGAGCAAGTTGTCCTGTCGTGGAAAAAAAAAAGTCCATCTAGCCGTTGCAGGATTCAAGCGTGACGCTTCGTGCAAAGTAAGCACTTTGTTGTTGTTTTAATAGCGCGTTTTGCGTGTGTTTTTGTCACTGTGTTTGTTACTTTCTTTTCGTAGTTTTGGCTGTTTGGGTTAACTTTGCCGAACCTAAAGAAAGTAGGCTGCAACAGTCATTCACGCACACAATCCCCATTTGGAACTTGAATTTTGCACGGTTAGCGTACAAAATGTATTTTACTATTTGCGTAACTGTGTAGCTTGATCATAACTATAAAAAAATCGAATATGTGATTGAATTTATTTGAAATAATGAGTTAATACTGCATGATCTTTCATGCTGTTTTGGTTGAGATGCAAAGCAACATGTGGTTCTCTTTTATTTTGTCCTCTGGCCTCAACAAAGCCTACTTCTATTTGTGGACTTTGAGTTGTCCCAACTGAGGATCGGGGGGCAAAATGGGTCACTGGTCAATTTTGATTAGGTCCACGAATATGCATTGTCAAGCAGCCGCACTAATTAACGTTGTTTCGTTTATGGTGTGGTGATGATGTTACGATAAAAAATATGAGACATGAAGATGATTGCAATGCGGTATATCCAAAGGTCCAATACATTTAAAAAGTGGATCTATTTAACTCTACATCATTATATTTTGTAATTGTGACATAAAGTTATTCTATCTTTACAGACGGGCTGCATACTCACTCACGCTCACACTCACCATATTAAAACTTGAATTTTGCATTTCAGGTAGAGCACAGAATGCATTCATTATTAAGCTTACCCGGGTAGATTGATTATAACAAGAAAAAAATACAATAACAATGGAAAATGTGATTCAATTAATGGAGGAAATGTCGCAGTGTTATAGATTGCATGTGTTAGGATGGAAGGCAACCTGTGTTTCCCTTTCATTGTTGAAGCTGACTTCTGATATTGGACTCCATATTGTTCAAACCAAGGGTCAGGGGTCTCTGGAGGTAAATCATTAAGCAGGCACGTGGTTGATATGTCCTCAGGGAATTAATGTATTTTAGGTTCCTAAGTATGGTAGGTTATATGTTGATGTTATGGCGACACATGATGCATATTTAGATCCGTTAATCGTGATGATCATGTTAAAATGAACGTGGGGCCCCAAAATAGTCAAAAATGGACAATTTTTATTTTCTAAAGTGGGCACACAGTTAATTCATGTTCGGAACGAGTGAATGCGTTCTGTTTTTTTATGCACAGTTAACGTTCATATTATGTCAATACCATACCTATTTTTCTAAATTTGCATCCTGGAGTGCTGTTTTGGTGGGGCCAAGTCATTTTGATTCTCAATATTTTTCAGATTCATTAAAACTTTTAATATGTCAGACAATGTGGAAAACTATGATTTTAACATAGCCAAATGTCTCATTGAACTCATTGAAAATTTAACAATGACATAAAGTGGCTTCATGTGTGTGTTTCTAGTTCAAGCTAGCTTTTTATATAGCCTTCTAGCCAGCCTTTTTGAATATTACTAGTCGTATTATTTTCCTCTATTATCTTCCTCTATTATCGACAATTGATTGTTGTCACTTTTTCCTTTGTATTTGTCCATTATTTAGAATAGGTGAGAAATTAAGCTGTCCACAAACTAAATTCTGTTTCCTTTAGCCACTGAGTTAGCTGGCTGCCAAGCTAACATAATTGTTGATTATTATCGTTCTTTGTTATTCCTTATAATGATTAATTGTGTCATTGTGCTGGCTGCTGGTCTTGAAATAAGGTGTGGATTGCAAGGGAAGTCTAATAATAGTATTATTATTCATACTTTAGTTTCTTTTCGAGTGTATGCTTGGCTGAATGGTGTTTTGGATTTATTTAAAGTAAAAGAAAAATATAGTGTATAAAGAAAAGTATTTCCACTTTTCTCAAGCTTCTCTCAGCTTTGTTTGTTTAAAATGTCTTTGTAACAATGGGGGTTTGTAGCGTTTTTTTTTTTTCTCCAAAATGCTTTTGTTACAATGGGGGAATGTAGTGGTTTGTACGTTTGCCCAACGGTTCTGAGGTTGGGTGTTTGAATCCCTGCTTTCCTGTGTTGAGTTTGCATGTTCTCAAGAGAAAGACCAATATGTTTTTTTTTCTTTTCTAGGATGGATACAGAGTATTAGCCGCCAAGGAGACTCATAATTGATATTTGCAGCCGATATTAATTTGCAGTAAAGGGGAAAATATTGCTGTCACAATTTTGGATAGGAGCAACTTAAACATTTAACTGTGTTTTGTTTTTTTAATCTTTGACAATAGACCTCTTTGTTTTAAAATTCAAACAAAAACATTAGGGAGCTCCCAACCACAGTTGGATGTTGACAGCCTGACACAGTTGCCGTTCCTCCGGATCGCTTTTTAACAAACCAGGCTCATTCAAGTGTGTTGTTTTAGCCAGCAAAATCGCTACTGTGCTTCTGACATCCCTTTGTCTTCTAGACCAAAATCTATGCCTATGGGGAGAGATTTGTCTAAATTCTCACCAGTGTTTTTAGAAAGAAAAATAGTGTGTTCGTATGCCCAGTTTAAATTTAATCGGACAAAAACGTGTTGTTCTTTTTTTTCAATGTTCATTATTAAATATATATACATACATTTTAATAATGTGTAAAAATGATGTTCTATCACATCAATGTAATTTTTTTAATGTGATTGTGGGTGAAGTAATCGCTAATTATGTTACCTAGGGCGCACCTCCCCTGCAAGAGGTTTGCCATGTTCCGCCGCCATCTTTCGGCTCCGAATACATGAAGGAGATAAACTGAGCCAAGGTAATTCCTCCAAATTATAACTGCAGCATGTGTAACAACTTCCATGCACTTCCTCCGTCACTTGAGGTAATACTAGAAGTCATTTGGGATTGCATTTTGCTTGCTCCGCTGCTTAAGAAAGGTGGTAGGCTCGCGAAGTTGGGTCAGTCAGAGGCACTTCGAGCTTTGGTTGTTGTATTCTATTGGTTTACCACTAGATGGCACTGAATTCTATACACTTTATCTTTAAGTATCAAATGTTGAATATCTTAAAATGTAAACCAAATGGGTGTTCATTATTAAGTGGAAATATATATATGTTTTTTAATCTTCAGTACTAATAATGTCCCAAAAAAAAAAATCTGAATCCCCAATTATTCTATAGAATTGTCTGTAGAATATCCGAATACCAAAATATTCGATAGCTTCAGTCCTAATCATAAGCAAAGCATTATAGAAAAGGGATGGACAGATGTTATAGTGGGTTCAAGTGTCCACCAGGTAGGAGACGTGAGCGGAGGCTTGTTGTTGTTCTTGTCACATGACAAAAGAGCGACTTTGTTTCCTGTGGCTGCCCTTTGCCAACAACAATTAAGAGGGAAATGAGAAGATGAAGACACGAACAAGTTGTTCCAGGTTATTTTGTCCTTTTAGTGATTGATTTGTCTCAATCATTAGATGTAAAATAGTGAGCATTACCGCTTCAGAACATCTATTGGAACATTTCATGTTTGGAGAGCACAGCCATAGTTTATAATGATCATCACTCCCAACTCCACTAGCACAATATGTTCGTATAGGACTGATGACTTGAATTCATTTTTTTTCCTGATGCCCAAATTGGCTGCCACTTTGTCTGTCATAGTGATCGTGGAAATACACATGAACAAAAAAAAATATACAATTTGGCCAAGACTGATGGGGAAACTGCATTAAAAAACAAACAAACAAAACATTTTGTCCTCTTTAGTCTCATTGTACAACAAAGATAGCACTCACTAAAACATGAACCATGCCAAGGTCAAACAATATATAGATGTATACATATAATTACTGTGACAGTTTCATATTACAGTCTACTCAAAATACAGTATCTACACTTTGTTGCATTAGGCTTGAATATGCGGCATTCACATGAAACTAAACTGCTCAATTCAAATCCAGATGGATCAGACATTTTAAAACTCCTTAAGGATAACTCTCTCTGAAATGGCAGATTCTCACAGTTACTTGGAAAAATGCCAGGGCGGAGGGTTGGGGGGGATGTTGGCTGGAGGAATTATCATTATCATTTTTAATTGTATTTATCAGTTGACGGTTCGAAATTGAACTTGTTGCAAGTCTGCGCTCGCCAAGTTGACTTTTCACTTCGGAAGAGTGCACACTTGCTCTCGCCCTGTTCCTGCTCTGGTACGCACACTTGATTTTGCGCACAGACACCCACTCCAGGGTGCTCCGCAGATGTGTGTGCTGATCTCCTTCCAGCCGTGGCTGCTCTCAAGCCAGCGTGCTGACTCTGAGTTTTCCACTCTCTTTTTCGAAACGGGAAGAAACATCGGAGCCGTCCCGTATCCGAATGCGAGCAGGTTAAAAAACCTCTTCCTGTGTTCAAGTCCGTATAAAACACACATGTACATGCTATCTGCGCAGGTTGAGTGTGTCTGAAGGCGGGGGGGGGCATGGGTGGGAGGACTTGGAACAAGGCAGAGCTGCTGGCTGCTTCCCTCCCAGGCTCCTCCTACTACTCATAAAGCTTCCCTGCTGCAACATGCAGGCTCATGTTCACTGTCTGTGGCGTCTGTATGCGATTTAGGTGGCTGCTCACATATCCATGCAGACATCCCAATAAGTTAGTTAAGCAATCGGAGGTTTGACTATTTTTGTTCTGTACCACATGATGATCTTCATCCTCACGGATGGACATCTGCATCAAGACATTGTGTTTGTTTTCCGCAACAGTTTGGGGAAAGGCCTTTTCTCTCAAGTCCAAATAGAAGCAGTTGAATTAAGTTTAACGCTTGCCAAATGTCGGAAACTATATACGTAACGCAAGCCGAATTAGCAAGTAGTAAGTTAGAAAACCCCAAAACAAAACAAAACATCATCTCATTATCAACTACAGGCCTGGCATTCAGGCCTGCGTGAACAGGGATTGTTTTGACTTCTTTGCTTTTGTTGTTGTTGTTCAGGTCATGTCAAGTCAGGTTTATTTCTGTAGACCTTAATCAGAGGAGTCTCAAACACGCTATACAGGCCCACAGTAGTTAAAAACTCGGAGAAAACCCATTTGGAAGAAAACAGGAAGAACCTCGAGAAGGGTTCACAGATGGAGAATCACTCTTCCAGGACGACCCGATAACAATCAATGCTGAGTGGGCAACGTTTATCACGTGATGTGGCGCTGTGGAATATTAGAGAGTTCATTTAATGAAATGAAGTACTACCGGTAAATGCCACCTAGCCCCCTCTTTGAGCAGGATTAGAGTGGGGAGGAGAATGAGCACTAAAACAGGCCAAAACCGACATGTCAGGGGTTAATGCAGGGCAGCAGGCATGATTGCACAAGGCTCGAAATATTCATTTTATGCGGAGCAGTTTTGCTAATCAACTTTGAGGAGCAACTATCAAATGTTGAGGAGCAATTTTTGGGGGGAGGCTCATCGCAGGCGCGGAACTGAATGCTCCAGAACCAACTGACGTCTTATTAGTTTTAAAAGTAATGGGCAGCAGGGTACACGTGCGCAGATTTTTAATATCTCAACCCAGTTTTGTAACATGAAATACCAGACAATGATGCCAGAAGGTAGGCTAACGGTTAGCTTGTCTGATACAGTAAATATGCATCACAGTTGTAAATTCTTGTCCTGATGGTGAATGATTTGGGTGACACTTATATATTTGTATCCACCAATAGCACGAGCTTCAAGGTGATCCGAATTGGCTGACGTTCGGTTACAATCGTGGAGTCTGTGGTTCATCATAAATGTCGAATAAGGTTATCATCTCTGAACTTTGGCCCCGACTGTTTTTGAGCAGATTGGGAAGAGGGGATTAAAAAATAAATAAATCACTCTCGACACAACTCCCACCACAAGAAAATCGCTCCGGATACTCTTTTAAAAACATCGAACAATCTGCCTTTGCTGACTTTGAATAAAACAGCGAAGAATGCTCAAATTCGACCCAGTTGTCAGTAAATGTGTACTCAATGTTAATGTTCCTCCCTCGTTTGAGTCTGTGCCAACATGCAATTGATTTTTCTTGAAAATAGAGGGCTGTTTTCTCATTCATCTTTGCTAATGGTGTGTTTATTAAGAAACTGTAATTGACAACGGCGAGAGTTGTCGCACTGCTTTCATCTGATCAGAACCTGGCCCAGTTTTGTCATGTGCATGCACGTTACTCATTAGTCGTGTAATTATGTAAACGAACGGTGACGTACAGTCGAAAGCCTTGCCTGTAATTATTTGTACAATGAGATGGTTTCTTTCTTCAATCTGATGCTTCTTTCAATTGACTTTTAAGATTTGACGTTTTCCAACAACTGCATCAGATTATTTGTCAAGATGTTTAAAATAATCCACCGGCCTGCAGACTTTCCTGGCACATGATTAAACTTCTTCACACATTAGCGACGCCTTCTCAGACAGTGTTCAGCTGGAGGCATGACTGTTTATCACCTCACAGCGTGCATGCACAGCAAAATATGACTTGCGCGATCATGAATGCCGACTAAATGACCGCATGGTCTCCTATCGCTTTCCTCTCTTTGTGATACAAAACGGTATGCAGATTTTTTAGGGCCGAACAATTTGTTTTTTCATTTTTATTTTTTTTAATTAAAATTGCGATTCCAGGCAAAGCTTAAAATAAGCATCATTATCACTAAAGGAGCTCAAGGAGAAGTTTGTGATCTACATGATAGGTCTCAAAATAACATTTTTGGTTTAAGAAAAATCACTTTAGCTATGATAAGGGGCCATTTTATTTATTAATTTTATTACGTCGAAGAAAAAGGAGAAATATATTGACATGAATGTGCACATTCGCATGAAAAGAAGAATAAATCAGATTCTTTCTGCCCAGTGGCATGCAAAACACAGTGGATGCCCGGTGTGAGCGGCAGATTTTTAATTTATTTTTATGCCACAATTTAAAAAAAATAAATAAATGCCTGTACAGTGAGCCCTTGTTTATCACGGGGGTAACGTTTGCAGCGTTTTTTTCTGCTGAAGGCTGTAGTGCACATGTCTTTTTCTGAGAGAAGAACATAGTTATCGTAATTGTTGGAATATATCTTATTTAAAACTTTGTGGTTTGTTAATTCTCATTCAAACTTTGTTTCATCTGCAATTCACCAATGGCACTGGCAAAGAATGAGAATCTGGAGCGGCGGGAGAAACATTTTAAATCGCTACACGTACGTGCGAGAGTTTCTGCTCTTAACACGCTGTAAAAGTGCGTCGCATGCGTTACATCGGCTTCTCCAAGCACGCCTACATGTGCAGTGGAGTTGTTGCTGAATATCATGCAGACATTGATCAGGTGGGACTCTGGACGGACAAATTTGTGGGAACCTCTGGGGAAAAATGAAGAGTCATCTGGATGCGTGCAATAGTGACAGGCGCGATTTGTCATTGTTGAGTACGCCACGTGACCTTCGGGAAAAAAAAACGAAAACATTTGAAAGATACTTTCGGTGTCAGTTACAAGAAAAACAAGGTGCAGTCAAATATGAATCCAATCTTGGGCCAACAGTACTCTCTTCCAGGGCCCTTTTCTGCGTGTGTGACTGCGTGCACTTTTCCAACACGCAAATGATGTGACTTCTTCCCCTCATAACCTTCAGTCTATCTTTTCACTGTTGCTCCATCTTACAGTCAACTGGTAGCCTCCCCCTTTCATGTCAGCTGGTCTTGTGTAAACACATATGATTAATTAGGCTGTGTGTGTGTGTGTGTGTGTGTGTGTGTGCGCGTGTGTGTGTGGTAGTGTTAGTATAAAGTTGACTGTAAAGTCCTTCTGTTTACAGAAGGACCCCAGGAGACCCATGCAAAGCCTCCCTCTTCTCTGATTGGCTCTGGCAGACTTTTTTGGGGGGGGAATTGGGATTTGTCGCTGGCTGAGATCTACATGCAAAAACACAACTCTGCCAGTTTGTGTGCAAGCAGCAGTTATTACTCGAGCGTCATATTTTTGTTTCCGAAAAATGACTGCAGTGATTGGGATTTTATTTGGACCGATAAATAAAATAATTTGATGGTAATGTATTGTTGAAAAGTTGCTGAATGTGTAATTTACTAACTTCACCGTGAGGTAGAGGAACTACCATATAATGTTGTACAGGTTTATTAACTTAACTAATGAGGGTCATATACAAAGTCATATTGGAAAAGAAGTCTGGTTTTAATTAGATAATTATTTTTTTAATCAACGTTTTTTTTCATTTTTATCCGGGGTCTAGAATATTTGCATCTCCTGTGGCCAAACACTGTTCTGATTCTTCTGTGTGTGTCCAGCAGGCAAAGGTGTGAATAAACTATCTACCTGGCCTCAGTGACTGCTTAAGAGTTCAATGTAATGCTTAATCGCCGGCAACAGCTATGATCTAAGCGATGTCTCGTTTTATAATGTCTCATTTCAAAATGGCAACCACATTTATCGTTAGCTATGCTATACTTATCAATACCTCTGCGTAGACAGCCGCCTGCCTGAAATGTACGCGTTTTGTTTCCTTTTTCGTCAATAATCGTAAGCCCCTGAGGCATTTCAAAATGTATTGCGCAGCTAGTCTTGTCCCTTTTCTCATGGGGTCTTATGGGCTGTCACGTGACGACTAGAATGTCAAACCCCGTGCAGTTACAAGAAACTTTATGGCCTATGATTAGTAATACTGAGATGAAAATACAACTGCACATTTGTACGTGCTATCAAAACAATTATATTTAATATCATATTAGGTCCCCGCCCACTGCATTTATTTATGACGGTATTGAAAGTGACCCCGTTGCTATTTTTAGACACCGCGCGATACTTTATCACCTTAATCCCGCCCAACCCGAGTCTTATGTTTCCCTTCATCTGGCGCTTAGCGTGGGTCTTAAACATCCATCCATCCATTTTTCCGATCCGCTTTATCCTCAAAAGGGTTGCGGGGGGTGCCGGAGCCTATCCCAGTCGTCTTTGGGCAGTAGGCGGGGGACACCCTGAACCGGTTGTCAGCCAATCGCAGCGCACACACAGACGAACAACCATCCACGCACACACTCACACCTAAGTGACAATTTTGAGTGTCCAATGTGAATGTGGAATGTGGGAGGAAACCGAAGGACCACTGCGCCGCCCCGGGTTCTTAAACATAGGTGGTCATAACATGCCTAATTCAAATTAAACCGCATGAATAAACTAACCACCAGAGGGTGCCGGAATTGCAAACATGGGAAATAATCTGGTCTTTTTGATTGTGCTGCTTTTAATATCGTGACATGATGACGATATCATGGCAATTTTAATATTGCGATATTTCCGTTGTAATGGGAATAGACACCGTTATCGTTACATCCCTAGCATTAGCATACGTTATAGTGACCTGGGGTTGTTATTTACGACACGGTCCACGACAAGGATTAGGAGTAAGGGGTCAGTTTAGGGTGACAATATGTAGTGATTGGGGCGAAATCGGCCAGTGAAAGTTTAACCCAATGCACTTAGCATTTCCCAACCTTTACTGAGCCAAGGCAGATATTTTAGATTGGAGCCACCATCGCCCCTGCAGACTAAATTTAGGTGCTTGCGGAGGTGAGCTACAGCTCTGGGGATCCATGTGAGGGTACATCCCGCCAAACACACACACACACACACACACACACACACACACACACACACACAGCTTTGACCAAACTATTTCAATGGCCACCCATAGAAGAATTATTTATTTTTCTGGGGCCATCAAATCATTTGAAGGGGCATTTGTCTTGGACGCACGGGCATTAGACATTGGATGTATGTGGACATCAGCTAGGAAAATCTTCTTTGTACAACTGAAAGCCATTCTAGTTGGTTGGTTGGGGTTTTTTCTGTACATATATGCATCAGTTGACATCTTTCTTTTGTTCGTCCGCTTAATAAAAGTGACAGTGAGACTGATGAAAGCTTAATGAGCAGAGGGATCAAAGGAGCTGCTGACTAATTTGGAAAATAATTGTTCTTAAATGGAGCTTCTCTGTCAGGGCAGATGAGTGAATGGCTGGATAGCTTTCTGGCTTGAATTCTTGTATTGTATGACTTGGCCTTGTGTGGTCTCTGGAATCTTTCCACACTCCACCCCTCACACATACACACACATTCAATGATTTATTGCTTTGTTTCTTTCATGCTTTACTGACACATTTCTTGTTTTAAAAGATTTATTAATGTCAAATGAATTGCATTTTTACGTTTCGTTTTTGGGCATCATATTTGCTCTCACCGTCTGCACACAATCTGCTGTGCTGAACCAGTGTAAATTTTGGATTTTGCTCATGCTTAGTTGAGAGAAAACATTTTTGGGGCTCCATGTTCGGAAGATGTGTCTCTGTCAATCACATAGTAACACGATGTATATGCCGCTATATTTTTGCCCGCAAACAGTGTCTGTCTGCGGTGATAATTAAAGCATGTTGTATTTGATGTGCTGTGATATTTAATAGCTGTTTAAGAGTGTGTGCCTCTTGGATGTGTTTTTTTTTTTTTTACCTCCCCAGAAACAAGTTGCGGGGACACAGCTGTAAATAGCCGTGGGTGTGGGCAGAGTTTGGCCTATATTTGGATTTCACTGATTGAACTCGCACTCTGTAAGCAGACGCTTATTTACTTGGACCTGGCGCTGCCTGTCTATATTGATGACTGATGCTATACAATTACTTTTAATGGCGTTATTTTTCATGAATTGAGATCCAAAATGACCAGTCATCTCCCAGAGAATGGGCACAACAAGAACAAAAACAAATGTTTAAATGGAATATAAGAAGTGTGAAAGCCGTTAACAGTCACCTGATGGAAATTCTCGGTCCAAACAGTAGCGAAGTGATTACTAATGCCGCACAAGAAACACGCTATTAAAAATTTGAGATTCACAAATATCCATATACTATATACATATTGACAACATCGGGCAGTGAAGTTGAGCTTTTGCAGTGTATGCGGCAATTAAATTTGAATAAATACGTACTCTAGACCTGAATGGAGAACCATCATTTCCAGACTACAAAATGCACCTGATTAAAAGCTGCAAAAGAAAATGCCATAAAAGCAAATTTGTACATACACTGGACGCTTCATATTAATAGCCGCGGGTCCCCACGTGGTAAAATTGCATATTTGCAAAGAAAGAAGTCACACAGGGGGATTTTTCCCTCTCAAACAATGCAGACCGAGCACAGCTCGTTACACTTTGGTGTTCCAAAAACTTTCTCAGTCACACGAGGCCAATTCGCCGACGAGCTTCATCAGACAGCAGTACACATAAGTCCGTGGCAATGCAGCTTTTGGAAAGCCATTTGTTCCGTTTTTGGGAGACACAGGGGATGCGGCTCCATAGCCAGAAATTGCTGTCTTCCGTGGCCAGTCGTTAGCGCCTGTCATCAGTTTCCTGCGATGGTGGGAGTTGATCGCCAAACTAATAACAGAGATGCCATTGCAGAGATGGATGCATTTATGGCACTTATCTCTCTCTCTCTCTCTCTCTCTCTCTCTCTCTCTCTCTCTCTCTCTCTCTCTCCTATATATATATATATATATATATATATATATATATATATATATAGATAGAGGTAACCTGCCTACGATTTTTTTCAAGATGCAAGCCATCGTCCGGATGATTTTCTGTGTCTCTTATATATATATATATATATATATATATATATATATATATATATATATATATATATATAAAATGGCATATTCACAAAAAGTGCAGTTTTAGTTGCAGCAGCAAAGTTTGGAAAGTTTCTGAGATGAAAATGGGCAGGAGGGGAGGGAGGAAGGCAGAAGTTTTTTTTCTCCCCCCACACACACACACACACACACACACACACACACACACACACACACACGGACATGCGATCTTGGAGTCCACTTGGTAATTATAATCACTGTGTTACCCGTTCACTCTTCTGTCTGTCATTCTTCCCCAGCATCATGGCAGCAGCGTCCTCACCCTCCTTCGGCCTCCTGCTCTTTCTCCTCACGTCCTGGCTTTCGTCTCCGGGCTCGGCCTTTGTCACCGACTGGCACCACATCACGTCATCAGGTAGGGGGACTTGCCCACTTTCTGGTAGTCTGTAACTCAAATTCGCAAAACTCAGGTCAAGGCTACGCGATTCAGCTTCTGTTCCTGGCGGCATTATAGGAGAGGCCAAGTTATTTGGTTTCATCTGGATCCAAGCGAGTGAAATGTAACAAGATCACAAATAAGCATGATGAATTACAAACTGACCTGATAGGATTTGAACATGTTTGATTTAAGTTGCTGCCCAGTCTGCAGTCTGTTTAAAACCTGATTTGTCATTTTAGATTTTTAGCTGCATACACCTGCAGCTGCATACATTTTTTGAACGACTTGAAAAACATTTTAAGCTTTTTTAAAAAAAAAAAAACCTTCATTATATTCATTGTCCTAATCACATATCAGAATAATATAATTTATTGTAGGTGGAACACAACCTTCCTGCTCGAGGTTATAAGTTTGCGTCAGGTCCTAAATAAACAGTCAGTGTGTCAGACTGTCTGCACGTGACTTATCAAACATTAACGCACTCGTTTAAGGGCAACGCTTATGTCAGACGTGAGTTGCAGAAAGCTGTGTTTGCGCAGATGCGTGTGGAAAGGGTGAGCGTTGAGCAAACTCAGCGATTTCCTGATCGATAGTATAGCGCCGGGGGTAAACGCACGGACGGCCCCCGGGCCCGCTCTATCAAAGTCCAGGGACTGCTCAATTCAGGGACACGGTGCACGGTGGGGGGTGGGACACTGTCACTCAGCCAGTTGAAACATTGAGGTGAAAGAATGATGGCATTCTGCAAGGAGGGGAAAAGTCTTGGAGTGATTTGGCATTGCCTTGACAACATTGACCCCCCAGATGGTGACGTTTAGTGGAGAGAGCACTATACTGTACATGTGTGTGGTTTTTAATTTCCACCACCAACCCCAAGTACCGGCAAGAGCATTAAAACATGCTATCCTGTCAGTGCGACCAGATGAAAGTTCTACCAGCAGGCACACACACACACATGCGCGCACACAAAATGGGGGCATTTGCTAGCATAATGGTCGCAGTGTTGAGTCCCGTTACTGTGGCTTGGCATCGCTTTCGTCTCATAGCACAAAATCTCACTTAATGTTTCTAGAGAGGAAAATATGGTTTGCTGCTCTGCATGGTTTAAATTGAGTTTTGGAACTAGTTTGCGCCGCAGCGTAAGAATACAGCAACTATGAGGAAATATGGCGCCGTGGCTAAACAGGTGAATGTTTTTCAACATTTTGGATCTGCAATTATGAATCCCTGGAAAATAATAAAACGAAATGATAATCAGTTTTTGACTTGACTACTTGACTACTTGTTTAATTTCAAATTGTTCAAATCCTCTGAATTGTCTCTAACCAGTGAATATTCTCGGATTTCTGGCCGGTAGCCCTGCATCTAAGCAGGCTTATTTAAAAAAAAAAAAAACAACCCAAAAAACACATGTGCAAACATCTGCTTTTACTTTGGGGGGGAAAAAACATATCTTTGCCCTTTTTTTCCTGAGATGTTATGGACCAGTCAAGTGACTGAATCGTCCATTTATGTTTGTGAATATTTTATTCCATTTGAAATAATGTCCTGTTTTTGAGTAAAGGGATGGAAATGAAAACTTGTTTTTATTTTTAACCTGCTTCTTTGATGAATCGACAGAAAAGTGAACAGATTCCTCAATTATTAAAATAATTGTTAGTTGCAACCCTGCTGAATTTCATTTAGCAAGGCTGTAGTGTACTAAAAAAGAATTATAATTATTTGAATTGTGCTTGAATTCATCTCGAGCGTGGTCATTCCTTCTCAAAGTTTTTGCTAGCTCCGTTGAATGTTTGTGGAATGGGTTTCAATTGGTTGGTTCGGTGGAGAGACAAATAGACAACGCCTTCAGGTACAAGTGCTTCGAATGCAGATTTGAGTCCTTTTCCCCATTGGAGAAAATCAATACAAGTGAGGACGACGTGGCCACAGAGGTTATGTTGGTTTAGCTCTCTGTTTGTCTGTTGGACTCGCAGCAGGATTACACAAACTTCACCGGGACGGTTTTCATGGAATTTGTTGGCGATTGGGGCAACAAAACAAACAAAATGTTCAATTTAGTGGTTTGGCTGTTCTTTTATTTTTTGTTCCTTCTGTTGTTTTTTTTTTTTTTTTTTTTTCTTTTCTCGCTCGCTTCAAGTTGAAAGTTGAAAGGCACCCCCCCCCCCAAAATTTTGTTCTTGATTCTTGTCAAGTATTTGTCTGACCGGTATAATTCAAAAGGTGGGCATGTGCTCATTCCCAGTGATCGACGTGGAATGAGACAGATTTATAACTATTACAAAAATAAAATAAAAATAAAAATCCACACCCGTAATATGGGACCGATTTGTCTGATGGTTATGCAAACTTTGATCCAAGTTGCATGTTTATTTCAAGGCAGCATGTCCAAACCCATAAAAAAAATTGACTTGGTGTTGAGCGTGCATGTTCCGACACTCGTCTTCTTCTGACAACGTCTTTGTTGTTGCACAAATGCACATTTGCACCTTTGGAACTGTCGGATGCCCGATAGCAAAACTGTCAAATAGCTGGTTCAAATGCAGGTTTTTCTGGATTTGGGCGTTTGCGCCGTGGAGGTATGAGACACACCCGCACCTGAAAACTATTTATAGTCCGGTGTAAATATGCTGGCATTCATTAATCAATCAAGTACGACGATTAATCCGTGTCCTCAGAGAGCCTCACTGGCAAATTTGCGAGGGCTTTAGCTGCCAAGTTCTACAAACTTGTCAGCCAAGCATATTTTGGCGCTAAGGACAAACTACTTGAAAATCGAATCTATTACTCTTGTTGTCGTGAGGGAAGATGGAAAGCAGAGCTGTTACTGAGACGGTATGAAATATGGCAACGCTTTTCGGCTGATATGGTGCTGAGCTTTCGGAAGAATGCGCTGTGGACGTGGTGCTTTTTTAGTTTGTTCTCGGTCCGAAGTGCCAAGATGAAATAGTCCTGGCTACTGTGGCTTTGACTGCGGATGGCACGCACAACACATTCTGATAGCAGATAAATCAGTTTGTTTTTTTCAATAGTTGTGATATGAGCCGAAGGTGGACGTGTTTGTCAGGCCTCACTATGTGAATATGCAAAAGAACAAAACATTTACGGAAGAAACTCATTAAAAAACAAGTTTTAAAGTTAAAAAAAAACAAAACTGGAATATGCGAGCCTCTCTGAATGTAGAAAAACGTTTCTTCCTTTTATAGATGGGGTGGGGTTTATTTTCCCTCGGCTACAGAGAGGACCCGGCACCTTAAAATAAAGTTTTAAAATTTATGGATAGAGTATATTTAGAGAGAATGCAGAGAAATGACAGGACCCAAGGGAGGCTGGACTGAAACAGACTGAGTGAAACTGATTGTTGCAAGCCTGCAATTGGGTTGAGCAGAATATTTATGAGATCTGTCATTTCCGATTGTCTGCAAGATTATGAAAATAACCGAGGGTGATCTGTGATTGGACGAGGCAGTCGAGGGGGCGGGGAGAAAGGAGGTGAAGCCGGAGGCAGGTATCATGTTTTGTTGAGATTATGGACGACGCTAACCATTTGAAATCATCATCGTTTGAAAAAATTTAAATTGAATTGTTTTATATTCTTAGAAAAAGGTTGAGAACCACCGTTTGAGTGGAATGCAAACATAAATGTTCGTGTCTTGCACGCTGTGCAGTCAAATTAAATATTATTGATTATAAATAAAGGCGGCCCGTTGGTCCAGTGGTTAGCATGTCAAACTCACAGTGCAGCGGTGACGGGTGCGATCCCGGCTCCGGCCTTCCTGTGTGGAGTTTGCATGTTCTCGTGGTTTTTCTCCGAGTACACGGGTTTCCTCCCACATTCCCAAAAAAATGCACGGCAGGTTAATGGAACGCTAAATTGTCCCTAGGTGTGAGTGTGAGCGTGGATAGTTGTTCAGCTGTGTGTGCCCTGCTATTGGCTGGCAACCGGTTCAGGGTGTCCCCCGCCTACTGCCCGAAGACAACTGGCATCGGCACCAGCACCCCCGCGACCCTCGTGAGGATAAAGCGGAGCGGAAAATGGATGGATGAATTATGAACAAAACCTCTGCTTCATTTGATTTTAAATGAACACTTGGGCCTACTATGCTACTGTATTTTTATGTTGGTCATGATGGTGGTGCTTGGAGAGCTCGTTAATTGACTGTACTTGGCGTTAAACGTTCGAGAACCACCGGTTTAAATCATCCACGTAGCGTCTGAGTAGCCATCAATTAGACTCCCCTTTGAATTCATCTTCCCAACCGTTTGCATACATACAGTAGGTGGCACTGTTTTTGTTAGCAACAGAATTCAAATGGGCTCCGCAGTTAATTCTCTCAAGTTGGTGTGTGCTAAACAACATCTACAAGCTAAGCGCATGCCGAGCTGCAGTCCATTTGGGGGATAGGCGTTTATCTGTTTCAAGTTGACAACTCACCCGGCGATTAATTAACACAGGAAAGGAAAGTACACTCAAACTGTGTTTTCCTCCACTTGAGTATTAAAATGTAGGAGCGAATGGGATTAGTTGTGGGATGCAACTCTTGTCGAAATGTTTTAGCTGCACGTATAAAATTGCTGGACACCCTACTGTACTTTTTCCGTAAACTGCAGGACACTTATCCTTATCTCCAGCTTGCGTTACCTCTCCGATAAGCCTTCAGACAAGCGATGATAACGCCTGGACGAATCGACCGTTGTTGGTTCAAATGGTCTCCATCAATCGCCGTGCTGTGCTGGCATTCCTTAACAAGCGTTAAAGCATCTGTAAACAAGGCGTCGACACTGATAGGGCGAGCAAACAAAAGCACAGCTTGTGCCTTTCCCAACCTTATGCCTGTCGCACGCAGTCCACCCACGTGCTCTTAAGATCCGTTTGAGCAAGATGGTGTTCCGCTCTCGCATGCCCTTTAAAAAAAAATGAGTCACACCACACACGATGAGGGGAAAAAATAAATCTGCATGTTTTCATACTGACTATGCTTTTAGTGGGTGGTACTCGGGATGAGGAACACAACACACCATAAAACAATATCTCAAATGACAATTGCGAGTGTCCTTCATGCAAAGTCTGTTGTAGTACCAAGACTGACCTGTGAGAGGCAGCACTGTGAATAACAATTACATCTTTACGATTGTCTCGACTGTTTTCTGAGCAGATTTTCAAGGAAAAATGACTCTTAAGACCACAAGATAACCACTGAGGAAAATCACATTTAAGATATTTGACAACCAGACCTATGATAGGGAAAAATTGTCAAATTTTTTGGTCTGTGTGTATCCTATGTTAGGTTCTGTATCTTAGGTCGGTAACAAAAAAGTAATTTGTTTTAATGACACGGGTCCTGGAATCAGTTGTAAATGGGTGAACGTTTTCACAAAGCAACTGTGAAAATGGAGGACAAAATGAGTGAAATAATCGTACTGTGTAGTTAGGAACAATCCAAAAGGAGACTACAGGGTTTTAATAGCAACGACACATGGAGTCAAATTCAAAGTGGCATTGCCAATTTCTGGCTTGGCTTGGACATCACAACATATTTGTCATTTTTGTGTTTGTATGTCATACATTCCCAAAAAGGCAAAGAAAAAACACCTCCCCAATTTGACTTGGTTGTTGTCATGCAAACATACTCTCAAGTGTTTTGTACTCCAGTCCCAGAGCTGGAAGACATTTGGAGATGTGGAGAAGTGTCCAGTTAGTGTTTTTTTTTCTTCTTTTCAACCCCCACCCTCTGTTTGTCAGGCCTAATGATTGATGCTGTTGCATGACAGTGTGTTCCACACCACAGAGGTGGTAACCAGCAGCAACCACAGACACGGTCACTAGACCCGGCCGGCCTGTGCACACATTTCCACAGAGACGAGTTCTGGGTGTGTGTTGACAACAAGTGCAACGTAATAAAAATTAAAAAAAATCGAGAGAGAGCAAGAGTAATTCCGTTTATTTCAGTTGTTGATTAAATTGCCTGCCGTGGTTATCCAGAAAGAAACATGATGAAAGATATTCATGCATAAGCTAAATGTTTAAGAGTTACTGTATAACTACGTTGACTCTTAAAATGTGTAACTCCTTTCGCACAACCCCTGGATGCGCATGGATTGCTTGAAGGGAGAACTTAAATTGCAACATCTGTTAACTTTATTGGACACATTAAACGGTGTTTATTACAAAACACAGGAATGAGTCCTGTTAGCGTTTTCCAATGTTGACCGTGTCTTATTTGCAAACCAAATGTATGTTTACCACTCGACAACTGCAGGGGAGAGCCTTGGAGCGCAAAATAAATCATCCATATTGTTTGCAGTTCACATTTTCCTGTCAAGCCGTACGGGCGGGTGTGTTGTTTTGTTGTTGTTGAAGAAATAGTACGAATGTTCACATTTAGGGAGCTGTCATGAATTATTGTATTCAATAATTAATAGTCATCGTAGCATTGTGGTACTTTCGGTACCACAATGCCTTCGTATTATGGCCTTAATATTATTTTCATCTAAGAAGCTGAAATTTGCACAGTAACCGAATCATTTGATATTTTCAGGTGATCAATCAGTGGTTTACACTGTGCTGTGGAGGAAAAAGTGTAGCGTCGCATCTTTGGTTTTCTTTCCCAAAACAAGAAGTGGAGAAACCTGGTGATTTATGAAGTAGTCTACGATAAAAAAGCAAAGGAGTTGGTCTTGAGTCTCAGGTACAAGGATTTCATACTTAATACAGTGAGCCCCGTTGACATGAAATGCCGTCAATGAGAATTGTTACGAGGAGCACCATCGACATCAGTTTCTGTCAGTTCCCGTCAACTACATTTTTGTTGTTGTTGTTGTTTTTTAAAAATGGGAGTGGGTGAAGAAAAGTATTGGTGAACTGTGGTTGGCAGCATTGGATCTCTTTTGAAGGAGCTTCTATGTGTCCCGTATTCACTCCTAAAACATGAAAATGTGATTGTTACATCTCCCCCAAAGAGTCACAAAAGAGAGAAAAGATAAATGGAAATTATCTAAATTTAGAAGTAGAAGCAATGATGTAGTGTACACACACACACACACACACACACACACACACACACACACACACACACACATGCACGGCAAGTAAGCAGGCACACACACTACTAAATACTACTGCTACTACTTCAACTAAATAATGTACAAATAGTTTGTAAAGTCTGTCACATTTAAAATGGCAACACTGGTGATTATTTTGCCATTAAAAGCACATTTTCATGGTTGTTGGTCACAAAAATGTTTAGTATCAAAGTCCCTGTTGTTTATAAGATATCTTTTCCCAAAAAGACTTGTTTTCTTTATTTTTTTGGTCCGAAATATGTCATTTGGGTGAAGCTGATGACTAAAGAAATGCAATAAGGTAGAAACCTTTTTTTTTGTGATTGAAAAATAGAGTTGAATCTTTCATTTGGTAGTTTCTGTGTTTACGTAGCCATAAAACAATTTTCTGTGAACCTTGAAAGATCAGTCAGAATGTTCAAAATTTCTGACAGTCAAGAGATTCTTTTTTTTTTTCTAATGGCTGGCATCGAAAGAGTTAACTGTGATGCCAGCTACATTTAAAACGTTTGCTTGTCTTGTGTGATGATGTCACACATTCTGCAGTGCAACGCCAAGAGGAATGTACTGCATGCATTGTGTGTGCAGGAGCAGGCGGTATGCTCAAAATGTTCCCGTCGATGTGATCAAAGTAAATGTATGCAGGGAACTTTTAAGGCAACAGAGGTAATTAACAAACCTGATTTTCCTCAATTGGAGGCCCTGCCCCATGGGTCAGTCACTGGGAAAGACAAATAAACACCTTCCTCAAATAGATGCCTCCCTTTACTCATTATGAAAATTTACCAGCGAGTAACTGTAAATATCTTAGTTCGTCGACACTCTCGTTAGCACGTAACCGCTGTGGCTATTTGAACTCCCTTTCTAAACAAAAAAAGCAGCACTGACATAGGCACGTCAACAGTTTTGTGGATGAATTAAAGTGTTGTAATGCATGTTTCCATTGAAAGATAATGCAAGCTGATTTCTTGTTATCTGGAGACTGCATCTTCAAGGAAAATTAGTGCATCAGCCAAATCTAACATGGCCATGTTCCTGAAAGCTACAAACTTATTTGTGAGAGCCAGTTCATGATTTTCTGAATTGCTCCATAGGTGTCTTTGATTTAATTTTTTTGTCCTTAAGACATTCATATACCGGTAATTACATTATGGTCCACTATTGTAAAAGAAACAATGTAGCAGTTGTTGTTGGTGGGGGGCCTAGCTTGGGTTGCCCCAACCCCTCTTTGGCCCCCCCGCCCTCCAAAGGCATTTCGACAGTTGGACAATGGCACTTTAATGTTCATCATGGCCTTTTGTTTTGAAGGTGCAAATTCACATCATGTTGACAGCTATTTATATCACTTGTTTACATTGCCTTGTTTGTTTTTTCAATCTTGTTGCAGGGCCTTTTCTTGACCTTTTCAGGACCTTGAATGATTTTATCTTTGCCCTTGTAATTTCTAGTTGTTCAAATCTTCTCAGTCTGTTCCATTCACAAATCCCTTCGAAATGTCCCAGAATGCACATTGGCCAGCCGAGGGGTGTGGGGTCGCACGGGCGGTTCTTTCATTTCACTTTGCTCTACTAGTCAGAATCTTTTAACTCAACTCTGACCTGCGCAGATGAAACATATCTGACATTCTCCATTTGGGTTACATAAATGGAATACCTGTACTGTCACCACAGAAGAACATACACATTTAAAAAATAATGTCCTGGCCACCTTTTTAAGAATTATAGTTGGTCATGTAAAGTACAACATATTTTCTCTTATTCCATCGACCTGTCTCGTCTTCATTTTTTTTTTTTTCGATGTGCCATTACCTCGTGTTTGACTTCAACCTGCAAAATGAGCCGGAAGAAGAATATTATGTACGCTGACGGTGCCTCATCCGCTACCACGGACCATTTCACAATATGGCGACCGATGTAGCCTGTCTGTGGCGAGGGAAGTGCCTCATTAGGGCCTTTCAAAGTGTGACCCTTAATGGGTAAAAGGCAACAGCTAGAGTGAAAAGCAGATTCCTGGCTCCTCTACTGGATGGAGCGAGTCATAAATGAACTAAATCAGGGATGGGGACCTTAAATGGACAAAGGACAAAAATTATAGTTTAAATATGGAGATATTTGCATCCCCCCCAACCCACACACACACACACACACACAAAAATCAACTACCTCAAGTCTTGATATTCAAGAGTCAAACCTCATTACAAAGTACAAAAGGAATCTGTACATTATAACGGGAGTTCATTGTCACCCTTTACAACAAAATGGCCACCGACTACGACGTATGATACAGTATAAACATTTATAAATGTAAAAACATGATAATAATAATACAGTGTAAGCATGTCAATGACAAATTCGCGGATACACAGTATGAAGAAAAATGATTTTATAAGACATGAAACAAACAGCTGTCGTATTCCTACTTCATCTCTGAAAACATTCAGTTTGAGTGGCGCTGACGAAGCCAACTGTTGTCAATTTAGGAGGTGCCGCGCCCCGAAGCCGCTTATGATCACCTTTCAATCCTGCCTCCGAAAGTACATAAATGTACAAGTCACGCAGTAGTCTTGCGAATCAAGGTCACGGCGGCAGTTAGCTTCCCACGGTTTGTGGTAATGAAGGCCTTTTCACTATTTATTGATTTTGACTTTGCGGGCAGTGTAAGAGCCAGTGTGATCGCAACTAAGACATTTCTACCATCTAGTGGTAATTGGTGATATTACAATTTAAAATTACAGTCGACCCCTGCATATTCGCAGTTTGACATTTTCGGCCTCGGCACGTTAGCTTGTCTTATCGTGACTGAAATTTTGAAAGCAATCAACCTCCTGGACAAGTCACTTTTTGAATGAACTCCTAAATACTTGGGAAAACGGGTTCAACAAGCTCGGAAGGTGTTGACTGCAACCTCCCTCCCCATAGGTTACCCTGTTTAAACTGGAACTAAAGTTGGCATTAAAGTCACCTTGTTACATCATGACAGCCTGTGGCGTTTTTTTTTTGCACTCAACTACAGTCATGAGAAAATCGTCAGCATAAATAATGTTTGTGTAATTCACCACAAATACAGCAAATAGTATTCAGATCGTTTGCACAGTGTGTTTGTAGTCTGCTTTTTGCAAATTGTTGGACAAGAGAAGGAGGGGCTCACAAAGTCCCGTGAACCGCAACTTGCAGAAGAAGAAAGGGGTGGGGGGGCTGGGGGGTCTGACCAGGGAAGGTAGGGATGACGGAGGGTGTGTGGCGTAGCTGACAGGAATGTAATTTATGAGATTAACCGTCCATCGAACCGAGCATAAGCAGTGAAATAAAATTACAAGCGTCGAAACATCTGGGGGATTTTTCGATTTATAAATCTTTCCCCATTGAAAAAAAAAGAATGCCATCAATACATTTCAGCCTTCCCCAAAAAATGAACAAACACGTAATAGTAACAACATTATGTAGAATGAACTGAATTAAATAGTTTGCACACCGTGAATTTTGCTTAGAATCAGATGGCTCCTCAAGCTTATGGCGTAACTAAGGATTTTTCAGGCTTATTCGTGAATACCTGATTTTCCTGTCTTTTCTCTTCTCCCCTGCGTTGGGCTGTTGAAAACGGCACAGAGTGCATGGCATAATTTGCTTGTATTTTATGAGTTTTTTTTTTTTTAATTGGAGGGGGCCAGAAAAACTGAGAAATTGTCACGCTCATGTTCTGTGAATTCTGCCTAGCAACAAGTGACTTCTAAAAATGAAACATGACACGAAAAGCTCTGATTTGTTGTGCTGTCTTGCTGCATGTTGGTTGTCGACACTGTAAGGTCACAACAAATCACATATATATAGGTCTGCGTTGTTTATGCATAAAAATATTACAAATTAATCATAACCCTGTCAGGGACAGCGGTTACTACGGTGGACAGCTTATCATGTTATCAGGTTACAGGTTATCATTATCGGTGCATGAAAGGGTTAAGAGAGTACCGTCTTGATAGTTATCCTAAAGCCATTTGTTTTGTCCTAAGATGCTGTTTTATCCTCTTCAAATGGCATTTCAGAGGCATTTTGCAATTATTTTTGTGTTGGGCGTAACGCGCTTGTGTTCCTGCCCGTGTGTGATTCATGCAAGCTGCGGCTACCAAAAAGCAGAAAGCGGCCGCAGGAGAAATCAATGATGCCTTCACTTGCTTATTAATGGCCGCAACCAAGTTCAGTGCCTCTCCGCTTGATGAGAAACAGGGCGGCGGTGAGCTGTGGTGAGGGGTTTGAGAACCAAGTCAATGTGCGTTTGTGCGCGTGTGAGAGAGAGAGCTTGAACAAAGCCATATGTCATAAAATGCCCCATTGAGCGGAATACTTGCCTATGAAGTCCTTCGATCAGGTCTTTTGGTGCTTGCTTTGGTTGCGAGGAGAATAATCGGGAACAGCTACACACCGAAAGTTGTCAGAAGAATCAACTCATCATCATCATTATCGTCATCGTCAGTAACATTTCTTTTGTGAATGCAAACACTTTGTTTTTCTTCTTTCTACCCACAATCTTGCTGCTGTAGACTGTAAATTTCCCCAGTGTGGGACAAATAAAGGATATCTTAAGTCAGACTTGCATTTATGTTCCCCCAGCAACTGGCAGCTCAAAACATGAGACATTTGTGAAACAGCATTTTGTAATTAACCTTTGAGGTTGAAAACCAACCGTTGCGAGTTGACCTCAGATTTTTGAATGGAGATGACGAGAATAGAAGTCCCGGGGCTCCCTGTAATAACGTTCAAAGTTTCAAGGTTACCTTTGTACTGTTTTTCATTATATTGGCTTTTATTGAAAGCTGAAGGGATATGACGGCAAGTCATGTGGAAGTATTAATTGTCCTACATGTGCAAAAAGAAGAGTTTTCAGGCATGTTTTTCATGTTTTATGATTCATTTTGTGCTTGGATTCCAGGAATGGGAACAGGAATTTCTATTATTGTGTTGATCATTTTTATTTAATTTTTGGGGTTTTGGGCTGACATTCCATTGTGCTTCTTTTTTTTTTTTTTTTTTGATTCTTCAAATTCCAAATAAATCTAGATAATATATAATATGTCACATCTATTAATTTAGCACACATTTTGTAAGAATCCATTGATTCAAAAGCCTGTGAGGACAAGCTTGAAACTTAAAGCTTTTTGTAGTTCACAGAGGTGAATAAAGTTGATTTCATGTATTTATGTATTTTTTCCCTCTTGTCAAATGCGTGCCTCAGCTCCCGTTGAACCTCACTTCACAAAGTGTACATCCCAGGATCAAGCGACATTCAGCTGCTGGTGGAGTCCCGGCAGTTACCACAACCTGTCTGACCCCGGAGCGTTGAGGGTCTTCTATCAGAAGCGCGTTATAGAGTGAGAGAAGAAGTGACCCCCCAAAAAAATGCCATTAAGCAGGCAACATATCTGTGACTGACACACTGCTTTTTTTCCCCTTTTTTTAAAATTCCTGCCTTCAGTGCCGCCACTAAGAACGAATGGAAAGAGTGTCCAGAGTATTTCCACTCGAGGCGAGAATGCTTCTTTGATCGAAACCACACATCCGTTTGGACCCCCTACTGCTTGCAACTGCGCAGCCGAGACAACGTTACCTATTTCAACACGGATGACTGCTTCTCTGTGGAAAACATTGGTTCGTATCGCAACCTGTATCGATTTTCGATCTATGACCTCTTTTAAGTTCGCAGTGATCAATGAGCATCCTACGTTTTGCTTTTCAACTTGAAACCTGTCGACCCCCCGCATTTTCATGGGGTCGACACCCACGGTTATGAAATATTCACGGATGTTTTCCCTTTTTTTTTTCCAACTGTATTTTTTTTTTAAGAGGTGGCGGGTCATTTTTTCATTGTCCTATTTCTTGTAGAAAATGCAGATTAAATGTTTTATCGGCATTGTTGAAGATTTTTTTTTTTATGTGGGAGGGGGTGTTTAAAATAAGTAAATAAACAAATTCTCCAATGCATATAATTGCACGTCATGGTTTAACATGTAAAATGTAGTATTTAGATGAATGAATAATTGGTTAATTGTATTAAATTGCATATTAACAATACAATTAAAATGTACAACTGAACATATTTTACAGCAAGTGTTTGGATCTCTGGCATGCGGATTATGTGTGGCTGCATCGGGCGACGTGACGTTTGCACACATTTGCTTTGCTGAAATGTCTCGCCATTTTTCTGGCAGTGCGTCCTGACCCTCCGGTGGCTCTCAACTGGACCTGCCTGAATGTGAGTCCCTCCGGGCTCACTTACGACGTCATGGTGACATGGGAACCGCCCGCCTCCGCTGACGTCGGGATGGGCTGGATGAGTATCGTGTACGAGGTCCAGTACCGAGAGAAGAACAGCACCACCTGGGAGGCAGTGAGTCGGCATTTCTCGTTTGTAAATTCCACAACACTTCTTTCAAATGTTATGAAGTCGGTGCAACAAGCGCAACATGCGTGTCCTCCAACCTTAAATGGGAAGATCAAATCAGGACAAGTAGTTTCATGTTTCCTTCCTCCTAAAGCCACTGGAAGCCTCAGCAAGGCCTCCTGGGAAAACACGGGTTTACTGAAGGAAGTCAAGGGCGGGAGCGCTGTGGTTCGGAGGTCATGGTGTGTCTGCCTGGTTTGCTAATCTCATCATAGAAATCTTTCTCCAGCTGCATACCTATAAATCTGAAACCTCTGAAAATCTAACAAATATCCACCTACTGGCCAAGAAATTCTGTACCCCTACTGGGCAATACATGCATCAAAATGGCATCAAGCAGGTCCATCTTAAAAATAGGGATACGGTAAAAAGGTTCATTTTTCTGCTCTTCAGTGGAACCGTTATACAGCTTTATGTCGATTCATCAAATGCATCGAGCCACGTCGTGGTTATGGTTTACGTCGGAGGGCCGTTATGACTGTGAACTTAAATAAATGCATCATCTTATCATATTGCAGATACTATAGTAGATTTGAAATCAGTGGCCAGAAAAACTGTAAAAACAGGATCAGATTCATTTTAATTGGGGAATTGATAACAAGAAAATATGAGGTGTTGACAATTAGCAATTTCCGTATGATAGCAAGAAACATGAAATCAATGCAGATTAATTGACTTTTGTGGGCCACATAAAATGATCTCGTGGGCCAAATCTGGCCCCCGGGCCTTGAGTTTCACACTGTGGCCAAGGCAAATGCTTCTGAAATGGCCAATTCTAAAATAAAATTGTATTGAAAACCATTTGAAGTGTTTCTTGTGTAAGCTAGTTTCTTGAGATCAGGAATTAGATGGGTTTTTTTTTAATTATTGAGAAAACCATCCAAATTATAAATTATTTTTTGTGTTATACTCAATGGGGGTCGCTTTTTGGATGGAACCTCTAAATTATCATGATCTAATGTCATGGATCTCTGTTACAAAATTCAGATGGAGGTTCAGCTGCAGCCTCAAACCGAGCAGACTATCTACGGACTCCATGTTGAAAAAGTATACGAGGTGCACATCCGCTGCAGGATGAAGGCCTTCACCAAGTTCGGAGACTTCAGTGAATCTATTTTCATTCAAGTCTCTCGCAGTCCCAACAAAGGTAACCTTGTTCCGCAAATTTTGGTGCATTTGTAGTTTTGTTTCCCTGTGTGGGTTGCAATGCAATGCAATGGTGTTTTTCTTTTTGTTCATCTTTGTAGATGCATTTTCCCTGCTCACATTGGTTATCGTTTTGGGGGTTGTGGCCGCCGTCATACTCATCATGTGGGTTGTTGTCTCGCAGCAGCACAGGTAGGAACTCCGATGCGCACACATATGGAAGATATTTTGGTGTTTTAATTAAGTGGGATTTGCTGTCTTTGCAGATTAATGGTCATTCTGTTGCCACCGGTTCCGGCGCCCAAAATTAAAGGCGTGGATTCAGAGCTGTTAAAGGTACATCTGGGTTTTTTTTTTCATGTGTTTTTATTAGTTTTTGTCATGTTTTGGTCATTGTAATTATTATCTATGTTCTTTATGGCACCCTTATTGTGCCTTCGTAAACGATAGTAAAGACCGTTTACTGTGAAAATGAATGTCTTCTAAATTTCACACACCACAGAGAAGAGCGTTGTTAATAGCCCTGACAAATTTGAATTATTACAAATATTGTCAAATCAAGGAAATGACGCTTCAAAATTCTGAAAAATCAACCCATTGTCACCCCTCTCAAATGCTGCAGTCGTGTCCACTGGATGTGCTTTAACTATAACCCACTCGACTGTCAACTGTCAATCAAATACCTACGCTACGACCTAACAAAATGGCTGCTTTTTAGGCTGTAGGCCACTGGTGTCAAAGTCAAGGTACGGGGGCCAGATCTGGCCCGCCACATCATTTTATGTGGCCCGCAAAAACAAATCAAGTATGTCAAGTTCCATGAGACTTGCTAAAGTCTGAACCAAAATTTCAAATTGTCATATGTTATTCACAATAACAGTCATTATTCTTGACTTCCGATTTTAAAACTAGTGTCTATCCAATCCAATTTGTTGTGCGCTGTGAATGTAATATGTGGAGGTGGTTAAAGATTTATATGGTTTCCCAAAATTCATAACGGTCCTCCAAGGGAAACCGTAAATACAATGTGGCCCGCAACAAAAATAAGTTTGACACCCCTGCTGCAGGCCTCGCTAGCTTGCTAACGGCATGTCTCAATTGCGCCGGATGACGCTCAAGTTCTTACATATTGCGGCAGGAGGACGACTCCTGTCGCTCTCCATAGTGAGTCATGCAGCACAGCTTTAGTTATGCCCGCCCACTCCCACCCCTCAAAAAAAAATCTGAAAAAACAAAATGGAGAAAAAACATTTTATGCTATAGCTTCACAAATGAGGACTACATACTGTAGTTCTTGTTCTTTGTACGTTTCCAGCAATCATCTTCAAACGTATTTGGAAAGAAATAATTGAATTTGTTTTACGGGGCCTCTACAATCCCTCATCACAAAGTGAAGATGAAACATAAAATGTGTTATGTAACCCATTTTGTAAATAGCATTTCTATTGACAGGCTGGTGTCATTGTTCATCACAATGCCCACTTCTCCTCGCCACATCACTCGTTTATTGTGTGAGCCTGTTATTAAGGCAAAAAAAAAAACAGACCATAATTTATTATAATACAAACAAGTTCTGTTGTACAGCTCTGTTTTTAATTGTGAGGGATGAAAGCAAATGTAAGTTCAGCATTGTGCAGCTCTCACTCGAAAACCATAATAATAAACATTTTGCTACAGCTCTTGCACTGGATCTCATTCGATTTTGCAAGTGTACCAAATGTTATTTTGTTTCCATGCAGAAAGGGAAGCTGGATGAGCTGAATTTCATTCTTAGCGGTGGAGGTCTTGTCGGCGGCCCCACATATTCGCCAGACTTTTACCAAGATGAGCCGTGGGTGGAATTCATCGAGGTGGACGTGAAGGATCCGGACACTGGGGAAAAGGAGGACAACCAGGCCTCGGACACCGAGAGGCTGTTAGGGGGCTCTCAGTCAAGCGGACACCAAGCCGGGTGCTCCACTGCTTTCAGGTACTTGTTGTATTTCTACCAACAGTGAAACCTAAGTCAGAATTGCACAATTTTGAAGAAAAAGTAGGCTTCGAAAAGCAGTGGTTCTCAAACATCATGAACCTCCTCCAAAACTCCCAAGTACCACCACAAGACAAAGATTCAAATACAGTAGTGTACTGGGCCCAAGTGTTCATGAAAAAGCAAAGCAAATGTTTATTCGTATAGTAACCACTTTAACTTTATGCACAGTTTTGGGGAAAACTGCTTAAATATTCTATAATAATAATAATAATAATAATAATGTCCATCGCGAGGTATATGTCTTTAAACAGTAGGTACACCCTCAACTGTTTGTCAGCCAATTGCAGTAAATATTCTATGATTCTGTTAAATGTTCAGCACACAAGTGAAATAAAAATTGTACCTGCGGGAATGTTTGAAAACAAAATTCACAGGTGTCAAACTCAAGGCCCGGGGGCCAGATCCGGGGACATCATTTTATGTGGCCCGCAAAAGCAGATCAAACATGTCAACCTCCATGATGCTTTCTAAAATGTCGACCAAACTTTTTTATTTTCACATGTAATAAATGAGATATTCTAAGCATTTTCTTGTGACCAAACCCATCGTGATAGTAACTTAAACAAGGGTTGAATCAACAGTTATTCTTGACTTCTTCATATGGTTTCAGTCATAACGGCCCTCCAAGGGAAACAGCAACTAAAATGTGGCCCGTGACAAAAATGAGTTTGACACCCGTGGATGTAATTGCAAGTGTGTCGACTGTCGTGGATTAAAAAAAAAAGTTTAAAATCGATGTGACATTATGAACAATGTATATACATAATTCAGTGACCCTTTTGCATCCCACGAGAGAAGCGCAAACATTGTGAGAACCACTGCTCTGAAATCCTAGAAGAAGAAAATGTCTTCATATTATTGGGGAAGTTTTGTTTTGGGGTTTTTTCAGGGAAAAATGCATCATAATTAGGTCTGCACAATATATCACCATTGTGATTATTGTTGTAAATCATGTAGCCCTACCCACTTGTTAACATGCATCGATGCTGCTGTCCCATCAGCTTTCCTGACGATGGCGGCGACAGCGACCGCCCTTACGCCTCGAATGATCCCGATGAAGACGGCGGCGTGCTGACGTCCACGCTGCTCCCGGGCCAACCCGACGACAGAGAAGCCTCCCTCTACGTGGACTCGGAGCGAACCGAGAGACCCCCGGCGCACTCTCAAAGCGGAGTTCCTCAGACTTGGGTCACCACGGATTTCTACGCCCAGGTCAGCAACGTCATGCCCTTCGGGGGTGTGGTGCTGTCCCCCGGCCAGCAACTACGAACGCAGGAAGCGGCCCGGCCTCGAACGAAGACGCAAAGAAGGGGAAGAAAGACTGCGAGGGGAGAAGAAGCAAAAGGAGCGTCAGTTTCAGCTCCTGGATTTGGAACCAGCTGGCGAGAGCAGCACCCCGCCTTACTGCTCCATGCCCGACAAGAGCTGCCAGCCCAGCGAGCCTCGGCCGAATGAAGCCTACCAGTCGCCTTACGTCTCTCCGACTCCCCCCAGGCGCAGCTCTTTGGCCCCGTAGCGGACTACACGGTTGTACAGGAGCTAGATAGCCAGCGCAGCGTTCTGCTGGACCCGCCTCCCGTCCAGTCAGCGCCGTTGTGCCTGTCGCAGCACCCCCTCAAAGCCCTCCCCGCCATGCCCGTGGGGTACGTGACCCCAGACCTGCAGGGGGCACTCTCGCCTTGAACGCAACCCGTTGAGACTGGGAAGTTAGCTGACTCCCGTTGGAGGCCGATTGACTCGCGGCGAACGGCGGGAGGGGAGTTGAAATTGCGCCCGCTGCCTTACATCCGCGCCGCCGAAATGTATTTCATGCGCTTTGTGTTTCCTTGCAAGCGACGTAGGAGAGACGTTTTTCAAGAAGCAATCATTTTGACGCTTAGGTAATCGCTGAAGTCTTAACAGTGCAAAGAGTCGCGCAGTTGCCCTGGCCCGAAGACGGCAGGAGAAGAAGCGTCTGCCATTGTTTACTTCTTAAATAGTGTACACAATTGACGCAACTTTAGAATGTGTGCTTTCAAGACATGTCGAACTATTAATAGTTGCTCAAACCGAGCAAGAAAGTAGGACATTTTTCTTATTTTGCTGCAAAACTGCATCACATTGTTTTTGTGATTATTCACGTGCTGGCCAAATTTCGAGGTAGTTTATTTGTGATTTTTGTTGTTGTTGTTGTTTTTTTTTAGCTGGGAATGAATGAACCCGCAGGATAAAAATGAACAATGCGACGACAAATAATCCAGTCAAAAAGCTTGTGTGCTTTCCAGCTAAAGGATTCTCATCCCATCATCTATTTCCTATCGCACTTGTTGACATGCCTATCCCAGCTGACTTTGGCCGAAATCACAGCCGATACCTTTACATTGAAAATGTGGACTGGGAATGAATAACATTGTACATGAGTGTATTTTACAAACGATCACACAGACACGCGCACACAATTTCTTCAACGTAACTGCGATAAGTGAGCTTCTACGCGGCGTCATGGGGCCTTGCAGGAGGTCGCTGTGAGGCGTTCGTGACGCTAAGGAAATTGCCATGGAGGCTGACCAAAGGGAAATCCTGAAACGCGGTTCATGGACGGGAATGAGTTTCCCCCTTTGATCCTGGCCCACGTTTAATTCCATTTTACGCAAAGGAATCTTAGAAGCTGTACTTTAAAACAGAAGGATGGCTTTGTACGCCTAAAAAAACAACAACTTGTAGTATCAATACTTTTAAAGCTGCTGTACATGTAGCTGACGGACACACACACACACACACACACACACACACACACACACACACACACACACACACACACTATCAACCTATACCAGCTCAGCTACTACAACCCTTATGATGTTATTTGAAATGTGCTCCTATATGTTTATGTCAAATAATTCAGGGACGGCGAATGGATTGAGTCCAGAGAATGTGAAGGTGTGTCAGTCGACACAGTGTGAACAACTGCTTTTTCCACAGTTGCGTTCAATGCTTGTCGTGCCTGTTTTGACGAATGCTTAAGATAGTAGACATAATAATCGGAATAGGCTTTAGACTACGCTAAAAAAATAATAATAATTGCAGAGGCGGCAATGTGTTTAGGTGAACTGGCGAAGCATCTCTGCGTACACGTTCACAAAATACATCCATTCGCCATTTGATCCGTTAATCCTCACGAGGTTCGAGGCCTATCCCAGACCGTCTTGGCCCAATAGGCGGGTTACACACTGAATTGGTTGCCAGCCAATCGCAGGGCACACATAGACAAACAGACAAACCGCAGTCACAATCACACCCAGGGACAATTTAGAGTGTTCCAGTAACCTACCGTGCATGTTTTTGGGAATGTGGGAGGAAACCGGAGTATCCGGAGAAAACCCACACAGGTGTGCGGGGGACATGCAAACTTCACAGAGTAAGGACAGGACCGGATTCTGCACTGTGAGGCGGACGTGCTAACCAGTCGACCAGGTTATAATTACATATAGATTTAAAAGTTACAGAAGTTGCAAAGGAGGATTGTATACACAAATCTGCCTGATTGCAACTGTTTTTTTTGGGGGGGGGGTGTTTGAAAGGAGGAGGTTGATGATTGTAAAGCAGTGATAGTGTTTCACAAAAGTGCCCATTCGGTGACAAATCAAACTAATTCAGCCTTGTGCTGGCCGCCATTTGAATATGATCATTAACCGACAAAAATGTAATTGTTTTCTAAGAGCTTTTTTCTTTAATTGTTATCGGGATTACAAAGAAAATATATTTTATATCGATTTCATTTTGTGACAGCAACCCTGTATAATGTTGCTACCTGGTACTTCTGCATTTGCTGAAGGTTCATTTAAGGGCGAGCTAGCATTAGTGTATTGTGGCTTCGTTCAGATTTAGTGGGAAAAGACTGCAAAGCTAATAATGCTGCTAGCCTGCTACCTGGAAATGGTCCTTCTGGGCTAAAGTGCCTGCGCAAGTGCATGTGTATGGAATTGCGTGTGTCAGTATGTTTGTGTGAGTATGATAGTGTGTGCGCATGTGCATGTGTTATTGTGTGCGTGTGCGCGTTCAAGTGCCTTCGTGCAAGTCAGGGGCAGAGCGACGTGGTGGCTAGGGTGGGGCCATGGCCACCCCTGGTCACTCTCCAGATATCCCATAACAAGGGGAAAATGTTTGATATTTTTTTATTTTTCTGCCTTTATCGCGTGTGTGCGTGTGGCTGCGTGCATAAGTGCACAACTATGTTGCAGTGTGTACGTGTTAGTGCACATTTAAGCGCATGTGCATGTCAGTGCCTGTGAGATTGTGTGTGCATGTTTCTGAGTTTGTAAGTGCGCGTGTGTGTAAGCCTGTATCCACATTTATGAGTAAACATTGTAAGGAAATATTTCAAATTTCTCATCTTGTCCCACCCCCCCATCTTTTACTTTTAATTCTACGATGGCATCACTGACACTTATCTACGTAATCTCCACTTTCACCCTAAAAAAAATCTGAAAATAGGTCACAGTTCATGTGAAGTTTCTTATTCATTTCAGCTCGTTGACACCCTTTGGAAATGTTCTATCAACTGTTGTATGAACTGTTTACCAGTAGAGGGTGCTAACATAAATATAACTCCGTGCCCAAGAGTCCTCATCTAACGTCTTGAACCTAAAACAGTGCAAGCCCACGTTGCTGTGACAGTCTCCAAGCAGATTAGTGGCACTGCCCCCCACCCCCCCCTGCACCTCTCCTCTGTCTCCGCCAGTAGTGCGTACATATACTAAGTGCATGCCTAAGTGTGAGTACGTTTGCATAAATGTGACTGTGTGCGCATGTCAGTGGACTTTGACAAGTATGCCATTTGCTCGGTTATGAATGGACAGATACACACGGACAAGTTTTCCGTTGTATGGCAAATATCCCCCCCCCAACCCAAAATGAAGGAAGTTCCCAGCAGGGAACCCCCTGTTTGCTGCAGTTCTGTTCAGCGTAGTCACTGTGAATGTGTGCAAACTGGAATATATGCAATGCAATCAGTGATGAGCAGTCGAGAGATCATTTCTTCAAGCTCTGTGTGCAAGTTTTAAGTGTACGTGTATTTGTAAAGTCTGTGTGTGCGTGTGTGATTGCCAGCTCACAATAAGTTCATTCTTAACCTCGTGCATATGGTGATAGCAACTTTTTTTTTTCGAAATGTGACATACACTTTAGACTGAGCACTTTGTACACGTTCGACAGACCGCGCCTTAGCGTGAGAATTTAGTAGGGTTATATACAAAAGGTTGATTTTTCCTCACTGTTTTTTAATTACATGTTTAAATGTGGTAATTTTGTTTGGGGGGGAGTTTTTTTTTTGAATGGTATTCTATATGAGGGTTGTCAACTGATGGGTCGTGGACCGTAGAAAATGTTGCATGTACAGTACAGTATTCATATTCAGATTTTTTTCCCCTCGGGACAGTACAGAGGTGGAGCTACTAAGTTTACACACAAAATAATAAGGTAAAGGCTAGAAATGTTACTTCCTTGTGTTCTAGCAACTTTAGTGTACTCTGTAAACAAATACAGTACAATGTCATGGCTACCAATATGCTTTTGGCGCGACATTAAACTCGTTTTGTTTAAAAACAAATATATCATACATTGTACATTTGATTTCAGTATTGCTGAGTTCTGTATTTTGAGGCCTCCCTAAGTATTGTTCTTAACTTCTAATGAAATGGATCGAGACTTTGCAACATTAGGAAACTGCGTGTCCCAGAGTGACAACAGCTGAGCACCAAGAAAAAAAAAACCCAAAAAACAAAACAGTTAAAGCTGACATAAATGGTTTACTTTGAAATATTTCTTGAAGTGCTACATTTTGTCAAATGGAGTTATTCATTGTCGACAAGTTTCCACTGTCATGAGAATTCATTTGGGCTGTCATTTTTCCTCAATACTCAATTGGTTTATCAAATATCGTGAACATTTGTATGTGATTAATTATATAATCGTAGTCACAACGTTGGATTACAAATGATCTGAATTGAGTAGCATGCAATGAAAACATGACCAGGTTTACTTAAATGTATTTTTACAAAAATAAATTTATGAAAGAACTTTACAAAAATAGTTTTACGAAAATGCCAGCTGGGTTTACTTTTAGATTGTATTATTGATTATGGAAAACTGGTACTTCTGGGGTTGGGGGTTGTTGGTATTATTTTTTGATACATTATCATAAGAATTTTGGTAATACTGTACAGTGAGTATTCAGTGAAAAACTTTTATGTTTTTATAAAGAATTTTGAAATCATTTCCCCATTATGCTACATGATTTTTTGTTTTTTAAATTGTTTATGGAGGATGTGGGTTTTTTCTTTATTTTTTTTGTCGTGTCATTTACTGTTGACGTTTTAATATTTTCTGACTAAATTCTCATGGGAGCATGTCCTTCAACACGTTGAAATAGTATTTCGACTTTGACATCTTAAGTTTCGTCTTCTTTTTTTTAATAGTGAGAGAATGAGCAACCTTTATTATCAATAAGCTTCAGTTTTAAGCCATCGAGTTTGTGTTTATACAAGAAATTTTATACTACAAGATTGATGGAATCATATACTGTGATGTATATTTGTAATAATTTGCTTAAAAGATGATTGAATAGCTGGATGGAGGTGGAAGCTGCTATCACACTGGCTTTCAAAACCAGCTTTTTTCCATCCCTGCAGCAGCTTCAGGCAGGGCGGAACGTCATGGATGGGAATGCCAGGGGACAGTGGCAGGGGGGTGTCTCTGAAATTAAACACCTTGACTCTCACTTCTCCCATCCAGATAGTATTTTATGTCACAGATATGATGCGATTGTGTCAATATCTCACTTTTTCTGGGTTTTGTGAAAAAGGCTCTGATGTAAAGGAGGCTTTAGTTTCAATAGTTACACTGCAAGCATTCTTATACTGCTTTGTTGTCATTATTGTTTCCATATTTCCTTGTGGCTGTGTGGCTGAGTGACGTGTTCGGCCTCCAGTCTTTTCTTGATCACATATTGGGCAATTTGGGCCTCGGTTTTTTCTTGGGGTTGTTGCTGTTGTTGTTGTTTCATGATTAAGTTCAACAGACGATTATGCCAACCAGGTTCATGCTCAACAGCATTGTTCATCCAACTTCAATCGTATCTTGACTATCAAATTTAATTTGCTCCACAATTTTAATTTAAATCACTCAGATATCAACTCTCCCCATTGACAGAATGAAAATCCCATTCATTGATGGAAAAAATGGACACTTTTTTTGGCCTTCATTCAGTGGATGTGTGGCTCCTTGTGGTATGCTCACAACTTGGCTAATTGTAGTCATTATTCGCAAAATAGAAAGAATGTGAGTATTATGGTTCCTGTGTGTGCACCACTTGTGTCCAAATAGCAGTTGTTCAAAATTTATGTTACAACCACAATAGATCAATGCTAATTTTGTTAGCCCTTTCTGTGGGTGACGAGCATTATCTTTTAGCATTAAGCTAGCAGGCTTTCGTGAGTACATTTATGTTGTTTAGTTAAATACACAACATGTAATTGTCTTTGTTTTATGTTTAGTTTCACAGTAAACAGCTGAGATTGGCAATGAACATCCTGAAACAAGCACACTGGCCTTTTTTTGTTGTTGAAAGAACGCTTTGCTACTGTAACTGCCAAACCGCACACAGCATGCTCCGGGAGGGCAGAATAGACATCATGGTTAGAGAAAACAAAGCAAAAAAAAAAATCTCCTATTATAAGTTGGGACACTTGTAACAAGTCAAGGTACCATTGGAGCTTGTTTCAAGTTGCATTCATATTTGTATCCACCTTGAGGGGGGTTAGAACGCTAAGAACAATTATGTGATATTCTTATCTTAGCAGTTAAGCCTTGTCAGTGTTGTATCTGTGATTGATAAGCTTGCGATACAATAAATTTTAAATTTGCCACATTTTAATTGTACTGATCCTTTTTGTTTGTCTCGGCATTAGTCGTGAATGGAGATGTCCAACTGGTCAGTGTTTCATTATTTTTTACACAACTTGCCATTAATAAGGAGATGAACACCAGCATTCAAAGCAAAGTACAGTTGAATATTTCCCAAAGTCACTGTGTGTGTGTGTGTGTGTGTGTGTGTGTGTGTGTGTGTGTGTGTGTGTGTGTGTGTGTGTGTGTGTGTGTGTGTGTGTGTGTGTGTACAATTTGCAGGACACTTTCTTTCACATTTTGCGCATGTGCACTCCTATTTGTATTGCTTGTGTGCAAAAAATTGCATCATGACCTCCTTTCATCCTATGGGGTGTGCGCGCGCGTGTGAGTCCGCGCGCGTTATATGCAGGATGAGCACCTTTCACCTGAAGTGTGTCTTTGTCCAATACGTGTGTGTGTGTGTGTGTGTGTGTGTGTGTGTGTGTGTGTGTGTGTGTGTGTGTGTGTGTGTGTGTGTGTGTGTGTGTGTCTGCGCAAGCTGAGAATACAGGCTTGTTTGTGATCCACAAAGAGGAACACTGTGTGAATGGGTTCAAATGTTGTGTGTGTGCTTCACTCTCACTTCCAGGCCTCATGTGTTGGTGAAAAAGATGGAGGAGGGGAGCCGCAGCCAGCCGGAGAAAGCTTATTGGCCAATTAAGATGGAGGCTGTGTACCGCCGCTCTGTATGGGGGGCTGATTGAATCACACTGACCGCCACTCACAGGACATTGCGGCTAATTAGCCATAAGTCACTCTCCCCCTTGTATTGGATCTTCAGCCCAATTACGCCCACATAGGCAAGGCACCTCGGTCTAACTCATCGCCTCCCTTTGTTTGTTGACCTTTTTGGACGTACAATTTGACAGGGCATTCAGATGCACGGATTCAAACTGAACATGGTGCACTTTGCCGTTGTAGAGTGTATCGTTACTAAAATGACCAAAGAATAAAATAAAGTAGTAAGGCTTTGCTGTCACACATTTGGTAAATCTTTTTTTAATGAGTAAATTTTCATTTAATACTGAAACTTTAATTTTATTAATCACTCAAGGTACAGTGTGCTATGGTGTAGTTTGTAGAACTACACTGTGTTCTGTCTCAGAGATGTTTGTTGTTTATACAGTACACAACTATGCAATACGGTAGGGCAAACTAGTCTTTCCACATTGGGCGTTTAGTGTACAGTCTAGCAAAACATGGCCAAAACAAACAAACAAATAAAAATAGATTTGCAATCTCATTACATAGTACAAGTGTACCTAATAAAGTGCTTAGTGAAGCCATAAATTAGACATTTAATTTGAGATTATGATTTTGTCTCCTTTGTGGAGCTTTGTCGCCATCTGCTGGACACTTTTGGTATGAGTGTCATGGTATCAATTCGGACATAAAAATAATAGCCAATTGTTGCTGTTGACCAGTGTTACTTTTAAACAAGGTTAAAAATGAAGGTGCTTTGTTTGACACTATTATTTAATGTCATCTGAACATATTCAAACAATTCATGTTGCCATCTTGATCCAAAAGGCGCAAACAGAGAAGAAGCGATCCATTCAAAGTTTATTCCACTGTCCTTTCACATACTGGATAATTCACACACTCACTTTACAATACATGGCTCTGTGTAGGCATCAGATTTCTGGGTGATATTTCACCTTCCCGCAGAAACCATCATTAAGCACAGCGTGTATTACAAAAGTCATTCCTGCTCCATTCCCCTCTCTTTGTGACAGTGGAGTCATTTAGCTTTGTTTTGATGTGTGCAATTTGCAAGAAAATATAGTATAAAGGGTAAAAAAAAATTATGGGCATGGACCAAAAAAAATTGATTAACCTTTGAATTAATGTCCCTTAATGGGTCTTATTATGTTATTTTGTTATGTTCTTTCGTGGTGTATGGTCTTTAGTCTATTTAAATGTAGGTGCTATGGAGGTATGATGAACCGATACTTAGACTGGAGAAGGTGTAGCCAAGGCGAGAGTCTTTGGTGGTCTTATTTTGGAAGGGGCCTATCCTGCGCCCATCACTGAAAAACTCAAGTGTGTGCCCTTTCTGAAAGACCCCAAGATGCCACAAGATGACACCAAAGCACTGTCTACAAGAAAATCAGTCTTAAAGGGGAAGTCAAGTACAACATTTTCTTCACAATATCGTCTACGCGCCACCTACTACTGTAGTCTAATCACAGTAATCAGATGTCTATTGTGTTTGCAGATTTAAGCAGAAAAATCCAACCGTTTGTGTCCGTCGAAGGGACGGCCATTGTACCTTGTACTGACACATACTGGTAAGTGAAAAACGGCATCAAAGCCCAACATGACATGACCAAACCCAGAAAATAGGTGGCCATTGTTGGTCGTTATCTGTCTGAGTGCTTAGCGCTGTGATGACGACAGTACATGGCTAAAACGGTTCCCTCTGAGATGAATAAAAAAACAAATTAACGGGTGAATTTTGCTACTTGATACATATTCCACAATGTCATTTTAATCGTAATACCATGTTTAGACTAGTGGAGTGCATAGAACATATTGTAAAGAATATCTTTGAGTTGACTTCCCCTTTAAGAGCAGTGTCCGTTCTATTGCTCCTACAAGTCATATTCCTGTGGAATCTTCGGGTGTTTTACAAAAAGCACAAAAACAGCGAATACGAGAAATTTTCAATGAATAATGCAGCATAGGTCCCCCGTCCCTTAAGAAAATACCCTAAAAAAATCACAAACAGTTTAATTTGCAAGCTACGACTCTGCGGAGGATCCACATATCTGCATATTTTGACATTTTTATTTGGTGGTAGGTCGTAAGACTTTCCTAACAAAATATGTGCTTTGGCTAAAAATAGGTTGGGAAAACCTGTTCTGATAAACTGAGTCCACCATGTTCCCGAAGAACTCGTCTCCCATCCCTGCCATCCTGACTTCAGCCAGACGCCACTAGAGCGTAGTTTACGCGCCTGGTTTCATAAAAGATGGAAGGGTCCAAAAGAGGGAAAGGGTCATTTGGAAACATGGCGGCCTATCTGGACGACGGGTGAGGTGAGCTGGTGTTCCTACTCGAGAATGACATCACGGCCAGCTTTACAGATGGCCTCATTCTCAGCTCACGACCCCCGGAGGTCAGGCTCACTGGTCCGGCTGAGGCGGCTGTCAGTCGGCCGGGTGCGAGCGTCACTGTCAGGTCTCGCTGACGTGATTCTCGCTCTGCCCGTGTCACTGTCAGGTGGCGGGTAGCGCCTCCTGACAGCGTCACAAGCTCGGCTCGCCCGTTTCGCCCAACAGCGTCCGTCAGTGTCAGCATCAGCTGGCCGCAGTAGCGGCATCACTGTCGGATGCGGCGGCCCAACGTCAAGCGTGTTTGGATTTTCACCTCGACGTCTTGGGCGCTCACGGTCGCTGCATCACCGGCATCCCCTGCGCCTCCTGGGGAGCCACGTGCGACTGCCCCTGACTAGCTTGTGGCCCTAAACTGTCGTGACTTTGACTTTGCATCTGGCGGTTTCCATGGTTGCTGATGACCCAGACTGGGGTCGTGGCTGTGGTGCCCATGCTGACCATGCTGATGATGATGATGATGGTGGTGATGCCCATGATGGTGTTGACTGTGGTGTCCAGTTTCTGCGTCAACTGCCGGGGCAGCATTAGGACGCTCTTCTTCTGTAGTTACTTGACACTCTGGTGGGATTTCAGCACTCTGTGGAAAATTCACATGAAATTGGTTAGCATTTGAAATTTGAATCAGTGGCAGCTTGTCAATAGAGGACACTAGGGCGCCAACCCAGGAACCTGCAGTCATCTTGAAAAAGACAAATATATGTACAGTATCATGTCTTATATATTGTGTGTGTGTGTGTGTGTGTGTGTGTGTGTGTGTGTGTGTGTGTGTGTGTGTGTGTGTGTGTGTGTGTGTGTGTGTGTGTGTGTGTGTGTGTGTGTGTGTGTGTGTGTGTGTGATGATAATAATACCTCGTATGTGCAAGTGCCACATAATTGCTTGCAGTAGGTGTCCTTAATGGCACCCTCGATGTGGCCCTGGCCAATGATGGAATACGGAAGGGAAATTTGGCGAGCAAGGCGTCCACATCTGATGGTCAAGAGGTAAAAAAAAAAAAAGTAGACGATTATGGATACGTAACCACTGGACCACAGTCCGCCACTCAAGTTATTCAGTCAAATAAAAACAAGAGTACGTTCAGCGCTTGCCGCATGAATGCATTTTCTTTAAATTGGCTCGTAACCTTAAAACGCTGTCGTAAATTAAGAATGCCGCTGGATTATGCAAATTGAGGATCACATCCAGTTGTTCAAACCTGTCATAGATGAAAAAATCATCCTTGGCTCCGTTCAGCAGCTGCCATACGTCCGGCTGGTGCTCTTCTTGTTTGTAGAGCGCGATGTTGGCGGACAACCTCTGCTCCAGCATGGGGTGCAGATTTTGTGCGTGCGCTCCCTGATGGTTGACCACCATGTAGGTCACATCTTTCAAACCCTGACTCTCCATCTGTAGGCGCAGGCGATCCATTCTAGAGAGGACAGAGTAAAACAAAAAAATTCAGTAAATGATAAACACATGTTGCTGGCATAAGACGGATGAACCAGGATACATACTGGGATGCCTGCACCAAACAGAACAGTCAACTGGCCTGCAAAAGGGCCACCACTGTCACACGCCCCATTGTCGCCCTCATGGGTTCCACCCCACCGATCCTCCAGTCGGGTGGGGGCTGACAGCGATGGCCGACGCCTTCCTCGCTCTCCGCCGCGCCCCCCTGGAGCAGGCAGAGAGCGAGGATCAGGCTGAGGCTGGCCCACATGCCTCCTGCACCTCCTCGCCTCCCTTATCTGCTGAGAGAGAAAAAGAACACCAGAGATAAGAGCTTTTTTTTTTTTAAATGATTTTTTAATAGTGTTGTGTTTTCCTGTATGGCAGAACTGTGAACTATTTTTTGGGCATCACGGTTCTGATTTTCTTATGTGGAGTTTGCGTGTTTTAGGAACCTAAAATGCAAGTTGCTAGAATGTGAAAGGAAGCCCGAAGACAAAAATAAATCCCACGGCAACAAGGGGAGAACATGCAAACCCCACTTTCAAAACCCAGCTCAAAACCCACCTATTCAGACTCGCATACTCTACTTAATTTATCTCTTCTTTTATTTATAATTTTATCTGTGATTTTAATGTTTGCTCTTGTAAAGTGTCCTTGAGTGCTATGAAAGGTGCTTACAAATAAAATGTATTATTATTATTATTATTATTATTAATAGACCACCGTGCTACACTCGCGTTCATTTCAGCAAGCAATCTGTTTTTGTGTTCTTTCCAGGCAAATAATCAGCACAAATGAGTCCCAAAATGCTTCGTGTGTCCCCCCCCCAAAAAATTTTTCACATGTGGCAAAACGTGTTTGCGCAAAGCTACAACTGTTCATTAACGTCATTTAAAAATGTGTCATACCTGTTAGTCGAAAGTTTGTGTCTCCGCAGCGTTGAATTGCAGCAGCCCCTTGTACAAAAACAAGTGTGCCCTTCAGCTGCTCCCCCCTCCTTTTATACTCTGCCTGTTTTCGTCCGACCAAAAGCAGAACAAAGGTCAATCTGAGCTGCTTTTTTTTTGTTGCTGAGAGCGACACTTTTTTATTTACCTTATAAATCACATCAGTATAACTGTGGTCATTGCTTTCGTTTGGAAATGATGAGCAATCGCTGGCAGGCAGGCTGACTGATTGAATGATTTCAAGACAAGATGTTGGTGCTGTAGATGGTGCATGCATTCGCTTTGCGATTTCAGAAGCAACACCTTTCATACTTTGCTTTTTGTAGGCATGGAGGTAGTGGAAAAACAACAAGTTGTGCAACACATTTGGAGAGATGACAGCTGGAAAAGAACAGAGGGTGGATCTCTGGTGGGTGGCCAGACTTTTTGTGCAAAGTCCGTATAAAGACAGGCAGAGCAGATTGAACTCCTCAGCTTGTGGTACAATTAGATACATTGATGTATTCGAGAGAAATAAATCATAAAAGCGTTAAGATACCAGTAAGGTTTTTTTTTTTCTTGTCATAAAAAGGCTCAAAGTCTGAGCTGACATGTTAAGTGCATGCAGAGGCAGGCCATGATGAAGAAGTAATGGGAGGGGGAGGAGGAGGCTCAACTGCGGTCAAATATCAGAGCCGTGTTCGACCCAGAATTGTTTTAAAAGCAGAAGCGATAAACTTGAAGACATCAGCAAGTGAAAATTTGACATTTCCTAAACCTTGATGACTATGTGTACACAATATGCCATCTTGCTCTGACTTTTCTAACTACAGTGGCGGACATGTGAAATTCTACAAAATAATTAGTTCTAATTTTTAAAAACATTGCCCTATTTGATATAACAGAGAATTCATTTGTTCCAGGCTTGGCCATTGTGAAGCCTCGTGAGCTTTACCAAAGTCTTGCATATCATCACGCAAGTGGACCCGCTGTAGCTGATTAGAAGATGAACTAGGACAGTAGGTGTAAAACTATGCGTTGCATAATTTTACTTGCAAGCCAAGACAATCAAATTTCTTGTCTGAGTTTATTCGGATCATAAAGCAGATGAGCCCAATGAGAATAAAAGACACAGCAGTGCAAGGCGTGATCCAGGGTGCCCTTGCCGGAACAAGATGATTCCTGACATTTAATGTCACTCATTGACAAAGGTTGGCATCACACAGGGTGCATCGACCTAACAAGCATCGCATTCAGTACATCTGTGGCCATTGTTTGACATCAGCGCTTTCTTATACCCTCGGCTGAAAAAGGCCCCTTGATCGTGAGAGGCACAGGGCTGTGTATTAAAGGAAGAAAGTCAGGCGAGGTTTAGCTTTCATCTCCAAGTCAAGGGTACATGATTGAGCTTTATGATTCATTATGCCTATTTACCTTCTGAAGTTTAAAGACAATAGATACAATATATGTTTACAAGCGCCCTCAAAATGGTACAAATTGGGAGTTTAACTTGGTGCCTTCTCCAGACTGCATGTTTCGGGGTTTTTCACGGATGTCCACTAGTGTTTATATCACAATTTTAATTAAAATTGTCCAATGAATTTCGTTCTTAAGCCATTATTGTTGTTTTCTTCTTTCAATTAGCCGTGTCTGTATCCCGGTAGTCGACTGTTTAGCGCGTCGGCCTCTCAGTGCAAAGGTCCAGGGTTCAATCCTTTCCTATGTGGAGTTTGCATGTTCTCCCGGGCCTGCGTGGGTTTTCTCCAGGTACTACGGTTTCCTCCCACATTCCAAAAAAATGCATGTCAGGTTAATGGAACACTCTAAATTGTCCCTTGTGAGTGTGAGTACGGATGGTTGTTTGTCTTATGTGTGCCCTGCGAATGGCTGGCAACCAGTTCAGGGTGTGCCCGCCCACTGCCCAAAGACAGCTGGAATAGGCTCCAGCACGCCCTGCGACCCTTGTGAGGATAATCGAATCAGAAAATGGATGGATGGATGGAAAACCCATGACCTGCAACTGTAACCAAGCTTTCTGGCTCAGGGCAGCACGTTTTGCTCCAGAATGCCTTGTTGGCCTTGAGGCTTTCTTTGCACCCACCACAGGTTCAAGACATCTTGTGGTGGAATTAGAAAAGCGGCCTCATGTCATAGCAGAGCCTGCTTTTTGTTTCACAGTAGGTACAGTGTTGCTTGCTTTGTACGTAGGGCACAGGCAAAAGAACTGGGACCTTTTTGTTTACCCTAACATGCATATTTTTTGAATGTGGAAGGAAGCTGAAGCTACTTTGAAAATTCTGAAGAATCTAAAAAAAACTGTACAGCATGCTGTGTTTTGTTACATTTAAAACCTTTAATCACATTTACACGTGTAAACTGTATTACAACCAGGGGATATCCAATAATAAGATGAATAGGCAACAGATGTTATAATAATGGTTGGCTATAGTTTATATTAAATAATGGTTTACTGTAGTTTATTTTCGAATGTCCTCTATAGTTTAAACACTTACTGCACTTCAAGGGAGCAAATGATCTCCGCAATGTTCTTTTTATGAAGTGGAGTGACTTCTGACTATGGGGGGGTTTAATTGAAAAATTACAATTTCTCTCTGCTGGCCGTCAACAGACTGGACTGGAGATTCGCAGATTTTCAAAAATGGAAGAATTAATCGATGTTTTACACCAATAACAAGAATGTTTGTTCGTTTAAAAATCAATCAGTCCATGAATGAAAATGTGGTAAAATCTAACAAGGATTTCAATGTGGTAAAATCTAACAAGGATTTCGATGTACAGTAATTCATTCATCGTGAACAATACAAGGCTGTCGCCAGGCAACGAGGCGTCCTTTAAGGCCGCAAAGGCTTCTGGGAATCGGAGGCCTTTGCGTCCAACGACCGCCCTTTTTGGAGCAAGCGAGACAAGCATAGCCAGCGCTACATGCGTCGAAGGAATGATCACCGACAAAGAACTCTCTAAAGCACCATAAACGACCTCGAGGTATGCTTAGAGACGCTTTTCGTCGCATTGTGTGATCTGTGGCGGTCGCAATCGGAAAATGTGTCCGGGAAAAAGTGTATTTTAATGCGCGGTTTGATGACGTAATGTTGATTGTCAAACGCCAAATGTCGAGCATGCTAAGGGGCCTGTTAACGTTATCGGTAACACTCAGCTGGTGCTTTATAGTTATTTTGACCATGTTCAATTACAGGGATGATGGCATAGACGTATTCGACACAGGTGAGTCAATGTGGAGGAGTTTATTGTAGAAAGTCACTTGGATGTACAGTACTGTAGTTGTTTTGTATTTGGGCGTGCTAACGTGGAAGTGCAGTCAGGCTAACATGGTGGTATTAAATATGTCGCGCCACAATGAAATCCCGTCTTGTCTCCTTCATAGTCAAGGCACACAGGTTTTAAATAGTCTGGCTTTAAACTTAGTCCGTTGTTTTTTTTAGGCATTGTGCAAGCACCACTTTCCTGCTTTACGACCTGGGTCTCATTTGGATCTCTCCTATGTGTACTGCATTCTGCATCACCTTATTTCTTTTCGGGGTCTATTAATACAACTTCTGCTTATAGGTGACCTGCGGTAAACTGGTGGTCAATGTAGTCGCACGATTTAAAAATAATAAAAAGAATGTATACACACAAAATACTTTCCCTCTCATTAACACTTACATCCTGCCTGCTTCTCCGAATGTTGCCTCGATGTTTGTCTTGGTTTCCTCCGTGTTGGTGTTGCCGCTTTTTTTCATTTTACAAGTCCCCATGATCTCAAAAAAATCATTTAGGATCGCCGCCGTGATTGACTTTACCTCTCACTGTTTGTTTTTCTACGTAATGTCTTCATCCACAGTTGGAAAAAAGTAAAGACGCCCAAGTTCAGATATCCATTTTCAAATGAAGAGAGCAAAAGTAAAATGTCATAAGAAAAATAAAACTCCATTGTGAATTGCTCCATGGATGCCGTTGTGTCTCAAAAGTTTGGATATCTTATTTATTCTCATCCTTAGACTTCGCGGGACTCTGACTCCCTTCAGAACAGGAGATATTAACCCCTCTTTGTCCAGATGGCAAATTAAGACTGTGGGCTAATCTAAACAAATGCTATTGTCTTACAGAAATAGGCCCCTGACAAAAGATTTACTTTGGTGGTTTGGTTTCACACTTGATGCCTGGTCAGATACCCCAGAAACCAAACTGAATACAAGTCCAAGTAATTAAAAAGTAAATTTTTATATGCCCCCCATGAAGAGCAAGACTAGTGGTGGCGCATAGACGTTTACGCATTGCTCCACATTGTGGTCCTGTCCATAGAATTCCAATTTAGATGTTTTTTTTTCTTTTCACACATGAATGAATTAATTTTTTTCCTGATATTTTTTTTCTGATAGGAAAGAATCTGGTGAATAATGGCGGCTGAAGTCATTGGAGGCAGTGAGTTCCCCGCTCACTATAAAGTCATGATGGACAAACTGAATGAACAGCGACAGTTGGACCAGTTCACAGATATCACTTTGATTGTAGATGGTAGGTGAATCTTGGATACATCCTCTGTGGCTGAAATTTCACTGCAGGACCAAGTGGTCAATAACGATGTCCATACGATTTAAACTAAATAAATGTGTTATTTTTTCCCTACATGTATAAGTGACACAGATAATTTTATGATAGAGCTGGACAATATTGCAATGAAGAAAATGATCACATGAACATTTTTTCCATATCGTCCAATCTACATTATAGTCACAATTATTAAATGTATTTTATGTCAGCGTCACCTTCACTATTAATGAATACTTTCAATCTGTGCATTTATGCTACACTCACATTGTCAGATTCCTGACAACGTATTGGATTCAGAAGAGGCCTAATCAGAATGGGCTTGATTCCGATCCGAGAGCCAATTCTTTTCCCTTTTTTTTCTGGTTACGCTGCGATGACACATAAACAAATTGTGTCACTTGAGAGCAATAAAATTGAATTTAAAGCTGTGTCATGCAAGTCTGAAGTTTGTGCTGCTGCAATGTCCTAAACAAGTGTTTTTCCTTTAGGGCACCAGTTTCGAGCACATAAGGCGGTGTTGGCAGCCTGCAGTCAATTTTTTCACAAATTTTTCCAGGATTTTACCCAGGAGCCGCTGGTGGAGATCGAAGGTACGCTTTCTGGTAACTAGCAAATGTCGCTTGCGTCTATTTGTTGTAAAGTTGTTGTTGTTGTTGTTTTTATTTTTGGCTTTTTAACATGATGAGAAACTATGAAAATAAAATTTAGAAAGTAATTTGGCTTCCTAAAAATGAACTTGCCACTATCGCGTTGCTGTTCTCTTTCAGGAGTGAGTAACATGGCGTTCAGGCAACTGATGGAGTTCACGTACACGGCCACGTTAGCCGTGGCGGGTAAAGAAGAAGCCTTTGACGTCTGGAAGGCTGCCGAATACCTCCAGATGCAGGAAGCCATCAAGGCACTCGCCAACAAGTGATACTTGCTTAAAATGAAACTTGTCCTTGTTGGTGTTTGAAAGGCGTCTTCTTTGACCAAAAGGATGATGACGTGTCCGCATATTGTGGCTGAGGATATGTATTTAGTCCAAGTAATGTGCTTATTTAGGGATACGTCTTTCATTTTTCTTTTTAGCAAATGATGCTATTGACAGGTTTTGCAACGTATGCTCCAGAAAACTACATGCAGCATCATTTTCTTTCATTAGACAGGAAACTTCGGCTTTCCAGATGCCTTGTAGGCTCTGCAGGTATTTTGTGACAAACAGGATGGTATGATTCTTAGTAAAAGTAAGTACAGCAACGTTGTGGTCTAAAATGTTTTTGGTATATTAAAAATGAGTTGGTTATTTGAATGGGCGCGGGCCAGTATTTCAGTAACTATAGCTCAAAATTTGACATCATTTGAAAGATGAATATCTGAGAGAGTACCGGTACTTGTTTGAGGCAAAAAAAAATCAGAAAGCTTGACAAATGTTCAGTATGTGTACTGCCTGTGACACGAAAAACATTTTTCTTTTTTTCTGTCATCTTTATGGAATTTCCTCAAAAAATACACGCTGGGCACTCTTGCTTTGACTGTGTGAGCATAACAATCAAAATGCCTTTTCATTGCTAATTAAAAGCAAAACATTTAACTTAAACTGTAGTTTAACTTTGAATGTCTTGTTAAAATTGGAGATTATTTACGCGAGACCTGGCTACGTTTTTGTCTATGTAGTGCTGTTATCGTTTTTGGAACCCCCATTCAAAAAAAAAAGAAAGTTTAATTTTGTTGTTGAGTACACAAGATGAAACGAGCATGTTTTCTTGCAGGATAAATGAGCCTTCTTCAGTCCTGTCAAAGAGCAACAACAAAAAGAGGAAGATCGCGGAGACGTCTTGTGTCATCACAGAAGCCCTACCCACGGTGGAAGGGGAACCGGTTCGTGTTCTTTAGTTGTCGGGGTTAATACCACTTTTTGTGAAAATTATTTCTAAGCGCTGACGTGGTATGAAGTCGGTTGGCCTGGGTCATGTTCTCCCAGGTGGAGATAGAGATGCTAGCAGACGGTGCCATCGAGGTGGAGGACCCGGGGCTGGAGGAGGTGGTGGATGCCGCAAAGAACGCCCAATCAAACGACTCCGCGTTGGCTCTGCTTGCAGACATCACCAGCAAGTATCAGCAGGAGGAACCTTCGCTCGAGGTCATCAAGAAGGGAGACATAGAAGAGGTGCGTTGAGCTTTATTTTCGCCGACAGTGAAACGATTTTATTTGCTTTTCTAACCAAGCTCGAAAACAACAATGTAGTCCTTTTCTCTATACTGATCGTAATAATGAATGAAAAATAACTGACAATGGCCCTTTTTCATTTTAATGGTAATAATGAAAATGTAATGAGTATCAAAATTAATTGTTTTCATCATAGTGAAGCAAAACAATTTCTTAAAACTTTGTAGAAACAAGTGATGAAATAATGTGCATCAAAGATAATAAGCTCCTATAATTTTCATCCCAATATGTCAGTTTCACTTGATGCATATGTACAGCAATGACTTCTTGCACTCTGAGTGCTTAATAAATGAAATGCATGATTTTTTTCTTTATCATTCCCAATCAAATGCACCACAAAGTATGTGTGATGATCATTAATAATAATAATTCAAGCATGTAATAATGATAAAAGTGATAACGAAGCCCTGTCAACCTGTCCTGATATGCCTTTGTCTATGTTGGTACAGGAAGTCCTCTATCAGGAAGAAACGGTGACAGCCTCCAAGGTACTGGAGAACGTGGAGGTGGTGGAGGTCCAAATTTCTCAAGTGGACAACGCGTTCCGGTGTAGCAAGTGCAACCGAACCTTCAAGTTGTACTACCACCTCAAGCAGCACATGAAAACGCACCTCGGTCTGCTGAAGAAGCCGCACGTGTGCAGCCACTGCGGCAAAGCGTACACGCGGGAGGGTGCCTTGAATCAGCACTTGACCTCCTTCCATTTTGATGCAGAGGAGCAGGCTCAGAACCAGAAAGCCCCAAAGAGAGTTCACGTTTGCGAGTACTGTAAGAAGCACTTCGACCACTTTGGACACTTTAAGGAGCACCTACGAAAGCATACTGGTGAAGTAGAAACGAGTTGTCGATAATTTTGGCGCTTTGTAACATGTTTACATTGCTTACTTTTTCTGTGTGGAATCCGTAGGTGAAAAACCCTACGAATGTCCTGACTGCCATGAACGTTTTGCGAGGAACAGCACGCTGAAGTGCCATATGGCGGCCTGTCAAAACGGGGCTGGAGCCAAGAAAGGACGCAAGAAACTCTATGAATGCCAGGTACTTCGCCGCATCGAGATCCCACATGAGTGAAGCTGGAGCCATAGATTTGTTGCATTGTCATGTATTGAGCAGCACTGATATGTTGCCTTTATCAAGGTTGAACCAAACCGACTTAATTCGTCAGTTTTTGTTAGCATTGTGAGCCTTAAACATTTTCCTTAATTTCTCAGAAAAAAATGCATCACGCTTCATGACTAAAGTAAGTAAGATATCCTTTATTTGTCCCACACTGGGGAAATTTATAGTCTACAGCAGCAAGATTGTGGGAAGAAAGAAGAAAAACAAAGTGTTTGCAATGACTAAAATGAAAAGTTGTTTTTATCAGGGATTTTTCATTTCCTTGATCAAATACCCTGGTCAATTTTTTTTAAATTGTATTTATTTTTAATCAGATTTCACTAAACATTTCTAGAATTCTTTTTTCCATGTTGATTCTGAATCTGCATTATTTTTTAAATCTGGTTTTCATAATAATGATAATGTAAGAATTAAATTATGTAAATGTAGTAGGTCATATTACTGAGTTAAGGGTTAGGTTCAGCAACAGGTGTATGATGTAGATGGTTTTTTTTTAAATAAATGGGAGATCTTTGGATTGGTTGATTGCACACAGTATTTCAGGTACCCTTCTTTTCAAAATGAAATGTAAACATGGTGCAAATCAGTGCAATTGCATCAGTGACACATTTCGAAACGGAAACAGAAGTTGGCGAGGGAGTGTTTTTCACGAATTATTTATAAGAATTAGCCTAACATGCAGTTTGCGTGTACCCTGTCTTAAGGTGTTGTCCTTGTTGTCTAGGTATGCAGCAGTGTGTTCAACAGCTGGGACCAGTTCAAAGATCATCTCGTGAGCCACACGGGAGACAAGCCCAACCACTGCACCATGTGTGACTTGTGGTTCACTGACCCCCAAGAGCTAAAGGCGCACCTCAAAGATGTTCACTCCATAGAGGATGAAAAGTCAATGGAAGAACTGGCCATCACTGACGCCACAGCGACGGCGGCGCTCACCATCACCACGCAGACCATCGGGGCCACAGAAACTGTGCTGCTGGAAGATGGCATCCAGGTAGAGAACATCACGGTGAACCCAATCGAGGTGATGGAAATGGAGGAGACAACCACAGTGGTGGTGGAGGATGGAGGCGTAGCCGAGATGTGCGAGGAGGATGTGGAGAGACTGAAGCAGGCCGGCGTGCAGATCCAGATGGTGCGCGTGGCCTCCAGCGACATGGACGAGCAGCAGGTGGCCCACCCTCAGGTGGAAGTTGAGTTGGAGGAAGAGATGATGAACATGGAGGAAACCATACAAGCAGTGGTCGTATGAAAGCATGAGCTGAACAATGCATGAAGGATGATAAACGCCAAATTCCAGTTTTTTTGCGATCATGTTCTCACCCCCTGAACTCTGACAAATGGACAATGTTGTTGAATTTATTTAAAAGTTGGCATCTTACTGCAATTGAAGCTATGAGTGATTTTTTTTTTCTTTGTTCACCTGGTAAAACGATTTTGCTTGACACCTTCTATTCCTCAGTGGTCATGCTGCAGTTTTGTTCAAGCTATAACAAATATTTTTTTTTTGTAGAAATAAACTGTGGTGTACTCGAATACATGAGTTTTTTCCCCTTCGCATAGCAGTATTTCCCAAACTTTCGGCATTCAACCAGACAAAATTGTCACAAAAAGAAATAATGATCTGGTCTCAATGTGAACTCAGAGCCTGTTGAATGAAGGGCAACAGGTGAATCCAGAGCATTTATGGTACCTCCTGCCATGGAAGAACAAGATGCTTGTGCTAAATAAATAATTGTTAAAAATCAAATGAAAGCGGGTAAAATTTGATAATTTGCAGCAGCACATAAATGGTTGGGAATCACCCTCGTCTTAGGTGTTCTGCTCCATTTATGAGCGGTGGGGTAGTGTTCATAATGGATATGTTACTGGCCTGCTAAAAGGGATGTGTACCATATATCTGTGTACAGGGACATTATTTTTAATGGGGTGGAAGTAAGGTTTCCCAGGTGAGTAATGTATAATGATGATTAGATGTGCGGCACAAACAAAGTGGATTTTTTTTGGTTGATTTTTTTTTTCTTTTCAGTCCATTCGCCAGACCGCCTCCTGGCAATTTACGCATCCTCATTGGTCGAACGCAAAAACACCCCCACGAAACAATCCGGAAGTTAGCTCTGATTGGTTCACTCGGCAGCCGCTCAAAACAATTTCCCCGTGGCAACAGAATCAACCGGGTAGGAGACGCGGCGGCCAATGTCACCACCCGTACAACAAAATGATTCTTCGAGAAATCCGGTGGAGCTTTCCCAAACAAATACATTAAGGTAACCGCTGTTTGTGGAGCCATCACGAATCGGCCCGCTTATTTGTGTTTTGAGTAGAAGCACTGGCGGCACCCGGGCAACGGCCACTACGTGTGGGTGCTAACAGTTGACTCACTGGACGCAATAGTGATGTACTTTCACGCTGTGTGTTGTCACACATGCGTGAAATGAAGTATTTTTTTTGCATTCTTGGTTTTTTTTAATACAGTACTACAGACGTTTATTAGCCGCCTGTCGAGTTTTTTTTCGCTGTCCAGAATATGTAATTGAATTGTGTGCATCATCACCTGGTACACGCACACACTAATCTAATTTAGGATCAGACTGATTTTCAAGCTAGCTTGGTGGTTAACAGAGTTTGTCTCCGGCACCTGTTGCTTCCCGGTGGGGGGGCGGGGGTCTTAAGCCTACTTCATAAATAACCCTTTTCTCTCTATTTTGTTTTAGCCACAAAACACTGAAAATATTCGAAACCATTAGTGTATCTGTTTTCAAGTTTACATTAGTCGGTCATGTACATGATTCAAGAAACTAGTCTCGCACCTGTAACACCTGTTTATTGAATTTTAAAATGGATGCCACGCAGTCTCCTCTTTTGTCCGGTATAATTCCACAATTACACACGACGAGTATTTATTTACTTTTTGAATCACAAGAAAAGGCGAAGAGGAATCAAAATTCCTTACCTTGATGATAGCTACCTATACAGTCACAGTCGCCAGTGGTGGTTGGTCAGAGCCAGCAAGGCTTTCAATACAATATAAAACACTAATCTACAATGTACAACCCAATTCCAATAGTTTTTTTCTCAGAAATTTAAGGGTTAGGGTTTGATTGTGTTTCATATTTGCGCTTGATGTTTGATGGCAAACCCTTTGAAATGCATGACATGCAAACCATGGACGTCTCTTTTGTCCAAATGGATGGTGGATGTTGCCGCACTCCCTGCCAAGAGCTAGGGTCACTTTTACGAAGGCCTCTGGTTCAGACCTGCACAAGATAGTTCCCACTCTGTTTGTTGCAAATGCTTGAGTGTCATCGCTCACCGTGCAGTTTGACAATGTGTCATAATTGCACTGTGGATTCCAAAGGGGCCTTCTCCTTTGTTAAGTCTCCATTGTTGAGCTCTCAATCCTTGTCGACCGTGCATTTCAATTAACACAACGGGGAGCTTTGTTTAGAGAGGGCCTGCTGCATGCGTGTGTTTGCAAGAGCACTTTTGTGTCTATATTTACTCAAGTGCACTTATTCAGCATCTGAATGTGTGTGTGTTTCCTTTGCGCCCAGATGCATGCCTGTGGTGTGAAAATGTTGCAATGACTGCGAAAGTACACAGGCGCGAAGACAGATCCAATTGACGCAGGAAGAGTAAAACCAAAATGATACAAATGGAACGGTGTGCTGAAATGGAAACTGTGCTTCATTTTTGATTCACAGCTGCGGTGGATGGGCTCTAGTGTTTTCCATTGTTGAAGTGTGTGAAGAGCCTGCTGATGCCAGCAGTGTGTTCAGCAGCACCGAGCAAACCCCCTCCGGGGACCCTCAGACAAATCACCTGGTGAGTAAGGAGCCAATCTTGGCTGATGAAGGACAAGGGTACACTATTTGTGTGCCATCACAAGTGGTCATCAGAAATGTTAGCAGTCAGTCGAAAGGTATATTACAGAATCCTTTATAATAAAGTTGAACACAATCTGCTGGACGCTGCTTGACCTCCAATTTGATTTTAACCCGCTACTCCCTGTACTCGCCCAAAACATTTACGTGTGACGGACAGGACACTGCGGCCAACTTGCGTGGTGGGGATTCGCGCTTGTGCTTGGAACGCAAGTCGTGTCATATTAGGGCTGCTGGTGTTGAATTTTTATAATCAAGTTCAAATTTTCCCATTGATTAATCAGGAAGTTGATACATTTTTTTTTGTATTCGCAATAAAATGTGTATGTGCTGTGCAGGTATCACTGTTATCCACTTGGGGGCGCCATTCTCTCCTTCCAGACTGTAATATTTGTGAAGTTGAGTGTGTGTGGCTGTAGAAGATGCTGACGGGACGAGCCCAGTGAATGGCACGTGTCAGCAAATGAGAGTGCAGAGTTGGCTGTTGTGAGCTCGGGTTTGATTCCAAGTTCCAGCAGTTTTATCCGCAATCATGACAAGCAAAAGTAATGCTGATTTTGACCAAAAAATGGATTGATAATTGACAAAATAAAGTCTGACGTCGGATTCTACCGTTTCAGCAGAGGCCTGTGCTGTACTCGTAGCCATTCTACTTTCTTTACTGTTTTGATTTTATTCGTTATTAACTCCTCTAGAGGCAGAATGGGACATTTAACATTTCTCAAATTTTGTTTTTGACGACTCCCCAAAACCCTTTTTTGATTTAATCTGTTTTTAATGTCCATCGCAATAGTGGGAGTGACAGCGCCACTCATCGCTCCTTCAAGAATGCTCATTTGAACGGGGTTGGGGTCATGCCTTTCGACATCATCCCTGATGCTTTATTTGTGTGCAGTAATCCGCCATCTGCTGTATTTAACGTAAAAAAAACGCTCAGGTTAAATGCAGCGACGTGCGACGACAAACATGGCGCATGTGTGCTCTCTTTCTTGACACACTCCCTAATGGTGGGCATTCGGTCCTCAGCCTGACAAAGACAAACACCCTTGCCAAGCAACCTGTTGTTTCAGAGGGATCGAGCACGGTGGAGAATACTGCTCATCTGCATGCAGCGGGTGTGTGGAGCGCTATTTGAAGCCATTATTGCAAAAGTGCACCCACCCTGTTTTTCCTTTTTTGTATTAATAGTGTCAAATCTCAAGAAGATCTCATTTCCCGATAGTGCTCAGAAGCTCATGTGTTTACCTCATGCGTGTTCGTCCTTTTCTACTTCTTTATATTTACACACACAAAAGGCTGCTTATTCTCTTTTCATGTCCTTGTCGGGTTGCCCGAGATCAATGCTGAAATATTCATCCGTGGTGTTTGATTGCGCAGAGATTGCACATCTAAAAAAAGACCCTTTGATTTTGTGGCGCAGTTGTAATATGGGCTCATTTTAATATGGAGATGAATGAGAGAATCTCTCTTTACTTTGTCTTTTTCCACTACCGTGTAGCAGACAAATAGTAAAGGACATTTCATTCTTTTTTTTTCAATTTTTTTTTCACCCAATATACGTTTTTTTAAAAATAGACGCTTGCGTAAATTGTCTGGTTTGATCCTTTCGTTTACTGTACATGGATTGGTGAATTTTAGACCTCCTAAGATGTTCACAGTTTGAATTGTAATTGACTGTTTATGTACCAAACAAGGCGTTAGGGACCTCGTGAATGTCCCCACTTGGCTGAAACCAAGCAAGGAGCATTGAGTGAGGAAGTCAGAAGTTGTCGTAGAAAAAAATAAAACTGAGCTTGCTCGGTAAGTCGATCAGCTTTCACATCGTTTTTTTTTTTCTTTTTCTAATTTGTTCAGTCATTCTCCCAAGCACTTACCAGATCGAGATGATGAAAAAACCACAACAATGTTCATCCTTAATTTTGTGGAATGACCAGCAATGGTCTTTGCCTTGTATTGTAATTGTATTATATGATGAATTTCCCCTAAAGGAGAGTGTAAACAAGAGGCGGGTTTATAGTAGGGTCCTTTTGTCATGGTGCACGAGGGTGATGAGGATGTGTGTCTTGTTTGTTCTGGCTCTCATAGCAACCTTAGCCCGCAGTTGACGTTGCACGGTGTCAACTGCACCTTCACACTTGGCGCTGATCTCGATTGCTTACTAATTACCATCAATGTCTGGATTAAGAAATTGAAAACATGACTTCTGGGTCGTTGATTTGTTCCCGATTGTGGCAATAAATGTCCGCACCCGACACGATCATCTGTTCCACCTCTTTGCTACCCCCTCCCCACTCCATCCCCCCGCCCATCCCCTCTCAGCCTCGTCTTCAATCTGTGTTATATTTAAACCTCGGACACTCAAATGAGCCCATTTAAGCCACACTCACCTCTTCGGTCAACGCCTCTATTGTGGATGACTCTCCTGACACTTCCTCTCGCCTGTCTCCAGTCTCCAGCTTCTTCGCCCACGCAGGGAAGGTTATGACTGACGGTCGCCCGCAGACTCATCTTGAGCCCCGACAAGACTATAAATACTTTCAAATTCAAAAGGAAAAGTGCTGCTGACACTTTGGAGTGTTCTCATTTTTTGTTGATGCGACATTTTTTTTTTTTTTTGTTTTTTTAAAGGTATGACATTTGGATAAAGACACTGACACGATTCACATGCGAATGGCTCGTATAGCTCAAGGTAAGAGTTTTTCGTACTGTTTGCAAGATTATTTGCCTGTCCATAATTATTTTATTTAGTTATATAAACATACATATTATCTGTGTATGATATTGGACTGGAAAGCTCAAAAATCCAACCGGTCCAAATTGAATTTCAACATTTCCAGAGAATCCTGCTAACATGATAGCACATTTTTGACTGTTGTCAATGGGGGAGCCATTTTTCGCTTATAGAAGCCATAGTTGACACTTTTGTTTCTTTTGATGCTGTTTGGCAGTTGATAATGGTTAAATACGACTTCAGACCTCATCTGTACAGTTCATAAAAGTTTGACACTTATTAGCCGGGAACAAATTAACTTGATGATATTATTTCCTAGACAGAAGTGGGGGAAAATGGGTTTTGAAATTAGAAAGTCAACCTCCATTTTAAAAGACATTCTCTTGAACTTTGTTTTGCGCAATGTATTATGTTGCATTAACACTGCTGAAATGGAGTGTCATTACAATGTATTTACAGTCGCATCTTTGCATGAGTAGATTACGACTTCAAAAAGGCGCTGCACAGAACACCCTCGAATTGAAATACGACGACCGTGTTTGACATCATTGTCGTCAAGTGCAATATAAAACTGAAACCGAATGGTTTGTTTTCCATCACCAGCTGCCATGAGGTAAGCCCCTCCCACTCCCTTTCCACCCACCCAGGGTGTCCGTTGGCAGGATGACCGCCGTCTGCCCCTCAGAGAGCAGCCCGGAGGGGGCCGAAGCAGGGGCCGGGGCCGCCGGGGCCACGGGGTGCAGCTCCGTTTCCGGGGTCGACACCGGGGAGTCCGTTGAAGATTCTTTAGGAAGTTCTGTCGGAGACCCTGCGGTCGATGCCCACGGGCAGAAGTACACGCGCTACAGCAACCAGGACAGCTCCGACATCAACACAGATGACGAAGGCGCCACCGTCCGCCGCCTTACTCCGCTGGAGAGACTCAACCTGGATATGTGCCAAGATGAGAGGTGAGGCTCAGATTTTTTTTCTTTCAATTTCTGACTACGCTACAATTTGCGCTCCATTTTGGTGATTTGGCAACAGGGTGGTCCGTGAACTCACAGTGGGCAGAAGAATCAGCTTCTACAAAATTCGAGGAGAGATCGGCTGTGGAAATTTTTCCCATGTCAAGCTGGGAATCCATGCACTCACCAAAGGTACAGCGGGCACAACGCTGAATCAACACTTTGGCTGAACATGAACACTTTCTGTTTCTAACCGGAAAATATTCAACATTAAAGTCTTTTTAGGTGTAAAAAAAAAAAAGAATTTCCAATATTAACAAAAACAATAAAACTGTTAACATTAACAACGTTCATGATTTTGTCCATCAATGAAAATATTGGATTGGCTGGTGAATGATATCCTCACTTCAAGATGAATATCTTGAATGTTCATATTTCGATTTCGATACACTTCAAATCACCCAGCCCTTGTCCTTTGCAACCCTATATCTTTATCGCCCCTTTTTTTCTCTACAACACCAGACAAAGTGGCCATCAAGATCCTTGACAAAACCAAGCTGGATCAAAAGACCCAGCGTCTGTTGTCCAGAGAAATCTCCAGCATGGAGAAACTACATCACCCGAACATCATACGCCTCTATGAGGTTGGACTCACTTGGCAGTTTTTTTTGATTGACCCGTTTACATCTTGAGAGGCATTCGGCATTCAAGTGTACCAAGCCACTGTGATCACCCTTTTCCCTCTTTCTAAATCCTAAGGTGGTGGAGACATTGTCACGGTTACACCTCGTGTTGGAGTACGCTGGTGGTGGGGAGCTCTACAGCAAAATCACGACCGAAGGGAAACTTTCTGACGCCGACAGCAAAATTGTCTTTGCTCAAATTCTGTCTGCCGTTAAACACATGGTGGGCATCATACCTGTGGAAGTCTTGCTATCCTCGTGTGCCATTCTACTTGACGCTTGCTCCTCATTATCTGGATCGTTGACTTAATATTTCATCCACCCGCTTTTTTGGTCAACAGCATGAAAACAACATAATTCACCGCGACCTCAAGGCAGAAAACGTCTTCTACACCAGCAGCTCTTGTGTCAAGGTCGGCGACTTCGGCTTCAGCACGATGAGCCGTTGTGACGAAATGCTCAACACTTTCTGCGGCTCCCCGCCTTACGCCGCCCCCGAGCTCTTCCGGGATGAAAACTACGTGGGTGTCTTTGTGGACATCTGGGCCCTGGGAGTGATGCTGTTCTTCATGGTGACGGGCACCATGCCGTTCAGGGCGGACACTGTGGCTAAACTGAAGCGGTGCATCCTGGAAGGCGCCTTCACGCTGCCTTCCTGGCTGCCGGACACATGCCAGAAACTGATCCGGGCGATCCTGCAACCCTTACCGGCTGACCGCTGCTCCGTAGAACAGGTGATGGGCAGCGACTGGATGCATCATGTTGACTTCCCGCGGCCCATGGAACCCTTCAAGCTGGAACCGTCTCACCTCGCAGAGAACGATCCATCCGAGTTGGGGCTGGAGGAGATGGAAGTAGTTACAGCACTAGGGACACTTGGCATCACCTCAGAACACATCCTGAACAACCAAGGAAAGGACTGCAGGAGTTCCATCACGGGAGTGTATCGAATCCTGCTGCATGGCGCTCACAGGAGACGCGCTCTCGAAAGCATGCCGACGGCCACGCAGGCAGCTGGACCAAAAGCGACGAAAAAGGAGCGTCTAAAGGTGTACCGCAGTTTACGGCACACATCCAAACTCTGTATGATCCTGTGACATGAAGCTCGATCAAATTTTATATTCAGTACTGTCCACATTTGGCGAGATGCATTTTGGTTAGAAAAAAAACAAAAACATATCCGGCAGTTAGGCCAATCCATTCGGAAAATGGAATCTGGGATTTCTTATTTTCATATCTTTCATTTAGGTGGTGAATTAATCTCTGTGAGAATGTGGAATTAATTACCTCTTTTTTTTTCTTTTACACAGACTTGATCTAATCCACAAGATTTGAAAAGAATGATGTCCTCAAAGATTTCGGTTCATTTTGAATGGGTGAATGTAGCTGACACTTGACCTTTGGTACGATGGAGCACAAAACATCCCCTAAGAATAATCAAATTACTGTAGCGTGCGCAAAGGCTTGCATGCACATACGCGTGTTGACTTCAGGATAAGATTTCCGTTTGAAATGTCTTTAGAGACGCTTCATTGCCATCATGCCTGATGTATCTCTATGAGATGATCCACAGGTTTGGAAAAGACAATAAATTACTTGTAATTTGTTTTGACTCTACTTTTAATCCACTGGTGTCATACCTACAAATGAGTATGTGAACCAAAAATGTTTATACGTGGCGTTTCCCTATGACCAATCATTATTCCATTAGGTATCCTGAATTAAAATTTCAGCAATTCTCTATGTAATAGACAAAATGATTGTGTTGCTATTCTACAGTGTTAATTCCAAATAGATTTAGATTTTAAATGTTATGTCCACTTGGCAGAGAGCGCATAGCTTCACAGTGTTGGCATATGATGGCATCACAGGTTCTACTACTGAGGCTGTCACCGTCTTTTTGACATTTTATTTTATTTTAATGTTACCTCTTGAATTTCTTGTAGCCGATTGAGAATATCAAAAGTTGTAGCAAAGGTTGTTTAAAATTAATTGCAAAAAAGCTATGTGTAAATCGTTGGTTTATTTGTTGTCGTTTAAATCTTGAGTTTATTGGACGCCAAATACGATTTTTTTCGATCGCAATTGGGAGTTCGAATTGGAATGCGGAGAGCGCATAGAATACTTCATTTCCCACAATGCATTGTGTAAGATTTACGTCTGAGGTCATGCCTGCCACTTCCGCCTTCACGCGATGACGCACTTTTTGCCTTGTTGGAAGCAGGACGCTTTCCACAGGAACAGGAAACGTTGTGAATTGACAGCAACGATTGAGCATAGACACGGACGACGAAAACAAAAACAAAGACGGCGAAACACAGATACATTCAAGTGGCATTTTAACTTCTGTGGTAAGAAATTTGATTCCCATATGAAGTCAGTGTCCTGAAAGAGGTTTGCGGGGTGTTCCAGTAGCACATTGAACTGTGATAATTGTACCTTGCTCGTCAAGCTAATGCTAATTAGCTCCAATGGCTTGCAGATACAGTATTGGTGTATCACGTCCATCTGTCCTTATAAAAGGACACTTTTGTAATGTAAGCCATTAGTTAAAAGTGCACAAAAATGCATTTCGCTGTGATAATTTTGACCCCGCCCCCTCTACCGTCGCTAGATCTTGTATTGTAATCACGCCAAACAAATGCATGAGTTTGTTTTGCATGACACCATAGTCCGCAATCTTACTCTGGAATTCTAAGGGGGAAAGCATTCAGCCTTGAAATCATTAAAATTCACTGCACGTTATGCTGAATGTCGCCTTTGTGTTGACATTGCTTGCGCATCACGTGAGGCGTGAGGGGGCGGGGCATACTAGAAGATGAGGTCATTCTCAGAGTGATGCAACATGAAGAAACGTCTAATAATTACTATGCCGTGTGAAAAGGTTGGATTCCTGCAACATACTGTTGGCAACATCCCATACTTAATTCCCCTTACATGACAGATACATTTCGTCTTTTTTTGTGACCTGGCCTGATGTGGTTTTGCATATGTCCATGGCAGATGGCAATCACAGGAGACCAGGCAAACTTGGAGGACCTTCTCGGGTTGGAGTTTGATGACGGCCTGAATGGATCATCCGAGGAGCAGCTATTTGACTACGTCAGTACGCTCATTGATTCGTGGCACTCCGAACAGGATGTAAGGCTTTTAAAATATCTCGTTTTTAATGAATGAATTGATATCTAATGGGAACAAAAAAATCTTGTGATGTCGACATGACTTGAGTTCAGATCTGAAGCAGTGCACAAGAGTGTACCCACCTGACGATTTGATTATAAAATTCAGAGGGCTATGATTCACTTTTTATAAACAATGCATCTTGTGTGTGTGCGCAAAAAAAACAAACCCCCCCAAAAAGCCATTATTTATTTATTTATTTATTATTTTGAGAATGTTTGCCCATGATGGGAATCCAAAACCAAACCAATAAGGGCACTTTCTGTGATGCTGAAAAGAGACCGGCTGCTCAATACAATGTGATCAATAGGACCAATTAAATATTAATTCCAGTTACAAATTCATTTCACCAAGCAGGTGCCAATTTAATTAGACAGTACTTACTATTCACGACTTGCACGACTACCAGCAATACCCGTAAAACGCCACTAGGTGTCAGTATCACTGTGCAAACACATTCTTGTTGACGCTCCATCCTCAAAAGTAGAACTGGTTTTACATATTTTTCTTTATTTCATTTTATTTAGCAGTGGTTAATTTGTCTCATATCTGAATGACAGTACAGATTTTTAAATGACTTGGAACGTTGCCTTAACTGTTGTTGATTGCTATTTCACGCGCTCAAAGACTCTGAGTCATATGCATAAACATTGTTGTATCATTAGCTCAAGACACGAGTGATCGATTTACTTGACATGTGTCAGTTGTATAAGTTTGTCATCGGTCGGTGTTTCCCCCCCCCCCAGGTGCTCAGCTTGTTTCAGGAAGAGGACAACATAGAGACACACTGCCCCTCCCATTCCCCAATGGGCAGCGACAGCGGCATCTCCGACTCCAGCAGCACCGGGCGCATCGACAATGGCACTCCCGTGGGTTGCCCGAGCCCCGAGGGCGGCGACCTCGACGTCTTGTGCAGTCGCACCTACTCCAACTCGAGCCCAGTGTGCTCTGAGCCTGCCTTAGTTGCCGAGGAGCTACAAGCGGAGAACCCGGAGGCCTTGCAAGTCCACGCGGATCATAGCTACTCGTTGCTCAGGGGCAGATGTGAAGACATGGATGCCCTGCAGAGCGTGTGGGCCGAGAAGCCTGACATGGATGTCTTCATCGATCTGGGTATGTGTCAGCATCCTTTTAAAACAATCCTTTGACAAGTCAGGATCCACCAATCCCACTCAGGCATGAATTAAAATCGAGTTTTAGTCGCTTGTGGATATTCTCATTCAACCAGGTCATTTCTTTCTCAGGGTATTGAGTCACTTGTTAACTGGAATGCTCTGTTGGTCTTCGACCTTTTCAGTTGAAAACTGTTTACGCCAAGCAATCTCTTCCTGTGCAGGCCTTCTTCCTGTTTTCATTTCTCAGGCAGCCTCTTTAGTTAGGGACCCAAGTACATCCTCTGCAAGTTGCTGCCATCCACGCGTTTTGTCTTTTGTCCTTATTGGGGTCCCGGATGAACGGAAGCCGATACCGGCCGACTTGGGGCGAGAGGCAGGGTCAACTTTGGATTGGCTGCCAGGCGATTGTCGGGCCACGTGTACATGAGCGGCAATTGATAATCATATTCGCGCCTTTGGGAATTGGATCGGAAATCAAGGACGACTATGTGCGTCAACCAGTGTGATGTACACTTGTCATTTTTATTAACTGTAGGCAAGTAAACCCTTAATGTGATTGACACCTGTCACCTAAATCACTTGTGTTGCGCCTCTCACGCACACACGCTGAATACATTTATATACAATGTATTTGTCGCCGCGTGCTGCAAAACTTACCTACGTTGAGTCACGCCCACAGATAATCTGGTGACTGAGGAAATGGAGGAAGACTTTGCCAGTGACTATGCCAGCGAGCTGCCTTGTACACTGGCCATCGAGGACTCGCCGCTGGACACCGTGCAGCACGACTACACGGAACAGGTCAGTTCATTCAGAACTCATTCGCGGTCATTCCATTGTCATCATCCCAATATGCAGGACTGTATGCAAAAACTGCTCTTGGGTCTGTTTTTTTTTTGCAGTTCCAATTCAAGGAGATTGTGCTCTCTGAGGAGGAGAAACGACTTTTGGCGAAAGAGGGAGCAACTCTTCCCACCCATATGCCTCTTACGAAGGTAACCTCACCCAGTGGATAAACGTAATAACCAGTAAGGATGGGATTTGCAACAATCACAGCATCACACACCAACCGAGGCACACAACGCCCGCAACGGTAACAAACACACCACACGCACGTCACTGACATGTGAGATGGTCACATTCCTGGGAGCCACAGCCATAGACCGACCAAACTCGCGAGGACTCTCATTATATTTTCTCAGTTTTACCGGTTTGGGTTCCACCTCATGTAGTTGACTTAGGTATGCTTTGTCTCGATGATATCGAGAGTTTTTATCGAGCCAAAGTTAATATAATTGAGAGACATACGGCACCGCATCATTACACGTGACGAGGTCGTCGCCGTGCGACAGATTTCCGCTCATGACGCGGGCTGAAACAATGCATCGATACAATCTGTAAAAATCGATCATGCGTTGATTTGTTGTGTCGCGCAATCGCCACGCCCCCGCTGCATCACCCGATCATGAGATCGGTCACCAAAAGATTTGTTAGAAATTGTGAAATTTGTTCAAATTGTTAGTTGCGGCCTTACACGCGACACAACCTGAATTTGCGCGTCCTTTGGAACACGGCGTGGTCATGATACGTCAGCACGGTGTATCAACTGTATATCAACTGGTTTCCACATGTAGAAAGTGCGTTCATCGTGACATTTTCTCTGCTGTGGATGCAGGCTGAGGAGAGGACCCTGAAGAGGGTTCGGAGGAAGATCCGCAACAAGCAGTCGGCTCAAGAGAGTCGCAAGAAGAAGAAGGTGTACGTAGACGGCTTAGAGAGCAGGTGAGGTGAATTTCTTCTTTGTGCTGTTTGTACTTTGGAATGAGAGCCAGACAAGAGCCTGAAAACTTCACACACACACCCCACCCCCACCCCACCCGGCCTAAACAATAAAGGCCACTCATGCAAGCGGGTGGTTGATTGTTTTACAGCCAGCTCGCTCTTTAGTCTCCATTCAAACGCAAACAAAAACACTTTCTTGCATCGCTCAGAACGCTCACTCACAAGCAGGAGAGCTCATTCATACGTAAATCCCATTCTCCGAAATTAAAGACAATCCGGAAGGGCGTTCAAAGGTGCTCGTGCTAATGAACGACTTGATCATGATGAAGTGAGTGAAACTCGTCTGTTCCCTCCCCCGCTCAGGGTCGCCGTCTGCACCGCGCACAATGTGGAGCTGCAGAAGAAAGTCCAAATGCTGCAGAAACAGAACATGTAAGAAGACTCCATGATGCCCAACCTCTCACATTCATACAAATTAACACAGTCGTCCCCTCGCAGATCTTTAATAGAGCAGCTGAGGAAACTGCAGGCCGTGGTGAAGATGTCCACCTTGAAGGCCAGCACGACCAGCACGTGTGTCATGGTGAGACAAAGTCCCCTATTTGTTTTTTGTTTTAAGATTGCTTTTCCTTTTTCTTCATGCAATGTGCTTTCCACCCTTCCCAGGTGTTCCTGCTCTCCTTTTGTCTGATTGTCTTCCCGTCGGTTAACCCCTTTGGCAGCAACACGGAGAAGAAGGAACTCTACCATCCTTCGTCCAGTAAGCGCTCGCCAACTGCACCCGCCTTATATTGTACATTTATTGGACTCATAAAACAAAACACAGCAGGAGGATTAAAAACAAGAGAATTAAATTTTTAAAAATTGAAGTCTTACCAAGTCTGGTTCTCCTTATCGTAGATAAATCTGCTTCAATACAATACATTGGTACCCCACTGTTCACGGAGTAATAGATACCCCCACAAAAACAATTGTCTAATTGCTTAAAGATGAAAAATGAAACTCCTCCACTCACTTCAAAATAGTTCTGTAGCACCAAGATGCCTCAAAATGATTGTTTTTTTTTTTAAACACATATTTAACGTTGAGGCGCAAACATACACAGAACATTGAGCATTTTTCACGCCTTTCAGCTCAAAGCCAGCAAAAAACAAATTAGTGAATGACTGAAAGGTGTGTGAAGGGTGATTTTCCCCAACTCGGTCGAAAATTTGGTTTGCCCCAAAAAGATGAAGGTGAATTAATGACTGCCAAACCACGACTGTGTGAGGGCTTCACTGTTGTAATCAATTGCCTCATTTCGTTGCTCTTTGTTTTCCTCTCAGCAGTTTTTGTGGCAGTGTACGTGTCATTCATACACAAATCCAACTCTGATAACTGCTGTGGGGAAAAAAAAAGATGCATATTGTTAGCTCAACAAGGAAAAAGGAAACTTTTGAATTCAGCAGTCGCGTTATCATCGCGATGCTCTATTCTTCAACTTTCCTCTCACTATCCTCTTTTGTTTGTTTGGTTTTTTTGCATTCACAATTGCAGTCATTTCCCGAACTTTGCGCTCGCTGCCGTCAGAGAGCACCGACGCCTTGGCCTACTTAGAACCCGAAGATGACGAGCCAGACCTTCACCTGCTTCCTCAAGCTGAACTGGAGAACATCGACGCCATCTTCGCGGGCGGTAAGAAAAACCACACCCCGGACTACCAGCGCGTGGAGCAGCCCGACTCGGAGACGGCCGTCAACGGCAACTCTTCAGCCGACTACCCCGCCGCCCCGCAGGCGGCGGAAGTGACGTCGGGGGTGGGCCCGGGGGCCGGGGAGTTACAGGAAGGCTCCTTAGATTCCGTAGTGGTGGCCGCTGTGGCGTATGAGGTCCCCGGGTCCAAGGGGAACTGGATAGACCGGAACCCTCCGTCTGTTATATTACAGCAGCACCGTTCGGATGAGATGTAGCGTGGTTCCGTACGCAGCGCCTCCAGAGGTATTCGCGGCGATTGACTTTTTCCACACTTTATGTCATGACAAACATTTTTACAAGGCTCTCGGACCGTCATGTGTGTTGAATTTTCAGAAAAATAAATTGCGGGATGCAGCTGCGATATGTGGGGGAAAAAGTGAAACGCTGTGAATACTTTTCCGATGCACTAGAGGGGAGACATGAATCTTAATTTGTACCACAGGGAAGCTGAAGCAGGGTATATGCAGTCACACTTTGAATAACCCCGCCCACTTTTTGAATGGTTAATGGTCTGTCATTTATATAGGCGCTTTTCTACCTCGGGTACTCAAAGCGATTGACACCGTTACCTCATTCACCTACCGATGAAACCCCATCGGGCGCAACCGGGGGTTCAGTATCTTGCTCAAAATATTCTGGCAATGGTCCGGGGATCGAACCACCGACCTCCGGGTTGGGAAACGACCGCTCTCCCACTGAGCGGGATAACGACCCAGCATAGCAAAATGAGTTAATGTGCAGCCACATTTCACAAATGAGGTTTTCGGCCCGATCGAAAATAGGAACGCTCTCAGCTGCTTCTCAAGTCATCTCCGCAAGCAGCCAAGCAGATTCTAGCCGCTTACAAGCACCCGCAAAAAAGAAAAAGAAAAACCAAAGGAAAAGCTCATTGCCGGTGACGGTCGTCAGTCTTAGCAGTAATTAAAACCGTGACTTTTTAAAACCGCATTGAACCGGTAATCAGCCCATGACTAATAATGAGCGATTGTTATACTATATTTTGCAATAATTATTCATTGCTTTGTTTAATCAATCGAAGGTAGAAATTTGACCGAGTGAACCATGATTGCCTCATCTCGGAATTTTTCTATAATGGGTCACAAACAGTGGAACAATGTAAAGAATTGTTCCCCTCCTTAAATTTTTTTTTAAAAAAATGTTTATAATTGTCTTTATGTCGATCATGCACAAAAACGTGTTATTCCGTGAATATTTGGGGGATTACTGTAATCGTAACTGTAAAAGGGATTTGCTATTGTTAATATTAAACAGGTTTAATATTACGTTTGTCGGCCCCAGCTGTGAAGAAAAAAAAAACACTCGAAAAGATTAATCGCTCGGATTAATCTTTTCGAGACATTCGATAATCTGATTTTTGCTGACATGGATCGGAAGGTGGAAAATGTTGTGTACCGCTCTCAATACGGCGGAACATCTACAGTTGGAACGTCTCCACAATGGGGTAGGACAATTTGTACTTCGATACAGTATTTTGTGGACAAGATCACCACAGAAGGTGATGAAAATAGGAAATGCCACACGTGTCACCAAATTATTTCACTTGACATTATTTTCCTATGTTTTTAAAAAAAATGGAAATTTGAACTCATTCTAAGTGAACCAGTGGCATGGAGTCTGTCATGTTGAACTTTGGCTGTTCCGCTGTACTTTTGAGGGGAGGGGGATTTTCGGTCATTTTAGCAGCCTTCTGATGTACTACTGTTACTTTATTTGCACTTTTCTAAACATGTTGTAATGGGTGAAAATGACTTGCGGAGTCATGAAAATATTAAAATACATGCATGCATTTGAAAAGGTCCCACTCTCCTTGCAAAATAAAAAATTAAAGATAAATGACACACCCAAAGCTGCTCGATAGCAAATCGGCTTCCATCAGTCATAGCTTGATAGAAGGGTTAGGCCGCTTGACGAAAGTGTTTTGGATCATTTGCACCATGAAGCCATTGCAGGACATTTGGCCATGTACATAGACGACTTGTTTAGCGTTTTCCTTGTAACAAGGGTTTTCATTCCCTTGTGTGGGCAGTCAAGTGATAAACTCGCGATTCACACTTTTACTTTTAAGATAAGGAGACATTTTTTTGTATACCTGTCCAGATTCCATTCTTAAATTTGTGCAAACTATAATGATGCTCGCAAAAATGTTGTGATGTTAACTGTACCCAAAAATGTAATGAGCTGTTCTGTCAGTGAGGCATTTTTTGTGTATTGTATTTCTACGTGACTATTAATAGAAATGCCATACAAAGGGCAACTGCTCTGTATTATGATCAGATGAGATTTTAAACGTGAGGAGGGGAAAGGCACTGATTTAAGAAGAATAAAATGTCAATAAGTTCAAATGATTGTAGCTTTTCTGTACATCTTTACGTATATGGTAATAAAGTTTTTTTTATGAACCAAAGCAGTCCTCTTTGTTTGTATATTGATGTGCACAAGCTTTCCACACATGATGCACGCCGCATAACCAACACAGCACACAACACATAATATCACCATCAACAATTATAAGTCTAGCCCAGAAATAAATTACCACATAAGCTAACATGACCAATTGTTTTCTGAGCAGACGTTGGAGGAAAAATAACTCCTTAATTGACCTCACAGGATGATCGCTCGTGATTATATTTTGGAGACAATCAACAATTGAGCACTTTGCTGACGACAATCAAGCAATGGAAAAAAAATAGTTTCACTCAAGTGGTCGGAGTTTGCTTTGCCACGTGCACGCTGCTGCGCTCTCCCGTGATGGGCAAACAATTTGTAATCCATTCGACATGACATCAGCCCTTTTTTTGAAGTGGGAAGTAGAAGCAGGTGACTCATCACCAGTCATGACTCACGATTACGAAGCGACAAGCCCGGACTTGTTTGTGTGGAGGAAAGGTCATAATCTGAGTCGCCTGAAGGTGGCGATGTAAGGCTAACTATTCTGCACAAAGACTCAAATCCTGGCAATAACACCGCGTTTTAAGAAAGGTGCTTTTAAACAAACAATAAAAAGCATTACACTGCACGTGTCTTTTTGGGTTCATTCAAATGGGGTAAATATAATTCAAAATACGGAAATAAAACTCATTCATGCTCCATTCGTTTTTATTTATAATTAATGTAATTATAATTAACCAATCATTAATTTAATAAACGACTTCTGCATTTTATGTGATATTCTTTATTTAATAATATAATAATGCAGGCATTATTGTATGATGCCTTTTTTTTAAAAATGTGGATGGTTGTATGTTAACGAACGGGGAGTACACAAAACGACTGGGGGGGGGGGGCTTTTTGTATTGTCAGAGAAAGCCCCCCGTGTCTCAACAATACACGTGGCGACAGACCACTAATTAAGCGAGCAGTTTATCTGGCGAGACCCTGGCGTGATTTTTTTTTTTGCGCTAACATGTCGTCATGCAGAAGTCTCGCCTCTACCCGGAAGTGAGGGTCGTTGTCTCTCCCGTCAGTTAGAGACAAAAAAATGCGACTAGCCGGGTTGCACGCGCATTTCTAATACAATTTCAAGCAAGCCAGCTCATTTACTGACCGTCTGTTGGCTCCCAGTGAGTTTTATTTAAAAAATGTACTATTTATAGTCTGTTAATTCCCTGAGCTGGGAAAGTCCTGCACTTTGGAGGTTGCATTGAGATCACCTCTGTGAACCTTTCTCTGCGTTCTCTCATGCATTCTAAATCTCAACAAGTCTTGGGAAAGCTATGCATGACACTTATATAACCAACTTAAAGAACATGAGCAAAGGGCATTACACGAAACACTTGACTTTTTTTGGTCTTTTGTTGTGTGAGGTTGCGTAAATCGGCCGTTCAAAACACGTCTAGGGGAATTCGGGAAAAACACAATTAAGACGCAGAGCGCAAACATGTTTTGCAAATGCACTGCCTTTTAACTTTAGAATCCCCACGGAGACAACACGACACTTTTGATCGATTATATTGAGTAATCGGCCAAGTAGAGTTCAAACCTCACTGTCCCTGTTAACCGTGTTTTTGTACACGGTGGTTATGTTGACAAAGGCAAAAGGAGGTGGGGGTGATTTCTTGAAAGTTCATAATCCTCCCCCGATTGGGCTTGTCAACAAACCTTGAGCAGTAAATGCCGAGGGTGGAGGAGAGGAGGGGGACTTTTGCTTTTCTCCCGGCCGGCTTTCTGTTCACCAATCGGGGAGAAGCGTGAGCGGAAAAGACCGCCCCTTGCCGAGAAACTACGCCGGGCTGGCTATAAAATCACCCACTGCCCTTTCTGAGCTCAGAATGACGCCAGAGAAGAGAACAGCTGATACCACACTGGAATACTTGAGCTCTACTCGCCTCGTCTTTTTTTATCCCGTGCTTATTCGCAACACGATCACGCGTGGATTATAACTATGACTCTTGAGGAGATCCGCGGACAGGAAAACACGATGGAACACAATGAGAGGTGAGTCTTGGATGGTGCTCTTAATGGATGTTGGTCTTTTACGGAAGCGCACAGTCGTCTAAATGTGTTTTTCTTTTCTCGTGGAAAAGGGTGCAAAGTGCAGGCACAGCACTGGAAGAGCTGCTGCTCGCCGCTAAGAAGCAAGACTACCTGACAGTCGGCGTTTACGAGTCGGCTAAAGTCATGAATGTGTGAGTATTTGTACGCATTGGAGCATTTATTTAACGCATGAATTTGTAACATTTCACGCACAAGTCGTCATGCAGCTTCTAACCGTCCACCTCGTCCTCCCAACAGCGACCCGGACAGCGTCGCCTTCTGCGTGCTCGCCACCGACCAGGAGCACGCGTGCGACATCGCCTTGCAGATCCACTTCACGCTCATCCAGGCGTTCTGCTTCGATAACGACATCAACGTGGTGCGCGTCACCGACATCGAGCGCCTCGCCGACCTGGTGGGCGCCGACGAGGGCGGCGAGCCCAAGGACGCCCACTGCATCCTAGTCACGGTAAGAACTTGGCTCCCACCTCACTCTGACAGAAATTGATCAACGATTGTTTAAAAAAAAAAAACGGTCACTAAAAATACCGGTCAAATACAAAAGGAGACATACATGGCAAGGAGTTGCTGTAGCGGTGACATCACTCAATTGGCCATGCCCTTAAAAGGCCCGTATGCTACACACTACTAATACTCCAGTAATTAGTTACATAGGATATACACCGGTAATCACGTGGTTCTACTGTCTTTTAGTGACCCCGATATGGTTTCTTGCCATACAAAGTGCAACAGATGATCTAAGTCATAGCCTGCTGGTATTGTAAATCATTTATTTAAAATCTTCCCTATTTATTCCATTCCAGAGCCCAAGTGCCAATCCATGGAAAGACCCCGCTCTGGACAAGCTGAGTCTTTTCTGCGAGCAGAGTCGCAGCATGTGTGACTGGGTTCCCACTATCACCTTCCCGGAGCGCTGAGTCAGCCATTCTCCCTCGGTCCCTTAAAAATGCATCGGCGATGATGACGATGATGATAAGAAAGAAAGTCAAGGCATCACTTGAAAGTGTTCCGGCGCCTTTCTGCCTCCCGTTTGTCTGGATTAGTAGGCTGCGTGGCCGGGATGGAAACTCACCATCTCATTCCCTCCCCCCCCGTGCCCGATTCATGCTTACATGCGCAGAGGGAAGCAGCCTTCCAGTCAGTGCATTTTGGGGTCAGGACGTTGTGGATTATACCCTGAGGGGACAACCACTCAGAAGCCAGTCATGTGGGGTGGCTTGGTGGTGTGCTGTGAGGACACCACGACGGACACTCAGGGAGGCGTTGCAAGAGCCAGTGACGGCCCACTCGATGATTAGCGAGAAGACGTTGGCGGTGTGTGGGCACGACTGCATCAGACTGTGCAGAGGTGGATGTGAGAACGTGCGGAGGCCGGACGGGAGCTCATCAGATGGGAGTGATGCTGATCCGGGAATAGAGTGGCTGAAAAAAAAAAGACTGGATATTTTCTTCATGTGCAGACATCAATAGCAAAAGACTTGTGGAAAATCTTGATTTAAGCTGCACTTTAATGACATTTTATCAACATTGATACGAGTTATGACTCTCTTTGTAATTGCGCAAGCAAAACCACGCGACGATAATTTGAATTTGCACACATTTTGTTCATGACCTGTGAATAAATGTTTGAAATCAAATGACTGCTTGTTTCCGAAGATTTTTTTTTCTCCTTTTGCCTCTGCAGCTTCTTAACAAAATGTAACAAAGGGCTATAGAAAAGCAAGCAAAATCTTGTTGGTAGTTATTAGTCATGCAGCATGACTAACTGAGGTGTGATGCTTATTTGAGCAAGAATCCACACCAAAGGCCTCCTATGGAGAGTCATGCAAATCCTCCCTGGACGAAGCAACACCAAGTTGGTTATTAGTAGTCCTGCAAAAACATTACCCTAGTTGAGGAAACACATCTCTGAGAGCAGGACTCAATATTGATATTAAACCAATGCTGCGCTATTAATAGTCCCTCAAAAAGACTAAGACGACCTGAGGTGTGGTGTCAATTAGAGCCCACTATTGTAGTAAATACAGTATACTCTAATAAAGGTTATTAAAACTCATTCAGTACCAGCGAATTCTGGACCAAGTCTGAAAAGACGTTTAAAACCGTCTTTGGGAGTGAATGAGTTAAAAGGCTGATGTGCAAAAGGAGACCTATAAGCAACACGTCGCGGTCATTATTTGCCTTGCAAAATGACTAATTGAGGCGTGGTGTCTATGAGAGCAGAGAAAACTTGTTGGAAGAGAGCAATATACACCAAAGTGTATTCCAAAGTGAATAAGGCAGACAGTATGCAAAACTCCACAGGAAGCAACGCCATGGTGGTCATTACTCCAAATGCAAAGGGACTAATTGAGGCAAGGCGTCTATTTGAGCAGAGGAAGCAAAATATCCATCACAGTGTATTCCGGTGAGAGTGGTGCTGACAGTATGCAAAAATTCACACGGAGCAAGACCACAGTGATAATTAATTACTTGCCTTGTGGACAGACAAATTGAGGTAAGGCATCTATTTGAGCAGGGGATTATTTGAGGAAGTACAGCATATGAGGATACGGACATGCAGACATTCTGTAGCAGTTTGCAAGCAACACATACCATGAGAATGACTAACACGACTGCAAAACTAATTTATCGGTGTCTCTCAGAGCTGAGATAATTCTGTGAGGAAATACAGTGCATGAAGTACACTGAAGTGTATTTGAAAGACTGGAGAGCAGGCAGCATGCAAAAGTTCATGTTGTCCCGCGAAAACATTAATTGGGGTGTGGCGTCGATTAGAGCCCAACTATTTGAGGAAACACGATGCAAGCCAATGAAGAATATTCAAAAGGCGCTGTGCAAAAGTTCACCGGCAATAAATACCATGCAGGTACTTATTAGTTCTACAAAAAGACACGTCGAGACGTGGCATCTATTAAAGCAGAGACAGTTATTTGAGGAAATGCAGTATAAGAGGTTATGCTTCTTAACGTAGAGTTAAAATTCATCATCAAACTATGCTGTTTAGGTCATTGTTTGTCTTGCACAAATACAAATTGAGGTGTGGCGATCGATTTTATCGGAAGCCACTATTTGAGGAAATATGGTTCTAAAAGGATGTTACAGTGCACCTGCGAATTCATCTATTCACGGGTGCTAGTCGAGGGCGAATAGTGGGGGTCTACGGTATAGTATAAAAACGGTTTTGCTGCAAGCTATGCCATGCTAGCAATTTATAATTTATGGCCTTTAAGGCCCAAAGGGCGTGGCTTCTATTCGAGAAGAGGGGCATGGCATTTAATATAGATTAGGTGATTATATGAGGAAATACAAAAGTACTCTCCAGGAACCCACAAACAATGCCTAGTTGGTACCTCCAAAAACGTATTACTACTATTAAAAAGGTGCTTGTTTTGATCATAGAATGGCACCCAACGATGTATTTCCTTTTCACTTATCAAGTAAGAGTTTTGGAGTGTGGGAGCTTCAGCTTGAAGAATCCGGAAGTTGGCATGGCATCATTCTTCCTCCTCTGCCGAAAAAAAAAAAAGATTGTAGCAACGTGATGGATCATGAGTTACAGCAACACATGTGCTCTTTCGAGGCACAAATAGCGCTGCTTTGACAGCTTGCATAGTCGAAAAGTTGCAAGTCATGCTGGAAGGGCTTTTTTGGGGGGTAGTTTTCTACATGATTTTTGTTGTTTACACTTGCCTGCAAATTCAGAGAGAATATTTTTTGGGGGGGATTGTGTATGTGACAATGGTGTTTTTTCAGAGCGTGAAAACACAAATCTTTTGTGATGTGTTGTCACAGACCCTCTTCCTTCTGTGTATTGGTTATCACTTGCCTTTAATTATCAGGCTGGGCGGGGTGATTTCCGGAGAGCGCTTCCACACCTGCAGTTGATCAGCGATCACGTCCGGTGTATAAAACCTCCGATGATCTGCAAGCGGGCGCCAGATGATTCACGCATTTTGAGTCCTGTTCCGGCCATTACAACTACTACTACTACACATGCTGAGTTGAGTTGCCATTTTGAACTTTGTGCGTAACATTTTAATCGTCTTTTTTTTTCTTCCCGGGCCCCGCAACCTGGCTGCGCGTTTTCCTCTATGGGATACTTGATTCTTCACTTTGGTGCCATTCCTTCTTCTCTTCGTCACTTCACCTACCCTTAATCAGATCTTCACCTTTTTGTTTGCGAGCCGCCATTGTCGCCAACTGTCTCCCATTCGCTTTTGGATCCACTATTGCCTTTTACTTTTGTCATCCATAACACCTTTGCCAGTATTGTTGTTGCTATCATCATGGGGTCAACTACTGTTGTTGATGTGTCCGTTATTGTGCCCATTGTTCTGCGCTGTCCCCCGACTCTGCTTCACCCCGTCAACCCTGCGTCACCAAGGGCTCGCTTAAAGTGGCGCTCATGTGATCGTTTTCTATATAAAATGTAGTGGGAGTGAGGTTCCCGCGCGATGTGTAAAATGCCTCGAAATAACTTGTGAATTGGCGCATTGTAAATAAAATAGACTTGACTTGACTTTGGAAACAGCTCTCAAAACAATACGGCAAAGTGCACTTTTAGTAGGTGGTTGTTATTTAAATGTACACTCTGAGTAGGCATGAGAAGCCTCTTTGTGTGTTTAGTTGAGATCTTGTGCACCCAAGTGGAAATGAGTATCTGTGCTGTCTTTACAAGCCTTTTTAGCCTTTGCATAAGGCCTTTAAATCGCTGGCAAAACCTCCTTTTGTCAATTTCAGATTTTTTTCCCCTCCCCAAATCTATACAATTTGTTAATCCACAAGTGTTTAGTGTGTGTTTTTTTAAACAAAGCAATGACCAATCTGAAGTGTTAAAAATATTGCTTTCTTTCTTTGCTGATGCAATGTGGGTGAACAAACAATTTGGGGTGGGGGTCCTGAAAAGTGATGATTTTGGAGGTACAAGAATTCTACCCGACCCTTGCGAAATGTCACACAAGTATTGGTGGGAAGAAACGTAGTTCAAATACTGTCTTGAGTATGTTCTTTTGCTTGTGTAATCACACACTTGTGCATACATATGAGTGGAGTGCAGTTTAATGGCAGAACAGTGGTCAGGTGAGGGGTGCGCGTGCATGTTGCGGTGGAGGCTGACAGTAAAAAGCGGCCCAATCAAAGAGGAAAAGAAACACTTCACACGAACTTGCCTCGCTTCTTGGCAGGTCTTCACTCTCCAGCCAATCACTTGGCCACGTGCGCATACATACACACTCACACTCATGCGCACCTGTGTGTGCGAGCCGCAACTAGCAAACGGAGCACTTTCTCCTTACTCAGACTGAGGTCATATTCTAAGAACAAAACAAAACTTTCCTGGGGGGGAATTGTCGAGGGGGGAGGGTGAGAAAAAGTGTGCCGCCATGCACAAAGGGGCTTTCTGTGGACATTTCGTGTGGCCCTCAGCAGGTTTTAGGAATACTCATGCAAATTCCTGGAAATGAAAGTTGCAAAAATAAATAATTTCTGACTGGATAGTCTTGTGATAGATAGAAAAGGGACATTGTTTTCAAAACAAAAATAAGTTCTACCAGAAGTCATTGTGTCTAATGAAACCGGGAGCTGATTGGCAGTTTTTCTCTTTAATCAACAATTACTCGGATCAGTGCATAAGAGACTAGAGAAGCTCTTGTAGGAAGCATCAAAAGCAAAAAACTACGTACATAGTGTATTTGACAGAATTCTACAATAGAAAAAATATCTCAGTAATCCTCTTGACTATTGTAGTTGTCATATTTACAAATGTTGTCTTTTCACGAGTCTGCCTTTCATGATCTACTGCCTCAACCTTTATCAGAGCGCAGGCTGATGATTGCAGAAACTGCAGCTTTCAATTACGTTACAATACGACATACAATTGCAAAGACAGCACTGCCCCGTGTTTTATTTAACTCTTCAACTTTGCGCCACTCTAGGTTTGACTTGTGTAGGAACAACTCAAGCATGATGCAAGACGAGCAAACAGCGTCTGTTTTTCTCCGGCCTTGTTCTTTTGGCTAGATGACCAGAGAAGAAAAACAGACAGTGCAATTTGTACGAATCCAACAACATCTTTTCTCCTCTGATGGCTTGCGTCCCAAAGCCTGCAGCAAGACGAGCTCAGACGTCTGAGTGAGCGTGGCAGCAGACACATGTGTCCTCTGACTCCTCGTTTTCTCTTAAGTGGGACCAGAAAGATGGTAAACATCAGGCGGCAGAGGGCCTGGTCTCTTTTTCCACAAAGTTGGAGTCAACAAAACCCACATTCATCTTACGCAAATGAATAAAGCACACACAACAACTGATGCTCTCACAAGCAGAAATAAGCAGAAAAAGCACAAGTGCATTAAAAAACAAACAGAAAAAGCAATGCACACCAGGCCAATTGGACATATTTGGTGATGACTACAACACAGGCTAAAAATAGAATATCGCATTCAGATCTTTTCTGAGGGCCTGAGTCATCTGGCAAATTGAATGAAGCCACACGGTAGATGATTGGGGGCTCCTTGGTAGATAGATGTGGTGGACAAATGGATAGCAGAAGGAAAGAAGGTTGGATGAATGGATGGATGGATAAAGGGAATGCTGAAAGGATAGCTAGCTAGCTAGCTAGTTATCTAGCAGATAGCTGGCTAGCTAGCGAGGTAGCTAGCTAGATATCTAGCAGATAGCTGGCTAGCTAGCGCGATAGCTAGCTAGATATCTAGCAGATAGCTGGCTAGATAGCGAGATAGCTAGCTAGATATCTAGCGAGATAGCTGGCTAGATATCTAGCGAGATAGCTGGCTAGATATCTAGCGAGATAGCTGGCTAGATATCTAGCGAGATAGCTGGCTAGATATCTAGCTAGCGAGATAGCTGGCTAGATATCTAGCTAGCGAGATAGCTGGCTAGATATCTAGCTAGCGAGATAGCTGGCTAGATATCTAGCTAGCGAGATAGCTGGCTAGATATCTAGCTAGCGAGATAGCTGGCTAGATATCTAGCTAGCGAGATAGCTGGCTAGCAGATCGATCGATAGATGAATGGATGGGTAGATGGAATTCTAGAGGGGTGCTCCTAAGTTGTGTTATTTATAGTTGTCATTTCTTAGCCATGCTGTATGTTGTTTGTTTCATGAGCTCAAAGTGATTTATTTATTTATTTATTTTAGTTAATTCATTACAGCGTCACACCACCGACCCCCTAATGTGTGCTATTTTCTGCTCTTTCTGTATTGGGGAAAGCCTCATATTCCCAGACGTCGGGTTGGACTGTAAATGGGGCGCACTTATGTGGTGTGTTGCTATGGCGATACACGGCCCTTCCCCGACTCCTCACTCTACTGCGGTCCCCGCGACCCATTCCCACTTCTGCAGATCACTTACTGTAACCGCATGGGAGATGAGATTACAGGACAGGCAGAACCACCTACCGGACCCACGCCCCTAAACCCAAATCACCCGACCCCACTCTAAACCAGCCTGCACTCACACGACCGCGACGGTACCATGAGCTCAACTGGCTGCCTCGTGGAAGGAAAGAGCAGGGTGTTGGGTATCTGGTGTTTGTCAGTCATTGGACCCTTTACCCCTTGTGGTGTACACAATGGACTGGTTGCCAGCCAAACACAGGGTGCACAACCATGTACATCACATTTGTGGGAACACTCTTGTCAATGCGATGCCAGACATAACCCTAGCTGATATTAACTTTATAGGAGAATTAAAAACTCAGATATGATTGCTTTATAGGAGAATTAAAAACTCAGATATGATTGCGATATGTCACATAAATGTGACATATGTGTAAACTCAAAGTTTCACAAGGGATGGTGTTTTGTCCGGCGTAGCCCTCCTATTGTAGTCCTTTTTAAAAATATGTCTCATTTTGCAATGCAATCACAAAAACAAAAATGAAATAAACAGAGGCCAGCAGAAAAAGTTTCATCGATTTTCTTTATTCTAGATTTTACAAATGGGTCATTTTGACCCGCAACATATAAGGAGGGTAAAGACCCTTAAGATCGCAATCAATCAACATTGACTGTACCTTTCTGTATTTATTGTCTGCCTTTTTCACATGATAAAATCATCCGCTGAGGTTGGGAAAAAAAAAACCCGAACTAACCGCGCCGCACCTGGTATGACCGCACCACACTTTGTGGTGAGGTCACATGACGTTCACCTGAATTCAGAGGCAATGATCGCACTCGTTTTTGCACAGCGTACAATCACTGCTAAACAGCTGTGAGGAGAGGGTGACCCGGTTAAACACACACACACACACACACACACACACACACACACACACACACACACACACACACACATTCCTGACCTACACTCTGAAATCCACTGTGTACCTGGAGGGGTGTAAGGTGACATACACACAGCAGGTCATTGCCGATGAGGGCATGATACACACTGATCCCACAATGAGATGCTCTTTGTAGCTGGATAAGGAGATAAAGTCATCGTCATCCAAATAAACCAAAGTTTATTGAGTATTGCTGTATGCTATATTTGCATGTTTTGCTACTCCATGTGTGTTAAAGTAAGAGTTTCTTGAAGGTTTCCAATTGCTGTAACATTTCCTGGCTGCAGAGTTTCACATTATATGTGAAACGCGCTTAGCTAGCAAATGTTTGTTACTTTATGGTTTGGTCGAACAGTTTGAATATCAATGTTTAATTCTCTTTAGTTTTATGTGTCACTTTTACAGTAACCTTGGGAGTGACAAATGCTGCTGCCCCCCCAAATGGACTCGGTATTATAATCAAATGTAGTAAACATTTGTTGACCAGTGTGAACAACTTGAAGCACGCACACTTGACCTCTTAATTGGAGAGACTATTCCTCAAAGTGATCCTATACAATTGGCGACCAGTTCTTGACAGCGATCGGGTGAAAACAGGCACTAAGGAATACTTAAAAAAACTCTTTTAATAAGTTTACATGTGTTTTAATGAGGTAAAATATGCTTCAAGCAAGTTGAAGGTGCACAACGATGAAAAGTTGTTTATATGGTCTCTCGGGGGTTACCATTTTTCGTGCCTTGTGTTTTTGTTTTACCGTCGACTAAATTCTGGTCAGAGCAGATATACGTGGAAGGTGTTTTGCCTTATCTCACTTGGAAAGCGCTATGTCTTGGGATTGCATCAGGCTTGTTTGTTCTCGGGCATCTGGATAAATCCAGTGGATGTAACGTGTGACGACTCAGTGCAATCTCTCCGCTTTGGAAAAGGAGACTGTTTTGCAGACTGCTGGCATACTGTCAGCGTGTGCGCATGTGTGTGTGTTTTTCCCCGGTTTCGCTTCATACATACAAAATATCACGTGAGTCTGTTTGAGCAAGTTCTCATTTCCGCCCCTCCCCTCCGCGTTTCGCGTGAAACAGAGGGGACATTACAGGAAATGAGATCCGAATCCCACTGAGGTGTGTAAACATGTCGCACGCTTGAGCAAATGAAATTGCATGCAAGATGGGGAGTGACACGAGGAGATGAGACCGGTAGAAAACCGTTTTAAAGTTTCCAGTCATTAACCGCAAACTATTTAATGAATGCATGTTCTTTCCTTGTGCACGCATTCCGGCCTGGGCTGACATTCTCTTCATATTTTTGTGGTTAGTGCGCAGAGACCAAGACCGGCCGAGGTGGAGCGACGCTTAAGTGATTCTCCAAATATGGGGAGTAGCCTGCAACCTCTGCGGGGCTGACACATTACTGGCATAGCTGAGCTTATCGGTCCACCAGCACATGGACTCTGAGCCACGCTAGGAATTCCCGGAACACAAGGTACACACTTGGAGGAAGGCGACGTGGACTAACTCACCCGTTGTTGTGTGCATACATACAGAAACAAAAAGCACTTTGCTAGCCTGGCATGTGGACAGTTATTGAGCCTTGATTTAATTCAAGGACAGACGGAAAGTGTCTTGAAGAAATGACGGGACACTTTGCACGGCTGCAGGAAATTCCAAATGCAATCACGCCAGTTATTTGCAGCCTTGCAAAGTGGGGAGTTGAAGTCGTCACACTCATTTTTTACCTCCAGAGATAAATTCAAGAACATGCATGAGGGCCAGTGCAAAAGCAGCATCCCAAAAATTCGACCTTTGCAGCAGTAAAGTGTTCGTTTATTAGGATATACATATTGCAGTTGCAGTGGTGCTCAAGTTTCCACTTTTATAAACGACAGTTGCCAGAGTATCTCTGGGCAGAAAGTTAATGACTTGAATTACGATACACCCCAAAAGTTGCGATGGGCTTGTACCAATACCAGATATCAATATTGGCACGGTATCGCCCGAAATTCATGGTATCGAGGCTTATCAAAGGGTGTCGATACCAGTCACGGATACTACTCACTGGCGCCTTTTTGTGGCCATCTTACTATCAGGAGGGGAAAAAAATTATGATGTAATTCGTGTAAATTGTTACCTAAACTAATACGTTTATTTGCTAGGTGGTATGATGCTTTTCTCCATTACAGTGTTTCATATACACTGGAAAAAGTCTTTCTGGAATATACACAATTATATTTTGTCAAGTGTTTTTTAAGTAGGTCATACATTCATTCATACATTCATCTTCCGAACCGCTTGATCCTCACTAGGGTCGCGGGGGGAGCTGGAGCCTATCCCAGCTGTCTCCGGGCAGTAGGCGGGGGACACCCTGAATCGGTTGCCAGCCAATCGCAGGGCACACAGAGACGAACAACCATCCACGCTCATACTCACACCTAGGGACAATTTAGAGTGCTCAATCAGCCTGCCATGCATGCATTTGGATTCAGAGGATTTTATTTTGTGCAACCGCTTGACAAAATAAAATTGAGTAAATTGAGTTCACTTTACACATGTACTGCCTTCATCGACTGAGAAACCTTTTTTCACTCATAGTTACTGCATACAGAACGCAATACGCAACTGTTACTTACTGTTAGCTAGCAATCTTCACAGTGCGCGATCCATTTCACCGTCAAAAGAGCATGTGCGTGGCCATTAATCGGAGTCAAATGACATGTAATATAGGCATTAAATTGAAAATGTGCACTCGGACATGCAGTGAAAATCCTGCCTAAGGCTTGTAGTGATTTTACAGAGCCAACGAAAATATATCAAAGCAGCCAGACTCGTTTTCTTCGAGAGCAAGTCAGGCGAGGAGGAAGAGAGGGCTGCCGAGTAAACATGTGACTTCCACACTGCACTTATCTGCTTATGGCTCTCTTGCAGCCGAAACCTCGAAAGAGGTCAAGTGACCTGAGGCGCAGAGCAGACAGAGACTGATTGCAAGGAGGAGCGAATGAGACCGTAAAAAAGGGGACAGAAAAGTGAAGGAAATAGCAAAAGGGAGGGCGTGTGAAGGCCATGTTGTCTTGCCGTTTGTCGTCATTCGTGCGCAGGTCAGGGTTACCGGGGCAAATCCTTGTACAGAACTTCCTGGTACGCAAACAGCCGAAATACTTCTTTCACACAGTGCCCAAGCAAAATGTCAGCAGGAAAAAAAAAACTGTAACAGCTCAAATTTACCACCTTGTCATCTGACACACGATCCAGCAAAGTAGGATATTGCCACTAGGCATGGGCCGATTATCAGTTTAACCGTTGAGCGTGGCTTTAGAAATTCAAGGTTTCAATAACAGCGACGACTGGCTGTCACCAGTTATGAGCCGAGGGGACTTCTAAGCAGGGCCAAATATGATTGGTTGCTTGCAGAGTTGAGTTTTTTCTTCCCGCCTTTCTGACGAGCAGAGAGGGAAGGGGTGAGCAGTTACCCAGCACTGCGACCGTGTTCATAAGATAAGTTTATTTGTGTAACTCACAAGTCAGTGGTGATTTTGTTCTCGTAACATATGGGGCCTTATTTTCGTGCCCAACGCAAGTCTAGCGCAAACTGCACAAGTGGAGTTTTCTTTGTTTTGACATTTTCGTAGACGGGTGCAGGTAGAAGTAGGCGTTTGCGCTGTTGTGGGAGTGAACACAGTCGACGTGATTCCCTGCCAATCGAAGCGGCGACCCTCATTCCCTTTCTATGTCACTGTTCTGCATACATGGTAAAAGGCCAGTAAATTATTTTGTTTTTTCAAAGGGGCTACCATGGTAGTTTTCCTGCGTGGTGTCTATGTGGCAGTTCTGTGGGTGACGGTGTTGTGTGAATGTTCCGTTGTTTCGGCACGGCTACCGTGGCGAAACAGCACCTGTGTGAAAGTGTATTTCGTAATGCGAGGCGAGTTGCGTGAGTACCGTATTTTACACGTCACCCCAGATGCTGAAATATATGATGGCCTCTTTGCTAAATTCTCTGCAAACACTCATTTTCGACGAAACGATACGACGTCATGTGCCGCCTACTCCGATGTCGCAATATTGTTTTTTTTTTCACACATCTTGTTTTCAAATGCTCGTTCCAAAACACCCACCTCGAACTAGCTCGGGTGTCCCATAACAGAAACTCGATCTGGACCGAGTGTCCATCCTCGCTGCGATGTACGGTATCTTATCCCAGCGTGTTCTCTACTCTACTCTACTAACAGCAACAAAAGATCCAAACGAGCCTCTTCCTGCAAAACAGTTGCATCAGAAATTGGACTTACCCAACACTGACACAATTCCATTTTTTTTTTCAGTGAGATCAACAGAATTGGAATATCAATCATCTGTACCACAAGGAAAAATCACTGCATGAAATCGGATCTTTTGAATGGAATCAAGCTGCTTCCGAATGTGGATAAAAAAAATCCACATTGTTTGATATCTGTCCACTGATATCAATGTCAGAAAGCAGTCAGTTCAGCCCGAAAAACAGTTTGCATTCATTCATGCACATTTTTAATCTTCTGTGAAGTTGCAACAGAAGATCCGACATGAATCATCTTCTACGTAGAAAACCAGCGGAGCAGGATATTGGCCACACCAAGCGATACGCGGCATCCTGCGATATTATAATCAGCTTTTGTTCTGAAGTACAATATACTTGTCAGGCGGTGACAATTAGAACACAGCGAGTGACGTTGAGTATCGGCTGTTACAAGTCACACCCCTGTCGCATAACTGCTTCATTCTTTTACACGCCCGGCGCCATCCCACCTGTGTCGAGTCTCTGATGCAGTGTTGGTGATGTCAGACAGATCGGATGTATCAATATGGCAGATTATGCAAAATCGGTGATCAATTGGAATGTTGTAATTTGCTGATCAATCAATGATGCCATTGATCAGATGCACAAAATAAGACATGACGGTAAAAATAGTCTCATTCACTCCAGGGATATTCTGTGGTGCTTTTGTTAATAATTAAATGTTTGTCAGTGTTTTCAGGCAAATTTTTTTTCACCAATATTTTTTAAATAGTTTTTTTTTCAATAGCCATTAGCTATACGCAATGTTTGTCTGTTCGTGGACGGGGCCACTCCTAATCCTCAGCAAATAGCCAGGGCCGACTATACGGTAAATAAATTTAAATTGATTGGTGCATCTTTTGATCAGGTCGGTGAGCTGTGATTATTTTTTTCTTTTTTTTTTTAAACACGCTTATCATGATCAGCTCCCAAATCCTGATCATGTTCAAGCCTAATTTATCGCAACTATTATAACAGTTTCGAACCTAGGTTGGCGACATGACACAAATTTGCTCAACTTTGCTGGCACAAATGTAGAGTCAAAATTACAGTCAAAATATTTGTATACAAATACTTGTGGGCTATGAATGTAAAACACTCCAATCTTTTGGAACTCGTAGGCACCTTGTAACACCCTCCCGAAGAACTTGTTGCCAGAACTTGCTACACGAATGGGAACATTTATTTTTCATGCAGCCGCCTTTCATGTTGAAATTCCACAAAGTGACGGTATACATTTGCATAGCGCGAGATGTTTTTCAAGGACTTTGCAAGGAGGGGGCTGATGCAATTGCCCCTCTTTCTTGCACGTGCTTTTTTTTTTCTTTCTTAGCAACACACCATACTTAACCTAGTAACACACTGAGGGTGCATGGCAACAGGCGTACGAGTTCCCCCCACCCTCCCTTCCTACTCCCCTTTCTGCCATCATCTTTCACTTTGTGCATCCATCTCCATTTCTCCCCTCCATTCCGACAAATACGTTCGGATCCGAATAAGCCCACGTATTTGCGTGGCTTCACCCGTATGTGATGAAAAACAAAAATAAGCCCTTTTTGTTTTGGCCGGTGTTACTTAATCTGTAGCTATGGAAAAGCAGGCAGAGAGAGGAAGGGGGGGCGGGTGTAGGAGGGAGGTGGGGGCAGCGCTCCCAGGTCCCGACCGACCGGCAGCCAATCGTAGCGCGGGATTAAGCCGAGGCAAGGATAAACAGGAGCTGTTGCTGCTGGTAACAGAATTGTGATTGGCTCACCGGCGTGCTTGCTCAATGGGATAGGTGTCTCGGAGTGGGGGGCACTCCAGTGATGTTTTCCATGTGTTTATTTGATGCTGTGATCTTTAATAACCTTGTTAAACGCCCCCCCCCCCCCGCCCCTGCCACCTCCATCCCCTTTTGTTGTTGTCATCCACCAAGGCGTAATTTCTCATGCCTGCATCTATGCCCCTCAACACAGGGCCCGTCACGACAAAGTGCGTACATTTGTGAACTTTTGTAACCCAAAGTGCAGGGGGGAATGCGGCACTGCAAGAGTGAAAACACACTCGCGCACACGCAAGAGTTACGATGCGGCGCCAGTGCAAAGGTCGCTGTCACTGCTGCACGGTCCATGACGCACCTGCACTGTTTTCTCAGCCTTCGGACAACGTCACTCTCAACTTTACTCCTGTAAAAAAAAAAAAAAATCCTCTCATAGAATGACTCTTCTTGCTAATTTACAGTTACTCTTGTACCATAACAGCTTTATTTTTCCCATATTTTGGTGGATTCTTTTTTTCCTCATAGCTTTCAAATTTTCCATCTAGCATTGTTTTGTTTGTTCTAATAAATATGACGTGATTCTGTCAAACACTTTTCGAACCAGAGTAATGACTTAAGTTTAAACACCTAATGTTGACAACACACAAAATGCATTCTTGTAACATGTTTTTATTTTTTTGCCAAACTTTACACATTTGTCCACAAACATTACTTTATTTTCATAATACTTTGCCTTTAATTCCATAACATGACGAATCCATTTTTGCAAATTACAATTTTATTTTGGCATTACGACTTCACTCTTGTCATGTTGCGACTTTTTCTCCAACGATGCCGCTGTTCTCCTAAAACCAAGTGTTGATTGTTACTGTTTAAATGTTAATTGTATTATACACTCTATATTCTGTCACCTTCATAATATCGCAAAATTATTGTTGCATCATCACAGCTTTTTTCGCCTAAGCTGCCAACTTTTTTGTTGTTGTTATTAACTATTTTTAACTTACTTTTTATTTATTTCTTCTTATTGAAGTACTGAAACGTTTATTTTGTGCAATGAAACACTTTGCCCCCCCACTCAATTTTGCTGCTGTAGACTGTACATTTCCCCAGTGTGGGACAAATAAAGGTTATCTTATTATTTGCCGATATTCCCTTTCATTCAAACGGCTTTCTACCTAAACCAAATATTGTAGGACGAGGTCACCAATGAGTGTACATGACATGTGCCCCCCCCCTGTTTTGGTCAGACAAGACGAGGTCAACAATGTGACGTCCCGAACGGCACCACAACAACATGTTGCGTCGTAGCGGCTGAAGTCTGTTTACCGCCGAGTCAGACGGAGCTCACCGCAGCCGCACACGCTGCTTTTTGTTGACACTCGACTCCTTCCTGAAGGAGGCGGAGCTACACACGCCAGGCATTCCTGTTTTGCTTTGGAGACGGTGCCTAGGCGGCGGCCAATGGGAGGGGCGGGGATTATCACGTGTGCTTTTGAATTAATCAAACAGCCTTTCTGTCCATGTGTTGACAGGCGGAGATTTTTTTTTTTAATCAGCTCACTCAAGGAAGAAAACACGCTGTTCCGTAATTCCGGGATCAAACAAGCACACGCTGCTAAGCCAATTAAAAAAACAACAGTGTAATCTCCTTTCTGAAAAGTGCACGCTCGCTAGCTAACGTGCGGCTTCTCGAATCGTTTTCTTGAATTTGTTGAAGACGCGTGGTATTGTTTTGTCCACTTGGCAGTAAGAGCTGGCCGGCGCAGCACTGTTTTTGTTATCGCGGCAGAGTCCGACGGCTGCCTGTGACACCTGCCCCGTGGTTGTTGTTGTTTTACTACCACCCGTTGTAAAATCATTCATAAGAACACAGCGGCGGCGGTGTTTTCTCCCGTGTTGTTCCGACTCGAACGGAACATTGTGCGCGTATTGTCCGCTGACTGCGTTATCTTTCGAGACGAAAGGGTTGCAAAATCCCTGGAAAAGGTCAAAGAAACTTTCCACGGGTAGCCCACGGGACAGGAATAACCTGAATGTTTGCATGCTAGATTAGATAATAACCGGAAAGTTCAATAAAAGATAAAAATAATCAGGAGAATAAAACCATCGCAACGTGTTGCTCAGCGCAGGACACTGATTAAGGCGCTATCGAGAAATATGACAAAAGGTGACCTGTGTCAAAAGCACATCTGCCTGAGAAAATTAAAATATTCATTTCGCACAGCACATTCCGACAAAATTCCAGTTGAGTTCCAACTGATTCATAAAGTGATTGGATAATTGTGTCATTGAAATATTTTAATTTTTTTTGTTCTGCCCATTTCGTAACTCTGTGGGCCAGAACAATGCAGCAAGATCCAAGACTGTCAAACAAACTCGAGCTGCTAAAATTTGAAATGTAAAATATAAATGCTGTTTGCTAAAAACTCTAAGCGCACAAGACCAAAGGTTGAACCGTGTATGGAAGCGATCGGAATGAATTGGTGAAGCCATATTTGTCGTTGGTCGTTCAGCAACAAAGCTCCATTCTGGTTGAAGGACCATTGCAGAACATTACGTTTGCCCGATCGGTGCCATTTTGATGTATAAAGACAGGCAAAGTGGGCGCTCTTTGGCGTTTTGTGATTTCCATCCACTTTGCATGTATGAGGGCGCCTCACGAGAAGCAGCTGCTCCGAGTCGGTTTCCCGGTTTCGGTGGTTGCGCGCCAACGTGTGCTCCGTTGTTTCAGCCTTTGTCATCAGCTTTCGCGATCCGCTTTGCTTTACGTCTAAAACGGTGGGAGAGAGTTAATCTAATCAGTGCTTTCTTCTTATTCTTTTTTTTTTTTCTTGACCATCCCCGCTGAGCATGCGAGGACAATCCCCATTTGCTTAATCACTGGACACCTCACCCCCTCACAACGTCGTAACCAAAGTCCAATGAAAAGTATGGCATGTTTTCAACGCGTTCAGTGTACATGACCGCCTTGTTCGTGTAAGAATTTAGAAGACTTGTTTATTGACATTGCAAAGAGACTTTAAGAATGTTAAATTTGACTTACAGCATCGCCTGTCTTGTCGCTTTCGTGATTATTTGCATTTAAGGATTTTTTTTAAAGAAGCCAAACAAATTCAAGTCAAGTCAAGTACAACTTTATTGTCAAATGTGCTGTGTAACATACAGCACAGATGAAATTTCCTCCCTCTTAAACAGACGACAAGAGGAGCCGCTGCGGATGCCCGCACCGCCATCAAAAGAACACTTAACATAAAAAAAAAACCCAACCCAACACATAAAACAGACAGTCGTGCCATCTTAACTTAAATTGTAGGTCAACCAGAGTCTGGATCCGGATTTTGTTGATGTTTGACAATTAATGATCAAATCTCTCGTGTAAGATGTAATTCCGAGTGAGGGGTAAACAAAGAAGGGTTGAGCCAACTACCCCCCCCCCCCCCCCCCCGAGATTCTTCAGCTCTACCCGGCAACTGCAGCCTCAGAAATCACAACATTCAAATCTTTGTCGGTGCCCACGAAGGAGCCGATGGGTCTTTGTTTGGACTGCTATTAAATAACCCTTCCCAGTACAGTAGCTTCCACTATGCACGCACGGCGCGTGGGAGGTCACAAGAGCGCTGACGGCCGCACACTGGCTGACTTTTGTAACGCCGAACCTAGCGGCAACACTCATTGACGTCTGACTCTGAACAAGAGAGGAACGACAAAGACGCACTTTGTTGCCTCCGTGGGTGTCGCGGAGTGTTCGCTCGTTGGCCCGCGTATGCGTGCGCGCGTGCGTCGGTTCGTAGGTGTTTGCGTGCCGTGATGACGGCTCGCTTACTTTCTTCCACTCCCTCCCTCTCGCCGCCTCCGTACCACCTAGGGTAGGTGCACAGGAGTCTATTTGCGGGCTGCGTTCGAGTGAGGTGTGTGCGTGTGTGCTCCGCAACCCCGCATACTCTCTCTACTACGTCCTTTCACGACAGACATGAGTCTCCTTTCATTCAAAGACAATCCTCTTAGTTGGCAAAGAGTCAGTGGATGCCTCTTCAAACACGTCCCCCCCCCAGGGCTTGTTTCCTTTTGATGTGGGTCTTACTCAGCCATGTACGAGAACAGCAGGTGTGTGGCGGCCGTCAGGTGTGCTTGAATGTGTCATCAGCCATATGGTCCCTTTTAGTTGCTAACTACACACCTAGCCCACCTCAAAGCAGCCTCACACACACACACACACGCACGCTCACACTTTCACCCAAGCAGCTGCACGATTTGGAAAGCACGCTCCGCTCGGCGAATGGCAGTGTTTGGTGTCTTGACACAAAACCAATCAAGGTTGCAGCGGGCTGAAAGCAGCTCAGCCAAATCGGGGGACAAGAACGGAGCTTGAGGCCAGCGGCGGCTTGAAACCGCTGTTTGAAAAGCGGTCGGCGATGAGAGATGAAAGCAATCAAAACATGATGAAAGGATGAATTGTTGCCTTTCTGGAAGTTGATCACGCGGCGTGCGAGAGTTTAAAGACTCGGTTCGTACTTGCTGGAGCGGCTGGGGGAAGAGCGGTGAAGAGGGAGGCTTGTAACGAAAGTTGCCAGTTTGACTGAGCCAGGCTATTGAATCAGCAGAGGCACACTTGCGCTCACATTCACTTGTCGGGATGCTTTTTGGACTGTTGATCTTCTGTTTCGAAGTAGCTTGACATTTTTGTCTGTGTGTGTGTGTGTGCAGGCTTCCCATGGGTCCTTAAAGTTAATAAAAATCCATCAAAAAACAAGTTGTAAAATTATGTTCTTAATTGTCCTTAATCTTCAGGGAAAGCTTCTAAAATCAAAAACAATCCTTCAAAATTAACCAGTGGTGCTCATTTAATTTTCCCCACCCTTCCAATGAATAGTTTTGTCGGCAAATGAGCCTGGCGCCCTTCCCCTCAAACCCCGCTGTCGGGCTACATGCCTTCCGTCTCCGATCAGTTCCGATGATGATCACGTGATCACTTCGGGCCAATTTGACATACAGTATTTCAAATAAAGGGTTAGCTGATTGCCCCCTAAAAATCAAGATGTGCCCTTCCTTTGGCAGCAATTGTTTTGAACCCCAGCTCAGTGATATGCGGCTTTCTGTTCAATAAGTCCCCGTGAATCCCCTGCTGAATGGAGAAAAAGTCCTTAAAAATGGCTAAATTAGCCCTCAAAAGTCCTTAAAAGGTCCATAAATAAAAAGCAAGTGGGAGAGTGGGAACCGTAGTGTGTGTGTGTGTGTGTGTGTGTGTGTGTGTGTGTGTGTGTGTGTGTGTGTGTGTGTGTGTGTGTCTGTTTGATAAAGTGTGTAAGTAGTTCTCCTGGTCTTGTCATCCACACGTTCCACAATCAGTCAGTCAGTTTCTTGCTGCCCTTGTGTCTTGGCCAGCTGTCTCTTGCCTCCTAATCTGTCATTTTGTCTTGACGTCTTCAGGTTTTGGTTACTTTTGTGGGATCCCTAATGAAATTTTATGCCTCATTGCCTTTTTATTTTTTTTTTTTCTGGTTGGAAAAAATCTTTTTGGGGTTCCCCAAAGCTGCGTTGCACTTTTTAACCACCCTGTTCCTCTACCGACAAACCATTGACATTGTGCCAGATGGTGACGACACCATTCCACTACCTCTCACTTAGGCGCAGGCCCATGTCAGACACACTTGGCTTCACGCAATCCTCCATCACCATCTTTTGGAGTTTGGCCTCAAAGCTGACCATCCAACTTGTGACATCACTTTGGCGACAAATTCTGTTAAGAAGCACCCAGAAGAACCCAGACCTGAACCCAAATCCAGGGGTGAAATAGCCGTGCGCTGACCGAGTGCACCAAGAGACTCAGTTGGGTCGTGGGTCATACCAAAGCGCCGTACCGAATTACATCGGAATGTCCTCACTGCCATGGGAGTTACAACCATGATACGAAAACGATCCAGATTGTGATTTAGTAGCTGGAGTCATTCATGGAAGAAAATCAATTTGCCCTTTGGTTTCCAACAGTTGAACACGGAATTTCATTTCCTGCAAAGACGCTCGCGTGACAATCAATGACGCAAAAAGATGCATCCATCTTTGAGCTTCTTGTGTGTTTTTTTTTTTTTGGCCAGCCTCTTTAGGTTCCTGTAAACCTGTCAGTATGTTGCTGCCAGGTCACCGGGGCTGAACCCTCGGCCTGCACGGACAATAAAGGGGAGAGGCGTGTCATCGGCACACGTGCTGCCAACTGTTGCCGGGACACAAAGCCAACATAAAAAAACCCACTTTAGTGACTGTGAAGCCCTGCCAAACCACAGACCACCACCGCCCACCTCCCATACTGTGTCAACCACCACCCCCTGCCCCCTGCCGACTCCCTTTGACGACGGCACACTCCGAAATCATGAGCCTCACACGCGCCCGCAACCCATTGTCCCAAATGAATGAGTCGAGGGGCGTGAGTGTGTGCGTGAGGAGGGCTCGAGTGTGCGAGGACAGCTGGCTCTGTGGCTCCATCAGTGGCAGCTGCCCTGGCCTCAAGCCCTCGGGGTGGAACCGTGCAGATTAGAGGGTTGCAGGGGTGGGGTGCAATGCGTGCGTGTGTGTGTGCGCGTGCATGTTTTTTAACGCAACTGTGGTCAATGCACTTAATGCACGACAGAATCCCGCTAAAGGAGCCGCCTTTGTCCGGGGGTATCTTGTTTGCAGAACCCCGTTGGCTCCCTGCAACTTGACAAGGACTAATTTCATTTCTGAAAACAGTCACAAAAGGAGGATGGGTCAGGAGACAGCGGGGATGAAGGTCACGACAGACACCAAGAGTTGTGGGACTCTGCTGGGGAGCCGAGTCGAGGGCAGCCGTCGTGGCTTAGCAGCGGCAGCTGTTCGCCCTGCCGATATGATATCTGAGCCAAACAGGACAAGGACCACTGTGCGTACAGAGGCAAAGGATGGCCGTGGATCCGTGCCAAGGTGTATCATGGCACAACTCCACGAATGTATCCTTGCAACTGTACAGACTATTGTGATCCACTAAAACTAACCACAAGATGCCACTTGCATGCTTTCCCACCGCACGGTACCCGCGCAGTGCAAAATGGCTCTGCTCACTGTTGATGCTTTTTCAAAGAACGAGCAGGTCCCTTTTCTAGGCATGGCAAGGCAGCTTTATTGATATTGCGCAGTGCATACGCAAGGTAAAACTCAATGTGCTTCACGGACCCTCCCACACCTGATTTCATGGCCGCAAAATGATATTAACATCAAAGCTCCGCCCACATTGGATGGTGTCAGGGAAAAAAACTTCTCCCACATGTCGCGGATACCTGCATCCAATATGGGGGTCATTTGGGTGAATTCCCGAGTAAGACTTTGTCAAAGTACAAAATGGCTGCATCAAACAAAAATGGCCGACTGTCCAAGCATTGATCACTGAGACTATCCTGTTATGATCCACCCAACTCGTGTAGATAGGCGAAACTGGTGTCAGGGCAATTCTTTTTTCCAACTTTCTCTGAGATTCTTTCCGAAGTAGCCGATTCTGTTGAAGATCGCTAAAATCTGTCAATTTTCACCATGTGTTCCAAAATTGCTGCGTCTTCAAGTTTCGGTTACCCTGTAGCCTTATCTTGGGATGTTGCAGTATTATACTACGCAGTCTCCACTTTGCTGCCAAGGCCTTTTGTCCAAAGAATTGGCCCAGTCAAGTCAAGTCACGACAGGAGCCCCACATTTGTATTTCAAAACAGAAAACCAAAAAGTGTCACTCAGGGTAAACACTGTTCCGCTTCAGTGCTGCGACTGCCGCACACGCGGCAAGCTTTTTCCTTGCCGACAAACTCATTGAGCTGAAGGCCTTAAATGACTCACCATATCAAAGCCAAACCAGTTCAACAAATCGGGAGTTATTTATTGTGAGTGGGGAAACTAAGGTGAACGATCGCGACTAGTGCATCTCAGGACACGTGTGTCTTGTTTACATTTTTTTTTTGACACACATCAAACACGAGTGACTTGGGATGACTCTTCTTACGCCATCGCACTTTTATCCTCATCTACCCCATCCGCCGTAAACCCACTGACCCCCTTGTTGCCGAGGCAACACGTCTGTCTGATCCAGAGTGACGGCTCTATTCAAGTTGTCGTTGCCTCCCGTGACGACCAACGAGCGACATTTAATTGGGTCGGAGGATGCCCCAGTAATTAGATTGACGGTTGATGAGATTAGAGCGCCTTTGACAGTGCTTTTGTCTCACACCAAAATGATGTTTGTTTGTCTAACAAGACAAAAGACCACGTTGTTGGAAAATGTTGGAAAATGTCGAGCTCATGCGGCTGCCTGGGATCAGGAAACTCGGTTAGAATCGGAAAAACGGTTTGGATTCAAATCGACTGGTTAAATTTTAAAATGTACCGTTTTTGTAATTTTTTGGAACGTATCGAAATATGTATCGAATAATCTTTTATGAGTTATCCGCAGCCAGATATGAATCAGTATAAATCGGTTCAATGTTGCTGATGATTTGTTGGTTCTTTGAATTTAATTATTTTGAATATTTGAGCTTTTTGTGAGACATTTTTTAATATTACGGAATCAGTTTCTGCTTGTGCATTTTCTGTACTGTCAATTTTATTTTATAGTTTTTTTGGTGGGTTTTTTTTGTGGTGTTTTGTAATTTTATTGTATTGTACGAATATCAAAACAATCATGAGTTGCAGCTCTACTATCTTGTGACATAATATTTATCCTGGCCAAAATATTGTGATATTAGGTGAGCACATCTTTTGCTCACTCCCCACAACTAATTATACAATAAATAAATAAATAAATAAAAAAAATAAAGGCTCATCCTGTCATTCAGTGACGATTGTAAGATGACGGACAATTTAACAGCCTGACTATAACGATCAATGACCCGTGTTTTGTTCGAATGGTTCATTTGACTAATTGTTCACTCACTCCGCTTTTCTTTCGTGAACCCTTCATAATCGAGGTGGTCTAATACACACAATTAGTGCTTGTGCCACACTGCAGTTTGTCGGCTCGGCATTCGCCTCCCGTGACAACGCAAGTGGGTCAAACACAGCATTAAAACATCTCCCCATGCCAAGACACACACAGAGCGCTGTTTGTTCAACTATTAACCTGTCATTGTGTAGACTCTTAACTGTAACTGTCACCGTGCCCGAATTGTAAACCCACGAGTCGCCTTGAGACGTCATGACTTGCATGTATTTCAGATGTCACCCCCCCCGCCAACTCCGCCACCCCCCAAAAGCTAAGGCGCGCCCCCACCCCGAGCAAACACAACTTTATGTGTCCATAACGTTTGCCGCCGACGCGCAAACAGACGCACACCTGTTGCACGTCAAATAGCGCACACGCTTCTTGTGTCGTGTTTGCAAAACACGCGCACGTATGGATTCTCGCGCGCGCGTCAACGGAGGCCATGCTCGATGCGGCGGCCGCCGTCGGCTGGAACTGTTTGCGCTCACAACAACACGTTCTGCCGCAACGCCGGTGACAATCTGTCGCTCTCGAGATGACGCTTAGCGGTCGAAAAAAACCTGGCCCACCATCTCCTGCCATTATCGTCAGGCCATTCTAACAATAGCCTTTCGGTTTAACCAGATGACTTTAATGAGAGCGGATCCTCAAACAGTATTTACACCGGCGCTGCGGTTAATTGCGGCTAATTTCATCCGCCGCCACCCATCTCACGTTTGCTCCTTTCGCCTCGTTTAACCATGCATGATTCAATCAGGCTGTCTCCTCACCTGGAATTCATCAAGACTACATGGGTGGAGGCTCATGCTACAGTGGAGGGTAGGGCTTGGGTGACGAAGAAGAAAAAAAAAAAAGTAATGTTACGCTTTTGCTATCTGAAGCTTTGCTACCAGCGGATGGAAACGTTGGAGCAAATCTTCTTGATCGACAATGGGGAAAAATGGCAGCACGGTGGTCGAGTGGTTAGCTTTTGTGGAGTGTGCATCAATCCCTGTGCTCGTGTGGATTTTTCTTCAAATACTTCAGCTTCCTCCCACATTTCGAAAACATGCGCGATAGGTTCATTGAAAACTCGAAATTGTCCTTTTATACAATCCTGGGTGTAGCGCACTTCTCATGCAAAGCCAGCTGGGATAGACGCCAGCTCTCTTGGACCGTGAGGTGTGTCAAAAAAGTTCCAAGACTGGTGCCACAAAAGAGATTTCAACTCCCATTACGTGCTTTGCCCTTCGGTACGGGCCAGGTGATCTCGTCAAAGAGGCGAGAGTTGTGGCAGGAGAACCCGTGACTGCTACGCCGTGACAACGAGGGTGCTCACGACGCCTTGAGCATCTGACAGTTCCTGGCTGAGAAACACATCGTTGTGCTGGAGCGCCCTCTCGACCCACCCGACTTTTCTCAATGTGATTTACTTTCCTCTTTTCCAATCATCTTTTGGACAGGACCAAACACCTTCTTCCTAGCTGCCTTCTTGGAGGTCCTCCCGGAAAGCCTCTTAACAGTTGATTCAATCTTGTTTCTGTCACTCAGTCAGATGGTATTAGGTTGTAGTCGGCAACTTTGGCAAACTCCTACACCTTTATCGGTTTCATCGGGTAAAACAAGCGGCCTGCAGCTTGCACGTGCACATAAAGATGCGCAGCGTTGACACAGCGGCAAGTGGATATTAGCTCCAGGCAGCCTGAGTGTCGTCATAAAAACTGCTCTGGCAAAGACAGGTGCGTCTGAGTGTTTGCGTGTGAGCGTGTGCGTCTCGGGTGCAAACACCGCGCAGCAGGGCCAGATGTGCAGCTCATGAATGTTTTACGACCAAAACAGAGCTGCGTTTTATCTCCGCTGAGCAAACACGCGGCCGGGGCGTTATCTCACTGATCGTCAGTGCTCAGAATACAACCGGAGCTTCTAAGGAACTAATAATGTGAATGAAACGTCAGAGTGTCGTCATCATTGAAACTTTATTAACTGTAATGGTGATGTTTTAAGCTAAAAAACAAAAAGAGAGCTAGCCACTGTATAATAGAACCAAACAAAACTAATATAGTAACTGTTTGCAAGCTTCTGTGCTCTCTGTTGGACTGAAAATTGTGATTGTGACTTGTGAACTCAGCTAGCAGCTAGCATGTTTTGCGTCAGTATGAGAGACGTTTACTCTACCACAAGTGTGGCCAGTCTGCATTTGTCTATGAAATCTGAACAAAAAAACCTTTTCCAACACTCATACTTCATTCCAGATGACCTTGTGGAAACTATTCAAATGAAAAGACAAAATGAGGTAAATTAGAAAAGCAGACACTCACCGAAGGCTCGAATTGTTGGCTAGCGAACTGTTGGCTAGCTCAGGGTAAAATGAATTTGTTTTGAAACTGTTGCTCTCTTCTCCTAAGACTTTTGTTGCAAGAATAAGATTGTCAACAGTGACGGTGGAGATATTTGTCAGTCGCTGGTTATTGCGAGAGCAGCGGGCAAGCCGTTATATTTTTCCCAAGTCCTCGAGTAGCTCACCCAAAATGCACTACTTTAGTCGCAAACGACAAGCACATGAAACAGCTTCACAGCATTCAACACCGCGTGCCTAACCTCAAGAAGCGACAGCCCGCAGCGGACTCGGGAGGTCAGCGGTTTGTTTGTTCTTGCCGTATCTAAGGAACTCTCGGCATTTCTCAGGTGGGCCTCACGCTAGCTTGCGAAGAAACGGCACACTCTCGCACTCAAGTAACAGTACACTCAACCTGTCCAGACTGTCTTGGTGCGAGCTGAGAGCCAAGCCTCGCACTTGCGTGTGACATGAGGTTGTCACTGATTCATAAAAGTGGGGGAGCATTCCAGGGCTCTTCGTTGGTCAACAAGCAAATGCTTCAAGGAAAAGGACCAGTACAGTCAACCCGCTGTTTAAGCCTGGGGATATTCTAGCGATGTACAAACACCTTATAGAAATCCATCCATCCATCCATTTTCCGATCCGCTTTATCCTCGCAAGGGTCGCGGGGGTTGCCGGAGCCGATCCCTGCCATCTTGGGGCAGTAGGCGGGGGACACCCTGAACCGGTTGCCAGCCAATCGCAGGGCACACACACAGACGAACAACCATCCGCGCTCACACTCACCCCAAAGGAAAATTTAGAGTGTTCAATCAGCCTGCCATGCATGTTTTTGGAATGTGGGAGGAAAGCGGAGTACCCGGAGAAAATCCACGTAGGCACGGGGAGAACATGCAAACTCCACACAGGAAGGCCAAAGCCACCATCTTGTGCTCTCTATAGGCAATTAGAAACCTTTTTGCCGCTGACAATTACTTGTGGATTTTTGCAATCCGCGATAGGGCTCGGCCTTTCGTTTCTGTGAATAACGGGAAGACTTTAATTTCTCCAAATAAAAGTTCTCTTATAATATTTGCTTAATGGTACATAGAATGATCAATATTTGCATACCTATTAAAACCACAGATGCTATGTAATTATAAACCTGATCACAACTCCTGTTTTGGGACACAGGAAGCAACAAGACATAAAAAAAAAATAGGATACAACAATCTAAGGCATGCATTCATTGTCTCTGCTCTGGGAGCTTTCATCACTGATCTGCATCTCTCCTAGTAGACCTTAGGTACTAAGTGGTGCTACACGGAAGTGGGGCAACTCTAAATTTGGACTTTCTGAAGTAAGAAAAACAAAAAAAACAACTTTTGAGTAACACAGAAAAGCATGCATGTGCAAAATGTGAGCGCTAGTAAGTAGGGGAGTGCCTGTATACATGATAATCCCTGAAAAAAAAGCTTCAATATCTGTGGGTGTGAACGATGAGCCGTGATATGGGGGTGTTTTTGGAAGGGGGGGGGGATTCTACTAATAGGAAGAGGAAGGTATGAAGGTACAGTAAATACTTGGGAGGGATAATAAAGCAACTCGTGTGTTTGCATTTGCCAGGAAAGCATTCGTGAGTTCCAGCGAGGCCTCGTGGAGCACAGTCTGGAAAGTCCGGGCTGACTCAACGCGGCGTCACCCTTCCAGAATGCAGCGAGCCAGCACAGACGACGAGCGAGAAAGGCAGACAGCGAGGCAGCAGGCGCGCTGTCTGAAAACGCAGCTGAGGTATTATTAGAAGCGTTCATGTTTTCTGGCTGCTTTAACCTCGCAGGCAGCTGCCCCTCAGCAGGCGTCCCCCCACCTTCCCCACCCATCCCTTTGTAAGACATTTGAAGGCTTTTGAAGCCTCAAAGATGGTGAAAAGGGATCTGAAGATCAGTTCCTTTTGATCATGAGCTTGAGCATTGTGCTCTTTGTTCCCGAGATGAGTGAGTTAAAATAACCGTCAGTGATTTGGCGGCGGAATACAGTGCTTTGGTCGTGTTTGGATACAGATTAATTGAGGCGATCTGAGCTTTGGAAGATCTTCTCAGAAGGAAGACACAACAAAGAGATAAGAGAGCAATCCTTGATCAAGTGACGCATTCATCATATCGTGACGGGGGGATGATAAGACTCACGACCACTGAATCACCAATAAAGTTTCGTACGGACTGCGACGTTGTAAAAACGGGCCCCATTCGCATGGGCCTGCAAAAATAACAGAACATTCTGAACATGCATAGCAGGCCTGTGATCGGTACACTAATAACCGCTTGTGTTCCTGGGTCTTAACCAAAACAAAGCGACTGACCCAGTAGCCAGCAGGACGAGGACGCTTGGTGACGTGGCATTTCTGCATTGTCGCAAAAGCCTGGCTCTTACTGCCGAATGTGTATTTAATATCGGAACACGTGAGAATGTGGAGACTTCGCGCAAGCTCCCTCTGCGCTCGTCTGCAGCGCTGCCGAATATACTTCATCAATGTGCCGCTGCAGAGTACACGCTAGCTTCAATGACACCATGTCTGCGCCCCACTCCCTCATTGACCCCCCAACCCCCAACCGGGCATTGCACCAGCCAGCCTGCCCAGAGAAAATGTCGCCTCCCATCTTACGCAACAAACTGCACAGGCTTCTATGAATCCAACTTGGAAGCCTCTGAGTGTCAGATCAGGTCACGGTACACCCAAACTTTGAAGCTACGCCTCTGCGAGGCCGCTGTTCAAATATTTCGGCACAATCTTGCGTAAATGACTCATTCCCGATATTTTGCCAGCTGCAACACAGCACGTAAGAACATCAAAAACGGACTGAAGTGGGCTTTTTTACTGCTGCGGCTCAAGCGAAGTCTCTTTGTCAGGACGTCTACCTTGAAACCGAATGTCGCCTCCTGTCAACACGACAAAATGTACCTTCATCCTGTTTTCATCTCGCGGTCAGTTCAGTGAATATAAGGACAGCAACACCATGTGACACGCTCATAGGTGAGGCAGGGATAAAAGCGCTCTCTGTGTGGCTCGTGGCTTCTCATAAATTATTAGGAAGAAAATGATGCGCATCCGGTGTCACAGCAAAAAAACAAAACAACCCCCCAAAAATCTTGGCAGAAAAAAAATGCTGTCTATCACTTGTCCTCATTGGGGTTCACTGCAGCTTTAACTCAGCTGACTTTGTGGGCAAGAGGCAGGGTACATTGCAGGGTATATTTGAGGCAAAACTTCCACGTGTTGCACTGTTGATCATAGAGCTGAAGAGCTGAAATCGTCACCCTAGAAATGCGGCGAAGAAAACCGTCTCTGTGGAGTTGTTTTGCGGAGCCCATGGTGATACAGTTACTTTCTCAGAAGTACATTCTGTGCCTGCTTTTCCAAGTAGGACAACATGTCTCACTCCCTCCCTTCAAGTGGCGAGTTATTGTTTTCCCATCCTAGCACTGTTTATGGACACACCTAACAAAAGCAATACAAGGCGATGGAACTCTGCAGACGTTCTGCAAAGCTGCGGTGGAAATAGTTTGTTCCGCCATTAAGAGTTCCCACCATCAGACAAAAGTGTTCCCCGGAGCTGTGAATCATAAGTGCAGCAACGCCCCTGCTGCCTGTCCGCCACCTCCTTAGGGGTGAAAGAACAGCCAAAACCAAGCGCCTTTTACTAATTAACACGTCTGTGTAAAACCGTCATAAATTTAGCCCATCACGTATAAATAATCACCGCAATGACCGACCGAATAGTGTCCTCCCACATTGCCTGGAGCTCCTCAAGTGCCCCTTTGCGGCGTCTCCGGAGGACATACTGTGAAGCAAGCAGGCAGTGTTTAGGTTTCATAAACACAGACACTTGAGGGGACACATTCACTAATTCCCTCCCTCCCGACTTATCCGCACACTTGTGAGCAATTACCTGAAAAGGGGCTGAGGGAAGCGTGCGTGCACGGATGGATGGATCCTGCTTAAGAATGCTTAAGACCCCCAAACCGCGGCAGCTGCCCCCAAGAGCATAAAATGGTCCTCTCCACACTGGACAGGTAGCGCCACATGTGTGGAATTAAAAGGCTTGTCAGAGGTGGGGCCGGTCTCGAGTTACCAGCTGCACGCGACAGCTGCCCGACAAGGGATTTGGTTTCTGGTGGTTTTTGTACAGTTGGTGATGGATGCGCAGCAAAAGAAAAAAAAAAAATTGTGAACCCCCACTCTCTGCCATCCGCTCACTAAAGGACAGTTTGACTGCCAGGAACAGAAGGAGCATGATCTAACCTCGCTGAATTCACTAACTCTCCGTAGTGGGGTGGGGGGATATTTAATTAATTACTGGCTTTTTGTTCACTTAATTGTCGCAGCAAACTTGTACCGCCGCCGACTTGTTTCTATTTCAAAACAATGAGATTCCCATTGAAAATAATCAAGCTGTTATCATCATGTTGCCTTTTTGACTCAACACGCAATGTTGAGGTAACACTTGAACATGCTAGCTGGCCCCATAAACGTGCAAATTAGCTAACCATTGTTTTAATAATAAAACACCCTTTGAACAAAGGGAGAGGAGTGTGTGATAAAAGTTATGTCATAGCCGTGCCTAATTTTTCAACATTTATGACAGTTCCATAAAATAGAATCGACCACTGACATGAAAGTCAAAACACACTTCTCAGAGTGGACAATGTAGCAACCACCTATTCAACGATTATTGCTAGCAGCTAGCAACAGGGGCCGACTCCGGTGGCCCGTTACTTGATGTCATTTCAAGTTTAAATGATCCTTATCGTCACATATTCTTCTCTTACAGCTTGGCTAACGTCTGTGTGACAGTTTGGAACCTTAAACGAACCCTGAATATGCGCACACACTTTTAAACCTTTGCCGCTCTGTGAGATATGTTAAGTTTTGGTCTCTCTCTCTCTCTCTCTCTCTCTCTCTCTCTCTCTCTCTCTCTCTCTCTCTCTCCCTCAATTCTATCTATCTGTGTAGCCATTTGTGACGTTTTTTCTGGTGGCGTGTACAATTTTTCTCATGCAAAGCATCTGCCATGGCTCAATAAAGGTTGGGGAACAGTGGATCAAAGAGACGATGCTATTCCTTTACGGAACATTTCAGGCGCCCTGGGGTGACTTTATAGTTTCGGATCATTCTCGTCTTTCTTTTATAGTGTTGCCGTTGTCCGCAGCTGCTGTTGTAAATGAAATTGCCAGCTAAATCGCTTATTAAATTGAAGGTCAGCCTTTTCCCGTCACAGGTCCAGCTAGACAAACGACGGTAAATACTGGCTGACAAAATAGTGTTCATCTCAATGAGGGAGTTCTTGCGGTGTTGTATGAAATATTTGCCTCATCGGGTATACCTATTGCATGTAACGGAGGTAATGTATGTAGAATAAACAATTTAATCTAATCTCAGGCTCAATACAGGAGGGGTGCAAATGGCCTCCAAGATGTGTGGAGAATAGCCTCTTGTCTGTCTGGGAGATAGCGACTGATTCCCAAACATAGATGACAGGTTGGGAGGGTTTGCACAAGGATGTACCAGATGCTCAATAGCACGGCCTGGCAGCACCCGTTGTTCTTGCAGATTACAGATGATGTCAAAACAAAAATGATGTCATGTTGCGCCATTAATCTCCATTTCTATTTTGGATTGAGAGTGGCTTTTCAAGTCCGTTTAACCAGTGAATCTCGAATCAACACAAATGTAATAATTTGACTTTTGCGAAAAAAAAACATGTCATAGTGTAAAATTGTTTTTTTAGAAATCGAAAATTTTAAATTGAGTGCACTTTTTCGATGTTGTCTAAAGCGCTATTCAAGCCTAATAATCACTTTTTAAAAAACTATCGGCGATAAATGCAGCAGCGTCATCCTACAAAGAGTGTTTTTGTTTTTAGTTTAAAATAGCTTACTTTAACCGCCGGGATTCCTCACTGCTCACTGGCCAGCTGCAGAATACAGTGTTGTTTTTTTAAACCAATTTCAAATCCACCTGCTTGCATACGATTAGCTGCTAGCTCATGCTAAACTAACCAGGGTTTTTTCACGCATGCAAATAATCCCCGCTTGTGGTGTGGGGTGTATTAGAAGTGATTTTTATTTCTTCCCCAATCTGCTCAGAAAACGTCTAGCTAACAATCGTAAAATGTTAAACCTTAAACGTGTGTTCAACACCCAGGGTGGAAGAGCGAGAAACTCTGTCGTGAGATGAAACGGAAGGTTAGTAACAGACTGTGTTGAGCGTTTGTATGACGATGACAAGGAAAAGTGTGTGCAAGAGCAACGGGTTATGGTTACCAACAGAATCTCAAATATAACATGGCTGCTGTTGGAGTTGCGATTGGATGAGGGATTGTGTGTCGGTGGAATTTCCACATTCACAAACTCACCTCTGTCTTCTTCCATGAAACTTTTGGTTGAGTGGACAAGCACCTGTACTCTGATGTTTTTTTTTGTCGCGGTTACAGACACCATGAACCTTTTAATCTCATATCGCAAACATGCAATATTTGGCTATCAGACGTCGAAACAGAAAAACAAGGCAGCAAGTATGCTAACAGTAGACTGAACAACCGACGTCTCTGTTAAGTCAGCTGTTTCATTTGTTTATCTTCAGTTACTCACCCTAATGATTTCCAAGAGTGGTAGGAGCAAATCAATAACATCTCGTTTCATCCTTTAAGCTGCCGATGGTATCGCTGTTGTTATTGCGCTACTGCGCACGTGGCACCATCGCGGGATACAAAGAGAAGCCCGCCAAGGAGTCATTTAGGGTAAAAATGAACGACTTGTGTAAATTGAGGCAGACTGAGGTCAGATGGCTTAATTCATTCAAGTTGAGTTCACCAAATATTCACAGATTCTCGTGTGAAAGTCCCCTCGGACAAATGCTAATCTGGGTTAGTGTTTTTTCATAAGGAGATGCGCTGAATTTTGAACAAGTACAGTGGGCTCACAAGTTTGAGTGAAGAGATCCGGATGTTCATTTTATGCTCTGCGTTTTCCTCATGGGCACATGATGAATGTCCAAAAAAGCAACATAGGCATTTAGGGTGAGTGCTTTGCCTGATTTGACCCAAATGATCCAGCTAGTTTGCACCAAGTTCTTCATTGAGCCCCATTCACAAAGCACATACAGACGCTCCCCAGGTTACGAACGAGTTACGTTCCGGACGATTGTTCATAAGGTGAATTCGTTCGTAAGTTGCTTCAGTGCTATATTTTGTCTGGAATGTATGTTTAAGGCTTATATTGGCATCCATATAACGGGAGAGAGCTTTTCGTCACGTTCTTCAGGGCTCGAGGGTTAGCTGCCCGCTAAACTAGCAGCAGCTTCAGCGGGGAGAGTAGACTACGGTCGTCGACCGCGCGCCGGACGCCTCCCGCCCGTTCCACCGTCACACGCCCGCCCCACGCCTCTCCCGCGCCGCCGAACGTCGCCTCCGCGTCCTCCTCCGCCCCTTCGGCACTCGGAAAAAGCGCGCAATACAAAATCTAACTTTTTTTTTTTTCGACAGACCCATGAAAATGTTCGTATGTACCGTTTGTTTGTAACTCGGATGTTCGTAACTCGGGGAGTGTCTGTACTGTTTTTCGACACAAGAATCCACTGTTGTACCAAGGAAGCTATCTCTCATCTTTTTATTTAGCAATAACACAAACAGAACACAAACAGGTTGATGTTAAACTGGTTTGAAGTTATCTCGCTCTCAAGTTTTACTCTCTTAAAATACCATTTTTTGAGGCTGCCACTTCTTATGAAACGATCGCACACACAAAGGACACGTTGGCGCTTGATGTGTCTCATACGTACACTGGCAGAATTGGATCGGGGCCGTAATCCATTTGTATAACTTGAAACGTGGCTCCCCCCGCACATTAGTCACCTGGCTATCAAATGATGTTGCGATGGTCGCTTGCATTTTCAGGCGCATGCTGTGAGCTCACCGACAGCATACGGTGTCAGTAATGTGGCAGGATTTAGCGGCGTAACAGCAAGGCACATGTGCTCCCGCTTGACAATGTGATTGCAGCGTTGTGTAATTTAACGGGGGCGCTGGGGACATATGCTGTTTGTTTGGCAGGGCGCTGTGCACGCTCTCCTATATGGAGCCACACACAGGAAATGTGAACCGTCACATGGCGTCTGCACTGGGCAACACTGCTTACATTGTTACAGCATCCTCACATGAATTGGCGCGAGGAGAAGACTAAAGGGGGACAGAAAAGTTTATGTGTGTATTTATGTCGTTTGCCTTTGTCTTGGGTTATGAATTGGGTGGTTTGTCTGGCAGCGCAATGTTATGAGACCCAACACAAGAGGCACATCTGTTTTTCCAAAGAGCGTGTCCTCAATATTTTACAGTAGTGGCATTCATTGTTTGGAGATTACAAACAGTGTGCAGTCAACTCATTTGTGCACTCACTGCTTTCCGTTGGAATGTTGGATATTTGTGGCCAAAAACTGTTTTTCATGCCGATATTTATTGACTTTACTACTGGGTTAACAAATGTGTTGTAACAAATTCAGGTTACACCGCCATTTGAGTAATTGAAGCCATCGTAAATTCTTTCCTGTCTGTTAGAATTTTCGCCTCACTTGGCAGTTCCTACGACAATAGTTTAATTAATTTTGTCGCGACTATCAATACACATTTTTATGCTCGGGGGTGGGGGGGGAATCCACATTTTTAGTTGTGTTCTGTACTTGATAAAGGAAATGTGCTTTCATTGTTGAGGTAGGATCTGTAACATCTGACAAATTCGTTGGTCAGCTTGTGTCACCATAATCACAGACCGTGCATCATAAGCAAAACTGTTACTGCTGACCCTCCTGCCTGTAACATGTGCAGAAAAATCCCCTGCTGATCAACACCCGCATCAGCAGTTTCCTGACAGGTGTTTTCATTTTAACCCTCATGAGTGCCCTTCCTTGCGTTCGCCCAAATCCCTTTGATGAAAATTGTTGCACTTGGCACACGCGTGACATCATCATGAGTCACTTCTATTGACTGTTTTTAATGTACAAGAATCTCATATTTTGGCATTGTTCCATAGAATACATTTATTTGCGCTCCAAAGTCCATTCGACTGCTCCCCAACATGATGATGATGTAAGAACGTGAAATAGCCAACTGCAAACGTCATTCTTATGGCTAGCTAGCCAGCTAACTAACCAGCTACATAGCTAACTGACAGTCTAACCTAATACTTACATATGCTACATCATCTATAGGTGACAAACGGATGATGTAACCAATAAATAGGCAACTTTTCTATAAAACCTCAGTGTTTATGTTGTGGTGTGCTATATTTTATTTTATGTTAACTGTTTATGTTATATTTATGCTAAGAAACCTGTCTTGGGACTATGGCTGAAAACTAGCATTTATGCTAAGTCCGTGCATTTACACTGTTTATTCTTGCGTTGATTAATGTGCACTGTCCCAATGAAATAAATAAATAAACTCGTGATGGGTGCTTTTCTACATAAGGCCACCTTCTCGATTAAAGTGTTTGGTACTATAGGGGCATCTCATGGGCTATGAAGACATAGTGTAACAAATCCAACCATAATGAGCCCCCATACAGTATTTGTACATTAACAGCCGACAATACGTGAACATTATCTTAAAGATAAAAGCTTTTTCAAACATGTGCTGGGTTATGTGTATTTTAGCCAGTGATCATCTGGTTGAATGTATTTCTACTTGTTTACATGTTATCTGCAGTGGGCCTCGAAACATATTATGGGTCAAAATGATAAATTTTTTTGGTGAAAAGTAGTTGTACAAAATCCAGGGCAGCAATTGTCCACATCCTGCCAGAAATACAGAGTGAATGCTGAGAAGCCATGTGACCACGTGCTCATTCTCAAGTGACTACCCTGCTACCAGTCAGTCATTTGTAATTTCTTCTTGAATTAGCAAGTCTTAACTTCCTGAATTACTGGAAAGTGGACACAATGATTAATGTTATATTTATGACATGCACACACCTCAGCTTTACGCTAGAATCTGTGATTTCACAGATATTTGTTCTTTCTTGGACATGCAAATGTAGTAGTAGTGTGACTCATTCTTTTTATTTTCTTTTTTTTTTTTTTAATGCCGCTTTGGGGAAACAACATTAAAGCCAAATTGACTATACAATAAAACCCCCTCCATTGCAGATTTCTGGTCCACGGTCCCGGTATTTTGTGTTTATTTATAATTTTTTTCAATATAATTTGGTTTTTCTCCATTTGCCGGCATTTGTCAGCGTCGTTTGAGTTAAAATCCTGCGTGTCATAATAAAATACCCCAGATCTACTGATTCAGCCAATCAGAGCGTGGTTATAGTTTTGTCAGCAGCTGATTGGCGGCTGTGTTGTCAGCAGACCGAGGACGCTGCTTGCCTTGCTGATCACTTCTGACATCGTTATTTTGGCATTGTAACGGAAATCTAACGTATCACGGCAGCTTCACCACCTTTGTCATGTCGTCATCGTCAACTTTGCTGGTGTTACATTGCGCAATCATTTTGTGTTATTCATTGATCGGGCTCTCTTTATATATTATACCTTTTAAATGTGTTTGTAATCGTTTTAGAAGTGTGAGTAAACCCTGCCGTGGTGGGGATTTATTGTAATGTTGACTCAATGCAAATGTTGTTCTCGTGCTGGAGTTCAGGGATGTTAACTGTGGAGTTGAGACATTGATGCATCAACATCAAACGGAAACCATTTTGTGAGTGGATTTGTTGCTATGGAGATCCAAATAACACCACACAGGTACATGTGAAGTTCCTGTGACTCATCAACTCCAGATATACTCTGGCTATTTATGATCTTGTGTCTATGAATAAAGTCAGTGTGTTACTTCTAGATAGTTCCTGTGAATTCCCCTCAATGGGAGAAAAAAATTGTCCTTACCATACCAGTCGCTTGACTTTGGCATGTTTCCTATTTGCTCATTCAGGGGGAAAAACGTATTAGAATTAAGGAAGGTGTTGTTGCGACTCGGAAAAAGTCTCAAGGCCTCACCAACGTCTTTAGCACTATGTCAAGCCACTGGAAGAAGCTGCTGTCGTCTTCGAAAGAATGCCGGATTGCATTTTTGAGATTTTTCCTTATGGTGATTGACCTTTAAGGTCATGTTCATCCTGAAGATCTACCGATTTACATGATTGGGTGGAAATTGTCGCGTCAACAACATCAGCGCTCTGATTTATCGACATGAGTTGCTGTGGTGACGGCGTCAGGGTTAGCGATGTATGAGTTGTGGAAAAAAAAAACGGTGATTCCAGATCGAAGCCACGTTGCCTATCCTGACGAAATCCTTGGCTGCATAGACAGCGACGGATAAGAAGGATCGAAATCGTGGTGTTGGTTTGTTTGTGGATGATGATCTCCGTTAAGCGTCTGTCTCAGAGAGGTTGAAGACCATTGTCCGCCATTTCTTTTGCTTCTCCTTTATTGGTGTGTCTTGTCAGATTGCTTGTACTGTATTTAGTTCCCGGGTTTCTTTCAGTCTTTGTTGTGGTTCCGTGTTGATATTATCATGCGTGTCACATTAACAAAGACATCGAGTTTTTGCCGCTTCACCTATTGAGATAGATTCATGGCTGGCGAAAATTGCTTTCAACAGAGATGGTCACGGGCGGTGAGTCTCTGGTTTTTAGGGCTCTGATGCTACATGGCAAACTTGCTGTTTGATTTCCGAAAGGGCCACCTTGAATGAGCAACGTGAAAGGGGCTAATGAAAGGCGACGCAGATGTCCTCAGACCCCTTTGCAACTAAGAACCATGCCGTGGTCAGGATTGGAGTTAGCAAATCTAAATGAATATAACTGTTTTCCAAAGTGTGTTTTTTTTTCTCCCCCAATCAGCTTCTATCATTCCTGATGGGGCCAAGGATAAAACAGCCTGGTCACTTGATATGATGGTGCAATTTTGGTAATTTTCCTTCTTCTCTCAAAGAATCCCATTGACAAACTGGTACAAATCAATAAGCTGTCTATGATGGTCCACATTGTGGTGCACGATCCGAATGATAATGATTTGTCTGTTCTGTACTGCGTGGTAGTTAAAAACAATACAAACATTTCACGATATAAACTTGAAGCATCAACCTGCTGTTCTACACACACACACACACACACACACACACACACACACACACACACACACACACACACACACACACAAGTTCCCACTGTCCTCCCACTGCACCATGTCTTGTGCTTTGCAGTGACCGCTGCCCACTTCGCGCCACCTCATCTTGCAGTCATGCCACTCAACCGCACGCTCATTCTGGCAGGACAGCTCAGCCTCCTATGACTATCAATAGCTGGCAATGTGAAGAACATGACTCCCATCTGCTGTCATTAGTCTTGTGGTCTCACATGACAGCGCCTCTGGAGGAGCAACTGGAGGTCCACTGTGCGGCAGAAAATGTACCGATTGTGTTCGCATGGCGTTTGTGAAGATGTGTCATCCTTTATCATCTCCCGACGATTGGCCTTGTGTTGAGTGTGGAGGTTTAGGAGGGAATTGGCGGCTGGTCGGAGGAGGAAGAAAAGAAGTGGCAGAATTGTGAGAGCCTCGCAAGCAAATAACTCTGTTTGGGTGGACTATAAATTCTCCATCGAGGGGGGCGGCGGGGTTGCTCTTATACCCCCACTTCCTACCACCGGCGAACAAGGCCTTCTCCACACCCGACTCCCCTCGGGCAGACAAAGAATTTCTTCTGTGACGCGCAAAGATCCATCGCAGGACAGCTGAAGCTAAATAACGGTGACAATGTTCCCGAGCTAATCAAGGCCGATAGCAGCTGATTATCCGGGGAGCATAGCCACCCCCTCTGTGGGACTCGCATTGGGACTCAGAGTCCAGCGCTGCGGGTGTGATACAATCACACACAGCCCAATGTGTGCTTTGGCTCCCGTGCACAAATGCATACATGAGAACATGCGCGCAGACGGGCCGAGTTGCCTCTGGCTGGGTTCTTCCAACGCATGTCTTTGATGTTCTCTGTTGCCTTTTGTTGCATCAGCACAGGGCCGTCTTTGTGTGCTCGCCACTCCGCACATCTTAGCGCCGCATTGTAAAGTTTGCACTTTGTGGATGACTTTCTGACCATTGACCTTAGAGGGGGCAGCTTAAACTGGGTCACATGTAGCAATTTGCATGGTTTCACATCGCCTTTGAACTTGGAGCTGTTTCATCAGCTGAGGCAACGTTATTAAAAGAACGGCAGAGCATGCAATGGGGCATCGTCAACAATTGGCAAATAAGCATTTAAATGTCTTCAATCAGCAGTGCCACTTTTTTTTCTCTGGGCGCTACGGACCAGTTTCATGGAAAGCAATAGTTTGCCTGACCGACATCGAAACACATAAAACCAAATATAACTCACCATCTTGTGTAATTGTTGTAATTAATGGGGGCCCTTCCCTCTCCTCAACAAGCCAGTCGAATCTTGGGGTCATGGGAGACTTGCGTCCAATCTAGTCTGTAACTTTGTTGTGGTTGCCGCCATTGCCGAAAATCACGAAGATAGAGCTGTCGGAAATGGAAGTCATTATTCCAGGCTTTTGGGAGCGTTTTCAAGGCTTCCTTGGCTCATTTTGGGAGCCTGACGCCACAAATTATGCAGAGCAGGCTCAATCGGGGAGAGTCTCAAGTTGTGCTAATGTGCTTTAAGTGGCCCTTCGAATAGTTTCTTTGGTGCGACATTTCTTGCAGTGAAGTGAAGCTTACATTGTATTGATATGAAACCCTTGACGATTAAAAACGACAATATCAATTTCAAGCGAACTATAGTTTTTTGTTGAGATGCTGCAAAAAGGCTACTTGCTAAAAAACAGGCAACGGGCCCGCAAATGGGCCCCGGGACGGAGTTTTCACACCATTGTCTTATTTGTAAATCAACATTGTTGTTGGTGGGTTTTTGTGTATGTGTGTGGGGTTTTTAAGTCTCAAATTAATACAAGTAGCGTATTTTCCGCGAATAGGCGCTTCAGAGTAAAAGGCGCACCTTCAATGACTTGCCTATTTTAAAACTGTTTTCCTGTATAAGGGTGCACCACATTATAAGGCGCATAGAATAGAAGCTACAATAGCGGCTGCAGTTGCGTTATGCATCCATTACATGGAGCTATGCTAAAGGTAATACAATACAATACAGCTTTACAGAACATTTAAAATACTACCTCCAAAAATCTGAATATTGATCCATATATAAAGTGCACCGGATTATAAGGCACACTGTCGGCTTTTGAGAAAATTGAATGCTTTTCTTATAGTGGGGAAAATTTTTTGTTTCTTACAAAACAAAGAATCATTGTCTTTGTTATGTGGCCACTCAACGACTATTTAGTTGTTCACAATTGGTTTTGCTTTTTAAATGACATTTTTTTTCTTATAGTCAAAGTTTTATACAACTCTTGAAAAGCAAAGAATGCATGCAAACATTGAAGGCTTTTCTGCTCTAGAACCTCCCATTTCCAGTATATAAGAGCAGCAGAATGAAAAAAATCACACACACACACACACCATATTGGAAATACAAATGGCACAAGGATTATAAATTGATATTTTATTTGCTGTGCTTGACAAGTCATGAACGACTCCACCGTGACACGTAATAGAGCAACACTAGCTGCCGAGTGTTTTAAATAAAATGGGCACGCTTACGAGGCACCGCCGCGTAAACATCAAATGTTGGATAAGTGAAGCTCTCGCTTAACTGATTCCTCCTAGCCAGAATCTCCCGGTGGAATGTCAACAACGCCACCTTTTCAATACGCCACGTCGCAGAAAACAACAACAACAACAAAAGAAAACAGAGCAGCAATTCATCCACGTGTTTACATATTGACACATAGGCAATCTCACAGGATCAGTACCGCGTAAAACCCGCCACCCCCCGGGGTGTTTGCCGCTGCGAGGGCCAGCAGCTGACAGGCACCCTGGTGATTTATGCGTGTGCTTATGAGTTTATGTATTGGGCATAACAAAAGAGAAAGGAAGCGAGTGCGGGGTTAAAACGGCTAAATATGGCTGAGGGGATCAACGTCTTTTACTTAAGGGCCTCCTTGTATAATAACTCATGTTTTGCTCTCGGGGGCCATGATTTTAAATGACACATGCATCCTTTCCCTCGCCCGTCTCTAATTCTGTCTCCAACCAGGAATATGGAAGTAGTATTAATGGATTACAATCTTTACCGCAGGAGAGGGTGGCTGAGCAATCGTTTATGAATAACCTTATGGAAGCGACTTATAGTGTTAAGACCGAGGGTTGCCGGAAGGATTTCCACATGCAGGGGAAAAAAACAAAAAACCATGAAAGGAAATCACTTAAAGTGGATCATCTCTACAGAAGAGATGGTATTGTTTGTTTTTTTCTCCCTTTGTCTCCCTTAAATCGCCCAGCTTGCAAACAAGGGTGGCATCTAATAGCATTGGAAATAACCCCATTGTTTTCCAAGTTGTAATCACGCGCTCAAGCAAAGAGGAGGAGATAATGAATGTATGTAAGATTACCTCGCGGATTAAAGCAAATTGGAAACTCTCCATTTATGAAGTAAAAATGTCCGCTGTCGTGCGCTAGTGCACAGGTGTCAAACTCAAGGCCCAGGGGCCAGATCTGGCCCGCCATATCATTTTGTGTGGCCCGCGAGAGCAAATCAAGCACTTTTCCATGTTGCTTGCTCAAGTCTGAACCAAAATTTCCAATTGTCATATGCATAATGCTTGCAAGATATTACAAGGATTATGTTGTTACATACTTATTACATCAATGTAAACAATGGCTGAACAAACCATTAGATTAAACATTTATACGGTTTTACAAAATTCGCCGTTTGCCTTTGTCGGCTTTTAACAATCCTTCGAAAATGTCCAAGGCAAACATCAGCATAGTGAGCGATCGGCCAACCAGTTAACACTTTTTCTGGGTGATTCGCATTTACGTAAAACTATGGAAACGCTTCATGGCCCGAGGGGTGAATGACGAGCTCGCTACACAGACACGTCTATCTATCTACACACATACGGTAGAGGTCCCTCTCAGCCAATGGGATGCCAGGATGATGCTCGGGAATAGCCAATGGCAGTGCAGCTATAAGTATGTTGCGTTCAGTGGCGAGTAGCCGTCCATACTGAACTTATTTTGTAACAAGAGGCAATATTTTCCTGTTGAAACGTTTCGTAACTTGAAAATTTCGTATGAAGAGAAGTTTGTAAGTAGAGGTACCACTGTCTTTTCTTTTTACTCAATTAAAATAACATTTTTTTCTTCGCAGTATGTCACTATGTACGTTCTTAAAAGAGGGTTGTTTACATCCTGGTATTTTATGTGATTAACCGTTAAAGCATCTGTACATGCACTCAAGTACAGCGTGCAAGTACTTTTGCCACTATGCCTCTACGGACACGTACAAATCTTCTCTGGGCCTAAAATGCGAATGTGCGTTCAAGTTCATCGAGATTCCTCCTAGGCTTAACGTCGATGTCATGTGTGTATTTGCCGGACGGAAGGTTTCTCACAACATCACACTTGCGCCCGCAGCTGCTGCTGCTGCTGTGAGCATTTAATGAAGAGAAGGCCTCGTGGAGCATTCCTTTAACCACCCTGGGGCCAAGCGCGCAGCCGAAAATGACTGGAATCGGTGGTATGCGTCCTCAGCCTCAAAAGCTCCGTGTCTGCAGCACACATAGCTGAGCATGACATTCCTGCGGAGACACCTCCCTAACTGAAGGGGTTGAGCTTGTTTGGCTGAAAATGCGGCATGCAAATTATTCCTTGCAAACAGTAAAAACGATTATCAACACAGATTATCGATGCTATCAATGGTCAAAGCATTTATTGTTTCTTTTTCAAGTTAAATTGCATAAAAGTTAGGGACAAGCTCAACAAGATGAGACTGGCCTTGGCTTTTTGGCTTTTTGATGTGACAAATGAATACATACCGCAGAACTTACACAAGAAGCAGTTCGAGTCACCATGTGTTAGAATTTCTCACCGATGTTACGTCAGTCCATTTTGTGGTACGCTTTGCAGGACAGTAAATACATTCTTTTTATTCCGAGGTGATTATTAAGAGGGCTGAAAATGCGTGAGGCAAGCCAAAAACGTCACTGAACATTGCGCCTTTGTCATTCATTGTTAAGACTTGCAGCTTTGATGCATTAATATTAATGGTGTTTTTTTTTCTTCACACACATGACAGTTGAGAATATTCAAATCTGACTTGAAGGTTGCCTGTGTTTCTTTTTAAAAAAAATTTAATACGGAATGGAATTGCTTTTGACAGCGGTTCCACTGTACGAGTTGTGAAATTTTATTTTGATAACAGCGCAGTGAATAAAATTACACTGAACACATTTTTATTGAGCTATAGGTGAAAATATGCACGATAGAAGTCATGTAAGGGGGACTCTTACACACTTTCACCACACTTAAACACTTAAAAATTTTGTTTTTAATGGGTATCCTCACTCTTGCTAGTACAATTCCTTAAATAAGGGGTCAAGTGTGCTTGCTTCAAGCTGTTCATTTGTCACTCTCAGTTGAAGTTTACTGTAAAACTGACATGGAAAATAAAAGATCGTGAAACATGGTCTTTTTCAACGCCAAAATGTTCAACCAGCATCACTAAATAATGAAATGAAAATCCGCTAGCTTGATACTGAAACTCTGTCGACAAACGAATGGAAATTAGCATAAATATTACAGAAATGATAATACAGTCCCTTCCAACTACTGCTACTTAAACCCACACAGAGCAGCAACACATCCGAACAAGGCGTATACAGTTGGTCTCACGAAGACATGTAAAACCAACTTAGATTTCCTGAAATTTATTAATCTTAAATTTTTGGTGCAAAAATCTGAACACACACACACACACACAAAAACAAAAACAAAAAATGTATTTTTTTTATTACATGTTCGATACTCGAGCTCCTGGTTACATGCCATACGTGGACACCATTTCTTGCCAAACGTTTTGAAAATTCTATCCGGACTCTATATCGAACACGTGTCCATGACTCCTCCTTATCATGACACAAAAACGCCTTATCCCTTCCCGTGAACGACATTATCAGTAAATAGCAACGAAATCGGTGCGAACCACGTTTTTACGCCGACAAGTAAAAACATTCATTGTGGCGTTAAAATGGCCTAACAAGACCACTGCAGAAAACTTGAGAATTTACCCTTAAGCGAAAATCTTGCAAGATTTTTATCTCGCTACCCTTCCCAGTTTGTTGGTATGAGAAATTATTTTTTTGTTTTTTGTCATGTGACACAGACTTATGAAACATCACACATTAAAAATCATTAATGCGGGGGCATGAGCGAACGGCGTTATGGTGAGGGAACGCATGTGGACTATTTTCATTTGCATGACTACAACATTCATATTCTTTTGTTTTGAAAATTTGACTCCGGTCAAAAATGCTGTGGCGGATTAGCAGCCAGTAACATCACTGACCATTGTAACCGGCGTGTTCTCGGATGACCTTTGAGCCCAGCTATGTCAAGCATCTTGGATTGGATGTCATTTCAAATGAGTAGTTGGTGCACAGACAGAACAAGAATAATCCCTGAAAGGAGATGAGTTGGATTGTGACGGGCGGCGTCGTGGCTAGCTAGCAACCTACTTGTGTCAGATGTGATTGAAAATCAATAGGGCTTTGCCTGAAACGTATAGCCTAGCCAATCCTATGGATGCAATGCACGTGGCAGACCTCATTGCAAGGTCCTCGGGATACAAATGTTCCTCGGAGATGACCGCACTTTGTTGCAGTTTTTAAGGACAACGAGTGAGCGAGTCATAAATAATGCAAAAGAGAGACGGGCTACGTTTCCCACTCTCAGCAGGTCGCGTTTACGGTCAGTCCTCTCCTTCAAGTACATTTTTACTCTCTGCTAAAGGGTTGCCTTTTATGGTAAATCTGCTCAACTGTGAAGGCTGGAAAAAGCGGCGGCTCAGTTTAAAGTCACTTCAATTGTGTGTGACTGTGTGTGTGTGTGCATGTGTGCGCCCACATCCAGTCACGATAATGAGCTTCACAACAGCTCGCGGTGCTGCGCGGACGAGCCAGCCGTGCATCCCAGCGGGGTGTCTTCAGGGTGCCGTGTTGGAATAACACTGACCAAGCAATTAATCCCACAGCTAACCATCTGATAAGTAGCTCGTTATCTTTGTTAGCACGCACCACCGGAAGATTAGCACGAGTGAATGTGTAATTTCATAACAGATGCTCAGGAAATTCCCCTGACCATGCAGATTTATTTTTTTTTGCTGGCCGGCTGTTCGGATAAAGGTATTTGGACACTTAACCAAAACGACACGTGTTTGCAATGCTGCTAAAGCAGCATTGGCATGGAAAACACTGGGCCGTGAAAACAATCAGTAACTGAACGTGCTTACTTGTGCTGCGCAGACGACTTAAGGTTATCTCGCAAACACGTATGTCAGTCCCGTCGTAAACTCAGGACCCCCTGTAGGAGCTTCCACTCTGCTGGGAAGACTCTTCGAGGTTTGTGTCCGAGGGAATTGTTGTTCAGTCATCCAAGAAGAACATTTATGAGGTCAGAAGTCAGTAGCCCCCTTTTAACACAACCCTCAGATCTGGCTTTTCCACAGCTTTTTCCCGGGTTTTTGTCATGCGTGCAAGGTAGTGGTTCTCAAACTGGGGTCCACGAGTATTAGCATAGCAACATTGTCAATTTCTTTCCAGCACAGTCCAGATGTCACGAACCTTTCCTCATGCCATGGGCCGGTTTTACGTGAAGACATCTTTCAAACGGGCATTAAAAACAAATGATTAAAAACAAAATTCACGATAGCGCTAACTGTAGATGTAATCAGTGAAAGTCAAGCGCATGTTTCTTTGGTCCATATTGATGACTTTTGACTGTCCTGTCTGTTGCCGTTGCGAGATTGGAAGACTTTTTTTAAACAGCAAAATGATCAACCAACAAAGCAACCACCGGTCCTGAATCGCCATATAAATCTTTCAAGACTAGCTGCAAACAGAATAGCTAATCCTAGCGATGCTAACAGCTATCCTCATCCACCACCATCTTGTATTCACGGACTAGTGCAGATATTTAAAGACTGTGCCGTCTTTCACCATTTGGCTGATTGGAAGACACGTTCCCAAGGATACGTGATTAGCGATGAGTCGACTTAAAGCATTAAACATTGAGAAGTTGTTGGGTTCAACCCCTAATCCACACTGCATACAGAATAGTGAGACAGATAAACGTAAAAAAAACAAAAAAACAATTACTCCTCCCTATTTCAGCTCTGGGCCAGGTAAAAGCTCAATTCAGTTTAATTTAGCATGTTCCTTTCCTCAGGTCAGGAATAGTTAAGTTGAAAATTAGATTCCAATGGCATTTAAGGACTGCTGCCAGTATGTAAGGGGGTCCCAGAGTGTGAAGTTTCCCGTGTCCCTTCCCATTGAAAGCAGTCATCTCTGTCCTGGACGCCGGCGCCGACGTCAAGAATGCATCTAATCAAATGAATGCGTAAAGCGACGACAGCTGTGTGAATGCGCACTACAGACAGCAACGTCGCGCTTTGGCAAGTTCTGTCTGAAAGGCACAGGTGAATAAATGCTGACTCGAATGTTACTCCTCTGATGGGCTAATTTGCCAGGGAGGGCGTGTGAAAGGGCCTACTGATGTTGGAGAGCTGCCGTTTGATGTGTTTGACAGAAAAGGCTCGTCTCCAAACTCTTCCCGCAAACAGGAATATGCTGACACGGATAACAACGCACGTGCCGGTTGTGTGAAAACACGCCCCGAACAAACGACCTGTGCTCTAACCGTCGGCTTGAGGCAACACTTGACAAAAAAAAAAAGGGGTCAAACACAAGTCAGTTATATGTTCATTCTTGCAAGGGGTTTCGACAACTCCAAGAAAGCAGATTAGCTGTTTGGTCTCGAAGCGATTTGCATGAACAAACGTCAGGGCGTTCTTCTTTGTCTCTTCACCACAGGGGTTCCTTAGAAATGACTCCTCCGCCTCCCGCAAACCTCTGTCTTCTACTTCTTTTCGAAGGCCACTTCCTGCGTTTATCTGGGCGGTTGTTTTAAGGTGGCTTTTCAAAAAAAGGGGTTGCCGCACAGGCACGGGTGGGGCTAAGAAAGCTAAAGGCAGATATTAGTACAGTACAGATGAGGAGCACAGTGACGGCATCTGTAAAGCTCCCCGCCCTACCCGCCCCTTTTGAAAATCATATTGACAAGATAATGGTGTCTAATCACTTTGCAAACTTGTTAAAGGAGGGGCTAATTACTGCATGTGTCGTGTTTAGCGCAAGCCTTAGATGTCTGCATCGGGCTGGCACCTTTTGTTTACTCCACCTAGTGCAAAGCTTGTTAGTATGCAAATTACACCGACTTTTTTTTTTTTTGGGAGACAGCCATACATGTTAAGATGCGGTTCAATCCACATAAAGATCAATCAGTTGCCGTCTGCTTGCATCCAACGTTGTAAAATAGTTGTTCCGCAGTAAATATCCAATCAAAATAATCCAATTTTTGATTTGGTAAATAAACGATCACTATTGCGGTAGTTGATCGAAAACATAAAACATCACATTCAGAGTTTGTAAAAAGGAAGTAAAAAGGCAAAGATATATACTTTAAATTCTTTTGGGGAAGTTTTTATATAATTTAAAAAAATTAATCCCCCCCCAGAGTAAATTTTGCTTGATTGCAATTCTTCAGTATTGCAATCTGTAGTCCTCTGAGTGCTTCTCTAGTTGACGGAGTTCACCTCTTGTCATTTGTCAGCGGTCTTTTTCATGCCTTTTTTTTCTCTTCAGGATCGCCTGAAAATCATGCTGAAGTCAAACATCTGTTAGCTTGTTTTACAGCTCCAGGACAAAGGCTACCTTCAGAGAATTTTCTTTTGAGGATGCCTCCCAAATGTCGGCACGCTCACGTGAACGTAAGCAGCCCCCCTAACGTCTTCACCCCCGCAATGCAAAACACCAGATATATCAGGGCCTCCAGACTGCTCCAGCAGGTGGTTATCTCACTCACTCTGACCCATGACCCGTACGCCCAGCTGTGGTGGGACTGAGGCCTGATAGGACGCCATTTGTCAAGGTCAAAGGAGGAAGTGGTACGGCTAAATCTCATTTATCATATGGGCCACAGTGGACATTGGAGGAAAACAGTCGGTTAGAAGAAAAGAGAAGTAACCGTGATGTGTGACGGTTATCGGAGCCCCAAAAGAGGGACAAAAAGTCGAGCATTTTGCTCGATCTGAGCTGGGATGCTACTCAAAAGAAACACGGTGAACAGAAGTAGCAGACTCTCGTCTGTGGCATCACCCCCTCGTATCGGAATTTAAATAATTTAAATAATGACACCTGCTGTTTTGAAAATTGTGGCATTAAGTGAAGATGGTTTACTGTACTGTTGGCATAGCATAGCTAGCTAGCTAGCTAGCAAATTCCCTAGTGTAGTGGTATAAATTGACCGGATTACGATTGATTTGATTGAAGTCTCCCAAGTTCTAATAGAGTAGGTCTGAGGGGTGAGTAACGCCGGGCACCCAAGTGCGTCATTGGCCCGCCGTTTTAACCACACCTAAAAAGAAAAATCAGGACAATTGAAATAGTGTAAAACAGTTGCATGCTTTATCGTCACACTTTAGTACTACATACTGCAGTTCTCTTTCAATGACCTTCAAACATGGATAATAGATTTTTTTTTCAAGTTGATGATGTCACTTTACTGGGTTTTTCATGAAAACAAGTTCATACATATGAGTTTTGTATTGAAGGTGACCAAACACTTTTTTCCCTCTGAATTTATTTACATCATCTGCATGTTTATCCAGATTCTCCTTAAGATTTTATGGTGTCTTCTTTGACCCATGTGCCACTCTGCTTCAATATTGTTTTGCGTAACCCTGTCCAACTATCTGCTGTTCTACTGTCAATATGAGAAAGAGAGTTATTAAAACAAGCTTAGTGATGTCCCAAGACTTTTGCACACCATTGTATCATCAACTTTTTAATTTTAGAATCGAAAGAAAAAAAGACCTTCCATTTACTCTCATATTTCAAAGGGCAAATGTAACAGAACAACGCTGTTATTTGGAGGTCATGAATGCTGACTGAGCCCCCCAGGCTGTGTACGTACATGGCACTGTTTATCTTAAATCTACAGCTGACGGAACGCTCTCGCTGGCCTCCCCTCCGACAGATGTATGCAGATTCTTGCAGCTGCGCTCTCACCTGTTGGCTGGTAGTTAATGAGACGTGAGATGTCACCGGGCAGCCGGTTGAAAGGGGGCCTTTCAGCACGACAACAATAATCTGGTGCACGAAGCGCGTGCGACGTGAAATAGACGCCGCCTGACACACTGACCTCATTTGAGCTGCCTATATGTTTCAGCTCAAAGAATATGATGACCTAGTGGCCAATGGAGGATCTTGGCAATGCTCATGACTAGATTTCTGATGACTGTTGCTCTGTAGCCTGCGCAGATTAGGGGTTAAGCGATTTACGAATTTTTTGTAGTTGACTATAATGGGATATGAAAATCAAGTAAAATTTTAAACAGGAAAATAGAGAAAAGAAAGAAATTTCAAGATACGAAAGGGAAAAATACAGTATGGGCTGCTACTCGCACCTCCGAGTTTCCTGAACGCTACATACTTGTAGCTGCTCTGCCATTGGCTACTACCGAGCATCATCCTGGCATCCCATTGGCAAAGCGGGACGCCTACCGTATGTGTCTCTGACTGCAGATTTGTGTCTATGCAGCGTACTCGTCATTCGCCCCACGGGCCATGAGGTGTTCCGATACGTAAATATGAATTGCCCAAAAAAGTATTCACCAGTCAGGTGATCGCTCACTATACTGTTGTTTGCCTTGGACGGTTTCAAAGGATTGTTAAAAGCCGACAAAAGACAACATCCTTGGATCAGTTCTTGACAAAACACCATGCAAAAACCACTTCTGAGGGAGAACATTGACTAAAGAGGGCAAAAAAACGATGAGAATGCAGTTAAAAGTTGAAGGAACATCATTTTTATTCCTTACTCTACACTTTTCTATACAGTATGCACAACTGTCATTTATTGTGCAATAATCTTACTGTAACATGTATTTGTTACATATTTTGATGCACTTTTATGGTTTAGGAAACATTTTTGTCTGAATCTTGGTGGGGCTTGGAACGGATTAGGGCATTTACATGGAAAACGCGTCTCTACTTACAAAACATTTCTAGTTAAGAAATTTCTTCCAGAACCAATTAATTTTCTAAGTAGAAGTACCACTGTACTTTATTGTTATTATTATTATTTTGCTCTCAAGTGGCACAATTTGGGCATGTTATGTCTTGGCAGTGAAAAGAGTCAAACAATGCAATGAGTCATGTTTCGTCAGTGCACTTGACACTCCAAATGTACAAGTAAGCTCAAATAAAATAAAATAAATAAATCTGTCATCGGTTTCCTGTCATGACACAAGTAAGACATTAGCATGTTCTATATGTTTGTTTTATTTACCTTGTACCTTCAACGGTTCCGATAGCAAATCTGTTTAACCAATGAATGACCAGCAGTGATTAGTATGGACTCAGCATGCTAGACTGAAAGGAGTTCGAAACGTACATGACCGCCAAGTTGTGGTCTTCCATCTGCCATATACAGTATGGCCATTAGCTTTGACAACTAATCAGAGACAACTGACCCGCGCAAAGCAAACGATGTTGTCGTCGTTTGTGTATTGAACGATCACTCATCCCTACCGCAAATGGCTTGCTGAATGCAGCCCAGCTGCCGAGGTTCTCTGTTACAAAGCGTCCAAAGACAACCTTTGTTCCTCTCCTGCACCTCGCTCCCTTCTCTTCTCTCCACACCGCGCTGGCAGCGCACACATGCTCTCGGTCTCGGGCGGGCGTGTCTCCAAAAGCGCCGGCCGCCAATGAAAGGAAATACATAAATGCGCCGCAGGTATTTTAGATGGGACAAACCTACAGATGAAAATAAAGGGCGGGAGAGGAAATGTATCATGTGGACAAAGATGAAAAGGAAGACATGAGGAAAGAGTCTGATGTGGTTTGAAACGGTGCGGCGCCCATGTGCACTGCACCCGGTGAACTGGCGAGGTCTGGAGACGTGTTTCGGAGTCCGGTTCATCACGGACGGTTTCAACGTGAATCCGGTGCGCAAGCAGCAAAAAGTCAGCGCGGCTGTCGAGAAAGTTTGTGATTTATGGATGATGTTTGGGAATTAAAATATAGTACACTTTCTTATTTAGGTAAACTTAAAAACTCTGCCTGTTGTCCAGTATTGCCTTTTATTTATTTTTTTTACTTGGTGTGCTGGTTAAAATACTCGAGAGGAAATTTAGCCTCCACTCTGCTGTATATTTTTGTGTTGCGCACACCACATGTAGACCCGGATCACAAACCTCCACATGCCTTAATAGTTGTCAGAAAGCAGACTGGCATCTTGCAAATGTCCAGTTGCCTTTATTTATTTCTGTCCGCAAGTTAATGATATAGATAATTTGAAGACTCATTGTGGTTGGCACTGATTGGCATAGATTCATATTAAAGGGGAGCTCTGAGATCACAAGTCATTTCAAAATGCCGGTTGACCTCCGAATTTATATTTTCAAAATTAAAGAGGGACTTTTCAGTTTTAAAACTGCTCGTAAGATTTTAATGTCGCCGCCCTTTGTTCAATTCCATGCATGCCTTATGAAAGTGTGCAGTTGTGATCACCACAGAGAACATTGCCCAGCTTCAACAAAATAACAGCGGTCGCAATAATAAGGGCTCATCTCATTTGTGTAATTGCAGAGATTGCTTTGGGGTAATGAGACGATTGCTCTTCGATGTCGCCTTTTGAAAGAGATCTCTGCTAATCGACCACTGTCACAATGGCGACCATCTACGTGTCAGTATTATTATTATATATTCTTATATTATCACCACAAATGTCCACTTCATGCCTTTTGTTTCAGCCATAAGATAGCATTGGCACTGTAAACAAGCCAAATTTAGCCATAGCTGTTACAATGGTTGCATATAAGTTGCTTAATAAATCTTCTCAGAGGTCCCTTCACCCTGTTTCTCTTTGCGAAAATTATGCCCAGTTGTTGACAGATGACCGTTGATAGCCTTTTTTCTTCTGAGTGCACAGCGAATGATTGACACCTTTTTTGTCTCTGGCAGGTTGTTCCTCCTTGCGCTCTGTCAAGTCCGCCTTGAATGGAGAAAAAAAAATCCATTCCATGGTCAAACCGCTTTCGTTAAGAAACTGAAAATCGACTGTAGGTGATAACATTTCCGACTTCAAAGTACACCAGAAACCCCAACGCTTCCTTGCCGCAGATGTCAGTGAGTTCAAGGCAGCATTTAAACGGCAATCATCAGCCTGGCATGCCAACATGAATCATTAGTATCAATTATGGCACCAATTAGAAGTCGATTATAATTCAGTCGTAGTCCAACGTGCTTCATTTGCATGCAAACACTATAAACTGTAAAACAAGTCATTGTTTTGCTGCAGAAAATACGTTCGAAGGAACATCTGGAGGGAGGGGGGGGGCTAATCGCTCTGTGTACATTGCATCTGCCCCATCATCAGATTTACACTTAATGAGTAATAAAGCCACCACGGTTGCACCTTTAATCCTGGTTTGAGTGTTTTTTGTGTGTGCGTACCCCTATCTGATAGGCTACCCATATGCTGCCGCATTTTAAGGTATTAATCAAGGATTGGATTGTAGGGAGGGTTGGAGGGGGAGGCGGGGAATACGGGATTGAGCAGGATTATGCAAGTGGGTTTGTTAAAACATATTCATTTAGCGCCTCTTCCTGTTTGTGTAAAGGTCAGCGGGGCCAGAGGGGATCAAGCCCTGAGCAGGAAACCCAAACATTTGGGAGCACGACGCAGAATCCAAGAGGAAGGAGTGTCTGGAACACATCCAGCACGTTTGTCAAAGAAGAAAGGGGAAATTCTCTCGAAAGCAATAACTCAGGGCGATAAGGGCGCATAAAAGCTTACAACAGATGAGGGGGTTCACCTTTTGTGCCAAAATCCCCTCAATCTATAAATACCAAGAACTTTGGTGTGGGATCGGATTAAAGCAGAGCAAAAAAAAAAATGTGTGTTGTTTCCCCTGATCCTGGACTTTGCTGCACCAGCAAAAAAAAAAAAAAAAAAAGCTCAGGGTTAGTTTCTGCACAGTCATTGTGACCACAAGTGGCATGTCAGCAGCAACAACAATGCCTCTGTGTCTCCCCCGGCGGTCTCTAATCTCGGCAAGGCCCGGGGCTCCTTAATAGGGCCGGTTCTAACCTATTGTTTGTGGTCTATTTTTAGAACAGCGGGTCTTTTTTTGGACTGCCGTGACATGCGCGCGGCGGGCGAATCACAAAAGTCCGTATTGTATTTTTAGCCAGGCGAGGGCCTGCGACGTCATCAGTGCGGTATCGTGGCCGTGAGTAAGAGCGCAGACTTGTTTTGCAGCCAACTGAGGGCGGGATCCAGTCATAGGGTGTTTTTCAACTCGCGGCACTGAAAGGCTTTTTTTTTTTTGAGAGAGGGACAAAGGAACAAAACATGTTGTGAGATGTCGGGCTTCTAGTTTGAGCCGGGAACCTGTTGCAGATTACGGCGTGTCTGATCGGCAGTGAGAAAAATCAGCGGCGGGCTGATGGAATATTAACAGGACACATTTACTGCCATCTCGATTCGCCTGAAAGGTGCCATTTAGAATCATTGTGTTGATGACACTTTTTAAGACCTAGTTTCAATACATGAGGTATAATTAAGCTCCAAAGCGCATATAATAATGACACACAGGAGCAGTGAGTAGTTTCTCCATGCGCAGGAAGCAAACAGGGGGAGTTAGAGGAATCAAATGCGGGGGTCCTTTAGTCACAGGCCTCTTTTTTAGCTACTCGCCTACCACTTTCCATCTCTTGTTTAGTTTTTCCTGGAAAGTTTCAAGGGTTGTAAGTTATGAGTGGAGTACTCCAAAAGGAATATATAGCCGAACGTCTGAGGCTCAACACGGTCTGTTCCAGGCGCGGGTGAAGCATGTGGTTAGCACGTCTGCCTCACAGTCAGAGGTTCCGGAATCCCGTCTGGGGCCTTTCCGTGTTGACTTTGCCAGCTCTCCCTTTGCGCTCTCTGAGCACTCCCGTTTCCTCCCATGGAAAAATAGGCATGTTAGGTTATTTGAAGAATAGAAATTCAATTGTCTGTAGGTGTGAATGTGAATGTGGTTGTTTGTCTATTTTGTGCTCTGAGGTTGACTGGTCACCAGTCTAGATTGAAGGAAATTGATGGACGCATGTCCCTTCAGTGTTTCTCAATTATTTTCTGTTACAGTAGAATGAACTAAACATTAAAAAATATCAAATTACACACACACACACACACACACACACACACACACACACAAAACTAATGAGGTATTAGGATTCTACATCCGAAATTGCTCAAGAAAATGTTGTTTGCTACTTTGTTTTCGCATTTTTATTTATTTTATTTTTTTCATGCAGGCTAGTGAATTAATGAATTTAAAACAATACAATAAAATTACTGACATAATTCTACATATATTTATTCTTTCTGTGCGGCCCAATACCAAATGACCCATGGACTGGTACGGGTCCGCGACCCGGGGGTTGGGGACCACTGCCCTAAAAGGTGCAGATGTGAATTTGCGTTCATCTTTTTTGTGTGCGGCCCAGAATGTGCAGTAGTCCACCTCTCGTCCAAACCTCTGTGTCGGGATCAGCTCCAGCTTTACTCGTGATTTTCAATCATGCGTGCATCCTTAGTTACCTCTCACTGGAGCCTCGCTAACTTTAACCTCGAAACTCCGAGAGAGGAACTTGACGAATTTAGAAAAGCGCATAATTTCCACAGTGACACATCCCCTTTTTTTTCCTCCTCACCCAAGACTTTTTAGACTTCATACACATTTACAAACTGTTCTCCTGTTGCAGTGAGCATGTGCGAGTCCTGGAATGACATGACATGCCTTACAAAAATTTTAATTGTATCTTTTGGGGGAGGGGGGGTGGTGGAAAAGTCTGTTGCAAATAAAGCGAAAAATCATGACAGTCTTCACACAGTTTCCACCTGCTCCTGTTTATTTGCCACTGTGTCCATCAGACTGATTATTCTTAAGAATTCTGGCCCATGCTGCACTTTGTCCGGGAGGAGAGCTTGATGGAAAGGAATGAATGAGTCAGATTCTTGCAACACAAGGGATTCATGGAAGAAAGCAGTTGCGGCAGCTATCATCATTTCTCGAGTAGTATGGGCCGTAACAGGAAGCCGTGATAGCATTTTTCCTGTCCAGCCCGTGTTTCGCTGAAAACGGGAGTTATGCATGACTTTACACTGAACGGAGTATTTTAGCAACGAGGTTCTTCCGCGGTCTCCCTCCATTTGTCCATATGCGGCACAATCGGGTCCAACGCAATCCGTCACCTCGAACGCTCGGCGCGTTTGCAACCGCTCGTCTTTGAACTTCCGCGAGAGACAATTCGACATGTCAAAGCGTTCCTGTTCCCTCTAATTAAAGTTTTCTTGTATTACAGGCCAGTCGCGGGACTCCTACTGTTGTACTCTGCCAGGCCTTTGTAAATGCGCGCATCAAAGACGACTTGAAACAGGATCTTCCCCTGAAGCGGCCTTCCTTCGCTCTTTTATGCTAATGAAATGAGAGCGGAGTTATTAGACTACTGTAACGTGCAAAAGACTTAAAAGCAGGGTTGTGCTGCAAAGAAGAAGAAAAAGAACTTCTATTTTCTATTTGACTTCTTAGAACATCGACAATATGAACACATATTGAAAAAAATATTCTCTAAATGTCCGTAAAAACCTTTGGCTTATCCTTGTTGCATATTAATTTCAGCTAAGAACTGATCAGGGCAGCACGGTGTGTCAGTGGTTAGCACGTCTGCCTCCTTAGTTTTGAGGTTCTGGGTTTGACTCTCCAGTTTGCATGCTTTCTTTCAGGTGTTGTGGCTTCCTCCCACATTTTGATACGTGCATGTTCAGTTGGATAGTAAGATTATCATGTAGACCACTGATGTCAAACATAAGGCCCGGGGGCCAGATCGGGCCCGCCACATCGTTTTATGTGACCCGCGAAAGCAGATCAACCATGTCAACTTCCATGTTGCTTTCTAAAATGTCTTCCAAAAATTTAAATTCTCATATGTAATAAATAAGCATTTTCTTGTTACCAAACGCCTTATGATCGTAACTTAAACAAGAATTGAATCAAGTTATCCTTGGCTTCTTGATGTGGTTTCTGTCATAACGGGGGTGTGGGTTGTGATTTAACATACAATAAAAAAGGAAAAAGGAGGGAACATTCAAAATATGAAAAAGAAGACAGCATAACATTTGGACAAATCCACATCTGCCCAACTCCAACAAATATGCAGGAGTCTACAGTAGTGATAAGTTGTAATACCACCAATTACCACTAGATGTAGCCATGTCTTGTTGTGCTCACGCTGGGTCTCTATATTGCCCAACACTTAAATGTCAGTACGCTTAATACTTATTTCGTGGATTTGGAATGATAAGTACCTCAATAACAAAAATTTCGAGTGAATGACTTTTGTCAAGAAAGTGGTTTCTTGTTCAGCAGTTATGTGCTGTCCTTGAATGTTAATTTTTATGCATGAGCACTTTGCACTGGGAAAAAAAAGATAATTACAGTAGGTGGCCATTTTATTGTCTTCTCCAAACCCTTGGTTGCTGGCTCGGATATTGTATCATTTTTTTTTTCTACCCGCATTGAAAATGAAATATATTAACACCACATTTTTTTTTGCACATATGTATGTATTTTGCCTGCATTTAAAATTGCATTTTTGTCATACGTCGGGTTAGGAAGTGTGTGCTCTTTTGAGGCCTCCCAGTAGCTCCGATGGAAAATTGTGGTCCTCTCCAGCATTTAAGTTGCCCATCCCTGCTCTAAATGAATATAAGAAAACCAACGAAACCACACGTGAGCAAAGGGGGGTGCGGGGGGGGGTGATCCACTTAAGAAACGCTCTGTGGGGCGACTATCCCTCTCGACCGGTTAGGTTGAGAAGGACTGACAGAGCAGAGGGACAAAGGGAGGTTACGTGTCAACAATGCAACAACCTTATTTGACTGTCTTAATGCTGTCGGAAAACAAACGACAACATGGATGTGGACAGAACAAAACAGAGCTCAAGTTCAAATATAAAAATCAGAGTCTCCCTTCAATCCGGTCACTCCATATTCCTGCACAGTCAGTTCTAGCTGTGACAACTTGAAGGGACAAAAGCTTTTGTGACATTCCAATTCCACCCCGCTGCCATTTTTCTCCATTTTCCCACCTCTTGACGCAACAGAGCGAATATAGGTTAAGATATCTGGGCCAAGGCATAACGGTTTATCTGACCTGCTTCCGAAGTCTAGATTTCATACAGGCCCACGATTTGACCCACATCCGGACATGCGAAAGGTGTGCATGTGTGTCACCAAATAAGGGATACAAACGGACGATAGCGATCGCCTTGAAAGATGGAGTTTGTTTACACCCGTAGTGTGCGAGCATCGAAACCGCCGAGGGAGCAGATTGTGTGATTATAACGCTGGTTATTGGTATTCGTCATCACGTATTTGCTGAGAGATGCGTGGGAAAAGATGAAGGCTCCGATCGTTTGCGAGTGCATCACTCGCATCACTTAGTGCGCACATGTATAGAGGCATAGGAACGAGCGAAGAATGATGCATTTCAGTGGGAAGTGGATTTAGCAGCAGGATGTGACAGAGACGCTCCCAACACGCCTGACCGAGGCTGAACAACACGCGAGCGTGGCAGTGAGAGACCGACGGGGGGGGAGGAAAAATAGCGAGGAAGGAAGCGACCGTTCCTTTCATCTCAAATTCATTTTTGTGATGCTTTTGCCATGAGCTCAATACGCAAACGACGGGTATGATCATGTTTCGAGCTTTGTGTAATGCAGTGGAACCTCTCAAGTGAATTAGGAGACTGTTTCAGTACAACAAATTGCAAAATTTTGCAGCACCGCAGTCCACCATATTGGTTGTCGGTGGAGTGAGCATCAAACATGACGAGCGCATGTTTTGCTTGGATGGGCTGACTGCAAGGAATGTGCAGTAAGCAGACACATAACTGGCACTGAAGTTAAAGCACAGCATTGAGTATGATTGTTTTTTTGTTTTGTTTTTTGCATGTTAACTTCTGGGCGGCCTGGTGGTCCAGTATTAGCGCGTCGACCTCACATTGCAGAGGTCGTGGGTCCGACCCGGCCCGGCCTTTCTGTGTGGAGTTTGCATGTTCTCCCGGGCCTGCGTGGGTTTTCTCCGGGTCCTCCGATTTCCTCCCACATTCTAAAAACATACATGGCAGGCTGATTGAACACTATAAATTATCCCTAGGTGTGAGTGTGAGCGCATATGGTTGTTCGTCTCTGTGTGCCCTGCGATTAGCTGGCAGCCGGTTCAGGGTGTCCCCCGCCTACCATCCATTCTTTGTCATGCTTATCTTCACAAATAGACAAACTAGTATTCAAATTCACACCCACAGGCAATTTAGAGTCTTCGATCGACCTACCGGGATGATATTGATAATATTTCCTGGACAGTTAGTCCAAGAACAATCTATTTCCTGCAGCGTTCCAGAACAGATTGTGTTCAACCTTATTTATTGGTCACATTGTATTTTGGTTCCCTCATTTAGCTCCACGAGCTTGCAGGATGTTGCAGTTCACTTTGCACACCACTGCAATACAGTAACTGTAGTACACATATTCCAAAACAAATAATTCTCTGACTGTCAACCACAGGTGAGCTTTATATGATACAGCTCATGTATTGGATCTCATTGGAGTTTGCAGAGGTACCTAATAAGGTGTCTCATGCGCTTATAAGTCTTTTAAGACCTTTTGCTAAGAATAAAATATGTTCGGTGTGTATTGACCGTTGAAAGCACGACTGCCAAACAGTTGCATGGCGTTTGCACACGTAGCTGCGCTCAACATCAACAAGTGCCAAGCTTAGAAACCGAGATCCTATTTGGTCCACCTCTCACCTGGATCCTGTAGGTAATCTGTCTGCTCAACAAAGCTGCCCCGAGATAGAGATCTTGAATGTAGGGCAGCCTGAGAGGGAATCCATGCTTCTTTAAGTGGATGAGAGCAGTAAATAACCCCTTTAAGATGTCCCCCCCCACCCCCTTGCCCTCCACCCACCTTCCCTCACAGGCTTGAGCCTGGAAATGTCTATTTTGGGTCTTATGGTTGCTTGAAAAAGAAAGTTTCCCTTCTATTTCTAGCAGACGGCATCACGTGGTTTCTGTCTTTGTCAGTGTTTCCTAATCGAGCATCTAAGCTCGTCAGGCTAAAAACGGCTCCCGTCTGGAATAAGGGTATGCCATGCGTGGGCGTTCTGCAGCGGGAGTCGTGTGGCGACACACGAGTGACATCGTGCCACAAAACACTGACAAACGTTGAATAATATCCGTCCTTCATCGGATTTGCTTGCTTTGTAGACGATCATTAAAACGGTCTGTCACGGCAGCAGACTGTTACTCAGACTCTCAATTGCCGGGTAAACACCCCCAATGCAGTTTGCCAAATGACAGCCTTCCCATCGGGCCGCTATCACCTACTTCATTGCATGAGTGTATGTCTGAAGCTCTTCCTATTTCCAGCTTTCGTTTTGTCTAGCAAGGCTCTCCCCGTACCGTGTGTCATTTAATGACTCCCAAAGTCTGTCTATGCACGGAAGCCCCTGCAGGGAGGAGACCGGTTTGACAGAAAGAGGAGGGCGGCGGGTGGGGGGATCTTTGTTAACACGCCAGCCGTTGAATTTCAGTCCCCAAAAAATTGGCGGGAAAATCCTTGAATAAATCATCTCCCTCGTGACTGTGCGGCGACGACATCAAGAGAATATCTGTTCAACAAGCTGTCTGGCTGGAGCGCGGATACTTGCTGCATGTGAATGGAAATGTAGTCGTGTGTGTGTGTGTGTGTGTGTGTGTGTGTGTGTGTGTGTGTGTGTGTGTGTGTGTGTGTGTGTGTGTAAAAGAGTAAGAGCCGTCTGTCTGAGGGTGTGGGCTTGTGTCTGTGTCTCAGTCTGTGTTTATGAACAGTCCGTTTGCGGGTTTGTGTAAAGAAGTAATAGTCAGCTAAGCTACAAGGGTGGGACACTGACTGTTTACATATAGTCAATAAAAATGTAAAAACATGGATATTGGCAGTATTCAGATTTTTAAAGGCCATGTCAAAGCGCCCGTAAGCCCTTATATGCTCTTCGTCGGAAATTGAAAAGCCTAAATAAGACCCCTGGGGTACACCTTTTCTAAACCCGAATATTGAATCATGTAAACCGCGGTCGGATTAGCGGCTTCTAACGAGGCATTGGTTTGTGTTCCACGCATGCTCTTGCTCTGTCCGCAGATAAATTACCGAGACATATATGGATGTTAATGACAAACTGGAGGCATGTGTAGGAGGTAGCTATGCATGTCTTTGAAGGTTCACAAACTCCGATCCAATTTAGGAGTGGTTGGCTTGACATGCCCTTTACGAGATTCTATCATTTTGACATGCAAAGCAAGAAAAAAGCCTTTGTTGGGAAGAAGAAAAAAAAGACACAAAATGCAAGCACAGAAGCCACATGTCAGTGGTGTGGAGCTCAGCTGCAACATGCAAATAGTCCTAAACAAGCTGCTTTCGTGTGGAGTTTTTAACCCTAACCCCAACATGCAAACCAGATGAGAGCTGTCGAAGCAGACTGGCTGAACAGATCTGCGGCTAAGCGGTGTCCTGACTTCACCACACAGCCTGGGCCTTACTTTATAAGCTCAAGGTGATGCCCTGCAATCTGCAAGCCTTTTAACAGACTCAAAGATCTCTTACACAATCTTCGTATACAAGAGACAGCGAGGCCTCTCTGGAAGTCTCCACAATGCAACGGTGTAGAAACGTAAAACATGGATGAAGAAGATCAAAGTAGTGAAGTGGAATTCCAAAATGAGAACCAAATGGTTGTTGACCCGAGTCCTGGAATGACCTTCGAGGTTTTCCAAAAGGTCGGAACATATTTTCCAGCGGCACACAAAAAGACCGAGTAGGTTTGGACATGGCATGAAAGACCTGAATCAAAAGTGCGATCCCACTAAGAACCAAGCCGCCCTGCTGCTCAAAATGCTTGCTGCGGCTGTGAAAGTACTGCTTATGTGTACGTTACATGTCTGTGGTTAACATCACTGCTGCAAGCATATGGCGAAAGACAGCCTTGTAAAAACCAATGCCAGACGAAGCCTATAATCCCGAGTGTTCCCCGACATACAGATCCAAACGGGCCTCTCCCTCCACCGCATTCATTTCGATTGGCTTGGTGAGGCTCATTGTGCCGTATGCATGCAAACGGACGAGACGCAGTCGCCACTTGAAACGTGTCAAATGATGGGTGCGCGAGAGCCCTGCCACCAGCAAAGAGACACCTGCACAAACAAGAGGCTTCTCTTCTCCTTCTTACTGAAGTTTGAGCCTTGCCCAACAATAAAAGTCACTTCAAGTTCAAACGTCATGAATCATTTGTCCATGTGTCAAATGGGATTGGTAATTACAAAAAATAGATGCGATGAATCAATCGATTGCTAAGCATTTGGCGGATAGTGAGTGCATTTGATGGTTGAATCGTCACCTCTCCAACCAATCGAGGTAAAAAACAGTACCTCATTGGCATGGAACCAGGAGTTCAGAACATTTAGTGAGAGAGAGTGAGAGAGAGAGAGACTGACTTCCATCCACCCATCCAATTTTTTTTTTAATGCCGCTTATGTGTCAAAGCACCCTTGAAGCGGGGGCCCAGCCGAGATTGGTTTCTAGCCAATCACGGGGCATATGTCGACAACCATTCACACTCACATTCAAACCTAAGGACAATTTCATCCAAGTAGCATGTTTTTGGAATGTGGGAGGAAGTCAGAGTACCCATCGTAAACCTACGTAACTGGAGGGCGAACATGCCAAATCCAGACATGTATGTCAGAGCATACTTTCAAACCAAGAATCTTACGACTGTGAGGCAGATGCGTCCGTCCGTGTGTTGCGTATTCTCCTATAACATCGGAAAAAAAAATCAATAGCTAATTTTCCTCATTGTTAATCACGTATATTTCCTTACAAGCTCACCCCAAATGTAAAAGCAAGAACCCTATTTGTTTTGAATGATAGCTGAAGTACTTCACGTGGGTACATCTTACATTTAAATACTCAGATTGTGCGGGTGTGCCTAATGAAGTGTCCAGTGGGTTTATCTTTGATGAATATTGTATTGACGTGACATTCTTTTTTGGTGCTCAAAATCTGAATGTGTGTGTTAGTGTGTGTGTGTATGCGTGTATTGTCACAGACAGGCACACATGCCAAAGGTAAACAGAGAGCGCGAGAGCTCACGCGAGACCACCATGGAGGCGCCTGCTCACACTGTGAGGTCCCCATAACTCAAAATTGCTGTGAAATTTAAAGTGCACACACACACACACACAAAAAAAAAGACACAGCAGGGGCAAGCATTACAATGAGAACTGACAGGGACCTTAAGACGCCAGGAAAAAAAAAAAAACTACCGAAGGAGTAGATGGAAGAGGAGGCAAAGAGCCAGGGAGGCGAGGAATGAAGGGAATGTTTGTGCTAGCATCCAGTCACACGAGACACACAATGTTGTTAGCTCGTGGAATAGAACGCTCGGCTATGTGGTAATCAGACTCACAAACTCACAATTAAGTTACAACCAAGTTGTAGAGTTCAGTTCAGCCCACGACAGCAAATTTTGGCACTGTATAGCAAGCTTTGTTGCGGATTGCAGGGCATCATGGTGGTCTCGTGAGTAGTAGGCTGTCCTGACTGTCAATCAAGAGGTCATGGGTTCAAATCTTGGCTTGGGCCTTCCTGTGTATGGGGATGCTTGCTTTCCTTAAATTTATGTCGGATTTTCTCCTACCACCTTCATTGGAGACTCAAATTTGTCAATGAACGTGAAGGAGAGTGTCAATGCTTCTTTGCCAATATGTGTTCTGCAGTTGCCTGGCAACCGGTCTAGGGTGTGCATGCAAACTCCACACAGGCCGGCCGGAGCCGAGATTCGAACCATAAAATGCAACGCAGACGTGCTAACGAAGGGAGAACCGCACTGAACTGCTCAGTTCCTTATTCATGTGTTCTGAAATGCACTTTGCACACAATTATGCACACAAAAAAACTAAGACGACATATGTTTGGTTTCCGAGACGATTTTTGGAAAATACATTTTCTTAGGGCAGCATTGTGGTCGAACGGGAAGCATGTCTGGTTCCATTTGAGAACTTGTGCATTGTTAGGTTGGTCGATTGCATTACGTATTAAGTCGTATGCTCCGACCAGCTCCAGCTAATCGCTGTGGCTGCAAAAGCGGCCTGTCAGTACCCCAATGCGCTCACATCATCCCCTCTGCAGCCAGCCAGATAACCCCCAACAGACAAAAGAACTTCCTGCCAGCCAGATAACAATCAGTCACGGCGCTCACTTCCTCTGGCGGCGGAAGCCACGCCCACGGCAACGCCGACACGAACACGATCCGGGTCAAGCTTCTCCTTCTTCACTCAGGGTGCAGACTCTCAGTCAATACGGCCTCTGGTCCGGTGTGGGTCAAAGGTCATCGTACTCCATTAGAGGGTTCAATTCGATAATGACCTCCCGTCTTTATGGCCCTCTGCCACCACGTGGACGCCGCAGTCAAGGGAAAAGGATGTTATTTGAGCCAATTAACACACTTAAACAACATGGTGTTCAACTGAAGAACTGCTTGGTTCAGATTTAACACCACCCTCTTCAGTTCATTGGTAGAAACACTGAATTATAGCCAGGCTCTGTCTTGAAGTTTTTATTCTCTGTCTCGGCACAATATTATTTTTTTAGATACCAATAAAGTGATACATTTTTTTGCAGCAAAGAGAGCAAAATGGACATGTTCATCCATCCCTCCATCCTCTCAACTGCTTGCCTTCATTAGGGTTGAGGATGAGCCGGAGCCTCTTTGCGAGCTGACTGGGGGCTAGAGGCCAGCAGCAACCTGGACTTATTGCCTGCCAACTGCAGTCAACTCGCACTTAATCCAACTGTTAGATTCGTGAAACAATTGGATTGAGCATAAATCAATTAATCATACCGAGCGAGTGAGGCACAAGGATGATGTTGTAGAAAGGCGGTGTTGCGTTACAGTCTCAGATGCTACATTAGGGTAGCAACCGAACTAACACGATACCGAGCCCATTATCCTTGCGTTTCGGGATGTGCATTTTTTCTTTCTTTTTAAAATGTTTAAAATATATATGCAGTATCTATCTATCTATCTATCTATCTATCTATCTATCTATCTATCTATCTATCTATCTATCTATCTATCTATCTATCTATCTATCTATCTATCTATCTATCTATCTATCTATCTATCTATCTATCTATCTATCTATCTATCTATCTATCTATCTATCTATCTATCTATCCATCTATCTATATCTATATATATATATATATATATATATATATATATATATATATATATATATATATAGAGAGAGAGAGAGAGAGAGAGAGAGAGAGAGAGAGAGAGAGAGAGAGAGAGAGAGAGAGAGAGATCTATATATATATATATGCTGATTTTTGCTGTTCAAGGCAACACCAATACAGGGTTAGATCATTTCGAACTAAGATAACCTTTATTTGTCCCACACTGGGGAAATCTGCAATGTGTGGGACTCAAAACAGAAGTATGATATCGATGCAGTTCTTGCATGTGGCATCATCACTCACTGCCATGTAAGAGTAATTGAAAATTGTCAGGCAAGCAGACAAACGAGTCCAAGGACTTGAATTACTGGGAACCGGATCTGAAACAGATCACATCGCTAGACCCGTGACCCTGATGAGGACAAGTGTTCTAAAAAAACTGATGCAATGAGTTTTTGTTAATCAAGATGTCATCACAATACAGTATGAAAGTGTAGCTGATGTTGTTGCTGGTGAGTGAAGGTGTGTATGCGTGCAGGCGGGGGGATTCCTCCGCTCAGGGGAAACTCCACTCTGCTAACAGAGCATCATGGGTGCCGCAGGCGAGCTCCTTTGCATACGCATGAAAGGAAACTTCCTTGATCACTGCAGCGCAGTTGGCTCAATTTCTCATCGGACGTGATCGTGCGTTTGCTAGCGATATTAGGCAGTGCAGGTCTGCTCTTCACACTGACGGCTCACCACACGCTGCCATACACCCACTGGGCCCCACACGCACGCCAACCTTCCGCCCTCGAGAGCTGAAAGGGAGAAAAAGAGTCATGAGTCATTTTCTTCGCCGTGAGGCACTCTCCCTCCTCTTCTCCCCCAGCATGCGGTCGGGCCATGCTTGAAGGTGCTCTGACTCATTACACTTTGGTTTCAAAAAGGTCACAGTGGCAGTTCATAAGAGCACCAATTAGGATCACGGCGTTTTCAAAATGGGTCCTCTTGCACCTACATTGACTTTATGATTCACGACGCAGAACTACCAGCGGCAAGCTGTGCATTTGCCTTCTCAATACCACTATTATCATGTTGTAATTGTAGATACCGATAATACAGATACTATACAAAAATGCCATATCACTGCACATAATGGTGCCGCGCTCGTCAACTGGAGCAGTTTAGAATCAATATTTATGTAATAAATAGACAAAAAGATCAAAATACATCATACTCACTCATCATGTCCGATCGCTACAATACAAATCCGCTACAAATACAAAAAGTCGGCTGCACAAGTACTGCTCTGACCAACCAATCATAGGCCGGAAAACTGCAGACATCATCGAGGGGAGCCCTCTTACCCTGCGGGGACGAATTTTAAATCTGATTGGGTCAAGAAACAGTCTCATTGCTAATCATTTACATAACATGGGCCAGCACTATTTCTTCTATGCATATTAGATTGATGAGCAATGCAACCATGAGAAACGCTACAAATAAAGAGAATAGACTGTTGGGCATAAGTTGAAACAATTTCACGGGACAAATATAAGATAAGATAAGAAAACCTTTATTTGTCCCACAATGGAGAAATTTGCAATCTCCAGCAGCAAAATTGAAGGGGGGAGGTAGAAAAAGAAAGCAAAGTATTGCATGCACAAAATAAATGTTTCAGAAAAATGAACTGTACACAGTACAGAATGCAATATAAAATATAGATATAAGCATACAGTATATGCAGCTGCATAAAAAAACAAACAAACATAAAATGTATGTTGTAGGCCAGCAGAGAATGCCAAGATGGCCTTGACCACATACAACTGTGAACTCCGCTGCAGATTGCACCAAAGCAAGCGGAGAGCGTGCTGAACAACCCCTCCGTATCATCAAGCCTCGAATTCTGACAAACAGCACTTTGCAGAAAGCAGAGACACAATGTTTCTCAGTGAAGTGGCACACAGCAGTTGTCGTGGTGACTAACGGCGCCTCTCCCGAGCTGTCTGCCTCGCGCGGCCCCCTCTGAGCACTGAAGGCCAAACTGCTCATCGCTCCGCCACTCGACGGCACTGCTGGTTCGCCGTGTACTTGCCGCCATTATGTTCTGTCCCCGCTCCTTCTCCTCCTCCTCTCATCCTGAGTCACTCATGCTCCCTGGGGAGAAACGAGGGGTTAATGATGAATCATCGCAGGGATGCGTGCGTGTGCCTTTTTTTTTTTTTTAAATGGGTGCCGACGTGATTCAGGCGTGTGGGCTAGGAAAATTGAGGAAGACAGGAGGGAGGCAGGGGTCAGCACGGATGGGTCTCATATACCCCTCTCCTTTTCTTGCCCTTGGGGGACTACGACAGCTGCACCAGAAAGGAAGATAAGGCCCATTTAGCGCACTTTCAAAGACATTAAGCATATGTCTCTTTGTAAGAGAGCAAAAGGGGACTATTTAATCATATTTTACACCCGCTGGCCACTTCATTAGGTCCACCTGTGCAAAGCTAAGTAGGTCCAGTGCAAGAGAAAATCCTCCTGCATTCACTTTCTTCATACTTTTCGTGGGAAAGTCGTCCCTGGCAACCTGGTTACCACATCGGCTAACTTTTTCACCTGCTTTAGTTTCCTGTTCATTTATGACACGGGAGCAAGGCAAGCTAGAAACACGTGACCTGTCTCTGTCTGTTGATAGCCGATGGCGAATTGCGGCCAATTTTGGAACGATAGACCAAAAGGCACTGAACAAAGGGGTGTTTTGAGCAGACTGGAAACTGTTGTCTGTCCTTTGAATGCGGGATATATTGCTTTCGAGTCTGTTAAATCGAGGTTGCACTGTATTGTTAACAGCAAACAGTTAGCTTTTGTCCTGCTAGTTCTTTGTCCATGTCCACGACTAGGACATCTTTGCGCTGTGCATTTTCAGCTTTCTGCACGCGCTGTGGCGCCACGCCGCCGTTCACAGACGTTTTGCCTCCTCGTGTGTGGGGTCTCTCACATCCTAGGAATGAATGAAGCTGTTAAACTTAGCTTTAGTGTCTGCACATGTGCCTAATGAAGTGGGCAGTGAGTTACACTGCACGCTGCAAGAATTACAAATATATTCACTGCGTGTCAATATCACTCTTCCTCATCCCTAGCTTCGATCACCATCAGCCCACTTCTGCTCCAGTCATTAGGAATCATCCACAGATCCAGTTGGCACTTAGCCAGTGTTAATGTAACTTTACGGGGGAAGGACAGCTGCCTGGCCCCTTTTTTACACAACTCAGGGGATGGCATAATTACAACACTGAGCCTGAACGCTGACCTCCTGACTTCTTGGCCAGCTACTGGTTAACCTTTCACCTCTTATTGACAGTCCAGCGTGTGTCTTTACAATGGGATTGAGGGCGGGTGGGGGTGAGCCGTGGCCTTTCTGCACACTCTGTTCACTGCTCGTTCAACAGTGGGTGAAGCAACACAGGGACAAACGCAACCGTGGTTAACGTATGGTGCCAAGTAGGGCTCCCAATGTCATCATCTGGTGGCCAGTCTCCCAACATTTTCCCAATATCACAAATCTGACTCAGCACATCGCTTCTTCACGCCTGTTTGCAAGCATGTGCTTTCACCAAGACGTCCTGTTCTCGGTAGGTGGGCTATTTTGAGTCCCCCCCCACACCACTACCATCTGTAAATCAATTCTAAAAGAAAGTCATGTGTTTCTGGAGCCTCTTGAACCACAAGATCACCGTGCTCCTCTATTTATAAATGCTACTTTATGTACTGACCACAACGTTTTGGCCACTTGCTCAATGAGAGACATGACAAGATAACTTTTCCAAAAGAAAAACTTAAATCTGTTTGAAAGTCAAACCATGGTTGCACTAATCTCAATCTCTCCTTTATTAATTGAACATACAGCTCTGAATGCAACATTTGAAAATGTTGAATAACATCAGTGTAAACACATTTCAATCACTCTTAAATATTAAGGCAGTGAATTAAAAACATGTCACCACATTGTGTACTTGAGAGTCTCCACTCCTGTCTATTTAAACCACAGCAACAATAATGTCTGGCCAAAATATGTATGTACATTCACAATGCTATATGTTCATTTTAAGCTAGCATGTTGATCCTTCTGCTGCGGAAGTCCCTCGCTGTTCATGTGTAGGCATCATTGCTGGTGACTACACTCGGTTCGAGGCACAAGACAGGAGACGATTCTTATTTTTCTTTGTGTGGTCGCTATCACTGAGTCGCTAAACACCTGGCGTGCCACAGTGCACCTTCACTGCCAGAAGCGAACTGCAGGGAAGCTCCACCCCCTTTATTTACATACACCCCAGAACATGGTATCCCTCCACACAAAATAGTACCAACATTAAACTCTAATGCTAGTGGCGCACATCGCCACCCAACACCCCCACTCGATGGCGCCACATACACTAACATTGCATTAGTTACCTATACACATGTTTTAATGCTGTCAAGTGCTTTTCTCTTGGATCAGACATATACTGAGATAGTCTACTCACAATCCAGCTAATATCAGGTCTAGTGCAGGTCATGATGTATATGAGGCTGCCCAGCATTGCTCTATATTTCCTCTGATCAGTTTTGTCCCCTTCTGGAGCCAGGTCACATTTGATTTCACTTGGAGTGGCTCTTGCTTTGCATTCAGACATGCCAAACCTTTCCAATATTTTCTCAATATATCTGGATTGGTTCAATGTGATTGAGCCCACATTTTGCTTGAAATCAATCCCAATGAAATGAGTGAGGCATCCGAGATCTTTCATCCTAAACTTACTCTTGAGTTTCTCTTTGATCTCGCATAAACACCTCTCATTGCTGGCAGCCACAATGATATCATCGACCCACACTAACAAAATTTCTTTTTCTTTGTCAGACATTTTGGTGTAAATACAGTGGTCTGCTTGACTCTGTACAAACTCGTTCGCAAGTAAAAACTCATGAAGCATCATGTTCCAATTTCTCCCAGACTGTTTGAGGCCATATATGGATTTGTTTAACTTACACACAAGTTGTACACCATCCCTTTGTTTCACACAAAACCTTCAGGTTGATCCATGTATAGTTCACAGTCAATAGGTGCATGTAAGTATGCTGCCTTCACGTCCATTTGGTTTAACAGCAACTCATACTGTGCAGCAAGCTGCATCAGTAGTCGCAGTGATGTCAGATTAGCGGTCGGCTAAAATGTCTCAGAATAGTCAAGTCCTTCTCTCTGACTGTACCCTTTGGCTACATATCTCGCTTTATATGTTTCATTGCCTTTGTCATCCTCCTTAAAGCATACACCCACCTTCCCCACTGTCTGTCTACCCTCCGGTAATGGCACAAGGGTGAAAGTGTCGTTCTCTTTAAAAGAAGTCATCTCATCTATCATCGCCTTTCTCCACTTTTTCTGACTTTGGCGATGCCATTGCCTCGTAGAATGTTTGTGGCAATCCCACTGTTGCTCTATAGCAGTAATCAATTGTGATTTCATTGCCTTTTATCACACATTCATAATCCTCTAAATATTTTGGTGTCTTCCTTTCTCTACCAGAAGTAATGAGGAGTCTCATTACCATTGGTTGAGTCCGTGTCGCAGTCAGGTTTAAGCTCTGGTTCAGTGTCAGAATCTTTTCCTACATATTCCGTCTGTAACTGACTTGCTTTAGGCATAGTTACCCACTCTACATAGTGGTCCTCCAGTTGGGTCTTCTCGGTCTGCGCCTCACTCTCAGTCACGGTCTTTGTGATGAAGTGGACCAGTCTGTGTTTCTGAACCTTGTTTGTCTCTGGAAAATAAATCAAATAAGCAGGTGAATGACGGTCAAACCAACAAAGATCCCTTTTTGCCCTTTGATCTAGCTTTCTCCTGTTTTGCTCATACACCATGCATTCTGAACCAAACTTTTTCATTTTTGACAAATCTGGTCTTTTTCCTGTGAAAAGGAAATAAGGAGTCTCCCTGTTCTTTCGCAGTAACATCTGTTCCGTATAACTGCTGCTGTTCTGGCTGCATATGGCCATAGCTCTTTGGGTAAGCCTGATTCTATCAGCATACACCTGACCATCTCAAACAATGTGCGCCAGTTCCTCTCTGCTGTCCCATTTTGATGTGGGGAGTAGGGCGCTGATCTCTCATGTTTTATCATATTATCTCAAGTAGAGATTGATACTCTTTGAAACAAACTCTGTCCCATTATCCGATCTCATTCGCTTCACTTTACCATATGGTGCTGTGTCTGCCAAGAACTGCTTTGTAGCCTCGACTGCCATGTTTTTGTTCCTGAGAAAGTATACAAAAACAGCTCCAGAAAAGTCATCAGTAAAAGTGATGGCATATTTGTACCCGTCGAATGACTCTGGGTCAATAGGCCTACCTAGATCTGTATGTACCAGCCCTAATGGCTCTTTAACTCTCACATCACTTTTCCAGTTTCGATTCTGGGTGAATTTCCCTTGAATACAGGTTTCACACTGGTTAGGTCTAGTTTTGTTACTAATTTTCATACCTTCTACCACAGCTTCAAGCTTAGCAATATCACCATAGTTACAATGGCCCATTATCTCATGCCATGTTTTCATGTCTAAAGATGCATTGCAGGAGTCCTCACTGCATTCAGAATTTTCTGTGACAATGTCAAGATAGTACATACGGTCCTTTACAATCATCTTGCATATTGTCCCATCTGAAAGAATCATTTTGTTGTCATTCTTCGCAAAGTTGAACTTCGCTCCTTTCGGTTGCTGCATCCACAGAAAGGATATTCTGCGGGTATTCTGGGATGAGGAGAGCATTTGTGAGCTTGACACTCACTACTCGCCCACTGCTGTCGGCCAGCTTGATTTGGCGCGTCCCCTTCTTCTCGACACTTCCGGTGATCCGTCTTCCATCAGCCAGCTGCATGATGTGATCTTTAGGCCGAAACTTTCATCAAATCGGATGAATGCGGTCTTGTCGGTGATTATGTGGGCAGAAGCACCGCTGTCCACGAGTAGTCCATATTGCTGCGCTCCCTTGGGTCGCCATTCACTCACCCGAGCAATAATGTTTCTTCTTCTTCCCTCGAAGATTTGGCTTGGTCTCTGCCACGGAAAACTTTTTCCGAATCGTCCATAACTGTAGCCACTTTATTGTTCTTATCAGCTTTTGTCGCTCGCTTGTGTGGTTTCTTATCCTTACTCGTGCAGTCTCTTGCTTTATGCCCCACTTTCTCACAAATAAAGCATTCTCCATTGAAGACGATTTCTTGTCTTTTTCTTTGGCTTCGCTTGAATGACTTGGCGGTCATTACTTCATCTGGTCTGGGCCTGCTTCGTAGCGGAGGGTGCATTCAAAACTTCTCAGCCTAGTCTTGAATTCAGCAAAGGTTAACACTTCCCTCGCTTGAGTCACATGCACAGAAAATGGGTTGTATTCATCAGTGAGTCCTTTCAACACCATAGCCACCAATAGTGCATCGCTTAGGTTCTCTTTAGCTCTTTGTAGCGCTGCCACTAGCTTCTCGACACGTGCTAGATAGCCCGCTAGCTCTCGCCGTTAGCCATTAGCATATTGGTTAGCTCTGTGTACAGCCCGACAATTCGCGGCTTTTCTTCGGACTCAAAATGGCGCCTCAATATTTCCAGACTTTTCTTACCATCTTCTGGTGCTTCATACAGGATGAGTGTCAGTGTTTTATCATCCAAGCAGCCGCACAGTTCAGCATATGCCAGTTCGTTTTTCCACACGGTTTCTGTTGCGCCTGTTCGCTGGATCCCGTAGCTACATCACACCCGAGGATAGCATCTTTTAGCCCGATGGTTTTCAAGTATGCTAGGAACCTCGCCTCCCAGATGTGATAGCGGGCCTCATCTCCGCCAAATCGCGGCGGTAATCCTCTCCCATGGAGCGCCGCTGTGCCTGGAACCCACCTGGGCCCATAACCTGTTGATCCTTCTGCTGCGGAAGTCCTCGCTGTTCATGTGTAGGCATCATTGCTGGTGACTACACTCGGTTCGAGGCACAAGACAGGAGACGATTCTTATTTTTCTTTGTGTGGTCGCTATCACTGAGTCGCTAAACACCTGGCGTGCCACAGTGCACCTTCACTGCCAGAAGCGAACTGCAGGGAAGCTCCACCCCCTTTATTTACATACACCCCAGAACATGGTATCCCTCCACACAAAATAGTACCAACATTAAACTCTAATGCTAGTGGCGTACATCGTCACCCAACATAGCAGGTAAGTTACCGTATGTAACTTGTGCTTCTGAAATCTGTAATTGAAGCTATGCTGCTGGTAATACTTCTTACAGTAAAATAAGAGTGTCGAGCTGAAAAGGAACGGCTGTGAGCATTTACTGACACGAATCACATCGTGCGCAGATTAGAGGGAAGAGTAACACAACCCCATAGTGCATTCTAATAGCTATTGATTTCCTCTCTTAAGAGCGCGTGCGTGTGTGTGCGCGCGCGTGTGTGTGTGTCTGTGTGTGCGCTCGCACAAGTTCCTGGACTGTACAATATGTGCACAATGGCAAATATCTGTGCAACCAGCCTTGTCCCAGTGAACTTTTGCAAGTCCTGACAGTACAGAGGAGATGACGTTGGCCAAAAGCTTGGACGCACACACACTCACTTGTTTGGAGTTTGTTCCATTCTCTACACACTGGGTCAGAATGTCCTGCACCATTCTCTTTGTTCTATTTATTTACCTGCTCCCCTGCCTGCTCCTACATACTCCCCCATGGTCGGTACTCTTTGCTCCTTGCGCACAAGTGTACCATCTGTGACCAATATCAAACCATAGTGAGGAACGGACTTGGCAGTACACATTGCCACATGCGTGTTTGTAAGTCAACATTGCTGTGAGGGGAAAAGCCCCGCCAACGTCAACCTTTTGTTGTAAAATACCTCCCACTGTCTGCGAAGAGGAGGTGAAAAGACGATGGAGGGCTTTTGAACATTGAAGTCACACTGACACGGTGCACCGGTTGTCTTCATTGAAAGGGACATTGAGGTGTGAGGGCAATGTCGCGTGTTGTGGCTCGGAGCTAAAAATGAAAAACTCAAAAGTGTTCCCGCAGGGTAGCGAGCAAGACATGCAGAGATATTATGATAGTACCCTGTTCCTATTGCGCGAGTGTTTGTACGTACAGTTTTAAGTCGGAACACACTGTCGTCTGTCACTAAGCTACGCTAATGCAGTACAAAACAATGAAATGACAAACAATAATCATGACGTAAGTTGTGCCTTCTTCACACATGACGACATTTCATTCTTTGATTCTTCCGGACCATCATAAACCGAGGACCTCTTTGTAGAGTAGAGCCGCTAAAGTTAAACGGCCCTGCGGACGTAAATGTTTTTAAAACGTCGGGTAAAGTAGGACTTTACAGTTCACAGCTCACTTGTTTTCTGAACGTTACCTGAGCCCTTGAGCAACTGTGATGTCATCTTCAGTCGACAGCAAGAGGCAAAATGGCCGCCACTGGAAATTGATAAAGATGGGTGGGTTTTACTACTTAACTTATATTCCACAAATGTAATATTATGGGGCTGCATAGAACATATTCTTGAGAAAAAAACCCAGAAATCGAGTTGACTTCCGCTTTAAGACCGTCCCAGGCCAACCAAGACCATAAAATAATTTCCGAACAACCTGAATGGGTATATTGTCGCTCGTCTTGTTGATTGTTTTTGCCATTGTATTAAGGTCACCAGTGCAAGACAGTGCAACTGAGTTGAAAGGTGTGGGATGGCATGCCACACAAAATCCAACCTGATATTTCTGCAGGCGAAAGCAGACACCAAGTTGCAGCAAATAATGAATCATTCCCAGTGAATGAGCGATTAACACGTGCTCGTGATTTTCCTCGCGTGCTACAGACTCTCATCAAATATAAATCTCAGTTTTCGACCCACAAGTGTTCTTATGACCCTGTCATAATCAATCATGCTACACATAATAGTACTTCTATTGACTTAGCGGAATGTACGATAACTAAAAATTGGCAAGCCGTCAAGTGGAAGTACATACCTGTTTTCTATGATAATGAGTTGCCGTAAAGGGAGAAGTTGACACTTGCTGTCAGACATTTGTTCACACAACACTGTCTCCCCGCCTTTAGTGAGCCAAAGCATGTTTTGCATACACTGCAAACACAAATGGCACAGAACGTATGCACTCAAAACTAAAATAAAGTTGATCTGTGGTGGTAGTGGAAGAGCAAAAAAAAATCCTTCGTATTATGCACAGCTGTTAATATAACACAAAAACTGTTCACGTTAGATGTTAATCAGTGCCTAGTCGACAGCACCTCGGCACCGCAGCAACAATAGCGCATGCTATGCATCTCGCCGCCAACGCGGGAAGAAGGCCAACTTCAAAATAAACCATACCAAACCAAATAATATATGGATTTCAATGCCGAGGTAAGCATTTATTTTGAAGTCGTTTCCTCGCAGCATGTCGCGGCCTAACGGCGGACTTGTCTTGTTTTCCAGACCCTGTGGCACTTGCACGATTGCCACTAGATGACAGGTGTCAAAGCCAAGGCCTGGGGCCAGATCCGCCCGCCATATCATTTTATGTGGTCCGCGAAAGCATGTCAAGTTCCATGATGCTTGCTAAAGTCTGATCCAAATTGTCATATGTAATCCAAAATAACAGTCCTTATTCTTGACTTCTGATTCCAAAACAAGTTATCCCATCAATTTGTTGTGCGCCGTGCATGTAATATGTGGAGGTGATTAAACATTGATATGGTTTCCCAAAATTCATTACGGCCCACCAAGGGAAACCGGAACTACACTGTGGCCCGTGACAAAAATGAGTTTGACACCCCTGCACTAGATGATAATATGTATTATAAACAGGATTTTGCAGTATATGTCACTTTCATAGAAAATTAATACATGTCAGACTAATTAAGTGAAATTCTCGGACATGGTGCGGCATTAAAGATGATATCAAATTTAGCACGCCATGCAGATTTCAATGGGAGAATGGAGTGTATTTGACACAGTTACACTTGTATTGCGAGTGAAGCGTGTAAAATGAGCAACCTCACACCCTCCCTTCGCAAGTGTTCAGCGCGCGCATGTGCTGAAAGGGCCTTCTTGACCCTGTGCCTGCTGTTCCGAGCACAATTTCACAACGTTATCTTCCTCTTTCATTTGAACAGGATTGGATGTTTCAATGCTGCTGGCAAGGGCTATTCCCAAATGTGTAAAGTCCAAAAAAACTCACAGTGCTTTAGTTAGCTATTTGTCTTACATAAAACAAAGTGGGCATTGGACAATTCTCACACGCTAACAGTACCTGCGGGCATGCAAGAGGAGAATGTTTTGTTTCGCTTAAAAACAAGTAGAAGGCTTGCAGAAGATTGTGTACAAGCCTGCACTTCACATACTGTACTGTGTCACTGGATACGACCTGTTACATCATCCCCCCACCCATCTTCAAGTTGAGTTTGATGTTACATATAAAAACTCTCCTGAAGAGGCCCACGGTTCACTTTGCCTGGATCGATATGACATTTGCGGGTCTTTACAGGCAACTAACGCCATCAGTTCCAAACATGGGCCGCAGGGCCGCAGCGATGACGTCGCTGCTAACGCATGCCTACCCTCGCGAGTTGGAGGGCGCTGGCGTTCCACTGCATGCCGACACCTCATGACACTCATCATAAGGCTGGCCTCCTGCTCTCAAGAATGCAGCCACAGAACACATAGCGCATCAGCAGCCTGTGATCCTTTTTTTTTTTTTTGGCATGTGACGGCATGTGACAAGATAAACTCGTCTGGTTTCGTGTTGCCCTCTGACCTGCGTATGCATAGTAGCTCTTTCGAAAAATGCTTCGAATGCAGCAATGTGTTGTAACGTGTGGTCGCTTCTGCAACATGAGATCATTTTTGATTGAGCGTTATATGTCATCACATTAAGGGTAAACGTCAATAGTGAGAAACACCAGCTTGAGCGGCAGAGTGGGATAATGGAGATCTCAAAAGCTCACTGTCGGCATCAATCAAAAGTGAAGATTATCCTTGTAAACGGTGAATGTGTTATACAGCTCTTGTATTGCATCTTGTTCCATCACAGTCATTTTTAATGTAACATAAACAAACATAAACAGACTGCACACATGACCAGGGCAAATGGGCAAGATTGTGCTTGCTGCTATCATGTGTGGCGTTCTTGAGATGACCAACACACCCCACAACATACTTAACTAGATCTCCCCGGACATTGATAAGTATCCCCAAAACATTATATATTTAACATCATACCAAGACTGACCGTGAGAGGCATTGTGGCGTCACATGGCATCCAATCTGCTGAGAATACAAAAAACAACTACTTTTTTTATTGCAAACTCTTCTCCTTGGTGATGAAGGGCAGCGGTGAATAACTTCTGACATGTTATCCACACTGTTCTTTTTTTGCCTCACAATCAGGATATCTGTGGCTTGGCCCAACTCAATATTTTCACAATTATGATTGCATATTTTCTATTTCGATTCTGTATTTCTGTTGTTCTGTGTAGCTCTGAGAAATCAATTATGAAATCTACAGTATAGCTGTTTGAATTTGCATAGCTGTTTTAAAATCTGTAATATTTTAACCCATTGTCTCTGTAGGACATACAGTATTTATTTTTTTAAATCTATCTATCTACGTGATAAACACGCAACACTTGCATTAGCTTGCGCCTACTGCTGACGTAATCGAAATGGCCAACTGTCGAAGGGTCCCACTTCACTGGCGTAACATTGAGTCATATTCCAGAAAGATCGCTTTATGAACTATCATTATCCTCTGCTTCCCCCTGCTGGTCAAAGTACAGCAACGCTCTATTTTCTTCAAGCGTGAGTCAGCTTGCAAGCGAGTCAATTTTCCAGTAAAGACAAGTGCTAATAGCAGCCGCAGTTTAATCCAAGTTCAACTGAAACTCACTAGAAAAAGGAATTCCCCGAAAAAAAAAGGAGAGGACGAGGATTGTGACGTCGTGTGCTGAGTACTTAAAGGCGCGATCAAGTCACTTTGCTAAAATTAGACTGGCAGCGTAGTGATGCAGTGATTGATTTAATCGGAAAGTGATCTCAGAGCATCCGACATCCAGAGATGGTACTGCTCCGCGCTCTTCCAGGAAACGCGATTATGCACCTCGCCGTGATTGGTCCGGACACATCAGACCAGCCTGTTCTAGTAAAGATGTCCACAGAAACACCATCGGCTATTATCCAAGATGTTTTGCCGTTGTCACACACTTTCCCAGAATCCCCCCCACCCCACCCCACCCTCGCTTAAAGACGAAGTGTCGATTTATGGCTGACCGCCAAACCGTGGGCGAGGCCAGCGGAGGGTCTTCCTGTGCATCAGCAGACATTTCCTGCTCTTGGCAGCTTGCAATATTGCACAGGAGGGAAGATTTAATCAGGAGACCAAGCCTTTGCTGAGAAGCAGCTTGCGAAGCTGCAGAGAAATTCACAAGGTTTCTCATTTACTGGTGTGTGCAATAAACACTATGCACTGATAAGCTTCAGTGCAAGAGACGAGTCCAAAATTCTCCTTAAAAAAACGAAGATAGTTTTGAGCAAAACATATTGATTTAGTAATATCATGATTGTGATTGCGGGGAACTGAATGCTACTCCATCGTGCTGGCTGTTTTCTAAGCAAGCATTATCTACATAAGAGAGTCAAGAAAAAAAATAGCAATGCAGCATCTCATATGAGTCATGATAGCATATTGAATATTGTTCGGTGAAGCATCACGTGTTGGATGGGGACTGAGGCTCACTGCAAATAGCGAGAAAACACAAATGCAAATAATTGACGCTGCCTACCTAAAATTGACAATACTAATGGATTAAACTGTACATATATCATAAACCATGATCACCAAACAGCATAATTTCAAACTCATTTTACTAGGCTTAGATATAAATGGCTTACAGATTATTTGATTTTTGAAAAATGAATAAATAAATAAAAAAGCACCTAAGTGTGTGTACATGCACACACATGTGGCGAAGACGCTCTGGAAGCTCTCAAGCCCAGGTTAAACTTAGCTTCTCCCAGACATATAAAGCTTGTCTTTCAATCGAGATGTATCACTTCAACATGCTTCCTTGACACCAATTACTAATACAACTTTCCAACTTGGGCATGACCTTGGCGACATCTTTTTTTAAGGGTGTTACAAAAAGAGCACCAAAGAGCTAATAATTGACACCTGACAGTATGCAAGAACATTTCAGTGTTTGCCTGGGTCCTGATGCAATATAGCGATGCATAAAACACACGCACGCACACTGAAATAATGAGATTGGGTAAAATATACACGTGGGTAAAATATACACGTAGGTAAAATAGTTTTTCTAAAATCAACCCATGATTTGCACAGTACTGGACACAGTATGTATTAAAACAAGTGCGTTCACATATTTCTTGGAAAGTAACATGCACAGTGCATGACTTGAGTATATGTTCACATGCATAGATAAAGACATACTGTACTTTATGACTCCCCAAGGGTAAATACTGTAATGGGAACGTCAAAAGCTTCCTGAATAATTAATACTGCACATTTAATTGCATTGGATGCTGTAGTATATGCAATCCCTTACTTCTACAGAACTCTAATACTTTTGCAACCACTACCAGAACTATTGCTATTACTGCTGCTGTTGGTGTTGTTGTTGAGCACGAAGACCCGGAGTTTTAATGTCTCAGAGGGCAGGGTGGGCTCCCTCGCCGCCAATGGCGGCGGCCCTCGTCGACTACTCGATGGAGTCCACGGGCCCTCGAGACTCGGGCGGGTTAAGAAACATCTTGACTTTGTGAGGTCGGGAACACGTTCGGTACTCCGAAGAGCACACACCCGATACCGCAGCAAGACCTGCCATCAAAAGCCGCTGCATCCGGGTTACTTGCTGACCCAGTTGTTGGTTGTTGATTGGGAACTGTTCGTAGCCCGAAGGCACACTCAGCACCGATTGGAGGTCGTTCCGAGCTGGGCTGCTGTTGCTGTTGTTATTGTTGTTGTTGGCTGGCTTTGAGACATCCGGCAGGTCAGGTGTAGATAACCATCTCTCCCAGATGAGTTGGGTCAGTCGGGGGTCTTTGGATAAGGTGCCGGGGGTGGGTCCGTCGGGGGTTGATGAATTCTGGGGCAGTTGTAGATAACGTGTCTCCCGGAGACCGCACTTCCTACGGGTTGTGTCGACCGTGCGATTGATTTTGGTGAGCCAGTATTTCAAATTAGGGTAGTGACCGCTGCGCAGTCGGCTCAGTGTGACCTGCTCCTTTTGCACAGCGCCAACTCCGCATGGCAATTCACCTTCTCACCTCGGCTGCCATAGATAGATAGCCTTGAGTTCTGGGATGCTGTTGCTGCTGCTACTACCGCTATATTCAACTACAATTACTCTCACAAGTACTACATTTTTTTGTTGCTGCAAACACTACCACTACCATATTACAATTACTAATATCACTGTTAGGATTTTGAAGACCCCTTAGTCACTAATTATGGCGCCCTGATGCCTTTAAGTAGTGTTAATTTAGACTTTGTCTCCCTCTAGCGTCACAACTGGGTAATGTGCATTTGCTGCACACGTTCCAAAAGTGGCAAGGATATTTTACTTCAAGCCTCTTAAGTGGCTATTTGCATTTCAATGAATGTGTACAACTCAAAACACATTTGATCTGACCTTCGGCCTCGTCCACTTGTAACATCTTGGGTCATGATTCATTGCTCAAAAGCAGTAACACGCTGGCCTTGATGTTATGTCATAACGTGAGACATTCCAGAATTAAAGATGAGCTGCAACAAACAAAAACCTCTCTGAAGCCGTACCGTTGATGTCATGAATACAGTTGTGCATGCAAGTTTTTTTTTAATGCTGATCTCATAGATTAAAATTGCCCTGTAATGCAGTCCCATGCTGGATGTTCTCATTTTGGTCAGATTTACCGCCATCTAGTGGACGACCTACCAGTTAAAGTTGCACTCCATTCGTCAGAGGGTTGAAGTTGAAATGTATCTTTTTCTTCCCACATCTGGGACAGACAATTTATTAGCTGAAACAGCAAAATGCTGGCAGTGGGGTCATTAGCATCTCGGGGGGGGGGGGGGGGGTGCTGCCTGCCAAAGCCAAGGTGGGAAACTCATTTGGGGAGTTGCACACTTGATAAAACAGCTTGACTTCCAAAATAATCCAAATGAGACAGGCCTGCAAGAGGGTCGGACATGACAAATAACAGAAGAGCGAGAACATATGTGCTGGCGGCGGGTGCCAGCAGACATGGCGGCTCAATGTTCTGCTCCGTGTAGATGTTGGCCCGGCTCTCACTTTTCACAACTAATCAATTGTGTCCTCGCTTGACATCGAGCTTCTGGTCAGCGATACTCGACCGTATAAAGGAACATTGTAATCACCCACACGGGCTGTAACACCTCCTGTGTTGTGCGGCATATTTATTTGACATGAATCAACAGGTGTGAAGCAGCAGGTTGCACCGGGCCGTGACTGCCCTCGCGGAAACATGTTAACGGCACATCAGTAACAGACGTACTCCGTCACCGCACTGTCAGGTCCACACGCAGTGGGCTTTCCGACCTCATACTTCCTCCCCCTTACGTAACTCGAAGCAGACCACCCAGCGCGAGCGTACTTAGGTACGCGACATGGAAATGCGTGTCCGTTAAGTTTGGTGTTAACCATATTTAATGGTTAACCTGAAGTACACAGCCCCATTCTTGAAAAATACGCCTTGAAAGCGAATTTTCAGTAATGGTCCGATATCATCCTTCATCGTAAATCAAGCTTTGGCCGCCCATTGATATGAACCAATCAGAAGCGATAGTGGCTGAACCAATGACAGGACAGAAACACTTCCTCGTAACTGGGTCTGCGAGATGGCTTTCCGGAGGTAAATGTACAATCTAATTCGCAAAAGAGGAATCAGTGATTTCAGTGGTGTGTGTTTGTGTGTTTGTGTGTGGTCGACGTCTAGCCTTGAGGTCCGGAAGACATTGGGCAAAATAGCATGTAATGGCAAAACATCAAAGCTGAAATCGGATTCGACCATATAGTTAAAAACAAAATTGAGATCAGTTTTTAATTTCACAGCCAAAAATGAGTTAAAAACAACTGTCAAACCTAATTCAACAAAAATCGTTTTCTCCAGTGTGAGGTGTCATGTGAGAAGTGGCACAATTGCATTAGACGGCAGCAAAAATAAGATATGTAAAAGTGTAATATAATTATTTATCCTGGATACCCTGTATTTTGATCAAAGCATGTCACAGCGTGTGTTACGCTATTAAAATTACCGACAATAGATGACAGTAATGTGTCTCACACCGTTATGTAAATTCAGGCATCAAAGGGTTAAATCAAATTACTTTTTCACCACAACCCCTACGAGTTTAGGTTATTTTAACGCCACCCTTGGCACAGATTTGGGACCACACTCATCATCACTTTGACCACATGAGGAAAGAGAAGCATCAAAGGAGTTCACCCATCAATCTGCGTCAATTACAACAAAAAGAAGCGCAGGCCAATCCCCCCCATTGCTCTCATTAGACACTCAATTTGTTACATGTTTCGCTTTCGGCTTCTTCTACAGCTTCTTTCATGTTATAATTGATGAATGTCAGGATAAATAGTTTATGGTTGCTGTTCATATGCCAAGAAGACTTGTATTGTGGAAGCTAATGAGGGTGCTGATGTCGAGAATACAGAATGGGGGGGATTTGACGAATGACTTTAATACGCTGCTGATATTCCCATTTCGGCCACATGGGGGCAGTAGACGACAAGTAACACGTGTACCATCAATGAGTACGGTCAAAATAAAGAAGAAAAAAAGGAAGCGTGACAAAAAAATGACAGAAGCTTTTAAGCAGGTGGGGAATATGAGAGAATCATAGCTGTTTAATCTTTGGGAATTGCCTTAACTGGTGTGCTGAGGAGGCATTTTCTTTTTCTTCCTAATTTGTCTTTTTTATTTTCCTTCCCCCACTAAAGTACCTTGTATGGGTGTCCTTGTAATATGAAATAATAAAAACAAATAGTGTGTCTAACCGGTGAACTATTTTGGAATGCAGCTCGGATAGTATATCCAGGTGTAATGGCTGGTATGGGTTTGAGGGTGTGATGTTCTTGACCAGAGCAAGTTAGAAAGACATCCATGTACATGAGTGCAGTATATGATGCAGGCCTGTCAAACATCAACTGATAGGCTGTTTAATTCTGTCTGCCTTTGAACAAGGGGGGCACCTGACAGCCTGATTCTTGAGCTGTCACCCCACTGGATGTGTAATCTGCACGGGCCTGACCGCCCGCTTTCACGGAGCACACACACTCCACAACCAACACTCATGCACACTCACAAACAGGATGCTGCTGGCCTACACTAATGCGAGGGGATGGTTTTGTAATGCCCCAGTGGCTCGCTGACGGCCTGTCAATCAATCAAATCCATCCGCCATTCCACAGCGCACCTGTAAATGAGCGTCTGTCCATCTGCGAGGGGCCATGATAGGCTGATTGGCTCTGTCAGTCATAATGTGAGGACCGTGTGGATCACCGGGGTAGGGGGGGATATTTTTGTGCGCTAGTCTACACATTGAGGTATTTTTCTCGACAGTCATGCATGATAGCAGATGCCACTGAAGATGGATCTGGCCTCACTGAACTGACGAGTCATGTCCACACACACACTTGAATGAGTGTTTGATAGGGAATGAATATAGTAGTTCTGAACATTTTACACCACCTGCCGCATTAAAAATACGTCTCTCTCCAAGTACCACCACCATTGCCAAAATTAAAATATCGTGGCGTCGTAGGCCTGTCATAGGATTTGGAACACAAGTATATGGCTGAATTTATTTGTGCCCTACTAGATGAACAATATTTACTTTTAAATCTCATTAAATCTTATTAGCCGCTATGCTTCAGTCCTAAGGTGCAAATGGTAAATATTGACACATTTCCAAATGCAATTTGTTCTGCTATCATCATTTATGTTAACATAATAATAGATGTGTGTTATGTAAATTCACTAATGGATGTTTTCAAATATAACGCCGCAATTATAGATCGTAAACACCAACCCTGCAAAAAGAAACTGATTTTTGCAGAATGAAGCCATTACAAAATAATTATCTCCAACAGTTGGTAAACATTTTTTTTTGCAATTATTGCACAGTGCAATTGTAGAAATTATCCCAAACACACTAAAAGCATTTTTTTTTAAAGACCTGCTTCTGTTCTTCGCTTGTATTAATTGTGTTAAACAAAATGTTTTCACGGTGGGCTTAATATGTGATGTAAGCCTCATAGCTATGCAGAAAATGTACTTTCTTCCCCAGGTTGCCCGAAATGTTGTACACACAAATAAGTGGGCAGAATATAGTTTGAGGATAGCGGGGCATCTGGTTGTGTTTCATTTTTTTTAACTCATATTGGTTATTCAAGTTACCAGTTTTAGTTTTTAAATCCACATGAGATGTCACTAGCGTGCAACAGCGGGAGGAAAAGGTGAAAGAGGGTCCACAAAATGTTGAATAATTTCTATCCGTGAGATGAAAAGGTCCAAATACCCTATTGTACTTGTGCAGAAGAGTATATAGAACATATAGAACACAATAAATAACAGTTTCTATGTGTTACCCATCAGTACTGCCATGCTTTTTGGCAAGGTAATTGTAGTGACCATTATGCACACAATATGATATTTGGCCATAATCTACCCTAAATTTAAAAACAAACCACAATTGAATAACTCCTGCAGAAGCCATGCAACATGTTTAACATGTCTCTCAAGTCATCCACCACGTTAAAAAAATGGCATGAGGAACTTCACTGTAGTTGACCGTTGGCCTAGCTTCTTCTGTATCTTTTTCCATCAATTTGAATGACCAGTGGAACAATTCTTCCTCTACTGCTATCTGACCACTGTAGAAGTGCTCCCGAGCAAGGCACCTGACCCCACCTCACACTCAGCTCAACTCATCTCTATAACACTTCCCATCGCCTGCCTTTCTGCAAGTGGCGATCTGCTTCTCTGCGTGGCGCAACACATGCAGCAGACTATATAAAGTAGTGAAAAGTCCCTTCGGTGATTAAATTTTGTGTTATAAATTACAGCTTGGTGGCTGGCACTGTGGTGGAGCGGTTAGCATATCCGCCTCACGGTTCTGAGGTTTGGGTTTTAAATCTTGGCTTGGGGCTTTCTCTAGTCTTTGGAGTTTGCGCCTTTGCTTGCGTGGGTTTTCTCTCGGTGCGCCGTCTTCCTCCCACATTCCAAAAACACGCATTTCAGGTTGATTGAAGAGACCAGTGAGAAGAAGCGGCACAGAAAATGCACGGATGCGACTAACGGTTCAGGCTGCACTGTGCCATTCCACCAAATTCAAATGCTAAACTCCATTAATGTGGTTCTAAGTAACACTGTCGCAACGGCCAAGTCTCCTTTTACTCTCTCAGCTCGTCGGGGTTTTCCATGAGTCATGTTTCTAACACCCACATTGTATGGACTGTCCTCAGAGAACAGAGATCTCCAGTGTCTCCGAGTTGGGCTATTGGCCAAAAACCCAACCCAAATAGATACGTTTACCAACACACCCCCAACGTAACAAGTACTGTGACTGTCAGAGTTCTGAGTTCTATTCATCTGCTACCTTTTTCCTCTTTGAATTATCCTTCTGAAAATGAATAGAATACACCCAAAAAGTCAAACATGCTTTAAAAAGACTGGAAGGTGAGGTAGATCATCTGATGGCGAGCCACTTCATCCCCTCTCGTGTGTTCAGATTGTAGATTCACGTGAGACTTTTTGGGTCAAATTCCAGGTTTTTGACCGCTGGGGAATCACACTGTACTTTTCTCGACTGAAATGTGGCCTTGTGTGTCGACGACGGCTGCGAGAAAAATCATTCAGATTCGCCTATACATTTGCAACAGAGCACCAATATGAAAGTCAATGGAATTGATTCAAAATGAATCAAGATCGGCCGAAAAGATGAGCAGCTTCATGAATATATCGGCTGTGGATGAAAGGCTCACGGCAGGTGAAAGTTGATTTTGGATGAAGGACCTGAATTAAGGAGCCAAGTCGCCATCCTCATCTGATTTAGTTGCCCTACTTATCCTCGTGATAAAAACACCAATGACTACTAAACAGTGGCCGCCTCCTTTTCTCCAATGCTCTTTTTCTTCCCTCAATTGAACAACGAGAGTTTTCTTCGACACATCTCTTACGGTGGCATCCACTCAACACTTTTCCCTTTGTCTCTTTTCGGATGCTTTCCTCTTGTGTTTCCTTTACTTTCTTCTCGTTTGAAGAGAGGCTAACTGCCACTTCACAGACCCAAGGTATGAGGTAATCCACGCGGGATTTGTTAAGCCTCTTTTGTCCACCTTCCCAAGACTTCCCACAGCATCATGTGGGAAAGTCGAACCACCGGTTGAAAGCACTGGGCCCCGTATTCACACTGACAGGTGAAGAGGCGCCGCTTTGTGTTTCCCGAGGAAAACCGGGTTCTAAAAATATTTGGTTGTCGAGTACCCTCGAAGGAACCGCTGCTCGCCGGTGGTGCCAACAATGAGCGAGTGAGCGATGAGAACTCGCTCGGGCATCTTTTTTAGCTTGGCTGCGACAATAAAAGCCCAATGCAAAAGGAACAATCTTTAATGAGGACTCGTAAATGTTGCCTGGCAGCCTAGCGGCTTGTGAACGCTGTCACCCTAAAACAAATTGTGCTCATTGTATTCGAGAAAAGACGTTCGCATCTCAATGTAGTATTCTTTCCACGTTTCCAATATACAAGTGTGTGTTGAATACATAATTGTACATTTGCTTATAGATTTGCCCGGGGAGTTTGCTCTTTGTTTCCCAGTGCCGTCGTTTATTGATGTGCAGTGATGCTAAAGCTGCACAAAAGCACTTTATATTGCTGCTTTTTCATTCCCATGCCCCTAAGTCATTATGCGCACACAAAAATTACAGTTGCTCCACTCCCATTGGCTCTTGGTGTGCAAGGCTCGTTGTTCGCCCCGTGTGTTCGCTAATCACTGCAGCATCTCGCATCCCGCTGACAGTTTGTGGCTGAAGCTCATATCTGTTGCATCACTTGTAAGGGGCGCTATTCATCTTCATCAGATGTGAATAAAAAACAAAAAAAAAAGACAAAAACTAGCATCTGGTCAGCAGGTTCGGTTGAAAAAAAAAAAACACTTTGTTGAGGCAGCAGCTGCAACTTGCTAGGTGAGTCCAGAGCAGGATGGCGGTGCTTGCAAAATTGATCATTATCAAGATGAACAATTTTGCAGACGACAGTTTGTTGTCACCCTTGAAGCTGCTAGCAGACAGGAAAAGTGGCCAGAAAAAAAAACGTTTGACCATATATAAGTTGGGTTCAGATGAAGGAGCGCATCATCACTTAATCGACCCGCAAGAAGAGGAAGATGCAAAATGTACTCACCTCTAAGAAGGCATGCCGGCTTTATTTTTACACCGCATTTCATATACAGTATCGGCTAATTCAATGTGTTTGACAATATTAAGAGGACAACATTTAAAAGCAATAAAAAAAAAAGAAAAGGCAAGCTAAAGACATTCAAAAACAAAATATAGGAATAAAAGACTGCTTTTGAAAGTTACTGACTGAATAAAGCAAAATATTTTTTAAGTTTTTAAAAAAGTACCTAAAATGTCAGCATTAGAAAAAACAAATTTCATTTTTAACGTGGACTTAAAACATTTACAACTGGGGATTTACGCTGTAGATTGACAAATAGTAAAAATTTGGGGACCGTGTTAAAAACAAAATGTCGGTGTTGCAATAACAGCAAGATGTCAGACTCACAGTCAAAGATAAATATGTCACAGTCCACTTTGATTTTCGACATAATGCTAGCATAAGAACAACGCTGACTGTACACTGACCGCTTGGACCGATGCCAGACATTGTAACCAATAGTTGCGATCCATTCCGTGAGATGTGACGCCAATCGAGCAGGACTTACAGGAGTTCGGAAAAAAAAACGCAGATGCATTGCGTTTGGCCTTGAAAATAAAACGTGCAGCATGAGCGTTTAAGAAGTTGCGCAACTTCATCAATAGCATGATTACACTTCAAGGAAAACATGATGTCCCGCATGGCAATCATCTAACTGCGGTGATCTCATGTGGCAAACATTACGTTTACATTACGGTTGACATGATCACAGGCAAACATGACGGTGCTAACGTCACAACCCAACAAGTTTCTTCCTCTACGCTGTAGTCCCAATTAAGTACTTCAGTGGACTGGACTGCATTAATCTGTCGCAAACACAAAAACTCCAAATTATTCAATCATTTTAACTTAATTTGGGGATTTAAAACTCAGTAGGGCATAAAATAGATCTGCTCCAGGCAGAGGCGCAGCAACAGTGCGGGCAAGCCAGGCAGTCGCCTCGGGGGCTACAGCCGGGTGGGCCCGAGATTGCCTGCCACTGACTGACATTGGTTATCAATCCCCGCAGAGGGTCCTTTTCAAACTTTTGCTGGCTGGTGGACCCAGACAGTTGATAAATATCCTCTGTTAGAAAGCCCCCATTGTTTTTACTTGGTGGCATGGTTTATGAATTGATTGGATTTGAAATGTCCTATTTTTTGGAGGGGGGGGGCTTCATTGAAAAACGCATCTCACGCTAAGGAAATCAAGTGAAGTCAATCTTTTGTTGAGCTTCTCCCACGGCACATCAATGTCTCATGTCGTCAACTGTTGCTGCTGCAGTTGCCTGTAAGCGTGAGGTTAATTGCTTCAACCGTTTGCATTGAGCGCATATCGCAGAGCGTATTTGTTTACTCATGTGTGATATCACGCCAGTATGTGCTCGTGCCTTCTGGGGAGCACCTTCATTATTCGCTAAATATTGTGACAAACTCCCAAAATAGCAACACCAAAGACATAAATGGATTTTGCACACTTGTGCTGTCATACATCCAAATCAAAAGCACCACATTTTTAACATTTTATTGTGTACTGAAGTCTTTGAAAGGACCTGTCGGAGATTGTGGCACGCAGGCTGTATTTTTCCTCTGCTCTAGCACCTTCAAACTGCCTGTAAGGAGTACCATAATTTTGCAGCTTCAAGGGTATTATGAGAGCGATCATATTAGATTAATGCTTCTTTGGCCCACATAATTAGATAAATATCTTGAGCTAGGCTATGTTACCGTGTGACATGTTTTCTTGCTAAGGCCTTGAGTGTTCGTATCTATATGCACCCTTGCGCACAGTTGGAGCCAGTTCAGACCACATTTGGTACACCTTGCATTCATGCTTTTTGTCCCTCTCAGTTATTACCTCCTTGTGTCCTGGTGAGTTTGTTACTTTGTGTCTGCTTTTGGGACTTTACTTAATTGTATGTGTGTGTGTGTGTGTGTGTGTTAAATGACTCCAAAGTGCTTTATTTTCCTTTTATACATTTCTGCAATTAAATGCTTACCAACAGCACTCGCCTTGCTACCCTTCAATTTAGTCCTCAACCCTGTCAGACCTGAACAAATGGTCTTGGTTTTTGATGAGCTTCCCTGTGTTGTCAATGGGAAAAATATGCACTTTGATCTCTGGCCTCAGGCGACGTGAACACGGAACCTTAATGGCGTTTCTGCATTAGGCAGAGGAAGTCGTCTAGTTTCAAATTCTACCTTCACCCTTCACCTTAACTGCCCATTAACGGCGAATCCAGTACACAGCATCCCTCTACTATGGCGCAGATTCCTTTTTAGAACATACAGTTACCGGTACTGTCTGTCTGGATTGACTGCTATGCCCTTCCCCTTGCATGCGGAAAGGTCGCTAATGCACCTTTCAGCGCTTTATTGAACACTTAGAACAAGGAAACACAAACACAATCAGCACATTCATGAAGGAGCTGCTGTGGGCCAGAGCTCACACCGAGAGACTCACACACAGATATCGCACGCCCCCCACCCCCACCGGGCCCTTTCAACGCATTCCACATGAATGTGAATGAGAGCCCGTGCCTTCGATTATTTCCCCTATCTCCGATGGGGGTGGCGTTATCCTCGGCAGTCGCGTCGGTTAATCTGGAGCTTTATCATCTTGTTCCAGCAAGAGCTCTGTCACACTAAGTCCCCCTTTCAAGGTCACTTTAAAGTCACTTTGAGGTCACTCCGCTCGCTGCGCTGCCTCAGAGCGTCTGCTTGCTCAGTAGGGGCCCCTGCGCCGCTCCTCTCAATCACGGGCGAATTTATGATCCGCGGAGGAACTGTCTCTCATATGCCTCCGTACGTTTAGCCAGCTAATCCCGCAGGAGATGGGGGGCAGCGGACCATAGTAAAATGGATGGAGAGAAGCTGCAGATGGCGGGAATCAGGAGTGGAGAGGGGTGGCCCGAACGAATCGGCGAGAGTCGGGATGAAAAACTCACCGCGGCAGCACTTTCCCTAAAGTGTCTGCTATCAGATAAGTTGAGAGATTTAGTTAGGACTTCATATTTAGAGCACGGCTTAAGCTGTGAGACGACGTCTTAACTGCACGGATGGCAATGTCACATTGTGCCTGCCACGCTCCATTCATCAAATCGGATATTATCGGAGTTTTTAAAAGCTGTAATTCTGCATGCCTTCGCCGAATTATCCACGACCACACGTGGCGAAAACACTAATACGACCCATCGTCTCCCGGTGGTTGATGCATGTCATATCAGACGTCCCCTCCGTGGCATCGCTGTAATTATCATCAATATTCTATTGGAGGAAAATCGCATTAGCCGCAATGTTTCTGCAGCCATACACACACACACAGAGAACTACGTGTCACTTTTGCATGATTGCGAAGCGGCCTGAGCACATTCAAGTTGAGCCAAAATGTCCTTGTGAGAAATCCGATTCCACTTTTCTCCCATTACACTCCTCATGATCATTAACAACAATGGATGTCGTCTGTCATAAAGAGGCTTCAGAGAGACACATCAAGCGCAAATCTGATCGTCCTCCACATGTCACTTAGTAATAATGCTGGCCGCCTACAGACACATTATCATCATCATCATCATCATCATCATCATCATCCCAGTGAATATGCCGTTTTCCCGGCTCTGGATTGTAAACAATTTTGTGATTCATCATGTTCTGTGGTGCAACAAGGAGGTGTACAGCTAACCCTTTCAAACTGAACGAAAGAGCAACCACGGCGGGAGAGTTAGTTCCAGAAGTGCTCTGATTCCAAAAATCGGTTATTGTGATAAGAGCCCACTTTTGGGCCACCTATAAATGCCATGAAAAAAAATTATAATAATTGAAAAAATGCAATGGAAGAGAGCAGAATACTTTCCAGCGAAACCTTCAATGGTTCACCTAATAACAGTAATAATAAGAACAATAATCATCATCCATTTTATGTACATACTATGCAATTAGACTACGGTAAATGTCTAAAAATGGAGAGACAAAACAGCAAATGTCATGAATTGACATTTTAAATGCGTGCGCCTCAAAACATGTTATCTCTTGTCTTATATGATAAAAATATGTCTGTATTTGTTTCATCTTTAAAACTCCCACTGTGTTAACACTGCATTTTTAAAAATGTTAATGGCTCAATGTTTCTTACCCTGGCATGAGCCAGGGTAGGTAAAAGTAGAAGAACTAGATGGATCCACTAAAATATCAAAAACACTGAAGGTTATTGTAAGGAGTCTGCTGGTAATTTGGAAATTCACCACATTTTGAGTCGTTTTGATCCATGATAGTTGATCCATATTTAGAGTCTTCTTGATAAGAACAGCCAATTTTATTAGGACGGCATGGCTCAATGGTAGAATGGTCGTCTCTTGGTGCTTCGATCTCCATTTCGACCATGTTGAAGTGTCCTTGAGCAAGATACTGAACCTCCTGATGCTCCGTCGTCAGGGGGAATGTGATAACAGTGTAAACGCTTTGAGTACCTGAGGAAGAAAGGCGCTTCCATAAGTGACAGCCCATTTACCAAAAGGCAACCTCCAACATGGTTATGAATGGCTGTCAGGTTTAATTTGTAATTTTTTTTTTAAAATTAGCCTTGAACAAAACTCGAGTGACTTACATCGTATGACAGGAGAGCGTGATGAAGAGGATGAGGGAGTTCTCGGTGCATATAAGCATATGGATCCTTTTTTTTGGCCGGGTGGGGTGCCAATGTTCCTGTGCCTTCTGGGTTACATTTAATTTATCTCTGCTTCCTCCCAATAAAAAGATAGAACAAGTCCAAATGTGCTCGGCAGAACATAACCAATACATCATATTTACAGGCGTTTGCCATATGGCTTTAAGGCGCCGCACTAACACCTGGAGTGTCCGGGCCATGCGAGACCTCCAGAATAGTTAGTAGGAACATGGAATAAAAGTCAAGGGTTTGCTGGTCGCTCCCAGAATGAATGCGTCTGCAGACCTTGGCCAAGGGGAGCGCTCGCGGGAAATAATGTTGTGTCGCATTTTCCAATAAAACAAAACAGTAAATTATTTACAACAGGCCACTGAGTGCGCATCCACCTCATTTGCATTCTTGTCGCCATGGGGATGGATGTGACATTGTGCTGATGAATGAAGGCGTGGGGATTTTAAAAAGAGCTTCTTCTGAAAGGAAGGACAGATGGTTATTTTTATTTTTTATTTTTTTTATGAGAGCTGCAGGATAATTAAACCAAATGAATGGGACTGTTTTGAAGAAGGAGCTTGTGTAAATTGTGAAAAGATGATGATGTGAGTTCCTGGAAAAGTTGCCATCTTCATTTCTTTCCAACAGGTATCATCACAGAGGAGGTAAATACAATACTGACACTAAACTATTTCATTAATATAACATGGTTGACGGAATCTCTTTTAGCTGGTTCTCCTTGCTGTAAAGTCATTCCAGTGAGTTAAATTTCTCTTTATTATGAGTAGAGACCAAAATTCTAAGCCACTGCTAATATTAGCTACATACGATCGCCTCAGGTTGACTAGCGAGTATAGTGAGCTGTGACTACCCCCCCCCCCTTTGCCTTTGCTAAATATCGCCAGTCATGCTAGCCCAACGTTAACTAACCACCACGTAATAAGCTGTGAGTGGGATTTTATGTGCCATTGCTAATGTAATGTTACGTTAGCTGTAGCCGCTTGTTCACTCTGACAGTTTTTCAGTGCCACTGCTAATGTATGCCGCTTCCACCATCCCAAATTTGACAGATTAGCACGCGATTCGCTATGACTGATTTTCAGTGCCATTGCTAATGCTAACCATTCATTGTTGTGTATTAATTTACAAATATCACCAAACCTTTTGCTAATTAAGGTTGGGCAATTATGTTTTTGTCTGGAGGTTAAGTAAAAACATCCCATATTATTGTTTTCGATATTTTAGTGTCCAAACTGAGATTTTTCAAAAAGTGCAAAGGAAAAAAACAAACAAACCGAAAAAACTAACAAACCCAATATACCTCAGACATACAGAAACAGTCACAAGACTACAAATGTGTTCTGTCACAATCAAGGTCAACATGGGCCTTGAAAATAAATTGCCCCGGTAAGCTTTCCCAGCAGATGGCGGCCATCTTGGCTTATCTGTGTGCGGTGTTGTTTTTCCAGTCATGTTGCGCTGCACAGAGCCTCACTGACTGAATACAGGTGGAACGGCCAAATTACAGTCTGAGCGTTGGACATTAACCCGCTCTATCTGGGCTGAAATTGTCATTACTGATGACACCCAATGTAATTGTGAATTTTACGCTCCGGCAGACACATTTTCCACACGTCTTCTCCTCATTCAACTCTTCTTTTTGTGTAGAGCAGGCCAGGCTTAAGTTATTCAGCCCTCTTTTCTATCTTTCGTCAGAGCCGGCAAAGAAAACATAACATTTTCAAGAACACTTTCATGCTCTTTGATTCACTTTCCTACAAGAGTGCACTGTTGCATGCACAAACAAAAAGTGCAGTTAAATAATCAAATCAAAAGTTTACACTCAGTACATATGGATTAGAATTACCGAGCATGGTCGCAATGCAAATTCAGCAAAAAGCAAACGTAAAGATTAGTATTGCCTTGCCATGCTCGTGACCTTTTTCTTGTCTCCGTTTCCGAATCTTCACTCCTTTTTGTAGACTGACCACAGTGACACACTGAGGTTGTGGGGTGGGGTTCCATTCCTCTATTATTCTTGTCAGGATTGGAGGGAACTGTAGCCTTCCCGAGATTACATTCTGAATTGGAATAAAGAGAAAGTTGAAATCTATTACTGCTTCCATTTTAAATTGGTTAGCGCTTGAGATGGCAAACCATTACTACAGAATCACTCATTTGGTTTTAAAACCTCACTTAAAATCTTCAAATCAGTTTGTTTAAAAGTACAGGATGAAGTGCAATTGTCTTTGTCGCTAATAGTAGTTTTGCAAATGTTAAATGCTGTGACAAAATATTTTATAGCCAAATAAATGTCAAACAGAAAACATGCTGGGTGGGTAATTAGCGCATCAGAGTCATGGTTAGCATGTCAGTTCTCTGCCTCAAAGTCAATCGATTCTGTGTTCTCATTTTGGCTCAGGACTTGCTGTGTGGAGTTTCCATATTTTCCCCGTGGTAGGGAGGATTTTCAGCAGGTACTCCGGCTTTCCAAAAACACACCCGTTAGCTTCATGATCAACGATTTTTACACAGGTTTCACTTTTGTGTGGTTGTTTGTTTCTGTGCTTTGTGATTGACACCAGTCCAGAGTGTGCCCTGTGCCCTGCTGTATTTGTACCTAAAACTCCTTGCTCGCATCACTCGAGGCCCCTAATCAAACTTGAGTTTGTGACGCTCTGAAATATGATTGCTATGGATTTTGTCATTGTGGTGTCACTCATAATTGTACAACGTCTAATTATTTCACCTAATCTTGTATCCGATTCCCAACGGATTGCCCTATCGGCTCTCAGCGTACGACACCATGACATTAAACTCATCATTATCACATTGTACTGTGAAAGGTTAGTGCGCTCTGCCAATTTTAAAGAAGAACGTGCGTATCGCTCCAGAGTAGTGGGTGTGGGGGGAGGTGTGGGTCACGGGAGTGTGGTGCATGGAGGTATGGAAAAAAAAGGAATAAAATGGCCTCGGATTTGTTGTTGTTGTTTTTTTTTACAAGGCCAAACGCTGCACCTGTTGTCATATGCTGCAACCAGAGCGGCTCTTTAATAAAATTCAGCAACATCAATAAAACTCCTTCGTAAACTTAGAGGAAAAGTTTAATTTTGTGCATTATCGTACGGTTCAACATATTGGCAACCGTTCATGATCATCCATTTTTTTGTTTACCTTCTAATGACAATTGAACTTTTACTTAGTGTTGTCTGTACATTCATTACGGGTTTTTATGATGACTCCGGAAACGATTATTTGTATTGCCATTTTATAAAATGTCAGCCCTTGTTGTGAAGGTTACTAGGACATGTGAATTGCTATATCCATGTGGTGATGGGAAGGTTGCGGATAAAAGATGAATGAGATGAGGAAAACCGATATCAATGTATCTTGGGGAAAGAAGGAGAGATGATAAGAAGAACAACAAAAATAATCTCTTGTGTTGTTGAACCCGTAGGAGTAAAGGTCGTGATCTGGACTTGGCATCGGTCGCATGCTCATCTGCATTCGGACTGAGGGTCAGCGTCGCTCACCGGGGAGGGGAGCTGCGTGATCAAGGATAAGGTGAGTGAACTGCCCTTGACCGAGACGCCATGTGTCCACACAAAAGAGTTAACTGGGTGGTCGTACCACAGCGTAGGGGTGTTTACTTGGCCAGATAAAAGAAAAAGAAGCATACATGTTCGATTAAGAGAGCAAATTCAATTTAGATACGGGAGCAGGGTCCGTCAGCTGCTTTTAAGATAGAAAACGAGGTTAAAAAGAGAGGCTTTTTAGATTATGTTGTTTGTCTGTGGATATACCACTTCATACCAGTGTACAGTACTTAACGGTGGCCGTGTGGTATAGGGGCCAGGGTGAGCAGTGGCTCATTTGCCTCAAAACATGCCAATATCAGCAAGGCTAAAAAATCAGCCTGGGGGAGTGTGCTTCCCAGAACTGTAAGTTCTTTCAAAATATAGAACTCTTGTGGTATTTTGATGAACACATGCCACAGACGTGTTATTAAGAGACCTGTGAAATGTTTTGAATTGTTGAACCACCCCCAAAAGTACAGTCCATAATATTTTTGGTATTTTCTCATTTACATTACAAGGAGGGATGAAATAATCAAGCACTAGCAAATAGCTTAAATTGTGAATAATAATAGCGCTGCAATCAATTGAATGCTGTGAAATGCGAGCCATTTTTCTTCATCAATCATCAGATTTTGTCTTCTTATTCACCACCAAAATGGCGACTCAGATGTGATTGATGTGAAGGCTTCCAGCCTAAATTTAAGCGTTCCATGCTTTGTTTTCGCTCGGTGAAAAGCATGCTCTTTTCCAGCAGTCGCCAACCCACCGTAGTCCATGGGGCATTGGGACTCGACTGTCCAGAGAAAATGAAACTAAATAAATAAATACATAACAAATGAATCATCAGGGTGATCATCAGTCAGTGAATCAAACAAAACATAGCTTTTATTTGTTTGCTGGCTTCAGCAAAGTATTTTTATATTCTTAACATCATTTTACACTTGCATTGCTTCCCAAAATTTTCAATGGTGAAAACCATCAGAGCTGCCTTAACCACAAAAGCCTCTGAATACGAAAACAACTGTTGCACACAGTGTGCACAATCTGTTCGAGTGAGCGCACGTATGGTTTGCCATTTGGGTTCTTATAAATCAGACAACAAGGTTCAACTGCAAACTTTGGGTAACATTGATGCGCAGGATAACCAGCTATTAAACTGAATAAAATAAGGTTGACTTGCATCAAAATGATGAAGATGGCAAAGTATGGAGAAGGAAAGCAACAGCGCAACTAATGCTACCGTTTCACTTTTATGGAGATGATAACTATTAGGCACATAATGGTCATAACTCTGCTCTAAACTTTCCCCAAACTGCTGCGTTGTGCAATTTGCATCTTTTTACAGCTTTTTATTTATTTATTTATTTTTTTACTTTGGATGCGGCTGTTGAACAAGAGTATTGGGTGTCTAAGATTTCGATAAAAACTCCAGGAAGTTCTTAAAACGTAACATTGTTTTGCTGCCCTCCATCGACACACCTGACTAAAAACCTTCACGCGCAAGTGCCTCGAAGATGCATCTTTTCGCTTTTAATCACCAGCATGGTACTGATTGGACAGAGGTGATCGACTGAGGTGATTAACAAGAGGAGAAGAGCTGAAATGGCAACGGCTAATGAGGCTCTCTGGGACTAAAAGGTTCAGTGCTTGTGACTTCACGGAACAACAGAGAACAACAGGGAGACATGAACAGTCAGGGGCATTTTTTAAAAAAAATATATGGAATAAAAAAAAACATTTAGGTAGGCCAGGAAGAGTACAGTGCAGTACTCTTTCCTCCTGTCTCTGTCGATTGCCCCCAAAATGGCACCATTTGAAATTACACCAACCTAAAGTCACGTCAGTTTCTCAAGTGTTTTGCTTTTTGGGGTGTCTCTGAAACACCGACACTGGACAGCGAAACGGGTGTGGCTGTTCCATACAATATGAGCGATTCAGTCGAATAAATAAACATGATATAGATGGACTACTTTTACAGATGCTATGCCTTCCCAGTTATTCGTGATCACAAATTCACTTATTTGTGTGTTTGTTGTTTCGTCTCTTTCTAGAAGACTCTTAAAATGCCACACGAGGGCACCAAGGCCCTGGCTAATAGCTACCATCTTTACATGTCCCGGAGGAGTCTAGGCTTGGGTTGTTAGTGGAAGTTAAAGAGTGTTATGTGGATGTATATGTGCAGTTCTGCTGCACTTTATTTTTAACTCAAATCATCTGTAGGATATTTTATTTTAAGGATAATGTAAGATGTGTGAGCTTTTTAAAAAATACAGTATACAATATTAAAGTGTTTTAGGAATTTGTTGTGTACATTTTAGTGTTGGTGTCAATCACTTGTGGTTTCTAGCTAATCGCAAGATTTTAGTGTATACAACAACAAACCACGCACAAAACTTGAGATGAGTTCTTTAGCTGCCTGCCGACAGAGAGCCGTCAGAGCAGCCCGCTTTTATGTGGGTAACTTTGCTTTGGACTTGTATAACAGTTTAAATGTCCCCATGTGATTGAAACCACGCCTGTAAAGTTAATTAATAGCATTTTATGGTGGCTACGTGTTGAGCCTGGAAATTTGTAACTCACGGTCGATGATTTCAAGAACACTTGTTTTGAAATGAGAACAACTTGCGGAAAGGTAGGCTGCGAAACAAATAGTGTTGAACAACTGGAGTTTCCGCTGCAGATGTAGTTTGTGTAAACACAAACTTCAGAAGCGTGACAGGTGGAGACATGGATTAAGCTCTCGTGAAGAATTTTGAAGGGTTTTTTTCCCAGTTTTTCCAGATTTCCTTTTTTCCATCTATCATCTCCCATTTACTCCCCACGGACAGGCAGCTGGAGGGGAAGGGGGGTCCACTTGAATAGTGGTGCCAATTTGAGGGAGACTGAGGCACAGAACGACTCTGGCAGATGTGTTCACCTTTTTTGTGACCAAAGGGGTATACATTTAAACAATCACAGCAAAAAAGCAGGCCAGATGTTATGTATATATATTTTTCCACATAACAATTCATATTTGTTGATGAACACCTGTGGTCATCAAAAGCATAGTAATTGTTCTCCACATAGGTGCTGCTAAACAGATTTATACACTGAATCCCCAGTGAGTGTGTTGGGTGAGGCTGGAGACCGAAGCCTTTGTCATAAATAGTCTCTGTTCGATAACTCAATAAAGTATTTGAGACAGCAGCTGCTGAGGGAGGAACTGCAGAGTGAGATGTGGAGAAGTCACACTTTATTGTATTTACGTCAGCAGGAGGACAGATGGGAAGGAAGAGGAAAGTTACATGGCGGCAGGTGAGATATGACTTCATGCAAAAGTCTACTTTTTCTGGATGTAAATAGTGCTTCATATGCATCATACAGATGCAATTAATAATCTCCCTTATTTTTTACCCCAGACCATTGAGGCTATTCCTTAAGCCCACATCTGCTTAATAACGTCCCACGTTTCAGTTTCCGTTCCAATTCAGCAACACTGTTAATGATGGGAGTCGAGGCTTTGTTTGTCATTGTCCAATTATGGTCTGGTTGTTCCTCATAAATGCGTGCTCCATTGATCTGCAACAAACTATTACAGTTCCCGTTGACATGACTTATACATCAATCGTGTTTGCTTTTAAGTACTTCATGCACCGTTAGCTAAATCTACTACACTGATGCGTTCTTGGGACTTTTAATGTCAAGATGTAATTAAATAATTAATTTTAAAGCTTTAATTTTTTTAACACGGACAGATACAGATCCCACACTAGAAAGACATCATTTTTAACAGAAAAAGATTAGTCGAAACTTTAGGAGACTAAAGTTGGAATATAAGAAATAATATGGAGAATGGAAACAAATGCAAAATGTACTCGCGAGCACACTCACGCTCACCTGTTACGGTGGGCTTCAGGAGTTTTCCTAAAGGACTATGGCGTAGTATCAACCTATGAAAAATGAAAATTCCCATCCCTTCGTTTCCAACAGATGGGCAAACAGAAGCAGGTCCAAAGGACTTGAGGGAGCAAAGAGACTTCAGAAGTGACGCTATTGCTAGCTTAGAATTGCTTACCTTGCTCTTTTGTCCAAGCCGGATACGCGTTCCCTGTGACTATTTTCACAATGATGCACTTTCATAATCACAATCCATTATGGATGGCGACGTTTGACAATCACCCCAATGCACGTCAGCAAGGGTTTGGAAGGGATTCGTGAATGAGGCTTCATTCACCTCTTTCTAGCAGCTTCAACACTGCAATCTCCCGCTGGACTTCTTGCTGTTTGATTTCGAGTGTCGTGAGAGCCAAGGTAACTTGTGCACAAGAAAAAATACTTGCTCAAACAAGTCGATGTCTGTCCGGTGTAACTGTTTCCAGAGAGATTAGCCATACAGCGCAGCATAATACAGTATATAGCTAGGTTTAATAGCCCACCTTACATATGAGTACGCTAATCTCTCACCGGAGACACAGAATGAGACATATCAGGTATTAATGTACTGACAGCCAAGCAATTCTGACTCTCTCATCCTCGTGAATATGGATGAGTGAACCCACCGGGGGCCTTTGCGCAGCTGGCTTTATCACTTTAATGCGCATTATGGCAATAATGAGCAAGAAGCTACTTAGATCCCCATAATTCTCCCGAGCCTCATCATAAATAACAGCTTACATGTAGCTTACTTACAGCAGATAAATAGTGGGAAGGGGGAGGGGGGAGGGCACTCGGAGCACCTGTGTTAACTCTGGTCTACAGGCAGCTTCTTTGGATTCCAAATTTGAGAGAAATTGAAAGTTTGAAGGGGATCGGTGGTGTTGTATGACACCTGGGTAGATTTAAATCTGAAGAAAATGTCCCATTCCACCCACAAAACTCTCAGTGCCATTCTGCCAAAGGGCCCATTATTCATCATGAAGATGAATGGGTCTACAAAAACACAGTAACTCACTCCTCAGCATGTAAAATTCCATGTGAATTATTAACTGAGCTACTCATCATTGATGATATGGCAGAAAATGTCTCGTGTGTGCCTTTTTCGCAGGGCAATTTCGCACTCTTTTATGCACAAAAGCAAGAAAGTGGAAACACGCAGACACACAAAAGCATACGCCGATGTAGCAATTGCATTCAAACACAACACGTCTTTCGACGTGTGTAGTCACCCGTTTGATTGGGTCAATTAAACAATCTGATAAGCAAGAGAGTGCTGTGTTGGAATGGATTTCACGACATGCGCAGCGAATTATGGTTTAAGAATCGATTTGTAACTGAATGCAGTTGAAATAGAAAGTCAATAATCACAAAGGCATTCCATGGGACGGTTTTTAAACTCCAAGCAATGATTCATTCAAAAAGAAATAAAAACACAACAAAAATGGTGCAAGAATTAGCCTTCTCTTTGTTTGGTCTTGGTCTGAATCTCGTTAGGTTCCTCTGGTCTATTTGATGTTTTATCCCGTCTACGCCGTCAACATACAGAGCCGTGAAAAAGTATTATGTTTTTTGCATATTTATCACATATAAATGCACAGTCTGAATAAGTAGATTTCTGAGTAAGTTGAGACTCAATCATCATTAATTCAGTTTTTTTGGGGGTGGTCCTGTGAGATGTTTCTTGTATAAAGTATATGCCTTGGCCCAGTAGATTGGAAAACACACTGAAATGATATTTCCAATTGTAGCTTTGGTGAATAGGTTTCTATTGTGTACTTTATTATTACTTGGAATAGGAAATGCCTAACGTACCCTTGAGTATGAGAAATGCTTACTGTTTTGCCCTGATTTATGGATGTTTTTTTCGGACAATTTGTACTTGGAATGGACATGGATGCACAGAGGAATGTTGTCTTTGGTTGCCAATTGATTTAATACCATGCAAGCAGGAGAAAACATTCGTTGCTCTGTATCTTCATTACTGCTGTGATTTTTTTTCCTGTTATTTTTCCTTTGAGGAGCCCTTTTCTTTGTCATAAGCATTGTATGTTTTTTTTTTAACAGAACAGTGTTGTGGTGAAATGATTCATGTTTTGGGTTCAATATGAGGTTGAACTCAGTCCAGCAGGTTTGACTATGTGGCAGAACATAGCCTTTTTGGGGGACCCCCACAACCCCCCCAGATTGGACAGTATAAAACGAATAGCTCAGTCTTTTTGCCATAAAGCATTTCCAGGTATTAGCTCTATGTATTTTTAAATGCCAAATATGCAAAGGCGAACCACAAAGGATTTGCATGCGTATTGACCACATGTCTGCAGATGTTGCGAGAGGTCTGGGTGAGGGGTTCCCGTCCCGGTCATGTGTGTGCACAGAGCATATCGAGTTGATGTGAGATTAGCTGTGCCGATTGCGCCGACTTCCTTTGCTTTGACAATGAATGATGCGTGCGTAATGGGGTGTCGACGGACATGCTGCGTAATGCAAACAGCGAGACTAACTATTCACCCCAGTAGGACACGTATGACCTGACTCTGTTCACGGTAATTAGGATTTTTCTGCCGGTGAGGTCCTGTCTTCGAAGAGAACACTACCTGGCCTCCCTGTAGGTGCAGCGTCATGCATACAAATAGAACTCCAAGAATAGCGTTAACTCATGTAGGTCGGGTCACTGCATCATTGGTATTCTCGGAGAAGAAATACTAGTTTATGTGGAGCACTATGTGGCAGAAGTTATTCATGTATATTAAACAAAGGAGATTTCTCACAGCTCGGAAGAACAAGACGGGATAGAGGTTAAAGCCTGACTGACTTTCAAACAAATCTAGCACTGATGTGCAAGAGTATATAGCGTCAGTAAGTTGTACAGTTACACTTTGAAAATTTTGTGATCTGATATTCAGTCAAGCATTCTGAGCAGTTTCATCTGGTGTCCGAGAGGCATTGGGGGGATTCGCACTGTCGCTGGTGGATAAAATAATCATAATAATAATAATAATAATAATAAAGTCCGTCTGTCTGTTCATCTTCTGTCTGTTCATCTGCCCATCTACCCCCTGTATTTAATGTTAGCTAGGCTAACGCTAGTCTTGAAGGTTATCATGTTAGTACATTTGTGGGTGAAACGACCACTGGCCTTACAGTAGGTTAACCCATATGTTTTTGTTTTAGCGTCTGAGCGTTCCTTTTGATTTTTATATTCAGTGAGGCAGTACCGTCTGGCTTGAGCATGCCGTTAGCATCGCCAGTGTGTGCTAACAAACAAAGCCACAAATATAGAATAATATTGGTAGTAAATATTAATCTGCATGTTTTTGGACTGTTTGCGGAAGTCCGAGTACCCGGGAAAACCCACGCAAACACTTAAACAACAAGCACCTGCCACACAGAAAGGCAGGAGCTGCGATTGTAACCCTGAACCTCAGCAATGTGAGACAGATGTGCGCTCCAATTTTCTGCCGTGCCACTTTGACGCAGAAACTAATTTTCAAAGTATTTATGAACATGTATATTTCGGGCGGCGGCCCGGTAGTCCAGTGGTTAACACGTCGGCTTCACAGTGCAGAGGTACTGGGTTCGATTCTGGCTCCGGCCTCCATGTGTGGAGTTTGCATGTTCTCCCCGGGCCTGCGTGGGTTTTCTCCGGGTACTCCGGTTTCCTCCCACATTCCTAAAACATGCATGACAGGCTGATTGAACACTCTAAATTGTCACTAGGTGTGAGTGTGAGCGTGGATGGTTGTTCGTCTCTGTGTGCCCTGCGATCGGCTGGCAACCGATTCAGGGTGTCCCCCGTCTACTGCCCGAAGATAGCTGGGATAGGCTCCAGCACCCCCCGCGACCCTAGTGAGGATCAAGCGGTTCGGAAGATGAATGAATGAATGAATATATTTCGGGCTCTGTACAAGCTTTTATATATATATATATATATATATATATATATATATATATATATATATATATATATATATATATATATATATATATATATATATATATATATATATATATATATATATATATATATGTGGCTCTTGAAAGTGCATGAATTGTAACTTTGAAACGGTCTAAATAATCACGAAACCCTCGAGCTAAATATTTGTCCACATTAGTCATTTAATTCCATCAACAACAAAAACTGATAAAAACTTTTTTAACGTTTCATTTTGAGACTTTAAAGTGTCAGCAATAAAGCGCCAGCCACTAAAAGGTTTGCAAGTGTTCGGAAACCCCCAAGGTACTTGTTAAACTGGATCACTGCAGAGCTCTAGGTCTGCCAAGCCAACCCACGAGACTTTCAGTTCCGCAACACAATCAACATTATGTATTTAACCACTCCCCCCCCAAAAATGTTTCTGAAACAAAATGTTGAATAAAAATAAAATTTGAAAATTAAACGGTTGAACATTAGGCAATTAAACACAAAAAAACAAACAAACATTAAAAACAATAAAACACAATAAAACATTTGAAAAATAATAATCCATCCATCCATATTCTAATCTGCTTATGCTCACGAGGGTCACGGGCGTGCTAGACAGTAGGCAGGGTACACCCTGAACCGGTTGCCAGCCAATCGCAGGGCACACGTAGACCATCGGCGCTCACAATCACATCAATTTAGAGTGCTCCATTACCTTGCACGTTTTGGGAACGTGGGAGGAAACCGGAGTACCCGGAGAAAACCTATGCAGGCACGGGGAGAACATGCAAATTCCACACAGGAAGACCGGAGCCGGAATTGAACCCTGTGGTCAGATTCCATCAGACGACGAGGAGAAGAAGAACCGTATGCTCCCCTTACGTTGGCGTACAGGAGTGCCACAGTTTTATCCGCTCTCGTTGCCCATGTATGTCCTTCTTAGTCGATGAGAAAGAGGAACACAAAGTCTCCACTGACCAGTACGAGTGCGCCAGGATGCTGAAATTGTAATCTGTTGATCAAAGCATGAACAGCATCATGGGCGTTGAGCTGCAGCAGCTGATGGCTGAATGTAAACAAACAAGTACAGCCGTCAACTTGTTATGTTGAAATCTCCTCTGCCACTCAGTCGTCAAGCTCACAACTCCTACTCGTCTCTTACTGAAAACATGTATAGTATCTGGATCCAGATGGTTTTACTTTGTGCAACCACTTGACAGAATAAAATGGAATAAATTGAACCCAGTATTTTTTTCTGTGTAATAGACCCAGTGGCAGGCTCGAGCATGAGCTTGACAAGATGATGTCAGAATCGGGACAGTTTGAGACAGGGCTGTATGTACTATTGTACCTAACAGTGGCTTATATCAGTGGTCCCTAACCTCCGGGCCGCAGACCAATAGCGGCCCATGGGTCATTTGGTACTGGGCCGCACAGAAAGAATAAATAACTTCAGTTTCTTCCGTTTTATTGATTTCAGAATCTGATAGATGTTATATTTAGAAAAATTACCAGATTCTCTGTTACATCCGTCTACATGTCACTCTTGATGCAGGTGAAGGTGCGCTTCTCAGTCACGTGATAGGTTACCGCTAAAATGAAACCCAGGAGCTAGCAAAATGAGTAAAAAAAAAAAAAAAAAAAAGGGTCTTTGGAAATTTTCTTTGGGAAGGGGAAAAGGCCCAGCCATTAGACAGAAGAGGAGCCTACGACTTCCAAGAAAAAGAAGGCTACATTTGATAGACAGTATTTAAAATACGGATTTATCTCAACAGGACATTCCCACGCTCCAAGTCCACTCTGCATAATATGCGGCAATGGTGAGTCGTATTTTTCATCCACTTTGTATGTGCTGTGTATCTTATTTTGAAGGCACGTTTGGACGTTACCATAACGACCAGAGAGTTTTGCGGCCAGATAGGATGTTCCTTGTGTTTATTTTTATGTTTAGAAGATTCCAACAGTTATCATGCTGGTCATATCATATTATTTTGGTGTATTTATCCGGCCCCTGAAAATATTGTCTGACATTAAACTGATCCGTGAGGCAAAAAAGGTTGGGACCGCTGGGCTTACATGATACATTCTCATTGTTTATGCCGGTGTCATCATTTCAGCATTTCCTCCAAAGAATAAAATAATTACAATAGGTTATGTGAATAATTTTCACATTGTTTAACCCCTCCTACACCTCCTGTCACCATGCCTGGCCAATTTACTCAATTTAATGCTGCCTTTGTCAGATTAGCGCTATTCCCCAAAACCCCCAACTCCCCTTTCACCGTTTACAAGTAATTATAAACACCAGCACAGATGGAAGAATCATTCTTTCCACAAAGTTCACTGCTGAGCTTCATCTTGGTGGTCTTTACAGCTCTGAGCTTCTGGGCGACCGATTTCACGCCTGGCCTGATTGTGGTCCACTCCACTTTTTTTTACAGCCCCGCGGAAGAAAACGATTTTGAAACCACGCATGTGTGCTACGGAATGTCACCATCCATTTGGGCGCTTGAATTTGGATGACCGGATTTCTGATTCCATTAAGATAATCAACAATTAATTTGCGGCACTTTGACTTATGGCAGCTGAGAATTTTTGCTTAGCGAGCCAAAATTTAAGTTCCAAGCTATGTAAAGATTCGCCGCCGCTTGTGTGATGGGGACAGCAGAACTGATCTGCGGTCTCACATAATGCACAACCGGGTTTGTATTCTGAATTGTGTGTGATTTTAGAGAAATACTTTTGCAGAACACTGGTTGAACTGCCAATTGAACAATCTCAGGGGGCATTCCACTTGAGAGGTTGCACATTTTTCTCTGCTCCTTCTTTCACAAACTCAACAAGCAGCACATGTTTTTCCCCAATCATAACTTTTCTTTTTGATGTGTTTATCAAAGCCTGTGTGATTTACCATCTTGTATCTAGTTTTATGGGCAATGTTTCTCCCTCCGATATGTCCCCAAATCAGTGGCGATCCATTTTTTAAAAAGATATATATATTTTTTGACAGATGGCGCTTACTCGCTTCAAAACTGGCCGATATTGGCTGGCGGCAGCAACTGGACAGTCGTCGTCAAAAGCAGCCATATGTTGCAATATGCCTCACAGATTGAGGTGGGGGACGGCCAGCCTCAAAGTGTGTATTTAAGGGCACTAAGTGGGGAGTGGGAAACATCCATCGAGGGCCCGAGCATATGTTTGTGTCATATCTTCTCCACTTTATTTTATGAACACCCATAAAGCTGCCAAAGGCATTTTTTAGCACAGAGGAGAAATTTCACAAGACTGTGTTGCAACTATATTACATATTTACATTTACTGATTCATTTATTGTGGGCTGGACTGTGGCCAAATTATTCCGCTTGCTTTCCGTCACAATTTTAATGAGAAGCGATACAACAACACTTCTGCCCTTATGGAGACAATAATGCTGCTATTAAATTTACAATAATGTTTATTCTATGGTTGGATTTAGGTGAAATTATTTAGCGACCGCATTTTCTCAAACAATGGGTTGCTCGTACTTTTGGTTGGGAATTGCTGTCCTCGAAAATGATCCGAGAAGGTTTGTGTATCTGCTGCCACAGAATGTGGCACGGGCTTACCTATCAGTGTGTGTTGGTGGGTGCGTCTGTCCAGAGTAGTGTTTCATTGTTAGCATTTCTTAAGAGGACACACACACACACACACACACACACACACACACACACACACACACACACACACACACACACACTTGACCACGGCAGTAAGCCGTAACACGGCAAAAGGATCTTAATGTGCGATGGAGGCCACTCCGGATAAAGCTTGCAAACGCTCGCCCTTAAGTGACATGTGCTGGCTCAAAGTTAAAGTGACATTTGGGTTTGATGTGGAACACGACGCCAGGACAAGGATGGATCAGTGCCTTCAAGTCGACCAGATGGACAATCCTTCACAAAAGCAGGTAGAAAATGGAGACGTGGCCGCTTATTTCAGCCCCAAAGCCACAATGTCATCCATCAAAACTGTGCTTCCCTCCCCGGGCTGTTTAGTGTTTAAGGACACACACTCTGCGATTAGACGGCCGGTCTGGAATAATACATGTCATTGCAGTGGCACTCAAGAATGAATGGTCTTGCAAATTCTATTTGAAAACTGAGCCATGGGCTTTTGATGCAAAGTAATTTTAACGCATTACATACTGTATAGTGATTTATTTAGAATGAATGCACAGTCCTGTGCAGTAGTGTACAGTACTAAAGCCAGACAATTATTCAAACCCTGCCGATATTTGCTGATATGACTTTTTTGTGGGGGAGAATCATTACCTTCTGGCCGCAAATGACACAAGAAAGTAGCTAAAGATTTTGACCACAATAAGAATAATTCGGGCTTACCTGTATTGTTCACAAAAAAATGACAAAAATAAAGATTTGGTGGCACATACTGAAATGGGCAGCAATTTCATGGTGTAATATACGAACATAACATTGAGTTAGTAGAAGATTATTTATGAATTGAAAATTAGGCTCGTCCAAGAATATAAACAAAACTCTCCATAAAATGAATACATAACGTGTGTGTGTAACCCATCCATCCATCCATCCATTTTCTGATCCGCTTTATCCTCACAAGGGTCGCGGGGTGTGATGGAGCCTATCCCAGCCGTCTTCGGGCAGTAGGCGGGTGACACCCTGAACTGGTTGCCAGCCAATCGCAGGGCACACAAAAACGAACAACCATCCGCCCTCACACTCACACCTTGGGACAATTTGGAGTGTTCAATCAGCCTGCCATACATGTTTTTGGAATGTGGGAGGAAACCAGAGTACCCGGAGAAAACCCACACAGGCGCAGGGAGAACATGCAAACTCCACACGGGGAGGCTGGAGCCGTAATTGAACCCACGACCTCTGCACTGTGAGGTCGATGCGCTAACCATAAGACCACCGGTCCTCCTTGTGTGACCCTCTTATGTTATATAGTACATATCTTTGTGTGACTCTATTGTGCTACATGTTGCTGTAGAGTACCCCAAAAGAAAAAAAAAAAGTAAAGTTATACATTACAACAAAAATTACCACCACGGTAATAAACCGTATTATTAATTCATCAACAAAAATTGATTGATCTTTATATAAACAGAATTTCCACCACCGCTCCTGAATTAAATATCAATACTGTCTGCTAACGAAGTGAGAAAATCCATTCAGAATTGGTCGGATGATTATTCGTTCTTATTCATTGTTATTATTATTTTTTTTAATTCACTTAAGTCGGTAATTATGTGAGTGAGGACAAAACTGAGCAAAAGTCATTCGATAACTCATTCATTTCCCAACATGATTCCCTTTGCTGTGCTCCCAGGCAATCTACTTCCAAAGTATGGCTGAATGGCCCGGCTGCTTGATGGCCAGAAATCAGAGCAAACAAATGAATGCTGCTCTCAACCGCCCACAAAATCCTTTTGGGTGATGAAAACAAATGAAAGCCGCCCCTCTCCCTGGAGGAGCGAGTATTGCTTCTATTGACCAGGGCTGCCCCTCGGAGTTCCGCAGCACGCGCAGCACATTACCGCCTCTCCTCACCGAAAAAGAGAACCGAAACAAAAACAAACGCTGCCGGGAGGCACCCTGGTGAGCAATCGCCAAGCAGATGGAGTTTTGCAGGGTTATTTTCAGGGTGCAGACCACATTATCGTCAAGAGGTAATTAACAGTCTGCTGGAATAGGACATGATATGCAAGAGTAAAGAAAGAGCTTTCCGTTGAATCGGTAACGTCAATGTGACGTATGTCTTCCCTTGCTTGTTTTTTATCTCACTGGTAGATAGTTCTAAGTCTTCGGCTGCTGATTACATTTTTTTTTTTTATGGATCATATGCTCTTAAAACTATACTTTCAATGTGACAAAAATAGCAGACGGGATACACCCTTTAATTTTATACTCATGTTCAGTGACCTTGTCTTACCCGGTGAAGTCTTGGTCAGAGGGCCTAAAACAATGACTGCCGACGGTAGTTGTGCCTCTTGTTCGCTAGCAGATAGCGTTTCAAAAAAATAAATGCTGAAGAGATGAGAACAACCAGAAATAGTAAGGCTGGCTGGGATTCTGCCTTCAGAGACACCTTCCGCCCCGGAAATCAGCTGTCTGAGCTTCTGCCATTGGGCAGACGTTACAGAAAACAAAAACAACTCTTTGCAAATGCTATCTCTGCATGAAACCGGAATTGGGTTTGTAATTACTTTTGTCACATTCAAATTATTTCTTTAGTGGAGCCAACAATTTTGCCCACGTGTGTATATCTGAAATAACTTTAGAATGCCTGGTGCAGATGTCAACCATTATGCTTTTTTTTTTTTTAAAGGCTAAACACATACAAGTGTTTGAGAGGCAATACTGAAATCTCAGTGACTCTAACGGATCGTGCTGCACTCGCAGTTATTCATAAACGTGCGCAAAAAGTTGAAAAGTAACGAGGGGAATGACCCGAGCAGCCGCAAGCTCAGCAGGCTGCACGGCTAATTTGATTAGAACAACCACATTAATGAAGAGCGGACCTCTCAGGGGTGCACGTGTTTACGTTACACGTGTCGTTTGCATGCACGGCCACCCCATTGGTCCTTCAACAGGACCCTCATTTGGAGGAAATGGGAGCCGTTTAAATGTTTTATGCCTGCTGCTGTAATGGCACGCTTTCAGTTAAGGCTGCTTCCATGGCCGATTCTGTCAAAATGATGGCATTTAAGGGGGACATTGCAAGTAGAGTTTAAAAGTTCTCAGTCATTGATCGACTCATTTTCTTCGTGATGCCTTTCCCGCAGAGAAGAGTCAATTTGAGATAATTTCGTACAAACATTTTCGTCCTCTTTTTTTCCCCTTTTTAAAAAAAACAAAACAAAACACAAAGCTAAAATTGTGTATACTGCTTTTGCTAGACTCTGTTGAGTCACTTTTAACAAGTTTGCTCTTTAAGGAAGACAACTTATTAACAATGGGGAGTTAAGATACATTCATAGAACGGCAACTCCTTAGAGGGGCATTATTCTGCTCAGTACGACACTGGCATTGAAACGGGGCTTAATTTTCCTCATGGCTGTCTTCAGTATGACAAAAGGCGACTTTGGTGCCTTTTTTTGGATGCCTTTTCTTTGCGGCCAGTGAATGATTGCAATGATTTCAAGTCGGCTGCCAGGATTAGGTACAGAAGTCTGCAAGCTCTGATGGAATCTTTGATATTTGATAACATCTCTCCACTCTCAAGCCATGGCAAATTCCTTCCTCTTTCACCTTCTGGTTCCTTTCACTCCTTTGTCCCCGGTCGCAACTGTGTATTTTAGCAGATTGTGATGAATAGTGATGTCGGCGGTGAACAGGTGGTCAAAGAGGGCAGAGTGGTCGCCAGCTACCGCAGAGAATGAGGTTCAAGCATAGATAGACAGTGCCAACCTCAGTTTGCTTGTGGTTTCCAGTGTACTGCATTGGCCTGGCCAGCAGATGGGCGGGTAGTCCGGGATCACGGTCGTGTCACTGGGGCTGGTGTCTCTTCTTGGCAGGTTAGGGCTTGTATTGGCTAGTTGACTAGTCTGTGATGATTTATGTTTTTGTTGACTTTGTTTTGATTTGATTTAGCTTTGTTTCACGTGTAGCATGTGTCGCTTTTTTATGTCTTGTCAACTCATTCGTTTTTTTGTTGTTGTCTCCAACTGTTCACGTCTTGTGCCAACCAATCAGCTCCCTCAAGTCACTCGTGCCTTGTCCAGGTGTATGTCGCTGTCCCATTAGTTTGGTTGTACTTAATGCCCTGTTTTCACTTCAGTCTTATTCTGTTCTTTGTTGATTTTGTCGTCATGTGTCACGTTAATCTAGTCCTTATGTTGTATATTCTGTTTAGTCCCTGAGTTTTTTTTTACTTCAATCAGTAGGTGCAAGAACTAATTTTGTGCATTTTTTTTCAAAATCAACTTCTTATAAAAAAAAATTCACAAAACCTTTTTCAAATGTCATATTATTCAGGTACCTGCAGATCATTCCAAATTTGCAAAACAATATTAGGCCTACTCATGTTTTAATATAGGGCAGTATTAGACCCAGTGTAAGTGCAAGTAACACTAACTGCCATCTAGTGGTGAATGGTGATATTACAACCTCAGACTCGACTGCCCAAGGAGGAAAGGGTCTGAGCCGAATGAATAGATAAAATCAGCGTAATTGATGGCCAGTGGAAATGCATGAGGAATTTTTTTCTTTTTTTTTTTTGTGTACCCCAAAAACACAGATAAATCTCCTGTGTATATGTTCCACACCAAAAACTCGACCCACCGCCCTGCAAAATAAATAAATAAACAATTGAAAATGTAAAAATAAATACATAAATAAATCTGTGAATAAGTGAATCCATGGGTGACGAGCTGCGAGAATACGGGCTTTAGTAGAGGAATAATGCTTATAATAACCACCCGCCGAGCCCCCATATTTATTTCTTGAAAAATGAAAAAATAAATCAAAGGACCACTCAGTGTGGCCGAATGCGGCCCTCGAGCCACCAGTCGCCCATCCCTGATTTATGTAATGTTTGAATAGATGCTGTTTCAAAGCTTGTCGTGTGGCCTCATGCATGTTTAGTGCAAGCACGCTGGCTGCTTGTGCACACGCTAGAGTCTATTATAGCGGCGTCGAAGCTGAGGTTTATCCGCTGCTCAGTGAGGCGGGAACTGCACCAAGACGTCAGTCATCTGGCTGGCCAACCAAAACCTCTTTATTTGGACTGTCACTGGAACCTATTTGGAGGGGCGCAGATTTATTTGGGCTCGCTTATCTCTGCAGTCCAGTCAGAAATCACATAGCTGTACTTGTGTATCTTTTCCACCCTCTGGACAGACTGAGGGTAAAGGGGCTCGAGAAGCATAAAAGTCCTTGGTGAATACAAACCACAAATCTGCAGTGTGTGGCGGATAATGTAAAAATATAATCCACTGTGCTTTGGACACAAATACGCATAATTTTTGTATTTCAATAGATTTGTTTCTTAGGAAAACGGAACAAGTAATATGTTGTTTTTGAGTGTGTTGATTGGAATTTGATTTGGTCAAGGACTGCGTTTACGTAAAAATAAACGGACAAAACACACCACAGAATACGAAGCAATGCAAATTTGCCAATGTTAAAGAAAACTTCAATAGATGAACAGACTATTCTTTTATATTCCACATTAAAGGTTTTGCCTCATGGGTAATTTTGGAGTTATGCAAATAATCACATTTCAATATCCTGTTGAATTTCTGACTCGTCTGACCGCCAGAAATGTCCGATGGAGAAGGTCACAAGGGAGCCGGAGGCGAAAAAGTTAAGCAGCAGGTTTCCATTTTGGCCGCGTGGCCAGAGTGGGTTTGCCACAGGCGTGCATCAGGCCAGTTAAGAGGTTAGGCCTGGCAAGTCATTACTGTCAGAGCTAATGTAGAGAGATGAGGAGAGGGACCATGGAGGTAAGCAGCCAGTAATGAATGAACACACTGCTAAATTCAACAATTACACGCCCATGTAAATGCAAGCAGAACACAGCAACACAAGCAAGCAGCTGTTGAACTAACCTGGCTGGGGACCTTAAGACAAAAGTCCTTCCAGATATGTTACACTTGTTTGGCAAGCTATGGATGAAAGAAGATACTTGGTAATTGGAGGTATAGGTTAGGATCCAGGTGTAAAAATAGTCTGAGGAATGCCACCATGTTCTACTATTTGTGCTTTTAAGTTTTTACAAAAGGTCAGGAAAATTTATTTTAGGATGTGTGTGTGTGTCTCCCCCCAACCAAAATTGTCAGGGTTCTGTTCCTTTGTCCTTTAGTAGATGCGGGATCGGAGGGCGTTCCCTCCAGTGCCACACCTGTGTTGTGTTTTCATCTTCTGCCTTTAAAAGGACTACCACACCGACAGCTAGATGTTGCATTATTCAGACTTGCTCACGACTCATGTTCCGTGTGAATGTTTGTTCTTGATATTCTTGATCTTGCCTCACAGTTCTCTCGTCTTGTTTTTTGCATTTGCTCATGTTACAGCCTTTGCGATATGAAAACTGTATTCCTGTACATCAATTTGAATTTGGTTAATTGTTCAGCCCTCCAAAGAAAACAATACATGCAGTAACAACAATTTATAAAACCATCCATCCATTTTCCGATCCGCTTTATCCTCACAAGGGTTGCGGGGGGTTCTGGGGCCTATCCTGGCTGTCTTCGGGGCAGTAGGCGGGGGACACCCTGAACTGGTTGCCAGCACAACCATCCGTGCTCACACTCGCACCTAGGGACAATTTAGAGTGTTCAATCAGCCTGCCATGCATGTTTTTGAAATGTGGGGAAACCAGAGGACCCGGAGAAAACTGGAATTGAACCTGGTACCTCTGCACTGTGAGGTCAACGCGCTAATCACCGGACCACCGGGTCGGCAATATATGAAAGTAGGTTAGTTATTTATTTCTGTATTTATTTATTTATTTAGATAATGGAAAATTGTGTGTTTTTCTTTCTGAAAAAAAACCCCCATCAAATCTTTTTTTTTTTTTTTTTAAACCGGAAAACTGACCCAATGTACTCAGCTTCACTCAGTAAATTAAGTTACGAGCTTGGGCACCGAATGAATTTTTGCTTTGTTCTCGAGGTTTAACCACCAGATGCAACTTTATCCTCAGCCTAAAAAACCAGGGTGGCCATACCAGGTGGATGTGAGTGGCCTCATTTCAAACAAACACAACATCCCCAAATGCCCCAATCAGTCCAGCACTCAAAAACAAGCTTGTTGGCCTTAAGCAGAGACTGAGCTGTACTTGTTCCTTTCAGTTGCTGTGCCCTAAGCAGGACACTGTGGACCACCAACACTGACACCCACACTCTTGGCAGTGTCAACTGTCCAGCAATCAAGCGTGTTTACCGTCGCCTGTGACTCATGATGTCATACCCCGCTCACGTTATCCAAATTAACGACGCCCAACAAGGCCGGAATGTGCGTCATGGCTCACGAGGATGCGTATGAAGAATTCCACATGCCACAGTAAACTGTCATCCCAAATGAGTCCTCACTCGCAAAGAGGGATAATAAAGTGTGCGGGCTGTGCAATGAAAGGTCAGAGCTATAAACGACTCTGATGGGTATCATTTTCCCCCTTTTTTATTCTTTGTTTTCTCCCATTCTTTAAGCCCAGCGGTCGCTTATCAAAGCTCGGGAACTAATCATGTTTGTTGGAGCAATTCAGGGACGGATAAAAGGAAAACAAATAGCAGTGACACCTCAACTAATTTTCTTTTTTATCATTTTTATCTTTCAAAGAAAGGATTTTAGTCCTCCTCTGCGAATTTTGGATTTTTTGCTAGGGGAGATAAGCTTTCTTTAAATACGACATGTTAATTGAAGCCAACAGTGGTGAAATCATGGCTTCAGGCGCACGTGGCGAGTTGATGGGGTCCATGTGAACGACTTTTGCCTCCATTACTTTAATTTCTTTACCTTGCATTTACCCCAAAGACATCCTCCTAATTCTTGATTGTCTGTGTGAGTAAGAAACTGACATATGACTGTACTCAAATTGGATTACGGCAAAGAGTGTTATTTCTAGCAAAAGTACTCAAGGGGGCAAATAGATTTAAGGGATTTCATTCCGTCTTTGGCACAGAGACTCTGTGGTCCAGGGCGAGGTTGGTGAAACATGGTGGAAACATCTTAAAGCTGCTGTTGGGGATATTGAAGCATGATATGTGACCTCCAAGTCTCCCAATGAAATGTTTTCAAGTCTTTCAATTAGCACTTGAGGTCAGATGGTGACGTGTGTGACGGGTGATCCCATTCAGAGCGGAATGCAGTTACTCGTAAAGAGCAGTGCCAACTGTTTACTGGCAAAGTTTTGAATGAAGCCATCATTCCTCTTCAGTTAGGATGCCATTTCTAATCAAGTCCAGACTCAAGAGAATTGGGACATGAAAAAGCAAAAAAAAAAAAAAACGCTCTTTTGATGAGAAAGAAGATGAGTTTTGATTCAGATGTGAAGGGGGGAAAAAATGAAGAAACGAATAAAATGAATGTGATTCCATTTTCTGTTTGAAGAAGAGGAGTTGAGAGAGTGAAGCTTTGTTAGGAGCAGGAGAATATGATAAATCAAATAAATATATTGGCGAAAAGGCAGGATGAGAGGAGAGGAATAGCCAGTTGGTCCTTCATCCGTCATCTGTTTGGCTTGCATGCCAGCTTGTTACTGGGAACATCAACTGATTCATATTCAACACCGGGTGGAGGGTAGGCAGAAATTTGTATTCTTCCCTTTATTTGACTTTGCAAACACAACCTCAAAGCCGCATTATACGCTGTCAATGTACAAGACCAACAATAGTATACTGGTAATATTTCTAAAATGCTGGTTGAAAGTGCTGCGTTATATGTGACGATATATACTCATGGCGGACTGTGCTCCGTTTGCCAAAATAATTCTTTCTTGACAATATTTGAGAAATGTCAAATCTCATATTGTGTATGTGGAATATGAATTAAGCAGTCAAATCCGCAAGTTTTTGTCCATTTCAGGGGGCAGCCATTTTGCCACTTTCTGTCGACTGAAAATGACATCACAGTTGCACAAGGCTTAGGTAGCCACCAATCATGGCTCAGTTTCAGGAAACAGGTGAGCCGTGATTGGTCGATTCAGTTGACACAAAGTGGCAAAATGGCCGCCCTCTCAGATGGCTCAAAACGGGTGGAACTTGGTGCTTAACTCATATTCATCAAACCCAAAATTAACCAAAATGTCATCTTTAGACTCGTGGGGGCGCATAGAACATATTACTGTCAAGAAAATGATGGTTGACTTCCCTTTTAAGGGGTGTGGTCCAGTGAATGATGTGAGGAGCTTCAATCAGGTGGATTTAGTTGACTCAGATAGCAGCTCCTTGCAAGTCTTCTCACTTGTTTGACTAACTGTTACATTTAATAAAATGCTGAAAGTGCATCGGTGAGTGCGGTTCTCCATTTCCACACGACTGATGTACAGTATATACTCTGCTACAAATAAACAACCAAAAATAATTGAAATGCAAAATACACAACATGCCACTGCTGTATACATCGAATATTCATTTTTTTTTTGTTATTGGTGACTGGAAGCAACAGGAAAATTGTGTCTAAGATGTGATGTCTCGGCTGATGGCGCATGCATGATAAATGTGGTGATGTCAGCCTTGAATTTGCAACGGTAACCTGCTCTGAAAGTAAAACGTCAGCAACGACGGCGGGTAGATTGACCGACGGGGTCAGCGTGGCTGTCACACGTGCGAACGCCATTTGTGACCAGCGCTCAGCAGAAATGTCACACGGCCCCCGGAAAATGGCACAGCAGTCACTTTTTTTTTTCTTTAAACCACACATTCTTCCATCACGTAGTGCATTGCTATTCTTTCTTTCACGCACATACTCTGACATGAGCAGAGGCACATTTCTTTTTACGTTATGATGCTTTGGGGCTAAAACACCTGAGTTGGCAACAGTGGCGTCAACAGGCTTGCCCTGTTGTTGTAACTCCTCACATGCTGTATATTGTGTGTGACACTTGTGTGCTCACAGCAGCTCCGAATGTGTCACGTATTTCACAACTATGTAAACACACCACATCCAGGGGATTTGACGCCACCTCTGCCAACTTGTTCTGTAATCATTTTGAGTGGCTGACCTTCTGCGCTCCGAACGGAATACAAAAAAAAAAAACAATCCTCCAAATAAACTGTCAGCAAAGTAAACAGTGCATGCAGAAAATATGCTACATTCGCAACATAAGTCCTCTAAGTAATGACCACGAAAAGCTTGTTATTTGTTGTGTGATGAGTCAATTACGAGCAATTACGCCGAGAAAATAGTGTCGGATCGAGATGAGTGTTGTGAGACGAATTTTGCTGTAAGGCGCATGAAAGCAAATTTTAATGGTCAGTTTATCCCCCGCCCCTCCAAAGTCTCCCTCCACCTCAGTGTGTCCTGCACATAATTTGGGTTTCATTGTCTACGGCTATGACAGGTACATCCGCGTGATTGCTGCCCGTGGCAAAATGCAGCGGCGGCGGCGGCAGACTGAACTTGCTTTTATTGTGCCGCATAATTTAAATGTTTAATTTGAGGAACTGACCAACAAAGTGCCTGCGTGTAACAAAAGTCGTACATCATTGTTCACAGGGCTTGTTTGTCACACAGAGAGGTCTCATGTGTGCACTGCAAAGTGCTGAGGTAACTGATAATAAATAGCGGTGCATCATTTCAATGCTGTTAAGTGGCACATGAATTTCTGAGAGTTTATCATGAGGATATAAAATCAAAGCAAACCCAATTTATGGCTAATGTTTCCATGTGAGCTTTTGTTGACACTGGCAATGATGTTCAGCTTTTTGAACACGTCGTTCATCAGTGCGCTGGCGCTACAAAAGATAAAGAAATTTTATACATTTGATGAGACAATTTTACTCTTGCAACATCGAATCCACAAAGTTGGACTGCCCGTCTTTCTCTGTGTTTCTCTATGCTTGGCTCTCTGGCGAGTCACGAAGCCGTGCGCTTTCTCACTCCATCTCTCCTCGGTGGCTATAAAAGAGGCGATGAAGTTGGCCGCGCCGCACGAAGCTTCATGAGAGCATCTATTCTCATCCTGCAGTTAGTGCGATATGCCATTTCTGCCGATTGCGAGTACATTTTCAAGAGTTTGATGCAATCACTCAGTTTCAGACTAGCGGCCGGATGTACACCACATGAGGAAATGATGCGTACATAGAGTCCGTTGTGTTGTTCTGTATTTTTCATTTGATTGCGATGACCTTATAAGATAGCTATGCTGGTAAAAGTCACAACTTTTTTTCACATCTCATCGGAAATATAGGTTAGAATTAGTTAATGAGATGATCTGCAGGGGTTTGCAGGCACTGAAGGCAGCCGAGGCACACTATTTGGTGCATAGAACAAACAAACTAAAACTGGCATGGCGGCAATGCTGAGGAAGCGTGAGTCGTTCTAAATGCATACAGCTGGCCTGTCTCGGTTTTCAATTCCAGCTTGAGGTAAATACACCGGCCAAGCAGATGGAGATACGACTGGCTAAATTGGACTTGGCTGTCCAAATATTACGACCTTACACAAGCTTTTAGGGGTCATTGGAACTTGCGCTTAATGTTGTTAGAGGCAGCTTTGCGCCTCATACCCCTCCTCAATATAAAGCTTGGCACACGCATGCACACAGACAACGCTTACTGAGCGCACACCGTCAAACACACTATACTGAGTGTCCCGTAAGCCACCCGGCATATTGTTTTTTTACGGCGCTGATGCATAGGCTGCTACATAACCCTCTTGAGCCGCAGTAAAATTCTGTTCAGGCTTGTGGAGGCCAAGGTCAAAAACACTGGCTATCGTAAAACTCTATCAGGATGACAAAATTGCAACTCGCCCAAGTCAGGTTCCGGTGTTGAATGCTACTCAACATAAAAATGATATCTCCTGCTTGTTTACCTATTAGGATTTAATCTTTGCAAATCTTGCAAAGTTAGGGCAACCTGACATGGCCAGACAGATTGTTTCACATATTCATCTGAGCAAGGGCTAACAGAAATGGTTGGAAATCAGTGCAGGCACAAAAATAGGAGATATTGTCATATTGTTATGACTGAGTCAGTTGAAAAGAAGTGTTAAGTGAAAATAATTAACCAATGAAGAAAAAAAAAAACCAAGAATCTCTTTTACGTGATTCATGCATCGCTTTTGCAAAGACCAGAAAAGGGAACGACAGATTTTTGATTGCACTGTTAGCAGCTTCTGGCCTTGGCATTTAACCTTCCTGTTGCAGCAAAGGAGATGCCACTGTTGGACTGTTCTGTGGCAAATTTCTCTGTGTGAGAATACAATTGCATAAATATGCAGCAAGGTGAGGTTTCAAAAAAAAAAAAAAAAAGAGCGTGCACACGGAGGCGGCTTTCCGCGGACCGATAAAAGCAGACTGCTTCAATAAAAGAAGATACCGGTGATAGAGCACCCTTCGGAAACAGATGTTGATAAAGAGCCAGTGATATTTTCTCTTCAATAACGCCTGAAGAAAACACACCATAATCACAGACTTATTACTCCAAGATATGACATATAGTACCTTATCGCCTTCAGAGAAGTGTATACGCTGCTGTCTAAGCCCTCTCTGCCTATGTGTTCTTCAAGCTTTCGATGAATGTCAGGAAGCGCACGCGTGTAGCATCAAATGGTGTTTTTTCTCTCTGGGTTGCTTTCTTCTCATCGCTGACTTTCTGCGACTTGTTCCTTCTGCTTTCAGAGACATGTAGCCATTACTGAGGTACAATTTAAAGGAGGGAAAATCAATAGCGGGACATTAGGCCCTTATTTGGGGTCATACAAGGCCATTCTACCTGTAATGTGTTGGCAAATTAGACACATGGAATGGAATGCCATTCTCACACAATACGTCTGTGTGTGTGTGTGTGTGTGTGTGTGTGTGTGTGTGTGTGTGTGTGTGTGTGTGTGTGTGTGTGTGTGTGTGTGTGTGTGTGTGTGCGTGTGTGTGTCTTGAGCTGGCCTTCATGCTCTCTTCTCTGGCTTCATGTTTGGTATGTTTTGACCTGACCCGTACGGTACATTACGCCGTGAAACCATGCACACAGATGTTTGCTTATTATTTAATTGAACGCTGATGGAAGTGCAGACTTTTGGTCGAGCTTTCATTAAAACTAATTGGCACATAGAAAACAATATTTAATATGTACTCCTGTTGCGCTCGAAGCGATGTCCCCGGTTTGAACGCAATGCTTTCGACCACCAAATTTGTTTGGAACCAATTCACCCTTGAAAATCAGATGAAATCTAATTAATCTCTTCCAGGGTCAAATGCTGCCAAAATAAAGCTTTTATCAGCTCCCCACACAATGTTTTAAATGAAATGTTTGTTAATAGTCAGACAAGTGGAAAAGTCGGTTAAGGAAACTTATTTGAACCGCCTAATTCGTTTAAAAAATATGAAAATAAAATAGTTTGAAACTTTCTTAACTTTAATCATCACTGTAACAAGCAAGTAACAGATAAAGTTACGTACTACTCTGAGTTAATGCTTTCAGTGACGTCGTGGAAAAGTTTACTCGTTCCAGTCGAGAAAGCTTGAGATAAATCTTTGACGACAAATTAACCTGCGCCGTTCATTATCTTTACCAAGAGTTGAGACATTTCAACATGGAAACGTGCATCTCGAAGGTCTGGCCAGGAGGGGATTTCAAACATGGGTAATTAGTCAGACGGAAAACAGTAGGCTAGGATTCAAGAGGGATCGCAAGGGGAAAATTCATTGTCAGGCCCATCCCTCCACTTTTCGTGTTCTTGATCAGACGAACTAGAATTACTTAAAAAAAAAAAAGTCGTGCCAAGTGTTATGATTTCGTCGCGGAGGTACAAAAATGCAAACAGTTGTACAATATGAAATGTTCCATTACAAGGATTTCATGCTTTGTGCTGGTTCAACCACAAAAATGTTGCGCAATCCCAAACCGTGCAAGCAGAGGGAGGGGGGGAGTTCAAATTTTGAGCTTCCACTCTGTGATTATTTTAAGAGTTGGTCAGTGCACGTCTGCAGGCCTCCTGCGCACAATGGCGTTACTTTGCAGCAGGCCGCCTTGTTTCTCAAAAGCGAAACGAGCCTTTAATTGCAAATAAAGTCACCATTACGCGAGGGTTCCACCGCTGCGGCTACTTCGAACGGCTTAACCTCTGATGCAATTCCAAATTTTCCCTGTGCAACTGGACTTGGCTCACAAACGGTCCAATCACCATTTGCATTCTTTTTTTTTTTTGGTGTTGTCAGTTTTGGTTTCAGCACTTCTCTGTGAAACATGATCTGTTTGGAGATGGCTCAAAGGTCAAAACGAGAGGCCGTCACAGCCCCCTAAATCACTGGACCATCAGTCATTCCATTTTTGACCCATAAATAATTTCTCACGGGATGACATTCCGCGATAGCCTCAAATCATTTGCAGATGGTTTGTCTAATGGAAGAATGGATTTCCCATTGTCTTCATGCGCCAATCAACTCGCCTTGTAAGGGAGTAATTCATTGCCGCAAAATCAAAAGTGCCCCCCCCCACCCTTTCTTTAAAGAAAAAAAAAAGTCGAAAGTCTGTCTTTAGACATGGAACATCGGTTGTGCTTTCCATTCTGTCAAGGGCATTTTGGAAGGATGCAATCACACAGGCAGGAAATTCAGTTTGAAATGAGTAATAACCTGCAGAGCGCTATAAATCATGGCCCCCGAAAACTCCACTCTCCTCCCGCATTCGAGCGGACGCTCACACAGAGCAACATGTTCTCAAGGGAATTTGAAGTTGAGCACTATTACGTTCGGACTGGTACATTTTTTACAAGAACATGACCGCACAGCTCCAAAAAACTGGGGAGTCCTGTGGCAGCTAACTCGCACGCAAACCCGAGCAACATGCTGCGCGGTATTTTACCACAACAACGCAGCGTTTTGCCATCTAATTTGGGAGGATCGGGCTTACCATTGTATCCCTCTGGGATCAATTGGATGGTTTGTTTGTCACAACAGCAGAACATACAGTTTTCCTGGACCCTGTTTACAATTTATATGTTTATATCAGAACTCCATCTTGCATTTGGATATTTTTTTGCTGGCACACTTTCTGACAGGATGCTTTTCGATTCATGTTCGTGGTGGTAAAAGTCTCCTGTGGGTTTTTTTCCCTTGTCATGCATATGTATAAATCAGCGTCATAGCTGATGCAGCATGCAGCAAGTTTTTTTTCAAATGTGTTCTTATGCTGAAAAAGTTTGCGTTTGGTTTACAATCTTAAAGGTTTTGATATCATTTAAAACTTGCCTGTGTACATGTACATGCGTCAAAAACTCTCCGTAATTTCCACTGATAACAGAGGCTAATTCTAACTTCACTCCGATGTATAAAACATACTCTTGAAGTTGGGAGGTATCACTTCAGGATAGTACTTTCCACCAATTACTGTACTACTTTCCTATGAAGAACTGGCTTTGGTGGCATTTTAGATCGCTTTCAGAAGAAAAAACACAAAAGGTGAGTTTTTCCTAGCAAGTAGGGGTAGACACCACAGACAAATCTTGCAAGTCTTTGCGACAATACATGCAAATAGTGGTGCCCGAACTCGTTTGCATTTGGCCTTCGTTTCATCGTCATCAGACAAGTCATTAGCATGCAGCGATTTTTGGAATTGACTCCGTTCTTCTGTTTAACGCTTCAGACTGGAGAGTCGCTTCTGAAGCAACGGCGAAAAGATTGAACACTGATCAGAGTCAATAACATGCACCAGCACTTAGTTGAAGTGCTTATTGAACAGCTTTTTGGGGGGGGGAGTTGGCAAAAAGCACTTCCATTGACCAAAAAAAAAAAGTAAGGGAGCACCTTCTGGAAATGCAGCCCCTTCCCTTCGCAAGCACACCTCTTTGTGTCTGCGCAAAGTGAGTGTTTGCGGTTGGGATTTCTGCAATGACGCTTTATGGTCGCGGTGACTGTAATTGCTTTTCCTCCCTCATGTGATGATGATGATCATCACTCCCCTGTCATTCACAGCGGCTATGAATATTAAACGCCACCTCTCGGTGTGGGCTTAATTGGGAAGAAAGCATCTCTGTCGCCATGAGTGAGGAAACAATGAAAGCAAGAGTGAGAGGCATGGAAGTGATTTTGTTGCGGTTTTCATGCAATGTTTACGATATTTCACACGCAGACGCAAAGCGAGCCCATTTTGGTGGTGCAATAAAAGAGCTGGATGATTCACGGTAAGGTTGGGGCGGGGGTAGGGCGGTGTTCTCGACACAACTCTGCTTGTTTGGATGAAATGTGAAGTCGTTAATAGAATGTTCTTGATGTCGCTTCACATTTCTATTCAGTGAGCGTGTTTCTTCTGAGTCGTAAATACTGTTTATTTATGTTCTTCAAACTCCCAAGGAATGCTTCAGCTGCATTCGTCTTTGTCATCAAGAAATATAGATAGGAAGCTATAATATTTTTTTCAGGAATTGTTTCTCTTTGTCCTGAAGAGATCTAACATAAGGTGACTGAGGTAGCTGAGCGGAAACGTCTAGCAGGTATAGCATTCGATTCTGTACTCTATTAGCCACAGTTGTCGATCTTTCGATTTTGGAACAAAACTGTTCTCCACTCAAGTATTTCAGTAAAGCCTCAGAACTCATGTTTGATGGTCTAACTGGTTGAGCGCCAAATCATAGCCCCAAACAAAACGTCGTAGACAAAACGAATCGTTATTGTACCTCAAGTCAAGTTATTCACTAAATTTGGTTTTGCGTGTAAATAGTATTCAATTGTGCCGAGGTTACTTCAAGAGTTACTTGCAGAGAAAATAAGAAAGTTATGAAGGTGGAAATTGGACCTTCACACACATTTCTACATATCTGTGCTGAAAGTTATCTGACATTATTTCCTAATTAGCCCATCCAAGACCTTTCAGGCAAACTTCTCACAATCGGGTATAACGACAAAAGGAAACCGAAAACTTCCTGAGTGGACTGAAATGAAGACTAATCCTAATTGCCTTTGTGACATCACCATTGATCCCCCAAGCCGACTACTCCTCATACACGCTTCCGACCCATTTGAACATCCCTTTGTGTCAGGGTTGATGTCAGGCTCTAAGAATGCTTTGAAAATTTGGTGGCCTTGGCTGCGTCGTATCTGCACTAAATTCACAAACACATTTGAAACCATTACGGTGGTCCTTCAATTGCTGCCAATGGCCATAATGTGGGCAAATTTTCCTCCCGTTAACCCCCCCGTCCAAGACACTCTGGTACACCGTTGGCAATTAGATCTCCTGCTGGGGGCTTAATATGAAGCCCTAATTGAAACGGTGTGTTGTGTGTCTGTGGTTACATATCCGGCGTTGAGTATGCTTTGTTGTGGGAGGCTGTTCCTGGGAGATCCTTGGCTTCCAGCAACAAAAGAATTGTTGATCAATTATACCACGACATGCGAGATCACACACATGCCTGCAAATAGGTCTCCATCGCAACAAGCGCATCAAAAGCGACTGCTTTGCGTTATAAGTCGTAAGGACGTACTGGACAGCAAACGCCTTTAGATCACCAAGAAAACTTTTTATCAGGGTTTTAACAAGGCACGGCAACAACTAAAGGTTTTATGAGTGAAATAAAACCTCGACAGCTTTGGAAAATACACTCATTTGTTTTGCTTGAAGGCATTTAGAGAAGGGAGAATCTGAAAGATTGCAGCTACTTGGATATGGTTATGATCCTCAAGTCACTGGACTTAATTTGGCAGAAACATTACTCGGTTTTTCTTCTGAGCCAGCGCCTTATTTTATTTGTAATACTCATTAGTTGGAGGTGAATGAGTCATTTGCTGTTTATTTTCTTTTCAGTGCGCTTAGAGATTGTTCTCCCTAACTGGGGATCAGAACTTTTTACAGTTCTTTTGTACGCCATATTCACATTTTATTTACAAATTTGCTGTCTTGTGAGACATGCTGAAAGTGCGCTCCATCCGAAAGACCTTTCTGGGGAGAGATTAACGCACTGTGTCATGGAGCAGGCCATCACTATGGCTTTTTATGCGATTTGCCTGCCATGATAGAAACCAAAACTATTAAAGTATCTTGGGGTCTTGTTCACGAGCGAGGGCAAGAGGGAGCGAGACATCGACAGGCGGATCGGTGCAGCGTCTGCTGCGATGCGGACTTTGTATCAGTCTGTTGTGGTGAAGAAGCAGCTGAGCCAAAAGGCGAGGCTCTCGATTTACCGGTAGATCTATGTTCCAAACCTCACCTATGGTCACGAGCTGTGGGTCGTGACCGAAAAACGAGATCCCAGATACAAGCATCCGGCTCTCCCTTTGAGATAAGGTGAGAAGCTCGGTCATCCGGTAGGGGCTCAGAATCGAGCCGCTTCTCCTCCATGTCGAGAGGAGCCAGATGAGGTGGCTCGGGCATCTGATTAGGATGCCTCCTGGATGCCTCCCTGGTGAGGTGTTCCAGGCATGTCCAACCGGCAGGAGGCCTTAGGGACGTCCCAGGACACGCTGGAGAGACTATGTCTACCAGCTGGCCTGGGAACGCCTCGGGATTCCCCGGGAACAGCTGGAAGAAGTGGCTGGGGAGAGGGAAATCTGGGCTTCCCTGCTAAAGCTGCTGCCCGCGACCCGACCCCGGATAAGCGGTAGAAAATGGGTGGATGGATGGATAGAAACCATTTCTGGCTCTGTGGTAGCCTGGTCAGTGTACAGTAGTTGGGTTCAAATCGCAGAGTCGATGGTCCTGCTCCTCACATTTTAATGACAAATATGCCAGAAGTTGGATTTATGGTCAGCTGTGAGATGATATGTACTAGTCTCATTTGGAAGACTGCCATCAACACCGGAGATGGGGGAGGCACTAAAATGACTGCAAGTGTGCTGGTGAGTGCGACGATGTGTTTTCTGCAGGGAGGAGGCAGAGAGCGCGCAGGCGAGCTGTCATTGCTATTGTGTACGTATGGCTCTATCACGTTGAATGACTGAAACCCAATGCACGCACATTTGAAGCCAAGCCGAAGGTACCTCTCTGCGGGCTTCCACGACAAATGGTGTCAGAAGTGAGCTGGTCATCTGTGACGCGCTCATTTGGAAGCACCCTTGGGACAAGTAACTCCTGTGCCCTAATCCCTGGAGATGATTGAGCCACATGGAGAACTGAAATCTAATACACCGGGAGTCTATTCCGGGTTGAACGTACCTCTCGTTTGCTGTGTGACAAATGGAGTCAGAAGTAGATGATCAGGTTGGAGGCCATCTGTGGCTTGCTTAGTTGGAAGGTAAACCCTTGTTCACCGGACCTCATAGATGCTTGAAGCACTCGGACGACTGAACCCTATCAGACATTGGTTCAATTTGAGGTTGAGCGAAATACTCCTCAAAGTTTTGTAACCAACTGGAAAAGAGAACAACCATGTTTATAAGATTTTCTCGAAACATGTGATCTGATAAAAGTTAAGAATTCTTAAGTTGTCCAAAGACAACTCTATGTATGTGTATATGTATCCACATGCGCATACCGGCAGCACGTTCATTCACAATCCAGGAGAGGCATTAACCGTTAGACTTTATCTCCGGCCAAATGGTTCTAATGAATATTACGTGAGAAGGGAAAACACCCCGCAGCCATTACATTCCTATTTGTACTCTGTCGCTAGCTTCATACATCACCTAACCATGACTGACTTTTCCCTGGATGGAAAAACTTGTGGAGGAAGTGAGCAACTCTGGTGGCTTGGCAGTAACGTGACGATTTGAGTCCGGTCACGTCCTCACCCGTAACTGTTTGAAAAGGCCCTAATGTGTCTTCCAGATGCAGAGCTTGACCGTAGGATAAGGGTCAGAGGGGAGAGAGGGTCGTCATTGATCATTTTAAGACCTGAAGTGACTGCGAGTGTCAGGGGGGGAGCATCTCATTATGTGTGATGCAAAACCTCACTTGCTCAACTGCCATGACAGGAAAAAAGACAGGAAATACTTTGAACTCACTAGATGAAAATACTGTACAAAAAAAAATAGCATGTGAAATGTACTCAATTTTATTTCATCAAGTGGCTGCACAAAATAAAATCATTTGGATCCAGATACATTTTTTTAGTAGATGTATTATCTAAAATAATTAGCTGAATCCAGATGATTGAGTGCCATTTGTGTGCCGTTCATCCATCTCGACTGATGATTGTAATGGTCTTTGCAAAACCAGCCGTCTGTTGTCAGATTCACTTTTTTTTTTAAAGCAACATTGGAGTGCTGCTTTTCCTTGCCCATGGGTAAGGAACATTCAAGTCTTATTTCTTTTAGCATAATATTAAAAGTGCCCCTTTACCAGACATCGTTTTAATACATCCTTGACATCCATCAGCACAAATCTCGAATTCCATTCCATACCTCTGTGTCAGTCAGTTCTGTGGAAGTATTCCCTGCAGCTTATAAAAAAACAGCATACCTCATGTCAAACCCAAATTATTCTTTTTGACTCAATTAAGTGAAGTCGTATTAAATGAAGCGGAAAAGTTTTCCTTTCTGAGCGGGATACTGGAAAAGCGTTTGACCTTCGAGCGGTGGCGCGTACGGCGTGTTTGTTCAGACCTTTCTTATCTTCTGGCCAAGATGGAAAATCATATTAAAAAAATAGAAGCATTTCTGAGGCGCACGGTCATCTTGTGGCCCGTCCCCTCCGATACTTATCAGAGGGTGGAAGCATGTTTTCAGTTAGTTCGACCTCGGAAGAGGGTGGGAGCACATGAGCGGTAGGGAAGTGGTGGTGGTGTTGGGTTCAGAGTTTCCCGCGTAGGCGTGGGGAGAAGTAACAAGATCAAATAAATACTGCAAGGGAATAACAATCATGTTCATTTTGCTGTGAAAATATAGGAAGGGGATAGGCATCTCTTCACAGTTTGAGAGATGTTATCCTTCGTCCCCCTCTCCCAATTCCTAATTGCCTGCGGGGGATATGTCAATTCCGAAATTGCATTGCGTTAGCGTTGCATGAAAGTAGCAAGGCAAGATACGAATCAAGACAGATTTCAACATATGTCATGTGAAACATAAATAGAAAATCAAATCTCATAATTACCAAGTCGAGCTGAGGGGGGTGGGCTTGGGGAATCCAGGGTCAGCCGGTAGCTGTTTTGCTTTCCGCGGACGCGGCCGACAGGAGCGCCCACTGAAAGAAGGTCTTGTCGGCGCACGAATGCCTCCTGCCTCTTGGGGGAGACACAAGCGCAACTTCAACAGATCCTCGCTCCTCCTGCTGTGTGGGAGCTGCCTCATTTTATTTAAAGAATTGGAACTAAAACAAGTGGGCCTTGAACTTTACGTATAAAAGCAGAGAAAACATGCAGCCCAGGAGGAGTAATGAGATCCAATATGCAGTAAGAGACATATCAACTAATCTGACTTAATGAAGGCAACAATGCTTAGTTTTGCTATAAATGTAACACTCTGTTTATTTTTGGTCAATTGTTCCACAATCACAATCTTAGTCATGGCATCAACAACAAGAATTAACATCCAGTTAAAAGAATATACCACTGTGACAATATCTATCAAAATTTGGCATAAAGTTATTTTGGGATATGGAGCTTATAATGTGTATTTTTGCAAGCTGTTGTCATGTTGTGGATGGTCGATATACAGTACAAGTACATAGAACCAAACGTGAGTAATAGTCAGACTTAGAAAGTCAAAGAAATTACCCTGGCTGGGCTCCATGCATTAATACGTTGATCAAGATAAAAACAAACAACTGCTGCCATAAATAATTATCATTGTTATCTTTTTAATGAGTGATAATTAGAGTGTCATTATGAAAAGGTATACTCCATAAATCTAATAATTTTGCAGTTTTTTCACGAAATAGAATCCATGTACAGTTCCCAGTACTCCACCTCTTCCTACAACCAGAAAAAATATTGCTCAATAAATCCCTGTGAGAGTGTCAATCAAAGCGGAGTGTTATTGTCTTTGACAAGCCAAGTTTTTTGGATTGGATCTTAATATAAATGAATTAAATCATAGATTGGAGAGAGGGCTGAAACTAAAGAGCTAGCAAAAAATAAGTTTGCAGAATTTTAACTACTTTCTACTGGAAATTATTATTAATATTTTTTTAAGGTAATTGTGGACCTAGAATTTAGCAACATTAAAAAAGTAGTACACAGAGCAGCAAACTCTTTGTGTTGCGCCAAAACAAGATAATCGAAGATAAACATCCCATTCTTTATGGGCAGCCATTAGTGCTTCCAAAAAATAAAAAAAAGACGACTTAAGCGATCCACATCAGTTTGATGCGAATTCTGCTTCCCTCCGCATTTCCTGCGCCCTCCCAGATAGATTGGGATGTCAGAACGAGGCGCGATGCCTAACTCAATCGGGCGTCTGTGGGAGAGGTCAGTGCCACGGGCTGCCATCATGCCACCTCAAATGACAATAGATGACGCTAATAGCAGATGCAACCATAAAAACTGATCAGATTAGGGGCCCAATGAAGCCGTGACATATCACTGCTGGCTAAACACCAAGTTGCTGATTGTCAGGAGTTTTACTGCTCCTTTATAGCTCTATCTCGGGTTATGTTTCCGCAAGTCCTATCTGGCCTTTGGCGCACTTTGCTGTTTAAGTCTTCCTTTCCGAAAGGGGAAACGTCTTTCCTCTTCCGTCTTTGTTGTTTTCGGTTTGCAAGCTGCCGTGCCCTCAGAAATGCCCGTGTGCATTTGTTAAAGGGTCTCTCTCGTCTTTGGCAATTTGTCGGCAGTCGCTAAGCAGCTCCAGCTCAGCCCTCGGCTGCCTTCCCGTTTTTATCGTGCGGGTTGTAATCAAAGCCAGGTCTGAAACGGTCACGCGCGTCTCTCACGACCTTTTAATATGGTTCCCGTTGAGCATTGCTGGCTTGAGGAAAGGTAAACGGATTCTGCTAGGAAAGAGTCAAACGGTGCACCCGCAGGGACGTTTATTTACAAAGATTTCCGTCAAAAGTAACTCTTGACAAACTGTGATTGCTGCTTTCATAAGCATTTGTCTCAAAGCTTTCCTATGGGAAAACTGAATTGAACGCTCAACATATTGTCAGTTGTGTTGAAATGATTCAGCATTTCTTGGAACAATTCAAGCAAATGGACTGCATTACAACCGGGCCGAGCGGCTTTTTGATTTGGTCTCAGCTCTAAAAAAAATGTCGCCGAATGAGTGAGTTTCTAGTCAGCAAAATTATTTCATACTGTAGCTTCTTGAGTTCCATTAATGTGACAGTCACGTTCCACCTGTCTTCGGTTTCAGGGAGTTCCAGATGCCTTATCAGTTTCTCATTCTGTGAAGGTGAATTTTTCAGATGTTCAACACGCCTCGGAAAGGCCACTGGGGTCAACTTGTCTTCTGTTAGCAGACTGAGAGGCCTGAGTAGAGGCAGAGGAAAAGATTTGTATTTCGCCTTCTGGAGAACACACACACACAAAGACAGACGCACACACTCCCAAAGGAGTAGGAGCGTGAGTTTGAGTGCATGCATGCTCGGTTGGGAGCGTCTGTTTTATTGTATGCGTTGGTCAAAGAGGAGGGAGACACTAAAAAGATCTTTGGAAGGGTCGTGTACTTTCTCATCACAATCTGATGTTTCTCTTTAAATTGGCTACATTTAATTTGGCCCCCACCGTATTTCGTGCTAAAGCATAATGGGATGAAGCTGACTCGAGCTTGCGTGATTATAGCGAGAACAGTAAAAGTAGTTCTCGCATTTACTGTGAACATCATTTCCAACAGACAGGTCATTTGCAGCTTTTATATTCAGTTCACGGGAGCCCAGAGGGCTCATTTGGATGCTCTTTCGAAATTCTTCTGCATTGGATTCAAATGAAATGAGCATAGCATAAAATGTAGCGACGGCGTTGGGCGTTCAATGCAAGACGCGCTCCTCTTTCTTTAATATTCTCCTCCGTAAGACATCCTTGTAAATGTCTCGTCTTTGCAATCCCGCTGAAATGGTGAAATTCAGACATTACCTTCTTGGCTGTAAATACCGTCGCAGCCATGCAAAGTGGAGACTTTTATTGGCTTTTAGTGCAAGCACCATGTTGGCATGACAGACGTCTGTAAAATGTGCTATGTATACAGTACAGTGCTTTTCTGTCGAGGAAGTTCTGTAGACTTATGCAATGACTTATTGTGCTTTTACTTGGGAAAAAAATCTGGTGCGACCAGGCACTTTTTTTTAATATGGATGATGCAAAGTCACTGTTGATCGCTCATTGGCCGAGCGCTTCATCAGAACGTTTGAGGTTACACAGCTCTGTAGTGTCCATTTTGCTGCTGTGCTCCATTTGATGCTCCTGAATCGAAGTTTTTTTTTTTTCCCAATCTACAGGGACTGATATTGTTGTATTTGCCTATAATGGACATAATGTCGGTTCCAAGGAACCTAAACGCATTTGTATTTATGCACATGAGGCTCAGAGTTAAAGATGCAACCACAGCACACGTGTGTGTACATGTCGATTATGTTTGCATATGTTGAGAGGCTTTTTAAAATCAAATCTACTACACCTACTACACCCCTTTTTTTAATTTTTATTTTTTTAATTTACTGTATTTTCCATTCCTGAATTGTTGCACTGCTTCAGTGCCCATGACGCTCTCAGTGAAAGAGCCACCTGCAGGAAGTGTTCTCGCAATAACAACAATAAGTGTTTAACAAGGAGGACCCTCGACAACCATTTTGGACTAAGACACTGAATAATACTTACGTCCCATGGAAGAAAACGATGACACAACATTAAAGCCACATTAGTCCATATATCCAAAATATTTTCTTTGTTTCTTGACTGTATGTTTACCATTGTCAGTCCCGGTTCAAAAACATCTTTATTTTTAAACTCAGAAGGTATCAAGAGATTTCCAATGCTTTAAAACATTTTTTTTTTTTGGGTCCATAGTTCATTTTGAGGTTGAGCACAACTAAAGTGCATACTAGAATAGAGAAGCAACCAAAACAATGGCGATATCCGTTAGCTTTCATGGGTGCTTTCATGGGTTGTGATGACTTATTGATGTAAAAAAAAGAAAGAAAGAAAAATAAGTGCTGCACTTGAGCCAACATGCACCATTGGTGTGTGACCATCCATATATTACTTCTCTTTCCCTTGGCCTTCAGGAATATCTAGCCAATGCAACAAAACAAAACAATAATCTACACTGGAAAAAAAATTGTTGAAGTTACTCAACTTTATTATTTCAAATGGTTGCAATGAATCAAATCATCTGGAGTGATGTTTTGCTGAAAATCGCACGAGGAAAAGGAACAGAAGTAACGATGTCGTTTCTGTGTTGCCTCATGTTTGATATCACTCCACTTCTTTCCCTCTCTGAACAACGCGTGATCATCTGTAAACACAATCACCGCCTGCTCAGTCTTTAAGGGGAGCTAGCTGTTTGTTTATGCCAGGCTTATTTTTATTGTTTAGTCTGCATTGTGTTACTCATTCACGACAGTGCAACAGGGCCCTAATTAGGACCTCATGTTTTCTAATAAACTTGTTTCCTGCCTTTTGTAGTTAATAATAATCTGCCGTGGGATGAAAATGCAGGTGCATCATTTCAGGCAACATATTAATCATTGCGCAGCAGCAGGGCAGACAGCCTCAGGTATTCATCACCGGAGTCCCAAATGTTTTTATTTGCGCTCACAGAATCACCGTGTGGTGGGTGGCACGAGGTACAAAAGTTTCAGTATTCCATTTACAGCTTGCGACAAAGATATTATGTCATATCTTCAAAAGGCAGTTTGATTTGCAACGCAGCTCCCTGACCCTACACTCGGAACACCACTATGACACAGGATTACCGTATTTTCTGCACTATAAAGCGCTTCGGATTATAAAGCGCACCTTCAGTGAATGGCCAATTTTACTGTTTTCAAATATCGGGCGCACTGCATTATAAGGCACATAGAATAGAAGCTACAATAGTGGCTGCGGTTGTGCTATGCATCCACTAGATGGTGCTACGCCAAAGGAATACAATACAATACAGCTTTATTTAGATAGAGCCTTCCCAATCGCTGCATGCTTTTGGGTATGCCTTGTAGTGGGGAAAATATGGAACTCTCCAAGAGAAAAAAGGGGCTCCAGGATTAGTCTTATGTTCCATTCTGTTCTGAACTCATTTTACATTTGACAGTCAGCTTATAACAGTTGTTGTTTGTTTTGGAATGTCAACCAAATGTATTCAAGCGATCATTAAGAGATCCGTCATATGTCAGGAATGGATTGTTGACGAATGTCTTGAAACAACTGTGTGCGACGGCGTGCACCGCTTGGCTGCAGAGATGCTATTGATTCAGTGTCAACTACCTTGAGTGAGTTTGATGTTTTCAATGGTTTATTTTATTACAATTTTTTTAATGGTCAGGATCGTGAGCAGGCTTCTGCAGAGCTTGCTGGTGAATTTATCATTTGAATCACGTGTCTCGGAGGAGGGAAACATCTAAAACATGCAGGATAAGGGGCGCTAAAGAGTCCCGCTTCAGTGTTTGCTCCTGACTTGATGATCCATCCTTAAAATGTGAGCACAATTAATGCAAATCCATGAAGTGGTAATTCTCTGTAATTATTATTGTATTATTATTTCAAGTTGTGATGATTCAGAAGAATGCTTGGTGGTACAGTATATCGTCCTTTTCTTTGTCCATCGATTTGCACACACATTTGATCACATTTTGAAATTGTTCCAGTTTGCGCCATCTACAAGCCATGACTTCACCTCATCACTGCTAATAACCTTTCAAATTAAAGCTTCATTAACACTGTTTATTAATTATTCGAGTAATTTGGAAGTAGGATATCTCATTATTTTTTTGGAAATTAGCCATCACCTATTAAATTAGCATGTGCTACAGTCCATTAAATATAATTAGCTGTTTCATTAACTGTTAGCTTTTGTCCTGTGACCTTTTGGAGCATCTTCTCTGAACTGCCGCTGAACTCAGGGCAGCTGCAGTTTAAGGACACAAAAAGGACTTCCTTTAGTCAGTGACAGAAGACTCTTGAAATCACTTTGTATTCTTGTTCGGATGAAACAATTACCATTTCTGGCTGTAGTGAGGACGACATAGTACAGTCGATTCACTTTTCAACGTACAGTACCCCGTTTATGTTTTAGTCTCCCAGACGACACTCAGCCGAGATTACGAAATGGCAAAGTCAACTATTTCGACAAGCATCCTTAATGGCATCAAAATCATGGCAGAGTTCGAGGCTAACGGATTGAAAGATGGTCGTAAACGGCTTCGCGGTGTGGCACTTTTCATCTGCTGACTGTTTTCTTCATACTCTATACACGTATTTTTAATTGACATCTTTATACTGTATTACATGTTTGTTTTTACATCCATAAATGTTCATACTGTATTATACGTCGCAGTTGCCGCCATTTCATTGGAAATGGTTACAACGAACTACCGTTATAACGTACATATTCATTATGTACCCCGAGGTACATTGTAATGATTTTGAATTTTGAATTGCAGCATATTCTACGCCACACTCCTGGCTCATTTGGCAGTTTGGTGAATAAAAGTAGACTCTAATCTAGACTGCCTAAGAGCAGTTCTAAGTTGTGATGCAGGTGGTGTCATGCGATTTTGTGAGGATTTGATTAAGGTGCCGGTACACACATTCTGAGACTTGCGCTGAGCACAAAAATAGGTCCCATGGAGAAAAACACAATCCAGTTGTCCAGGCTAAATTTCTCCATTGTGAGACAAATAAAGGTTTTCTTATTTTTTGGCCAGGACATTCATCAAGGAGGAGACTCGGTGCTTGGTGGTTGCGCCTTCTCGGCAGCATGGGTATGCCAGCACTGTTTTTGATTTGGAGGAATGTCTGCGCCATTTGACTGTCGCTGCTGGACAGCTCCGGGGCGCTTGTGTCTTGCGCCTGTAATGGGCAGCATTTTTCACAGCCCCGCTTTGTTCAGCGGAGAAATCGGTGCTGTTGAACGGTCTGCGGCTGGATGGATGCAAGGATTGAGGAGCCGACGAGAAGAAAGGAGCATTAGCGCTAGCGCCAATGCGCATGTGGAACCGGGAGTCGCGGCTTGGAGTTGAAGCGGATTACATGGGACAGCAGAAGTGAACTAATCTCTTTTTGTCAATGAACGCTACAACTTTGTGTTTGCTTTCAAAACTTAGCTTGTAGCAGACGTGTGCACATTTTCGGCATGACGTTTCTGATCCACTGGTAAAAGGACACTTTGATCCTCTCCTCTTTCATCTATAACTGCTTCAGACAACAAAGTGTATGCAGGAAAGTGTGACGTTTGCACGACTGTCTGTGTCCTATGTGTTGTGTTGTGTTGTGTTATCTTTGTTATTTTGACTTCAAGATGGCGCCGCGAGAGTGGCTGCCTTTCCAGCAGCTCCTATATTTTGTTGTTCTCCTTCTTCCTTTCATAACTTTGCTGCTGTGAATTGGGAATTTCTCCATTGCGAGACTAATAAAGGTTTTCTTATCTTATCTTATCTTTTCTTAAAGATAAGGCACCATACTTTATTGAGCCAAGGCACATATCACGGCACACCACCAAACAAATACTTTATATTAGGAAAAGCGCACACGCAGGCTAATTGTATACCTTCCTCCATCTTGTGCAAGGGCATTTAGTTTTTCTGTCTGTCACTATGTGTTGCAGGCTTACACACTGCAGATGAACAAAGATTTATCACTTAGAGACATAAATAATTTTCTGAGTAATGTTGTGAAGTTGAAATATTCCCCGTGGCACAATTGTATCCAGAGTACACAAGTGTGCCATGCCACATTGGTTGGAAATTACTTGCCTCTGGAGCTAAATTATAGCATACGTTGTGAAATACAGTGCATTGTAGGTGTTCACTAGTCTTAGTGGTAACACCATCGTATCTGTTTGGTATGGATTGTGGAGCACCAATGTCCAATCTTTGCACTGGTCTATTAGTATTGACCCTGAGAGTGGAAAACAACACCACTCATCCAGAATATTGATGCCAGTGAGGTGGCATACTGCATGATTTGTGCACACATGCTTCCTCATTGATTGTTTATTACAACTGCACAGTACAGGAGGGGAAAGGCTCCATCTATCACCCGCCAGTAATGAGTATTTACATGCCGACTCAATTCAGGGTGCCGGCATCTCCAATGGGCTCTGAGAAAGACAATGATTGAGCAGCAATCATATCTTATTATGTGACCGCACTACAAGAGTGGAGAAAGGAACGAGGGGGAGGCGGGTGCTTTGGAAGTGACTGTTTTTTGGTGCAACCGTGGACATTTGCCGCAAGCTAGCGTGCAGTCTCGCCTCCACAGTGCTCGGATCAATGCTAGTGCTTCATCACGCGGTGGCAAAGACTAATGCGCCTGTTTTAAAAAGTAGACAAGTACCCCGATGTGAGCTATGCACGTACACTAATGAGCTGTGCGGCTGCATGTTGTCGTGGTGATTACCATCTCTTGTGGACATTGATCCCAGCGGGGTAAAAAACCAGGAGTGAAATCAGGAACAAAAGCAACGGAACAGTGTGGCGCTTCACCCTGGCATCCCAGCGGGAACACCACTGTTTTTTCGGAAATGTTTTCTCTCCCCTTGTCAACCTTAAAGGGGAGGTTTGGGTAGGGGGAACAACAACAACACTTGTCAGATTTGTTACAGCTGGCCGTTAACCTGACAGTTGTGCACGAGTGTAATGATCTTGCAAAAAAAAAAAAAAATCGGCCCCCTCTGGCTTCTACCTCTAATCAGATTTTGAAGAAACCACCACACCCAAGGAAAAACAACATGATGGAGTGGGTGCGGCTTTAAATCAGGTGTGCTCTAAAGTCCGGTATATATTGTATATTACAGTACTTGGGGTGATCTAAGATTCACAAAGAGAGCTTTGGCCAATGAATTTGTCATCACAATACACCATGTTGTCATTTTTTGTTCTAAACTCAATAATTTCGTCCTGATTTACCGAGTTCAGATCATAACCAGTCCAAGAGAATATGTTGGACATCATACAAGACCTTGTCCCAGGTCTTCCAAGTTTTAGTCGTGGCTTGATCTTTGTATGGTTCTACAACAAACCCAAGATGGGGTTTTTGGGTTTGTTTTTTTCTTATGGGCTGCTGTGCCTCAGCGAGAAGCCAACAATGACTTAGGTTCTGACAGTCAATGATAACAAAGTGCCCCTTTGTGTCCCGTCAGGATCCGCTCGAGAGCCAGATGTTATTTTGATTGCGCCCATGAACATTTATTTGCAAAATCCGATCTGTCGGACTCGACGGCTGTCTCCCCACGTCGAACAGTAAACCCACAGAGGCCGCAACGAAGTGGATACGCTGCCTGTTTTGATCGATATTTCATTGCAAGTAAGATTTGTTATTGATGAGGACTTTGGACTGGTGAGGAAAACCACCAGTAGCAAGCACAAAGAGACAGGGCTGCTTACATTACATTGTGTGCGCTGTGGTTTCAGACGACTTACATACACAAACACAACTTCCAGAGATGTCTATAACATATTTGGGGAATTACTTTTAAGAGCCCTCCACTGCTTTTCAAAACAGTTTCTTCATGGCACGTCCATCTGTGAATTGAAGAAACAAAGTAACTGGCCTATCCGTACCACATGGTTCTCTTGCCTGATGGTGTGTGTGTGGGGTCCGTTTGGGTGGGCGTCACCTTAATAGTGGTTACTTGAGTATTTATGGGGAGTAGAAAGAAGCACTGTGGGACCGATCGAATATTAGTGATGATCCATTTAACGAGGCATATTTTTTTACACTGGATATGCTGGAAAAATGCATTTTCTGCTTGGATAATGCCGAGAAACTGCCCTTTGTGGACTTCCCAAACTTCGGTGGATGGGCCAATGAAGACCTTTTTTTTTTGTGTGTGTGTCTTCAAATCAAGTTTTTCTTGGCACATGAGCTTGCGAGAGTCTACTTGTGTTTTATGAAAAGATTCTGAAAGTAAAAGTACAGAGCTTGCATGCGCGTGAGTTTTCTTGTGCCCGCTTTGTACCACGGCTAAACCTGCTACGGATGCTTCCAGATACTCTTTCTCGTGTGGTACTATTTGAGGATACGCAGCAAGAAATGACAAAAATAAAAGCAGTCGCTATTGCATTCTCCCCCCCTTGTTGGTGTGCTTACAACTCTTTCTCCTCTTCAGTGAAATTTATCTCCTTACCATGACCGGAAGCCACACTTTGAGCAGTAAATACAAGAGACGCTCCTGCTGAGTGATTCCTTCAATACGGAGAGGTCTTTGCAGCTTCCTGCAATTCTACCTTAAAGTTGATTCGGTGGAAAAGTGTGATGAATTTACACCGTCAATGCAAACAGGATTGCGGGTGTTCATTTAAACAGCAAAGGCATAACCGCTTAATTAGTTGAGCTCCGCATGTTTTCCTGTGACGACTCAACAGGTCGACAGTAGACAGGCTGTCAGTTGCGGTCTGGTAGGTCTGCGAGGAGGATCCAATTCTGCAGGGACTCAAAGATCCCTGAAATCTAAAAAAAAAAAAAAAAACCCCAACAACAATCTAATATATTATGCAGTATCTCTGAGTATAAATTTACATGTCTAATTTCTCTGGCATTTAGTAGGCAACCCCACAGGCCAGTACAGATGTCTCTGGCAATGACCTAACTCTTCATTAATATGTATGCTGACAAGCGACCAAAAAAAAAAAAAAAAGTAAAAGAAGATTAAAATTGCTCTTCTCTTGTTACAGCCTCTCTGTGCTTTGAGTGCACCAGAGAGAGTGAAAAGCTGTCCGAGAGCACATCATGAACTCCCCGCTCACCTCATCCCCTTGCCTCTCCCCTCTCCTTCCATCTGGGCCAAATGTGTGTGTGTGTGTGTGTGTGTGTGTGTGTGTGTGTGTGTGTGTGTATGTCTATGTGTAGCGGGGCTTCGAGCTTATTAAGAGACATTTAACGAGGATCCCTTACTCACCTCTCCTTTAATGTATTTGTTTAGGTATCAAGGCTCATGTCCTACCTTGTCAGAGGGGGAAACCTCTTTTGTTGGACGAGAGGAAACAGTGATGTGATTGTTCTGCACTTTTTTTTCCCCTCTGTCCTTTTTTTTTTCCTCCTCTGGTCACATCTTAGACAAGTTAACCTCTTTAATTAAGAGTACTTAGCTGTGTGGGCCCGGACGGGGCAGGAAGCGATTGTTGAGACCCTGCCAAGCTGGATTGGGTTTCTCGGCAGCCCATGCTTCCAGCCAAGACTTGAATGGGAGACTGGCTTGTCAGCAGATGCTGTGCTCGGGGATCAGTGTCTCTCTGTCAGGTTACAAGAGCCCTTTTCCTCCAGACAAGAGCTGGGGCCGGTGGACAGAGGACAAGTAAAGGGTGTAGTGACCAAACGAAGATGAGGAGAAACTCTTATGTAGGAAACTGAATACTTGGCATTGACTGTCAAGTTACTTTCTGGCCTGGTGAGCATGTCAGCACAGCATTGTCCTCTTTAGGGGCATGATGGAGAATAGTTTTACTGCTCCGGGGCCGGGTCCAGCAATAGGGGGTGCTGTTTGGATGCCATATCATTTATGAAATCAACATATTGTCACCGTCCAGTGAAAACAATGTATCTTCAAATGACGCTTTTTGATAGGAAAGAAATGAAAATACACCACCTACGAGCCCTAGACAGATGTCATGCCACATATGACTTTTAAGAACAGAGAAGCTTTGTCCTGGCGCGCCAACACACCTCTTCTCAAACGAGCGATCAAACCAAACGGCACAAGTCCATTGCACATCCGGAGTTGACTACAACCCAATTTGCGTCGGAGGAAGAATCCCCACCAGTATCGCGACTGCTGCACGGTCGCCGAACCTCTGCAGCCAGCATGTCGTCAGGGACTATATCAAAGAGCTCACGCTGGTCGAGAAATTAGACGGTGCAACACGCTGGGATCCGATTTGACTTGATCACTCTTATTGTACATGACTGTCATAACTAAATATAACCGATTGCCATCGTTAAATATGTCATTTCTCTTTCTTTTTATCTCTTACGATAACCCGTAGAATTAATCATCCCTTCTCATTTCCGTCAGTAATCAGAGCCAGCCCGCTGCGTTCGCGTTGTAATTTCATCCTGCACCCTAACCCTAAATGAATACATACGTCATGTGGTGTGCATGCTGTTTCTGCATTAGTCAACCCGGCGTTCTGAGAGGGACGCCTCTAATTTCAGTTTTTGATATCCTAAGTATGCTTCATGCTTGCGGTAGCAGGGAATGTTCTGAAGGGGACAAACCCATAATCTCGTTAGCTTTATGGGTCTGTTTGCCAGACTCATGAGCCAGACGACGGCATTGTGGAACTTTCCAGTTGTTCACGGAGCTCCGCTTTCTGCACAGCAGTTGAAGAAAAAATAAAAAAGTGAAAATATCCAGTTCTGTAACTCTATAAAACAACCTTTGTCGTTGATGGAAAGCATTACTCACAAGGATATCGCGCACGGAAAGCCAAAATCCATCTGCAAACTTAACTCCAGGTTGACAAGGCGCGATGTGACGTTCGACCTTTATTTATTCAAATACTTTTCAACATGTCCTTTATTGTTTACCCGGTGTGTATGTAAATATTGAAGCCACAGCATTTATTCGAGTCGATATCTTAGATACTGTAACTCTACCGCAAGTACGTTGATATTTCCATACTTTACTCAATACATTAAGCCTGGCAATTAGCTTTTGTTAACATTTGCATGAATAAAATGTATATATTAACTCATTCACTGCCATTGACGGCTAAAAAAGTCAAAGTTCTATCGTTATTACCAGGGCAGGAAGCGTTAATCATAATTTAAGTACATTTTTAAAAATTATGATTATCATATATTTAAGCACAGTATTAATGTTAATATTAACCTGCGATTGGCTGTCAACCGGGTTCAGGGTGTCCCTCTGCCTACTGCCCGATGCAGGCTGGGATAGGCTCCAGCACTCGTGAGGATAAGCGGATTAGAAAATGGCTGAATGGATATTAATATTGCCGTGCACCGACTTACGATAATAATAAGTATACTTTTTAGGAATACAACTTCTGCTTCGTTTTTTGATGAACACTTGGTATTAGTACACTACTGTATTTTAATGCTGGTTATGATATACTCACAGAACCAATTTTTTTCAGTGGTACTGGGTGTAGAAAACCCCCCGAGAACCACTGCTTTAGAGTCAACAATAGACGATCTCTTAACATAACAGCGACTACTTTATTTCAGCACTGTCAATTGAACCCAGCTTCCTCTTAATATATCCATGTCCACACGCGCACGTATCGGGTTACCCTGTCATGAGCTAGAATACACACATCAGGGTCTACACGAGTTCAAAGTTCTTGGGTGTCCTCGGGAGTTATTTCGGTCCCATTGAGCTAAATTATCTTTAAAATTGCACCCTCTGGGTTCCAGACCCAATGAACACATAAAATCATTTCTTGACCTTGTAATATCTCTTAATAGCAAGGCATGTGTTTGCGCATTAACCTTATCATCCCCCAAATGGTGTGGAGTTAATTCCCAAAACGCTACCTGCAGATGTTTTCCTGTTCCGCGTTTGTATTAGTGATGTTTCACAGCCAAAATGGATGACTGTGTCTAATTGGCTATTCTCTTTGAAGTGGAACAAAGCTCGACCACATAGGCAGCGGTTTGCGTCGCAGGCAAAATATAGGGGGAATGGCAACCTCATTTCCCAAGTTTACCACGAGGTTCAAGCATGCGTAGCCTGTGGTCAGCGTGTTGCCGTACACTCTCGTAATGTCTGTCTGCTGCCCGCCTCACTTCCTCCTCTTCCTCTTCCAGGAAGTGTTCATCTCCGAGGCGAAAGTGTTCATCTCCGAGGCCTTTGGAGCTAAAGGTAAACTGACCAGATACTTTGTCAAATCCTGCCCCCAAAAAAAAACATCACATAGAGTACTAACACTGGCTGAGCTATTTAACTGACTATCATATTTTTTCATGGATTTTGCACGGTAGACTCCCCCCGCCCCCAGCGTAAAGGTTTAGCTGCAGTTTACAAAGTTACTCAGGCTAACGTGGAGCTGCAGGCTGAAGCGCAGACAAATTAAATCTCCACATGTATCCCATTATCCCAACCATCCGCATTTTCTTCCCAAATAAATACCATGAAAAAAGAATGGCATATTTTGGGGGCCTGTGGCTACCCTTTTTTAACTTGCCACAAGTTTTGATGTGGGTTAGTGCTAAATATTTCAGTAAATCTCCCTGATTGATTACAGGTAAGTCTGCAGTATATCTGCCCCACAAGGAACTAGAAATATAGAAAGAAGCAGTCGCATTTATTGGGGTTCCCAAATGAAGAAATTGGGAATTCGGTGTTATGACATGCTATGACAGACAAATGCGTGAGCAGGAACACACCTCAAAAAAAGAAATAAATAAATATTGGATTGGTATTAGCATGTTTCAGAAACAGAATGAAGAGGCCTTGGTCTTCCTTTTTCTTTGTTTTCCTGGACATCCCTGCCATAATGAGTCACAATTCGTATTGGAATTCTCAAGCAAAATACGACACAGTTCAGCGGCATATAATGTCATGAAAACGAAACTTAACTCAGGGAGAGAGAATGCTTCCGTGCAGCGTTGAAAAGGTCATATCCAAACATCAAAGTCCAATGATGAATTTTCCACCAAACTTTACAAACTCTGTGGAAATGGCTGAAAATGCAATTTGCAGACATATGGAGCGGCAATGGCAGGTTTGGGGGGGCCCCCCCCCGCCGGTGTAAGAAAGTTGAGATGCTCAGAACATTGGGCTGCTGCAAGTCTGGGCTTTATTCCAGAAAGCCTGAAAACGTTCCATGCCGATCCGTCATTCTCCCAAGTTTAGTCCCCTTAATTAGCGAGCCACTCACCACGGAATCAGGTGGTTGCAATTAGAGAAAATTAGCCCCCCCATCCGACCCCCCTAATATGATTATTATATAAAGTATTTTATGAGGATTGCTGGTGGTGTTTTGCTGAATATACGCCAGACAGGATGCAACATTTTATACTGGCAGACAAATTATCCATTTGCATCTTAAAAGGAGCTTGTTGGCTATTCTGCAATTCTTCATCAGCACAATTAAACCCGTTTATTCCCTCCAAGTTTTTTCCGAAACTTCCCCTTTTCCTCGGCCGGCCAGCTCCGCGTCAGCACGAGAGTGCTGCATCATCTGATTTCATAAAGGAGCCAACTAATTTAATAATAAATTCCCGCTCCGCCGCAGAGGTCGTTGCGTTGACTTACGGAACAAATCCATTTAAATTTCAAGTAAACAATAAACACTTGTTGATCTAATTAGAAAATGTAAGCACATTATAAGAGCTGTGGACACATAAATGCAAATGATCGATACTGAAATCTGAAAACATCTAGAAAAAAAAAGTGAAATGTCAAATTGAAAATAAATAAAGGAGAATAAATATTTATTTGGGAATTCTGGGGAGACTTTTATTTAATAATTCTTTGGAGAAGCGTTTCATAGTCGAAAGTACACCATTGTTGGGGTTCTTTATTTTGAGGTTTTTTTTTTCAAATTTGACCAATGCAACTTTGATGAGGATCTCAAAATTAATCCTTTCAGGGACAGCGGTCACTCCAGTAGACAGCCTATCATGTCATCAAGTTACAGGTTAACGTTATTGGTGCATGAAAGGGTTAAATAAACCAATTCGTTTTCAATGTAAACTTTTTCCAATGTCCCTGTCATTGGTCCTACTTGGTCAGTGCTGAATTTGCTGACAAAATGTTCCACTAAGTCTCGGTAGACCGGAGGCCAGTCTTTCTGAGGTGAGTCCTGCTTGGGAATGAGTTCCCTGTGGAGTTACTGGAGGAATAGTGCAAGCAGGTGATCTCACCTGCGGCATTGTTGCTACTTTGTAAAGTCCTTCGGATTCAATTGTCAATGCCCCCCACCCCCCCATCCGCGGCTTTGATACAGTTGCTTGGATACCACGTCCACCTGGACCAGCATATGTCGCAGCATGCTGCTCTTCATGTAAAACAGACGCTCGGCCTAAACAGTTTTCTCAAACTCCCCCTCCGTCTTACGCTCTATTGATACCACACTTTTTTTTTTTTTGGTCCAGCTAAGCCTTTAAACCTAAAACGTTGCTCTCTGATGAAGCTGCCCAGCCCACGTCCAGCTCTAATCGCTTCTACAGACCATCTGAGGGTAAGCGTCTGGCCGAGGCAGCCTGTGGAGGCCACAGTGAGAGAAGGCGAGGAAGCTGGATGGAATAATTATAAGCTAGGTGATGGATGGGTCATAGCCCGTGACTGACAGGAGGCATTCGGGTTAGGGTTAAACGGGCCAAACCCTGGGAGACTTAATAATACACAAGAAAAGAGTAACTGAAATGAAGATCATTAGACTGGCTGACATGGAAATGCCACCATGGTTTCATCGTACGACAACAAGTGTTGATATAATAAATGATCAGGTCAAACGGCTGTTCCTTCCCTCGGTACAACGCTATTAGCATACCGTATTTTCCGTACTATATGGTGCACTAAAAGCATTTAATTTCCTCAAAAGCCGATAGTTCGCCTTATAATCCCATGCACCTTATATATGGATAAATATTCTTATTTCTTGGGCGTAGTATTTTAAAGTGCTTTGTTACAGCTGTAGTGGTTGTGGAAGCTGTATATAAGCTGGATTGTATTGTATTCCCTTTAGCGTAGCTCCATCTAGTGGATGCATAAGGCAACCACTCTTGGAGCTGCTATTCTATGCGCCTAAAAATACCGTGCGCCCTATATATGAAAACAGTTTTTGAAGTGCCTTATAGTGCGGAAAAGATGTCTCTTTAAGACACTTCAGTGACATACACTTTTCTCTGTGTTAATTTTGAACATGTACAGTATTAAGAAACAATTAGCCATGCTACTCTTAAAGCCTTTTACACTGGCCGCCAGTCAGCTGTAGAACAGAATTTAAAAGTCTGCGACCAGCGACTATGTTTGCTCTACTAGTTTTTAGTCATCAGTCCTACTCACTGAAAGCTAAGCATGTGTTCTTTTGTGCTCTTTTTTTTTCATTCAGCAGCTCTTGAATAAAATACTAGCCTACGTTTATCAAAGCAATCCTATCGAGCCTCCAAAACCATTCACCGCCGATCGGACTTTTAAATGCAATTTATGTTATTATTATGATTAGCAGCATTTGGACTATTATTTCAAAGTGCTCTTTCAGATCAGCGTCACCCACTCGCACCTCGCAACATTTGTCTTTGGGAAGTAGCAGCTTTCGGGGGCAGGCGCATGAATAAAAGATGACTCGGCGCGTCGTTTAGCCGATTCCGCATCAAATGTGGTCGGTGCGTCTCGCTTGAATAATGTAGATAGGTCCCGTCGAAAAAAGGTCAGCGGATATTACCTTTCATTTTGAGATTCTCTGCGTTTTCTCCAAACACGTGGAGTCTATAATGCAAACAGCATGAAGTCAGCAGGCCTCTCGGTAGACGCCCACGTAGAAACGGATCAAAAGATACTTTGGTAAAATTACACAAGTGCACAAAGTGTCTGTTTGACTTTTGTCCTTTCTTAAAAGCCAACATGGCTGCAGGACATTCTTATTTATCTCCACAAAAGCGGTCACGTTTTTATCGGCGATTAATTGTCCATTTGCTTTTTTTTTTGTTAGTTTTTCGAGGCAGTTTTTACTTATCACTTCCAGAGTTCCATTGTTGAGCGCCTCGAAAGTTGTACAGTGTGGAGGTTAAGCTAACAGATCTGGATTGTTATTTTTATTTATTTTTTACTTGTATGATCGAGCCATTACAAAAAGGTTTTAAAAATAACTCCCTGCTCCATCTAAATTAAATGTCTTTCAAACCTTGCAAAAAATTCAATAGTTTTACTTCACTTCTAATTTTATTGTGCTTTCTTATACAATCACTCACTTCTCTTTATATGTTGGCGCGTTGCTTAAAATTCCACTTAATTTTTTAACCCTTCTGGGAGAGTGGTTATTACAGTGGACATCTTATCATGTTATCAGGTTACAAGGTGCATGAACGGGTTAATCTTTTATTGGAGCTCATAAGTAATTGATTTGACATTGCTTCGCATGAGAAAAAAAAATGGAACAATTGGCAAGTTAGCGAACATGACGCAAAACTTTTCCATTCTGCTTCTTGTTATATTTTGTTGAGGATCCACACTCATGGCTTCTCTAAAAGTATCATTAATTTTGTTGAAAATGGATAAAAGCACATCACATTTGCTATTGTCGCAATGTCAAACCAAATTTTAGCTGCGTCTGATCCAGGCGTCACATTTGTCAACGATCTAAATCTGTTTCTTTCCAGTACACAAAGTACCTTAGCTCTTCCTCAAACGCATGGGAAATATCATTTGACATTTCAACAAGAAACCTTTTTGATTTTTAATGAGAGCGGAGATTGAGTTTAGCAAAGCGCAAATCGAGGATGGACAAAACAATGCATAAACAGATTTCCCCCCTGAAGTTACCCTGAGCAGTGAATCTACACCAAGTTGCTGAATGTTTCTGTTAAATAGCAGGTAAGAGTGAAATAGTTTCTGCCCATTCGTATTCATTTCAGATCAATAAGTCCCATTGTGCCATCAATCATCTTCTCGAGCTACATAACTCCGTAACATTTTGCACTAAAATGAGCAATTAACGGAAATCGCCTCTATATTGCCTTTTGTGTTTTGTTATGAGTTAATGACACCCGCGCAAGAGCAATTAGGAGATGAGGCCAATGATGCGTCGTCATGGGGATCCCGCTCAGGGAGTTCTCCTCCGTCAACATTGATTAATTCAGCGCGGCAACCCAACTTATTTGTCCCTCGGAGGCCCGACGTGTCACTTGCACTTTGCATCACATCAAAGCAGAGATTTTAGAAGATGTGATTGACAGGTGCTCTGGGTAGTCAAAATCAGCAAGGGGTTGTGAAGTCATCATCCCCTTTAACCAGATGACGCTGAAAAGCATTTTTCAAAATCAGCGCCTGACGGATCTTTGACAGGTGCTTATCCATGTGACATTTCCAACGGCTGTGACGTTTTTTTTGTTTTGTTTTTGTTTTTGACACGTCACGGGTCAATGTGGACATCCTGTTAAGTGTCACCTAAGCAGATTGCCTGGATGGTCCCTCCTGTCGCTAATGGGAACAAGATAGAAGGCAGGAACAAGAGAGCTGGAGAATACTGGAATGAAGAGGGCCAAAATATTGGACTAATGAACAAAATGGATCCTTCATGGGGCACAGAACTCTTTAAATGTAAAACATTTCTTTTAGCCTTCAGGGTTCCATTTTTCAGTCTAATTATGAGGATAGGTGCAACGTTTCTAAGCGCCTTATGGAGCTTGCATCCATCAACGATTGACACTGACACATTTCTAACAAGTCACTAAATATTAATTGCTCCCTTCCAAACAAAAGGACCAGGATTTAGTGTTCAACTTGGTGCTCAGTGGTCTTAACCAGACTTCATTTTCCTTTACTTATTTGTCGTTAAAAACATGTCGATGTATCTGGCACAACAATGCCTGAGGTACGTGAGGTTAAATTGGAGTTTAAAGTCAAACACCAAATGAGAGTTCAACAACAACAACAACAAAAAATTGGGCGATGATGTCCACCTGTTCTGAGTTTGGTCTGTTATGACATCATGTGAGGCCTCAGCGTAGAGAATTTATTTCAAACCAGAATGTCACGTAGAAATGTGGCACAGGCTTGACAGTCAGACGTAAAGACATTTAAAAAAAAATCTGCACCAAAAATATGTTGAGGGACACATTATGCCAGGTCTGATTAAAATTTGCTGTTGTGCAGTGTAATTTAAAGGAATTAAATGGAAGACTATTAGCAAGTGTGCCCCTGAAGAAGTTGGCCAAGTCTAACTTCAAATTGATTTGTGCTCAGGTTTGTAGTCCAGTGTGCAGCCGTCGGTGCAATCAGCTGGCCGAAGTCTTGTCAGTCGTCTGTTTTCCCTCCAGTGGCTTTGTCCTGTCAGCTTTGAAATCACTTCTATCACCGTCGGCGTCTTTGGCTCTCGCCTTCAATATTCATCCGGTCCTCTCGCTGCTCGTCATAGTGGCCAATACAGAGCCTGTCTCCACGCATTAGAGTTCAATAAAAATCCTGTTAGAGTGCAGCGAGTGGCGCGTTTGTCAAAGCGAGGACGACGCACTTGCGCACAATGTGAATCTGCCTTAATGACGCTAATGACACAAACACCCGCACAACACACAGTATGTTCAGACAGACAATATAGCAATGCTCACAGGCACCTACCATTTATCCTTTGCTGAAGCCATCTTTTTATACTTTGTACATGAGGATAAGCAGTTCAGAAAATGGAGGGATGAATCCCTGCATTATACTGCCCCTGGTGGCCAAGATGCTCACACCAGAAGGAGCGGCATTCAAATGTTCATTGAATTCCAGCTAAAATGTGGCAAAATGTCCTTTTAGTCTGTGCAGTCATAATACAAACGTTTTGCGTTAGAACTGTGGTCACGGAACCAATTCAGATCTTAACACACCGCTGAATGTACAGGCCCGGTGGTCTACTGGTTAGCATGTTGGCGTCACAGTGCGAAGGTGCAGGGTTCGATTCTAGCTTCTTCGGGCTTCCTGTGTGGAGTTTGCATGTTCTCCCTGTGCCTGCTTGGCTTTTCTTCTGGTTTTCTGGTTTCCTCCCACATTCCAAAAACATGCATGGCAGGTTAATGGAACACTCTAAAGTGTCCCTAGGTGTGAGTGTGAGTGCGGATGGTTGTTCGTCTCTGTGTGCCCTGCGATTGGCTGGCAATCAATTCAGGGTCTACTCCGCCGACTGCCTGAAGTCAGCTGGGATAGGCTCCAGCACACCCGCGACCCTCATTGGGATAAAGCGGCTCAGACAGCAGATGGATGGATGGAAATCTCCAATACTTTGTGAGACTTTGTTTCAAAATCATACATCAGCAGTCATTCAGTGCTTAATTGTCCCATAACCGCAGTCATGAACTACACCTACAAAAGATCCAACATCAAGCAAAATATATTCACAAATATTTTGTTTGGGACAAAAAGATACAAACCGCTCTTGGTATGATTTCATTCAGATGTGCACCACTGTAGGATGCGACCACAATATTAAACATACGTTGGCGTTAAACAAATACCTCTCACACAGTGTCAGTCAAAACTGGGCAAGAGTGCATAATGTATTGCATTTATCATGCCGTTTTGAAGACGCTTTTTAACCTCATTTACAGTCCCCACAACCTCTCATTGGCACACGCACATTCACAGGCTCGATGGTGAATAAACATCTGGCTTGTGTTACCTTGTGCTGTATGATTTACGGTCCGCGGCAGAAGGTTGAAACTTTAGCCGCACGTAGCATAGTGCGCCGTTGCAATCAGGCTCGCCATCATCTGTTTATAGATCGGCTCGGCCAGCTGTTGAACACTTCCATTTGAACCCTGCTCATTTCCTGGCCGTAGACGAAAGAGGACGTTACTTTTTTTCCTTTTTTTTGTGTCGAGAGTGGCAATGCATTACCTGAGATGCTCTTTGAACTGGCTACAAAAGATAAATGCTGCGTGTCGCTATTTTGTTAAAGCTAACATTTGCTCATTTTTTGGGGTTGTGTGTTGAACCAGATACAGTTGTGAGGAACCCAAAAAACAAAGGCAAATTACAACAAGAAAAATTACTGGTGGTAAAGTATTTTTGTCTTTGAATCATGGTCACGTTTCCACTTAATTACTCAATGTAACTTTTTTGGGTGTAAATGTAAATGTATTTAACAACTTACGACCTCAACTTTTTTTTTTCTGTTTGAGTCTGAATATCATTTACATCATTTTGCGCAAAAGATCGAATTGCTTAACCTTGCTTGTGCATTTACAAACAAGCCAGCTGCGGCATTATCACGCTTATAATCCTTTCTTACCAAGTAAATTCCCACACAGTCTTTCAGAGGACCAAAAAATAGAAACCTCGTGTTGCGCTCCGAGGACCGAGTCTTATGTTTCAAACAAGAGTTCCAATAATTGCTCTAGTCTGGTGTGTCTGCGTTCAAGCATGCAACTGCACAAATTGAAACCCCACAAAGTAATCTTTGATTCATTTAATCATTGAAGTCGATTTGCCCAGTGGGCTAAAATAATGATTTTTCGGATGGATCTGTATAAACGGACCGCATTCAAACGGCAATATCGTGAGACATCCTACTCTTCCTGTCCTGCACGTGGCTGAACTTGACTGACGCAAAGCACTATTCAAAGTGTAAATGAGCTGAATAGGAAAGTGCATTTTAGAGGGAGGGAGATATGAGAGGATGCTACAGAGTGAGAGAGAGGGAGCGAGAGAGGATGAGAAAGCAATGATGGTGTAAATCTCTCCGGGAGCATGTCGTCTCCTCCGTAATGGAAATGGAAAAATGCATTTTCATGATTCATGCTGGGCATTTCCACTTATAGTCTGCAAATCATTAGAGCACAAGATGTCATATTTCTGTGGCCTAAATGGCAACTGAAGTGTTCAAATGCATGGAACGGGGGCGGAGGGTTGAAGGGGGTGGAGGTGCGGGAGCAAAAGCTAGAGCGAAACTGAGAAGGATGAAGAATATGAAGAAGAAGGGCGAAGATCGACGAGTTGTTTGAGACGCAAGGTTATCGTTTTGACTTCTGGCTCTCGTGGTGACATAGAGGCACACTTTTGAAACAATTCACAGTCACACCTTTGCTCATGTAGGGGTAAGCGGCTACACATGCAAGACACGATGAAGTTTGTCAAAACCGAAAAGAGACGGCTCAAAATAAGACGCTGGGAAGTCTCTGCTATAGACCACATGAATGACTCAGATCAAATCGGTGTGCAGTGTTGTTGTTAGCGTTGTACAATTCTATATCACCATACAGAGAGTTATTCCAATTTTTTTTTTTACTCTCTGAGTTTGATAATGTTACCCAAATACAAAGGACGCAAGCTTATGTTTTGAAATTTGAAAGCTTAATAGTAGCACTCTGCCTCACTGCCGGATTTGCATATTTCATTAAAGCCCTCCGGTTCCGTCCTACGACTTCCGCGACTTAAAGTGACACCGTCCATGGGTCGGCAGCTCTTTGGGACAATTTAAATCATCATTAAATTGAGCCATGATTGCTTGCGCCAGTTTGGAGGACACTAAGGTCACACTGCTAATATTTATGCTCATTCTAGCATATATAAAGGGACTATAAATCATATTTTCCAACAGAGAACGAGTACTGAAGTCGTGCAAATGTGACCCGTGGGACCAGCTGAGCTCTGATTGGAGGAGGAGAACATATCATCCTGATTTCTCTTATGTGAAATCAAAGCCTGCCTCTCATCAAGCTCCACCAGAAATTACGTGTATTCTTATGATATTTATAAGGAATGTTTCACGAGAAGTATCTGTAAAAGTACAGTTAAAACTTGCACACCCACACATACTTTTTCTTTGGCTTTGTGTGGCACATATGAGCCAGAAAAAGAACGGGCCTAAACAACGTTCATAGCAGTAGAATAAGGAACTCCGTCCCACGTAATCCGTGTTCCTTTCTTATCCCGAAAATATTGCAGTTTGTCCACAGGTGTGACTGCGGTTGTGAAGGTGTGTCTTAACGTGTCCGGCGATTGGCTGGCAACTAGTCCAGAGTGTGTGCCTCGTCTCTTTCCCAAAGTCAGATGAGAGGCTCCAGCTCAGCTGTGACCTGAATGAGGATACGCTCCTTCCAAAAATGGAGGGGTGACCTGTGAAATGAAAGAAAAGAGATTATTCTCCACATCTGACTCTTGAATGGATTGGCACTTATCCTGTCAAAGTGTTTTCCAAACCGCCATTTTCTCCTCTCTTGTGCCAGGTGAGGGCCGGCATTCGGAGGCGGTGGCAAGACTTTAAGCGGCCTACATAAAGCAAACCCGAATGACGCAGGCCAGTGAATTGTGCAGAAGGGAATCGGAGGAGCCAATTGAATACTTAAAAAGCAGTAACAAGGAAATCAGCCCATTCAGCAAAACTGTCAGCCGAGCGTGAACTTGGCAGCCTGTCTGCTGTCGTACTCGATGCTGCATCCTTCCAAGTGTCTGAGCAATGGCGTGATTTGGAATCTATTTTACAATCGGCTGTCAACACTCGTGTGCAAACTCACCCATTTGAGGTACATCAGAGAATAGCGTCATCTCATTTGTTGCAGCTGTAATTTGTTTGGGGGAGGGGGCATTATGGGATTCGATGACAATGGGGGATCATACCGACAGCAACCGTGGGAATGCAAGTGTACTGGATGTACCGAATGTGTGTGTGTGCGTGCCTAAGGAGAAGCGTTGTATGTTATCAACCGGAGAGCCTTTTTACTCTTTCGATTGGATTATTTACGTGTCTGCACACGGCTCTCCTCATCACAGATGGCGCCACGGCGGATGCCAGCGCGATGATTCTTCCAACCTCCGCGGAGAGCCAGAATGAATTTAGGCGCTCTTGGACGAGCCGGATGACAGAATGAGGCACAAATTACACTTGTTAACGAAGGACAATGAGTGTGACTTGCAGCTGTCTAATCTCATATCTCTCAAGCACGCCGAGAACCCGGAGGAGGAGATCTGCCGCTCGGAGCCAAGAACACACGCTCGTTCATGGGCCGTCATCTGCCTGGAGATCTGGCATGTTAGATAGCACACAACGGGTGAACATAACGTTATTTATTTTCTTGTTTTGATTGTGTTCAACCGTCAAAAAAAATGAAGCTATTGGACTGAATTGGAAAGATTTGGATTGCTCCCTTACCTTTTATATGTAATAGTCAAGCTTGAGTCCGAAATTTGTGACAGGCCATTATTTTCTGGAGCATGTACCCCCATTTGTGTTGTAGCTAAGCGGGAGTTTATCCTCGCTGGCATTGGGCACAAATCGACAACCATTCACACTTACTTTGACACCTACGTGAGAGACTTCAAAGAACCTGGCATGATTTTTGGCAGGGATGTGTCAGAAAAAGAGCGAAAATGCAAATACCTCACTTAACTGGGTTAGCATAGGCTAGTGATAGAGGCTATAGCGGGTTAGCATAGGCTAGCGATAGAGGCTAAAGCGGGTTCTGACAAAATTTAGGTTACGGAGTGTCGACAAATGTGGTAGTAAGGCGAAGTATATTTCCTGTATATTTAAAATGTATTTTGGTTTTCAACATAAGCATGTATTTCAGGCATTTCAAATGATTTGTACACTCGATGGTTAAAATATTAGTTCCTCAGTATAAGCGTACCTAATCATTCACGTTTATGATGTAGCGTGTTCATGATTCCCACCAACTGGGTGATTCCCACCCTTATCATATAAATCTTTCCTGAAAATAAAAAACAAGCACTGCTTGCTGATGTTTACTTTTTTTGGCATTGTGAGAAGCTGCACTATGAATGCACCGTGGCCTCCGGAGTTTCGAGGGCCAATCGCAAGAGGCGTGGATGTGAGATATTAGTGTATTCAGCCCGGCGTGTGGAGCCAAAAGCAATGACTCCTGCGGTTTTTTTTCCTGAGAAAGGTTTGCTGTTATAATAACCTCACAGGACCAAGTTGAATTATTTTAACTTCAGGATGTGATTTATTTTCTCCTCCTCTCTCATGATTGCGTTTAGGCTCAGTCAGCAACACTCTACGATGTTTCCAAAGTCTGCTCAAAATATACGCTAAAACAGGTAGACTGGATGCTCCAAATTGCCTTTCATTGTGTTCTTGTCTGGCTCATTAGCCGCACTAACCAGTTAAGGAAACTACACGAAACCATTAGAATACCAGTCAACTCCATTTTAGGGCTCATTTGCAGCACATCTGAGCGATGTGGCATTGAGACCTCACACATGCCGATTGATATATTCATCAAGCAAATGCAGCAAAAGGAAAACTGGGTCATCAACGAACCAAAGAGGTGCAAATGAAGAAAATAAACTGTAAAAGGTCGCTCAGCCTGTCTCTTACTAATGAGCCCGTAACTTTGGACTGCGTTAAGGCATCCAAAGTTGACCTTGCAAGCGCCCAGTCACATTTAATTACCGCAATGACTCAGCACGCGGGACAGCCAGCTTTGTCCTGCAGCACACCACTGCGCACGCTGCGAATACGAAAGCTCTGACATTTTGAGAAATCGGAGCAGAGCGGCAGTCGGAGGTTTGCACCAACTGTCTTTCTTGCCCTGGAATGTCGGGACCCGTAATATTCGGCGCATTTCCTACACGGCTCATATCTTCTGGATTGTGTCTGAGCCAGGACAAATATGCTTATTTCCAGTACCGGAAGTTTGTTTACATTGACGTCTCCTTGACAATTTATGGAAAAACAAGAGAAAGAAGGAGGGGAAGCGTGAGAGTGATATGAGCGCCTCCGATAAATCACGAGACAGGCGACAATTTAAACACGGTTCGCATCGTAGTGGAGACTGCAAGGAATAAACAAATTATATTGTCAGAGTCAGTATCGGATACAATATAGTTATCAAGCCACTTAAGGCACTAAATCTGAAATGTATTCACGGATTCCTTAAATCTCTGTCATGTCAAAGTAGCATCATCATAATCCCCAAACTCGATTTACTGTCCTCACGAATGTATTATGTTGTTGTTTCTAATGGCATCGTTGAGTATATTTTTTTTGGTCTTTTTGGTTTTCTGACAGAGCCCCTCATGATACTGAAAAGTTATCATGAGGGGCTATTCGCACCATTAGTCACAGAGGAAACAGGATTCTGGGTTCCCCGGGTTATCAGCAACATGTGGGGTCCTTCAAGGTTCTCTTCTCAGCACCTTGTTTTTTTGGCCCCACAAGCTTGTATTTGAAAGTGTTACTATTTTAATGTCATAAGTATGCAGATGGCAGGAGAGTTTACATAAGAATTTATTAGTACAGTTAACTAATTAGGTGGTAGTTATACCAGTCATTGATAATGACAGTAATCATAAATTTATAGGAGGTTATTGAATTAATTGATGCCCCGCAATGAGAAGCTCTAGCCACGAGCTGTCTGTTGAGCTAACAGGCTTCCTGGGCTCATCTCGTTCCTCCCAAACTAACAAGCACGTTAGATTTCAGAGGTGGGAATGAACGAGTGACCTGCAGTTCAGCGTGTAGTCTGCCTTCTGCCCAAAGTCAGGCTGGGGTAGGCTCCAGGTGTGCATCACCCTGAACAAAATAAGTAATATAGAAAACTAATGAAATGAAATGACTTATTATGTACAGATTTCTCTACACATACTATTTTTTTGTAGTCTTTTACCCCTGTATCAGGGATTTAGGCCTTTCTTGGGCAGGAGAAGCTGCAATACAGATGCAATTGCAAAGGTTTTTCCCGAAAGAAATCTACACCTCAACCCAAAAATTGATATCAGTTGGGATGGACCACTAATGTTTTCCACGTTTTGCTCCCTTCTGTAAGTATTTGTAAAGGTCATATTGCATTTTTTTTTCACACTAGGCTTTTGTTTGAGTCTATGTTCACACACAAACAGACACATGAGTGAGCGCACACACACACAAAATGAAAACACATGTTTCCATTTCGGCGGTTCTCATAGAAAAACTGTGTTGCTATTAGTAGTCCGCTGGATTGAACTCATCTCTGTTTCCCAGCTTGCAGCTCACTTTGGCTTCGCGTCAAACTGCTGCGGTTGCATTCCTGCGGACAATTTTGGACACGATGGGTGGACAGCTTGAGTTAACCCAACATTTTATGTATATTTCGCCCCCCAAATCTATCGGTCGATCGGAAAACACTTAGAGAGAACACTTTGGATTGTTTTTGGACATCCCACATGAAAAGGGCAGACGTTTCAGTGATAAATATTGCGTGTTTGACGCGCCTGTCAACATGTAATAAAACATTTGGGCTGCTGAAATCTCACTTTGTGGATTCACAGACGTCCGTTGTCAGTAAGCCTGTCACATTCCTCATCGTGTTTTGACGTGAGAACAGCGCTCTAGGAGACTAATATCCAGGTCAAGATGGATTTGTTGAGTGGAATGGATTCCCTTATGCTCTTTTGGCAATATTCTGGGCTCCGATCCCTTCTTTCTTACCCTGCTTTATCCCCGACCCTTTGCCTCTCCCGGTGACTTGGACCACCTAGAACTGCTGGAAAGCCCCCCTGCCTACCTGTTGCATCCCTTACAAACATGCGTCAGTCAGCTCAGAATGAGCTTTCAGTCGTTCGGACTCTAAAGCATGAATTCTGACAGCCGTATAGGAAGGAAATACTTTGACAGGCAAAATATTTACACCTCGACAGCCTTAGTAATGGAGACGCCCCAACAGGCTCCCCGTTGTGTCGGGCTCTGAAACTGCATTTTTTTCCCTGTATGCCAGCTGTGTGTTGTGTATTTTTTTTTTTCAATTTCATTTATGTGTCTGTGCTCCGAGCGTGAGGTAAACAGCAACACTGAAGAGCGCTAATTAGACCAACGAGTGGGACTGTCTTTTTTTTTTTTTTGCACATTATTACAATTCACAATAAATATAGCCTGTGGTGACATCGGTGCGTTTCAAATAATTAAGGCCATTTCACCTTGAATGCACAACAAACACTGCCAGGGAATTTATTTTTAATGGGTGAAGTCAAATTTTAATGCGAGGGCGACACTCAACCAGGGTTAGAGTAGGTTGGAATTTTTCATTAGAGTTAGGTCTTAATTCATTCTTACTTTTGTTTTGGCAATTCCGTTAGTTTTAATTACTTTTTACTGCGGCTTGGGAACAAGGAGCTGCCCGCCTAGTTGCAACACCCTAGCTCCGCCCCCTGGGTGTCACACAGTCGGGTGGATGTGCAGCAACTCTTTTGCATGACACAAAACCTCCCTGCAACTGAATGATTCAACCATCTTGTTCTAATTACTTACAAACATTCCCAACAGTTTTGATTAAAAACAAAATCATGCAAAATTATTTGACAAATTAAATCGCAAATCTTCCAATTTGACCTCCACACCCCATGTTATGCCTTCTCACGTTCATTTCCTGTAATTGATTTTCGCCACAGTGGCCCTAATACTATTATTATTTAAATCCAAATTCTAAAACCTACTCTGTAGTATGCCAAGGCAGCTTCCTTAAAGGTCAAACCGACATTTCCTTTGCAAGATTTTATGTAATTCAGCTCGGGATTCACCCCTTGAATTTTATGGTTCTATCCTTTGTACCCCTGAGGTGCACGTCGTCTCAGCATCCATCCCCATTTCACGTTTTAACACTCCATGTCAGAAATGGGATATGTCACTTCCTTCTGTAAATCGGAGTGGAATGCTGGCTACCCCTGGAAACACATGTTTTACCTTTGCGGGGCTGATGAAGGTTATAGCCGTTCACTCATCGTAACGTGCTCCCCTGTGACACTCAACCGCACAAGAATGCAATTTTGCATGCAGAAAACCACGTTAAGCGTACATGCGCACACACACACTGGCACATAACAGCTTTCAGCTCAGCAAGAGCAAAATCATCTGTGAGGGCAACAGGCTTTAGATGGCGCCCCGTCGTGAGACTGTGAAATGTTATTATTTAGTGCTCGGCCAGTTGTCTGTGACAACATGAAGGTCGGATGTGGGGCCTATCCAAAGTCCTGCTTTACCAGAACATTATTTCACATCAGACATTGTTGGTTCAAAGACTTAACAATGGAATTTATGTCTGAGGCCGGGGACACACATAAGGATTTTTAAAAATCATAGGTGTTTCCGAAGAGGATCAGAGACGGGTGTGATCCAAAGTGGCAATGTCGGGAAGGAAACACTTACTTGCGTGTTTGTGTACATTTGGGGTCAGTGTTGTAGTACTGAAAGCAATATGTTGGCTGTTTCATTTCCCTACAGCACAATGAATGATTTTCCTGCCACGAGTCAGGATTATACATCAGAGTGCAGACAACCTGTGATAACCACCTTATCTCGTACACAACGCCTTGTCAATAAACTCTATTGGCATATTTTTATTGATCAGATGAGGCCACAGTGTCCGGATAACAAGGACTGCTACGGACACTATGGATTTCAAGATGAGACGAGGAAGAACCTGTGAGTCATAAGGGAGGACATATCCAGTGGTAGAAAAAAAAAAGAAGACAATTTTCCCCAAATGTGTTTGAGTTCTCATTAAGCGGTGATTCTTGTATATCTTTCTGTAAAATCCCATCTTGGTGAGTACAGCTGCACCAAAGCTGATGTGACTGCATGGGCCTGAGCACCTGGGGAGTGTCCTAGAAAAGCCAGAGACACAATTTTGTTCGGAACTGGGCATACTGTGGCCTCTTTCTGAGAAGACCGAATGAATCTTACAGTGCACTTACACGCGTTGCAATTCAACTGAACAAGAAGACTTGTCATCGTTTCCTTACAATGTCCAGAGATGCTTATTAACTCAACTGCGGGGGCTCCCGGCCCTCAATAAGAGTTTTTTTTTGGTATAAATGCATTTTCAGTATAATGTTCCACCTATCCAGTTTCCATTGCGCTTGTCCTCATTAGTGTCAACCTACTGCTGAGCACATACAGACAACCAACCATGCACACTTAGGTTCACTCCTACAGGGGCAATCAAGAGTCTCCTCACCTGACTTGCATGTTTTTAGAAATGTGATAGGAAGCTGTAGTATCAGGAGTACATGAAAACTGTATAAAGGTTCTGAGATTCACACCGTCTCGAATGTGACTCTGCACACGAGACACGCTCACTAAATTCAACTATACACAACGCCGTTGTGCTCCCTTTATTATAGTATTAATAATATACTGGATTAATTGATTGCTATTTTCCTTGTAAAATTACACTAAAATTAGCAACATTTAAAATTACAATATTTTTTTCAGTAGATATCTCTTTTAAGTATATATCACTCCCCCAACAAAATTAAATACAGTTTGGTAGGTAGGCCAGTCAGTGGTTCCAAAGCAGGGTCTCATGGGAGATCATCAGGGAGGCTGCAAGAATGTATCCAATTTCACTTATTTGTGGTTTTCAGCGATTATCTCCTCCTTGTGTTGAGATATATATAGCTAGCTATTCATCTACCTTGCTAGCAAGCGAGGTAGATACATAGCTAGCTAGATGAATAGCTAGCTAGATAAATAGCTAGCTAGGTAGATGAATAGCTATATTGCTAGCTAGCTAGGTAGATACCGAGCTAGCTAGCTAGGTAGATAATTAGCTAGTTAGCTAGCTAGATAGATTTTAATGCCTCCATCTAGTCAAGGACACAACAGCCCGTGCTGTTGTGTCCTTGACTAGATGGACAAAAACCGTTCTGTTTTTGTGGGTTCAATCCCGTGATTGAACCCACAAAAACAGAACGGTGGTGCAACTTGAGATCATCTGCTGGCAATGTGCTGCCACTGGAGAATGAGGGCAAGTGTTTGACAATACAAGAAACTACAGAGATTGGCCATCGGACTTGTAACATGAATGCCTTTGTGCATCTTGGTGTGTTTTGTGTGGAGATGGACTTGCTGACCTCAGTGCTACTGAACAGTTCATTAGGAGCAGTGGCCTGGGAGCGGCTCAAAGGGTTCAAGTGTGGAAAATCCACGAGGTATTTTATAGGCGACCACTTTTATTCTTTACATTTTGCTGTAGGAGGGTCATACGGGGTAAAGGTTGACGCAGCCGCTGAAAGCTTTTTTAAGTGACACGGAAAGTAGAGCATGCACTCTAACAGACCCCACATTAGCTCCATGGCAACAGAGACGCCAGATCTACAGTGAAAAGACAATACGAGTGAGGTGTAATTGAGATCACTGGAAGGAAAAGTAGTATTCCCTGGATGGAGCGTATCATCTGAAGTAAAAGAGTAGTTTGTGGTCTACAGAGAGAGCGAGTTCTCCCCCAAAGGAGCTTATTATCCACATATAGACACATCACTTTCCTTCAACGACATGGAGCATTGGCTTCAGTAGAGCGCGCACACACCCACACACACACACACACACACACACACACACACACACACACACACACGACAGTTTTCAGCACTTTGCTAATCTAAGATGATGAAGTGTCAGTGCCCCTCTTTTGTGTAAAATGTGTGCGTGCATGTGTGCTGGTACCCATTCTTAGTGCTGTTTTGAGGGATCTTTTTCATCTCGTACATTTACTGACAAGCTTCAAATGGACCTCAAACAACTTCCGTTGGAATGTCGGATGCAAACTTTTATAGTCTCTTCCGGAAAGGATGACGGGACCAATGACCTGGACCGCGACCTCTGTGGCCAAACAGAGGGCGAAGCAGGTACTTTCCTAAGTCTGTACATTCTTAGGTTGTGGAAATGATTTTTCCGTGTGCATGGTTGCAAGTGGTTCAACATAATTTTGACAGTCATTCAAGATGTCCTTGGTTTGTGCTTCCTCAGAAAAAAAAGGCATCTAAACATTCACGTTGGCTGTGATTTTCAGATTTCGTCTAACATTTCCCCTGCAACAGTTAGAAATGTTCGGTGTCAATAAAAATAATGAATTGATTTATTCACAGTGGTTTGAGAGAAAAAAAATGATCCAAGGTATCAAAACAGAGAAGGGATTTAAACCACATTCTTGCTACAAGTTGCGCAAGTGGAAGAATGTCAGTAGGCTCCTGAATTCAACATTGTTACGTTAAGGAGGTCTGATTGTATTGAAAATATTATATTCAAACACCTCCATAAGCGGGTGTAGAAACTGTATAAACGGACAATCGATGTCTCCCAATGCACTCCGCTTGATTAAGCAACTCACAAAGCATAGAGAGTGAGTCAAAGTACCATTTCCCCATTTCCCAAAGACCTTCACTGCTTCCACTTCTTGTGTTTTGAACGTCTCCGGTCTGCTCGGTTTAGTTTGGCCATCAGTCTCAATTTAACAACTCTCTCCACTTGTTTCACTGGAAATGCAGCAGAGTTAATTGGCACTAGCCCAGGACTACGGGCTTACATTACACTAAGTAGCACAAGATAGAAATAAATGAACTGAAAAGCCAGTTATTGAAAGTCGGAGATTCAAATCTTCAAGGCTGTTGGGCCCATTATTACACTGGAAAAAAAAAAGAAACACTTTATGTGACTTTCTGGACTAAACACGGCAGTAATGGTCCACATAAAGCCAAGATTAAGAATTAGGGCTGGGGCTTGACTGTTTGTGATTATACCCCACGCAGTCAGCTCGGCCATAACGTGTCAAAACACTTCATTGAGGGTTGCCAGGGACGCCCTCCTGGTTTCCATCATGTGTCGATGATTGAGGCTTTTTAATGCCAACCTATAAAACAATGCCATAAACTCGGTCATGTTAAAAGCTGATACAATTTGCTCCACGGAGGTCCTGAATATTGCACTCAAGACCCTTCTTATTTTATGACTGTCGGCTTATTTCGCTGGTAAATTAAAGCTATGAAAGGGGTGATGTAAGTCGGATCAATAGCGTCCAGACGAAAAATACTTGAGAAAAAAAAAAATTGTGCTTGTTACTTTGTAAAGCATTTATATTCAAGCTAAAGATGAGCGCAAATGAGGTTTTTCTTCCTATTGCGAATACATCAGCCAAACGTTCTCAGCTCAAGGTAGAGGACTTATAGAGATAAAGTGACCCCGTTATAACCTTTATTCATCCCTTTTGTCACATTACAGATAAATAATGACAGCGAAATAATATGGTAAATGTGTATTGCTTTCCGAGGGAGAAATAAGGGATGGAATCAATAGGACCATTAAAATGCAGGGCCAATGAGCATTATTTAGTGGAAGACACGAACATTAGTCACCCACCCGTTGGGACGGAAGCCAGATGATATCATAGCCACTCCGAGCGTCGGCCTCGCCATTAGAAAGCATCGGGAGATCATTTGTGGATTTCTGTTTTTGCAACATTGAGAGGCCTTTTTTTTTTTTCCTCGACATCATTATTACATTTTTGTTTATATTCTGTCAGAAGAACAAATGTGAGATAACCAAGTTGTGATTTTCTCTGTCATTATCTCTCAACACAATAGCTTTTTACTTTCGAGTTTTATCGTTTAGTTTTGTTCCATAATTCATTCCAATAAGTATCCATGCTGTTTGAATAAAAAAACAAAACGAAAAAAAAGACTGCAATTTGTCAGGCCCAGCTTTCAAACAATAAAATGTTAATTTTTGGGAGGTTGCACTTTATTACTGAAGCATGGGGCAGCCAATGTGGAGTCAAAACATTTGGACTGGCAAATACATTCAAACATACTTGTGTGTGTTCAAACCTACTTGCAGGCTAAGTGCCACAATCATTTTGCGTATGCGCATACCCCGTGGCATTATGTATCGATATAATGGCGCCAAAATGCAAAAAAACAGCAAAAAAAACATAATGGCATGACGAGAAACAAATGCTGCGTCTGTAGCATTTATCTTACAACTATGTTCCAACGTGTTTGCGAGTAGATTAACACGTTTCCGTAGTTTATGGAGAAAGTATTTAAAAAAAAATGTTTAAAAAAAAATCGATTCATTTGTAAAATAAAATAAAAATCCAAGAAAACTAGACTTTCTCTTGACTTGACTACATGGTCACCGTAGCCGATGAGACGTTTGTGCGAAAGTGCCATTGTAATTTTCATTTCTTTTTTGTAATTTTTTACAGCGAGAATCTAAATGCTGAGTAGCACACGTCTTGAAGATATTCACTTTGCCGGGCGGGGTCTGTTACAGTGACATCATACATTTGCGCATCAGGCCTCTGCGAAAACAAAGGACACAAAGGACGACAAAGATGGCAGATAGAGCGAGTGGGAGAAGAAAGAAGAAGCCACCTGAGAGTGAGCGCGGGCTCCCTCGTTCACCCGAGTTCGAGTGGAACGGCAAGTAGCTCGGATGCACTCGATCAGTTCATCGCGATGCCTCCTCTGATTAGATCATCACTGACCTCAATCTGGATGAAAATTCTCGATATTGCATTGCCATGCAAAACCGTATATATGTCTTGTTTGATCTGGAGAGTCGTTATCATCAAAGTTACTGTAACATGTGACGTGTGTCGCAAGGGTTCAGTTTATTGCACGGTGTGAAATTTCTTCATCAGCCATTCAGGATCAAAAAGCCGACTGCCCAAAGACAGCTGGGAGAGGCTCCGGCACACCCGCGTTCCTCGTGAGGAGAAGTGGCTAAATAAAGATTTTTTTTTCTTTATTAAACAAATATTTGCCGTGAATTTCATGCAATTTTAAAGAAAGATGCTATGTTGGGGTTGATATGTCTGTTTCAAATAATCTGTCTTTGGTTTAATGTTCAATTTTTTGGGAACAGTGGGTACTCAAGAGTTGAATGCTAGTTATAGTATCAGTCTGAAAAACAAACAACCGCAATCAAACAAAAAATAAAATACATGGGGGAAAAAATAGACTGACAATGGGGCATAGTAAAAGTTGAGGTTTCAGTATCTTTGTTCGGTATCCATGCCTGTGAGTTACGACGAAGCATAACAGGTAGAACAATTAAATGATCTTCCACGAAACAGCAAAAGGCACATTTCACGTGCGTGTCCACTTTTTGTGGCATCTTTGTTTGGTCTCGTGTCATGAGACTGTTCCGAATGTAAAATATGCGCCTTGGTTCAATCAGGCTTGGGGAAACGGTGTCCTCGAGGACAAAAAAATCCTCTTCCCCGGAAGTGTTTTTCACTTCAGAGTAAATGTGGCTAATTCAACCTAAAGTAATTGCCATCAAACGAATGGGCTAAAAAAGCAATAAGAGGGTTATTACAATGACATACCGGCACTAGATCAATGTGAAGTCTTTGCCCTGGAGGTTATCAATTACAACCTAATGATTTTGTCATCCTGTTACGACAACAACTTTCCCGCTTTTTGTTTTTGCCTCCATGAGCCGTGATTTATGCTTTTAATATTTTGGGCGGCAAAAAAAAAAAAAAGAAAGAAAATAGACGGACACTTGTGTCATTATGATGCTGATGGAAAGAAATATTGTGGAGATTAATTTTCCTTTTCAGTTTTAATTAGTTTACTTTTCAGTCTCATCCATCATTAGCGCTGGAAATGAAATGTAGAGGTGAGCGCGAGAACGAGCAAGAGGTCTCTCGGTGTTTTACATTCCACTTCCAAGGAGGAAATAAATGTTGGCTACATTATTCATGAAGTTTTCCATAACTTTAATCTGATTTCCCGCATTAAGGCTCGCATTCGCTGACAATATCTCACTTGACAAAGCCTCGCCGTTTCTTTCATCTCTGCAAATGTGCGGACGCATTAACAGAGTTGCCGCTGATCGTGTCATATTTCAATGCGTTGCATCCTCAGCGAGCAGCGACGTGCGGCTTCCTCCCCTGGACTTTAACTCGACTAGATAATAGAAATTATAAAGAGTCCAAAAGTTCAATCTTGGTTGTTCAAGCTCCGATTGCATTTTGGGAACAGCCTTGCAAGTAAAATTAGCCTTGAGATCTGATAGACTCACCTGTCCAGCAGAGCTCCCCCTATCAAATAAATACATTTATTTATTTTATATTTATTTATTTATTTATATTATATAGGCCAAAATCTCAATAGGTGTTGCCTGAAAGAGTTGGTGTAATGATTATTTATGTATTTAATATATGGTGCTTAATTTTTATGAAGCACCACCTTAATTTATCCAAAGGGAACACTTGTTTCAGTGCAGTTTCTGCTGTTACTGGAGATATTTTAGCGGACTATAGTCACTAGTTTTACCAGCATGGATGAATTGAATACTTAATTTACCTTTCTAAAAAACTGTCGAATATCCATCCTGTCGATTCAACCTGACTTTCGGCAATGAACTGTCAGTTGTTGAACTGTGACAACTGTCACCATCGCCACATCAAATGCTAATGCAACACCTGTTACGTTAAGGAAAACTGGGAGATTTAACATTACAATAATGGCAGGTTATCGAAATATAATTGAAAATGGCCACATTACATTGAATTTGATGCAATATATGAGCAAAAGTAAAGGAAAAATGAATAATACTTTTTTAAAATAATGCAATGAAATTATTTAGGGGGGCGAAAGACATTTTTAGGGAGGCTGAAGCCTCCCTAAAATAGGCCTAATGACGCCGATGATGTATAGTAAGGCGTTTTTAGCCGAAAAAAACGACCATGTGTGGGGCGTTTTCAGACGAAAAAAATGACCATGTATAGTCAGGCGTTTTTAGATGAAAAAAATGACCATGTATATATAGTAAGGCGTTTTGAACCGAAAATAACGACCATGTATTGGAAGGTGTTTTTTGCCGAAAAAAACGACCATGTGTAAGGCGTTTTCAGACGAAAAAATGACCATGTATAGTCAGGCGTTTTTAGATGAAAAAAACGACCATGTATAGTAAGGCGTTTTAGGCGAAAAAAATACCATGTATAGTATGTCGTTTTAGCCCAAAAACGACCATGTGTGGGGCGTTTTCAGACGAAAAAAATGACCATGTATAGTCAGGCGTTTTTAGATGAAAAAAACGACCATGTATAGTAAGGCGTTTTTAGGCGAAAAAAATACCATGTATAGTATGTCGTTTTTAGCCCAAAAAAACGACCATGTGTGGGGCGTTTTCAGACGAAAAAAATGACCAGGTATAGTCAGGCGTTTTTAGATGAAAAAAATGACCATGTATATATAGTAAGGCGTTTTGAACCGAAAATAACGACCATGTATTGGAAGGTGTTTTTTGCCGAAAAAAACGACCATGTGTAAGGCGTTTTCAGACGAAAAAAATGACCATGTATAGTCAGGCGTTTTAGATGAAAAAACGACCATGTATAGTAAGGCGTTTTTAGGCGAAAAAAATAGCATGTATAGTATGTCGTTTTTAGCCCAAAAAAACGACCATGTGTGGGGCGTTTTTAGATGAAAAAAATGACCATGTATATATAGTAAGGCATTTTGAACCGAAAATAACGACCATGTATAGGAAGGCGTTTTCAGACGAAAAAAATGACCATGTATAGTCAGGCGTTTTTAGATGAAAAAAACGACCATGTATAGTAAGGCGTTTTTAGATGAAAAAAACGACCATGTATAGTAAGGCGTTTTAACCCGAAAAAAATGACCATGTATAGTAAGGCGTTTTTTGCTGAAAAAAAACACCATGTATAGTAAGGCGTTTTTAGGCGAAAAAAACGACCATGTGTAGTAAGGCGTTTTTTGCTGAAAAAAAACACCATGTATAGTAAGGCGTTTTTAGGCGAAAAAAACGACCATGTGTAGTAAGGCGTTTTTAGCTGAAAGAAACGACCATGTATAGTAAGGCGTTTTTAGCCGAAAAAAATACCATGTATAGTAAGGTGTTTTTAGCCGAAAAAAACGACCATGTATAGTAAGGCGTTTTTAGCCGAAAAAAAAGATCATGTGTAGTAAGGCATTTTAACCCGAAAAAAATGACCATGTATAGCAAGGCGTTTTTAGCTGAAAAAATCTACCATGTATAGTAAGGCATTTTTAGCCCCAAAAAAAGACCATGTATAGTAAGGCCTTTTTAGCCGAAAAAAACGACCATGTAAAGTAAGGCATTTTTAGCCGAAAAAAACGACCATGTGTAGTAAGGCGTTTTTAACCGAAAAAAACGACCATGTATAGTAAGGCGTTTTTTGCCGAAAAAAACGACCATGTATAATAAGGCGTTTTTAGGCGAAAAAAACGACCATGTATAGTAAGGCATTTTAACCCGAAAAAAATGACCATGTATAGTAAGGCGTTTTTACGCGAAAAAAATACCATGTATAGGAAGGCGTTTTTAGGCGAAAAAACGAGCATGTGTAGTGAGGCGTTTTTAACCGAAAAAAACGACCATGTATAGTAAGGCGTTTTTTGCCGAAAAAAAACACCATGTATAGTAAGGCGTTTTTTGCCGAAAAAAAACACCATGTATAGTAAGGCGTTTTTAGCTGAAAAAAATGACCATGTATAGTAAGGCGTTTTTACGCGAAAAAAATACCATGTATAGGAAGGCGTTTTTAGGCGAAAAAACGACCATGTATAGTAAGGCGTTTTTTGCCGAAAAAAAACACCATGTATAGTAAGGCGTTTTTAGGTGAAAAAAACGACCATGTGTAGTAAGGCGTTTTTAGCTGAAAAAAACGACCATGTATAGTAAGGCATTTTTAGCCCCAAAAAAAGACCATGTATAGTAAGGCCTTTTTAGCCGAAAAAAATGACCATGTAAAGTAAGGCATTTTAACTCGAAAAAAACAACCATGTATAGTACGGCGTTTTGAGCCGAAAAAAACACCATGTATAGTAAGGCAATTTTTGCCGAAAAAAACGAACATGTATAGTAAGGCGTTTTTAGCCGAAAAAAAATGACCATGTATAGTAAGGCGTTTTTAGCCCCAAAAAAAGACCATGTATAGTAAGGCGTTTTTAGCCGAAAAAAAAGACCATGTGTAGTAAGGCATTTTTAGACGAAAAAAACGACCATGTATAGTAAGGCGTTTTAACCCGAAAAAAATGACCATGTATAGTAAGGCGTTTTTTGCTGAAAAAAAACACCATGTATAGTAAGGCGTTTTTAGGCGAAAAAACGACCATGTGTAGTAAGGCGTTTTTTGCTGAAAAAAAACACCATGTATAGTAAGGCGTTTTTAGGCGAAAAAAATGACCATGTGTAGTAAGGCGTTTTTAGCTGAAAGAAACGACCATGTATAGTAAGGCGTTTTAGCGAAAAAATACCATGTATAGTAAGGCGTTTTAGCGAAAAAACGACCATGTATACTAAGGCGTTTTAGCGAAAAAAGATCATGTGTAGTAAGGCATTTTAACCGAAAAAATGACCATGTATAGTAAGGCGTTTTTAGCTGAAAAATCTACCATGTATAGTAAGGCATTTTTAGCGAAAAAAAGACCATGTATAGTAAGGCCTTTTAGCGAAAAAACAACCATGTAAAGTAAGGCATTTTTAGCGAAAAAACGACCATGTATAGTAAGGCGCGAAAAAACGACCATGTATAGTAAGGCATTTTTTGCGAAAAACGACCATGTATAATAAGGCGTTTTAGGCGAAAAAACGACCATGTATAGTAAGGCATTTTAACCGAAAAAATGACCATGTATAGTAAAGCGTTTTACGTGAAAAAATACCATGTATAGGAAGGCGTTTTTAGCTGAAAAAAACGAGCATGTATAGTGAGGCGTTTTAACGAAAAAACGACCATGTATAGTAAGGCGTTTTTTGCCGAAAAAAAACACCATGTATAGTAAGGCGTTTTTAGGTGAAAAAAACGACCATGTGTAGTAAGGCGTTTTTAGCTGAAAAAAATGACCATGTATAGTAAGGCGTTTTTACGCGAAAAAAATACCATGTATAGGAAGGCGTTTTTAGGCGAAAAAACGACCATGTATAGTAAGGCGTTTTTTGCCGCAAAAAAACACCATGTATAGTAAGGCGTTTTTAGGTGAAAAAAACGACCATGTGTAGTAAGGCGTTTTTAGCTGAAAAAAACGACCATGTATAGTAAGGCATTTTTAGCCCCAAAAAAAGACCATGTATAGTAAGGCCTTTTTAGCCGAAAAAAACGACCATGTAAAGTAAGGCATTTTAACTCGAAAAAAACAACCATGTATAGTACGGCGTTTTGAGCCGAAAAAAACACCATGTATAGTAAGGCAATTTTTGCCGAAAAAAACGACCATGTATAGTAAGGCGTTTTTAGCCGAAAAAAAATGACCATGTATAGTAAGGCGTTTTTAGCCGAAAAAAACAACCATGTATAGTAAGGCGTTTTTAGCCGAAAAAAACACCATGTATAGTAAGGCATTTTAACCCGAAAAAAACGACCATATATAGTAAGGCGTTTTTAGCTGAAAAAATCTACCATGTATAGTAAGGCATTTTTAGCCCCAAAAAAAGACCATGTATAGTAGGGCCTTTTTAGCGAAAAAAACGACCATGTAAAGTAAGGCATTTTAACCCGAAAAAAACGACCATGTATAGTACGGCGTTTTGAGCCGAAAAAAACACCATGTATAGTAAGGCGTTTTTTGCCGAAAAAAACGACCATGTATAGTAAGGCGTTTTTAGGCGAAAAAAACACCATGTATAGTAAGGCGTTTTTTGCTGAAAAAAACGACCATATATAGTAAGGCGTTTTTAGGCGAAAAAAACGACCATGTATAATAAGCCGTTTTTAGCCGAAAAAAACAACCATGTATAGTAAGGCATTTTTAGCCAAAAAAAAAGACCATGTATAGTAAGGCGTTTTTAGTCGAAAAAAAACACCATGTATAGTAAGGCATTTTAACCCGAAAAAAACGACCATGTATAGTAAGGCATTTTTAGCCGAAAAAAACGACCATGTGCAGTAAGGCGTTTTTAACCGAAAAAAACGACCATGTATAGTAAGGCAATTTTGCGAAAAAACGACCATGTATAGTAAGGCGTTTTTGCGAAAAAACGACCATGTATATAAGGCATTTTTAGCGAAAAAACAACCATGTATAGTAAGGCATTTTTAGCCCCAAAAAAAGACCATGTATAGTAAGGCGTTTTTTGCCGAAAAAAACGACCATGTATAGTAAGGCGTTTTTTGCCGAAAAAAACGACCATGTATAAGGCGTTTTTAGGCGAAAAAAACGACCATGTATAGGAAGGCGTTTTTTACCGAAAATAACGACCATGTATAGGAAGGCGTTTTTTACCGAAAATAACGACCATGTATAGGAAGGCGTTTTTAGACGAAAAAGACGACTATGTTTATATAGTAAGGCGTTTTTAGCCCAAAAAAATGACCATGTATTGTAAGGCGTTTTTAGCCGAAAAAAACACCATGTATAGTAAGGCGTTTTTAACCGAAAAAAACGACCATGTATAGTAAGGCGTTTTTAGACAAAAAAAACGACCATGTATTATAGTAAGGCGTTTTTAGACAAAAAAAAAACGATCATGTATAGTAAGGCGTTTTTAGATGAAAAAAAAGACCATGTTTAGTAAGGCGTTTTTAGCCGAAAAAAACGACCATGTATAGTAAAGTGTATTTAGCTGAAAAAAACACCATGTTTAGTAAGGCGTTTTTAACCGAAAAAAACACCATGTATAGTAAGGCATTTTAACCCGAAAAAAATGACCATGTATAGTAAGGCGTGTTTAGCCGAAAAAAACGACCATGTATAGTAAGGCATTTTAACACGAAAAATACGACCATGTATTGTAAGGCGTTTTTAGCCGAAAAAACGACCATGTATAGTAAGGCATTTTAACCCGAAAAAAATGACCATGTAAAGTAAGGCATTTTTATACAAAAAAAACGACCATGTATAGTAAGGCGTTTTTAGACAAAAAAAAAAGACCATGTTCAGTAAGGCGTTTTTAGCCGAAAAATAGACCATGTATAGTAAGGCGTATTAGGCTGAAAATAACGACCATGTATAGCAAGGCGTTTTTATCGGAAAAAAACGACCATGTATAGCAAGGCGTTTTTGTCGGAAAAAAACAACCATGTATAGTAAGGTGTTTTTATCTGAAAAAAACAACCATGTATAGGAAGGCGTTTTTAGACGAAAAAGACGACTATGTCTAGTAAGGCGTTTTTAGCCCAAAAAAACGACCATGTATAAGGCGTTTTTTGCCGAAAAAAACGACCATGTATCGTAAGGCGTTTTTTGCCGAAAAAAACGACCATGTATAGTAAAGCGTTTTTAGGCGAAAAAAACGACCATGTATAGAAAGGCGTTTTTAGACGAAAAAGACGACTATGTCTAGTAAGGCGTTTTTAGCCAAAAAAAACCGACCATGTATAAGGCGTTTTTTGCCGAAAAAAATCGACCATGTATAATAAGGCGTTTGTTGCCGAAAAAAAAGACCATGTATATTAAGGCGTTTTTAGGCAAAAAAAAAGACCAAGTATAGTAAGGCATTTTAACCTGAAAAAAACGATAATGTATAGTAAGGCGTTTTTAGACGAAAAAAAACGACCATGTATAGTAAGGCATTTTTAGACGAAAAAAAATGACCATGTATAGTAAGGCGTTTTTAAACCAAAAAACGTTCATGTATAGTAAGACGTTTTTAGACGAAAAAAACGACCATGTATAGGAAGGCATTTTTAGCCCCAAAAAAAGACCATGTATAGTAAGGCCTTTTTAGCCGAAAAAAACGACCATGTAAAGTAAGGCATTTTAACCCGAAAAAAACGACCATGTATAGTATGGCGTTTTGAGCCGAAAAAAACACCATGTATAGTAAGGCGTTTTTTGCTGAAAAAAACGACCATGTATAGTAAGGCGTTTTTAGGCGAAAAAAACGACCATGTATAATAAGCCGTTTTTAGCCGAAAAAAACAACCATGTATAGTAAGGCATTTTTAGCCCCCAAAAAAGACCATGTATAGTAAGGTGTTTTTAGGCGAAAAAAACAACCATGTATAGTAAGGCATTTTTAGCCAAAAAAAAAGACCATGTATAGTAAGGCGTTTTTAGTCGAAAAAAAACACCATGTATAGTAAGGCATTTTAACCCGAAAAAAACGACCATGTATAGTAAGGCGTTTTTAGCCGAAAAAAACGACCATGTGCAGTAAGGCGTTTTTAACCGAAAAAAACGACCATGTATAGTAAGGCGTTTTTTCCCGAAAAAACGACCATGTATAGTAAGGCGTTTTTTGCCGAAAAAAACGACCATGTATAAGGCGTTTTTAGGCGAAAAAAACGACCATGTATAGGAAGGCGTTTTTTACCGAAAATAACGACCATGTATAGGAAGGCGTTTTTAGACGAAAAAGACGACTATGTTTATATAGTAAGGCGTTTTTAGCCAAAAAAAATGACCATGTATTGTAAGGCGTTTTTAGCCGAAAAAAACACCATGTATAGTAAGGCGTTTTTAACCGAAAAAAACGACCATGTATAGTAAGGCGTTTTTAGACAAAAAAAATGACCATGTATTATAGTAAGGCATTTTTAACCGAAAAAAACGACCATGTATAGTAAGGCGTTTTTTGCCGAAAAAAACGACCATGTATAGTAAGGCGTTTTTAGGCGAAAAGAACGACCATGTATCGTAAGGCGTTTTTAGCTGAAAAAAACGACCATGTATAGTAAGGCATTTTAACCCGAAAAAAATGACCATGTATAGTAAGGCGTTTTTAGGCGAAACAAATACCATGTATAGGAAGGCGTTTTTAGCCGAAAAAAACGACCATGTATAGTAAGGCATTTTAACACGAAAAATACGACCATGTATTGTAAGGCGTTTTTAGCCAAAAAAAACGACCATGTATAGTAAGGCATTTTAACCCGAAAAAAATGACCATGTAAAGTAAGGCATTTTTAGACAAAAAAACGACCATGTATAGTAAGGCGTTTTTAGACAAAAAAAAAAGACCATGTTCAGTAAGGCGTTTTTAGCCGAAAAATAGACCATGTATAGTAAGGCGTATTAGGCTGAAAATAACGACCATGTATAGCAAGGCGTTTTTGTCGGAAAAAAACAACCATGTATAGTAAGGCGTTTTTATCCGAAAAAAACAACCATGTATAGGAAGGCGTTTTTAGGCGAAAAAGCGACCATGTCTAGTAAGGCGTTTTAGCGAAAAAAAGCGACCATGTATAAAGCGTTTTGCGAAAAAACGACCATGTAAGGCGTTTTTGCGAAAAAACGACCATGTATAGTAAAGCGTTTTTAGGCGAAAAAAACGACCATGTATAGAAAGGCGTTTTTAGACGAAAAAGATGACTATGTCTAGTACGGCGTTTTTAGCCAAAAAAAAACGACCATGTATAAGGCGTTTTTTGCCGAAAAAAATCGACCATGTATAGTAAGGCGTTTGTTGCCGAAAAAAAAGACCATGTATATTAAGGCGTTTTTAGGCAAAAAAAAAGACCAAGTATAGTAAGGCATTTTAACCTGAAAAAAACGATAATGTATAGTAAGGCGTTTTTAGACGAAAAAAACGACCATGTATAGTAAGGCATTTTTAGACGAAAAAAAATGACCATGTATAGTAAGGCGTTTTTAAACCAAAAAACGTTCATGTATAGTAAGACGTTTTTAGACGAAAAAAACGACCATGTATAGGAAGGCGTTTTTAGCTGAAAAAAACGACCATGTATACTTAGCATGGCTTCAAACCCCGCTCAGTAATGTGTGAAAATACACCAGTTTTCCTGCAAACCCTCCGAGTGCATGTCCAATACGCCTATTGTGCAAAACAAACCACAGTCCCTGGTGGTGTAGAGGAATACACGCCGGCTTTCTGTCCAGGCAACCCCGGTTCAACCCCAGCTCAGTAATGTGAGGAAAATACAACACCAAAAAATTACTTTTTCCTGCAAACCCTCCAGAGTTTATGTCAAATACGCCTATCGTGCAGTGCAAGTCATCATCACTGGTGGTGTAGAGGTATACACGCCTGCTTTCCGTCCAGACAACCCCAGTTCAAGCCCTGCTCAGTGATGTGAGAAAATACAACATCAAACAGTATTTTTTTCCTGCAAACCCTCCAGAGTTCATGTCAAATACGCCTATCGTGCAGCTCAAGTCATCATCACTGGTGGTGTAGAGGAATACACACCGGCTTTCCGTCCAGGCAACCCCGGTTCACTCCCCGCTCAGTAATGTGAGGAAAATACAACACCTAACAATTACTTTTTCCTGCAAACCCTCCAGAGTTCATGTCAAATACGCCTATTGTGTGCAGAGCAAGTCATATTCACTGGTGGTGTAGAGGTATACACACTGGCTTTTCATCCAGGCAACGCGGGATCAAACCCCGTCCAGTGATAGCATAAATGTCAGTTTCAATGCCCTAAAGCTAGGATAGGCTCCAGCAAGTTCCCAGTTGCAGTCGTCCATGGAGAAGAGGCGTTTTAGCCCAAAACAAACTACCATATGTCAGGCATTTCTTTGCCTTCGAAAAACAACCATGTATCATCAGGCATTTTTAACCAAAAAAAAGGACCATGGCATTTTGAGCTGAAAATAACGACCATGTATAGTAAAGCGTTTTAAGCCGAAAAAAACGACCATGTATAGTAAGGCGTCTTTAGCCGAAAAAAAAGACCATGTGTAGTAAGGCATTTTTAACTGAAAAAAACGACCATGTATAGTAAGGCGTTTTTTGCCCAAAAAAACGACCATGTATCGTAAGGTGTTTTTAGCCGAAAAAAACAACCATGTATAGTAAGGCATTTTTAGCCCAAAAAAAAGACCATGTATAGTAAGGCGTTTTTAGCTGAAAAAAACGACCATGTATAGTAAGGCGTTTTTAGGCGAAAAAAACGACCATGTATAGTCAGGCGTTTTTAAGCGAAAAAAACGACCATGTATAGTAAGGCATTTTAACCCGAAAAAAATGACCATGTATAGTATGTCGTTTTTAGGCGAAAAAAACAACCATGTATAGTAAGGCATTTTTAGCCCAAACAAAAGACCATGTATAGTAAGGCGTTTTTGCGAAAAAACGACCATGTAAGTAAGGCGCGACCATGTATAGTAAGGCATTTTAACCCGAAAAAAATGACCATGTATAGTATGTCGTTTTTAGGCGAAAAAAACGACCATGTATAGTCAGGCGTTTTTTGCCGAAAAAAAGCACCATGTATAGTAAGGCGTTTTTAGGCGAAAAAACCGACCATGTGTAGTAAGGTGTTTTTAGCTGAAAAAAACGACCATGTATAGTAAGGCGATTTTAGCCGAAAAAAAAGACCATGTATAGTAAGGCATTTTAACCCGAAAAAAATGACTATAATAGCAAAGCGTTTTTAGCTGAAAAAATCTACCATGTATAGTAAGGCGTTTTTAGCCGAAAAAAACGACCATGTATAATAAGGCGTTTTTAGCTGGAAAAAAACATGTATAGTAAGGCATTTTTAGCCCAAAAAAAAGACCATGTATCGTAAGGCGTTTTTAGCGAAAAAACGACCATGTATAGTAAGGCGTTTTTAGCCGAAAAAAAACACCATGTATAGTCAGGCGTTTTTAGCCAAAAAAAACGACCATGTGTAGTAAGGCTTTTTTAACCGAAAAAAAATGACCATGTATAGTAAGGCGTTTTTAGCCGAAAAAAAACACCATGTATAGTCAGGCGTTTTTAGACGAAAAAAAACAACCATGTATAGTAAGGCGTTTTTAGCCGAAAAAAACACCATGTATAGTAAGGCATTTTAATCCGAAAAAACGACCATGTATAGTAAGGCGTTTTTAGCGAAAAAAAACGACCATGTATAGTAAGGCATTTTTAGCTGAAAAAGCGACCGTATTTAAGGCGTTTTTGCGAAAAAACGACCATGTATAGTAAGGCGTTTTTAGGCGAAAAACGACCATGTATAGTAAGGCGTTTTTAGCGAAAAAAACACCATGTATAGTAAGGCGTTTTTAGCGAAAAAACGACCATGTATAGTAAGCATTTTAATCGGAAAAAGCGATGTATTAAGGCGTTTTAGCGAAAAAAACGACCATGTGTAGTAAGGCATTTTTAACCGAAAAAAACGACCATGTATAGTAAGGCGTTTTTAGGCGAAAAAAACGACCATTTATCGTAAGGCGTTTTTAGCTGAAAAAAACGACCATGTATAGTAAGGCATTTTAACCCGAAAAAAATGACCATGTATAGTAAGACGTTTTTAGGCGAAAAAATACCATGTATAGGAAGGCGTTTTTAGGCGAAAAAACGACGATGTGTAGTAAGGCGTTTTTAACCGAAAAAAACGACCATGTATAGTAAGGCGTTTTTAGCGAAAATAGACCGTTTTTAGCGAAAAAACGACCATGTATAGTAAGGCGTTTTAAGCGAAAAAACAACCATGTATAGTAAGGCGTTTTAGCGAAAAAAAGACCATGTATAGTAAGGCGTTTTAACGAAAAAAACGACCATGTATAGTAAGGCGTTTTAGACAAAAACGACCATGTATAGTAAGGCGTTTTAGACGAAAAAGCGACCATGTATAGTAAGGCGTTTTTAGACAAAAACGACCATGTATAGTAAGGCGTTTTTAGCGAAAAAACGACCATGTATAGTAAGGCGTTTTAGACAAAAAAGCGACCATGTATAGTAAGGCGTTTTTAGCGAAAAAACGACCATGTATAGTAAGGCATTTTAATCGAAAAAAACGACCATGTATAGTAAGGCGTTTTTAGCGAAAAACGACCATGTATAGTAAGGCGTTTTTTGCGAAAAACGACCATGTATAGTAAGGCGTTTTTAGCGGAAAAACGACCATGTGTAGTAAGGCGTTTTTAGCGAAAAAACGACCATGTATAGTAAGGCGTTTTAGACAAAAACGACCATGTATAGTAAGGCGTTTTTAGCGAAAAAACGACCATGTATAGTAAGGCGTTTTTAGCGAAAAAACCGACCATGTGTAGTAAGGCGTTTTTAGCGAAAAAAAAGACCATGTATAGTAAGGCGTTTTTAGCGAAAAAACGACCATGTATAGTAAGGCGTTTTTAGCGAAAAAAACGACCATGTATAGTAAGGCGTTTTTAGCGAAAAAACACCATGTATAGTAAGGCATTTTAATCCGAAAAACGACCATGTATAGTAAGGCGTTTTTAGCGAAAAAACGACCATGTATAGTAAGGCGTTTTAGCGAAAAAGCGACCATGTATAGTAAGGCGTTTTAGCGAAAAAAGCGACCATGTATAGTAAGGCGTTTTAGCGAAAAAATGACCATGTATAGTAAGGCGTTTTAGCGAAAAAACGACCATGTATAGTAAGGCGTTTTAGGCGAAAAAAATGACCATGTATAGTAAGGCGTTTTTAGCGAAAAAACACCATGTATAGTAAGGCGTTTTTTTAAGGCGAAAAAACGACCATGTATAGTAAGGCGTTTTTAGCGAAAAAACGACCATGTATAGTAAGGCGTTTTAACCAAAAAAGCGACCATGTATAGTAAGGCGTTTTAGCGAAAAAACGACCATGTATAGTAAGGCGTTTTAACCAAAAAAGCGACCATGTATAGTAAGGCATTTTAACCGAAAAAATGACCATGTATAGTAAGGCGTTTTTAGCGAAAAAAATACCATGTATAGTAAGGCGTTTTAGCGAAAAAACGACCATGTATAGTAAGGCGTTTTAAGCGAAAAACGACCATGTATAGTAAGGCGTTTTTAAGCGAAAAAACCACCATGTATAGTAAGGCGTTTTTAGCGAAAAAACGACCATGTATAGTAAGGCGTTTTTAGCGAAAAAACACCATGTATAGTAAGGCGTTTTAGACAAAAAACGACCATGTATAGTAAGGCGTTTTAAGACGAAAAAACGACCATGTATAGTAAGGCGTTTTTAGCGAAAAAACGACCATGTATAGTAAGGCGTTTTAGCGAAAAAACGACCATGTATAGTAAGGCGTTTTTAGGTGAAAAACGACCATGTATAGTAAGGCGTTTTAGGCGAAAAACGACCATGTATAGTAAGGCATTTTAGCGAAAAAAACGACCATGTATAGTAAGGCGTTTTTAGCGAAAAAACGACCATGTATAGTAAGGCGTTTTAGGCGAAAAAACGACCATGTATAGTAAGGCGTTTTAGCGAAAAAAACGACCATGTATAGTAAGGCGTTTTTAGCGAAAAAAGACCATGTATAGTAAGGCGTTTTAGGCAAAAAACGACCATGTATAGTAAGGCGTTTTAGGCGAAAAAAACGACCATGTATAGTAAGGCGTTTTTAGCGAAAAAACGACCATGTATAGTTTTAAGGCGTTTTTAGGCGTTTTAAAAAAACGACCATGTATAGTAAGGCGTTTTTAGGTGAAAAACGACCATGTATAGTAAGGCGTTTTAGGCGAAAAAACGACCATGTATAGTAAGGCGTTTTAGCGAAAAAAGACCATGTATAGTAAGGCGTTTTTAGCGAAAAAACGACCATGTATAGTAAGGCGTTTTTAGACGAAAAACGACCATGTATAGTAAGGCGTTTTAGAGCGAAAAAACGACCATGTATAGTAAGGCGTTTTAGCGAAAAAACCGACCATGTATAGTAAGGCGTTTTTAGCGAAAAAAAGACCATGTATAGTAAGGCGTTTTAGCGAAAAAACGACCATGTATAGTAAGGCGTTTTTAGCGAAAAAACGACCATGTATAGTAAGGCATTTTAACCGAAAAAACGACCATGTATAGTAAGGCGTTTTTAGACAAAAAAACGACCATGTATAGTAAGGCGTTTTTAGGCGAAAAAACCGACCATGTATAGTAAGGCGTTTTTAGGCGAAAAAACCGACCATGTAAAGTAAGGCGTTTTTAGCCGAAAAAAAAGACCATGTGTAGTAAGGCGTTTTTAGGCGAAAAAAACGACCATGTATAGTAAGGCGTTTTTAGGCGAAAAAACGACCATGTATAGTAAGGCGTTTTTAGGCGAAAAAAACGACCATGTATAGTAAGGCGTTTTTAGCCGAAAAAAGACCATGTGTAGTAAGGCGTTTTAAACCGAAAAAAACGACCATGTATAGTAAGGCGTTTTAGCGAAAAAAGACCATGTATAGTAAGGCATTTTAGGCGAAAAAACGACCATGTATAGTAAGGCGTTTTAGGCGAAAAAACCGACCATGTAAAGTAAGGCGTTTTTAGCGAAAAAAGACCATGTATAGTAAGGCGTTTTAGCGAAAAAACGACCATGTATAGTAAGGCGTTTTAGGCGAAAAAAGACCATGTATAGTAAGGCGTTTTAGGCGAAAAACGACCATGTATAGTAAGGCGTTTTAGCGAAAAAAGACCGTTTTAACGAAAAAACGACCATGTATAGTAAGGCGTTTTAGGCGAAAAAACGACCATGTATAGTAAGGCGTTTTAGCGAAAAAAGACCATGTATAGTAAGGCATTTTAACCCGAAAAACGACCATGTATAGTAAGGCGTTTTAGACAAAAACGACCATGTATAGTAAGGCGTTTTAGGCGAAAAAACGACCATGTATAGTAAGGCGTTTTTAGCGAAAAAACAACCATGTATAGTAAGGCGTTTTTAGCGAAAAAAGACCATGTATAGTAAGGCGTTTTTAGGCGAAAAAACGACCATGTATAGTAAGGCATTTTTAGCCAAAAAAAGACCATGTATAGTAAGGCGTTTTAGTCGATAAAAACGACCATGTATAGTAAGGCATTTTAACCCGAAAAACGACCATGTATAGTAAGGCGTTTTTAGCGCGAAAAAAGGCGACCATGTATAGTAAGGCGTTTTAGCGAAAAAACGACCATGTATAGTAAGGCGTTTTTAGCGAAAAAAACGACCATGTATAGTAAGGCGTTTTAGCGAAAAAACGACCATGTATAGTAAGGCGTTTTAGACGAAAAAACGACCATGTATAGTAAGGCGTTTTTAGCGAAAAAACGACCATGTATAGTAAGGCGTTTTTAGCGAAAAACGACCATGTATAGTAAGGCGTTTTAGCGAAAAAAACGACCATGTATAGTAAGGCGTTTTAGCGAAAAAACGACCATGTATAGTAAGGCGTTTTAGCGAAAAAACGACCATGTATAGTAAGGCGTTTTAGACGAAAAAACGACCATGTATAGTAAGGCGTTTTAGCGAAAAAACGACCATGTATAGTAAGGCGTTTTAGCGAAAAAACGACCATGTATAGTAAGGCGTTTTTAGCGAAAAACGACCATAGTGTATAGTAAGGCGTTTTAGGCGAAAAAACGACCATGTATAGTAAGGCGTTTTAGCGAAAAAACGACCATGTATAGTAAGGCGTTTTTAGCGAAAAAACGACCATGTATAGTAAGGCGTTTTAAGCGAAAAAAACGACCATGTATAGTAAGGCGTTTTTAGCGAAAAAACGACCATGTATAGTAAGGCGTTTTAGCGAAAAAACGACCATGTATAGTAAGGCGTTTTAGCGAAAAAACGACCATGTATAGTAAGGCGTTTTTAACCGAAAAAACGACCATGTATAGTAAGGCGTTTTTAGCCGAAAAAAACGACCATGTATAGTAAGGCGTTTTTAGACGAAAAAAACGACCATGTATAGTAAGGCGTTTTTAGCGAAAAAAACGACCATGTATAGTAAGGCGTTTTAAGCCGAAAAAAACGACCATGTATAGTAAGGCGTTTTAACCGAAAAAAACGACCATGTATAGTAAGGCGTTTTTAGCAAAAAAACGACCATGTATAGTAAGGCGTTTTAGGCGAAAAAACGACCATGTATAGTAAGGCGTTTTAGGCGAAAAAACGACCATGTATAGTAAGGCGTTTTTAGCGAAAAAACGACCATGTATAGTAAGGCGTTTTAGCGAAAAAACGACCATGTATAGTAAGGCGTTTTTAGCGAAAAAACGACCATGTATAGTAAGGCGTTTTAACCTAAAAAACGACCATGTATAGTAAGGCGTTTTTAGCGAAAAAACGACCATGTATAGTAAGGCGTTTTTAGCGAAAAAACCGACCATGTATAGTAAGGCGTTTTTAGCGAAAAAACGACCATGTATAGTAAGGCGTTTTTAGCGAAAAAAGACCATGTATAGTAAGGCATTTTAACCGAAAAAACGACCATGTATAGTAAGGCGTTTTAGACAAAAAACGACCATGTATAGTAAGGCGTTTTAGCGAAAAAAGACCATGTATAGTAAGGCGTTTTAAACCGAAAAAACGACCATGTATAGTAAGGCGTTTTTAGCCGAAAAAAACGACCATGTATAGTAAGGCATTTTAACCCAAAAAAACGACCATGTATAGTAAGGCGTTTTAGACGAAAAAACGACCATGTATAGTAAGGCGTTTTAGCCGCGAAAAAACGACCATGTATAGTAAGGCGTTTTTATACAAAAAAACGACCATGTATAGTAAGGCGTTTTTAGGCGAAAAAAAGACCATGTATAGTCAGGCATTTTAACCCGAAAAAAACGACCATGTATAGTAAGGCATTTTAGACAAAAAAACGACCATGTATAGTAAGGCGTTTTTAGACGAAAAAAGACCATGTATAGTCAGGCATTTTAACCGAAAAAACGACCATGTATAGTAAGGCGTTTTTAGACAAAAAACGACCATGTATAGTAAGGCGTTTTAGCGAAAAAACGACCATGTATAGTAAGGCGTTTTAGGCGAAAAAAAGACCATGTATAGTAAGGCGTTTTAGACGAAAAAACGACCATGTATAGTAAGGCGTTTTAACCGAAAAAACGACCATGTATAGTAAGGCGTTTTAGCGAAAAAACGACCATGTATAGTAAGGCGTTTTAGGCGAAAAAACGACCATGTATAGTAAGGCGTTTTTAGCGAAAAAACGACCATGTATAGTAAGGCGTTTTTAGCGAAAAAAGACCATGTATAGTAAGGCGTTTTAGACAAAAAAAACGACCATGTATAGTAAGGCGTTTTAGGCGAAAAAACGACCATGTATAGTAAGGCGTTTTAGCGAAAAAACCGACCATGTATAGTAAGGCGTTTTAGCGAAAAAACGACCATGTATAGTAAGGCGTTTTTAGCGAAAAAACGACCATGTATAGTAAGGCGTTTTAGGCGAAAAAAAGACCATGTATAGTAAGGCGTTTTAGACGAAAAACGACCATGTATAGTAAGGCGTTTTAGCGAAAAAACGACCATGTATAGTAAGGCGTTTTAGCGTTTTAAACGAAAAAACGACCATGTATAGTAAGGCGTTTTAGGCGAAAAAACGACCATGTATAGTAAGGCGTTTTAGACAAAAAAAAGACCATGTATAGTAAGGCGGCGACCATGTATAGTAAGGCGTTTTAGACAAAAAACGACCATGTATAGTAAGGCGTTTTAGGCGAAAAAACGACCATGTAAAGTAAGGCGTTTTAGCCGAAAAAAGACTATGTATAGTAAGGCGTTTTAGACAAAAACGACCATGTATAGTAAGGCGTTTTAGACAAAAACGACCATGTATAGTAAGGCGTTTTTAGCGAAAAAAGACCATGTATAATCAGGCATTTTAACCCGAAAAAACGACCATGTATAGTAAGGCGTTTTTAGACAAAAAAACGACCATGTATAGTAAGGCGTTTTTAGCCGAAAAAAACACCATGTATAGTAAGGCATTTTAATCCGAAAAAAACGACCATGTATAGTAAGGCGTTTTAGACAAAAACGACCATGTATAGTAAGGCGTTTTAGACAAAAAACGACCATGTATAGTAAGGCGTTTTAGGCCAAAAAGACCATGTATAGTAAGGCGTTTTAGACGAAAAACGACCATGTATAGTAAGGCGTTTTTAGGCGAAAAACGACCATGTAAAGTAAAGCGTTTTTAGCCGAAAAAAAGACCATGTGTAGTAAGGCGTTTTAAACCGAAAAAAACGACCATGTATAGTAAGGCGTTTTAGGTGAAAAAGACCATGTATAGTAAGGCGTTTTTAGACAAAAAAAACGACCATGTATAGTAAGGCGTTTTTAGACAAAAACGACCATGTATAGTAAGGCGTTTTTAGGCGAAAAAAAGACCATGTATAGTCAGGCATTTTAACCCGAAAAAACGACCATGTATAGTAAGGCGTTTTTAGACAAAAAAACGACCATGTATAGTAAGGCGTTTTTAGGCGAAAAAAGACCATGTATAAAAAGACGTTTTTAGACGAAAAAAACGACCATGTATAGTAAGGTGTTTTTAGGCGAAAAAAACGACCATGTAAAGTAAAGCGTTTTTAGCCGAAAAGAAAAGACCATGTGTAGTAAGGCGTTTTAAACCGAAAAAAACGACCATGTATAGTAAGGCGTTTTTAGGTGAAAAAAACGACCATGTATAGTAAGGCGTTTTTAGGCGAAAAAAAGACCATGTATAGTCAGGCATTTTAACCCCAAAAAAACGACCATGTATAGTAAAGCGTTTTTAGACAAAAACGACCATGTATAGTAAGGCGTTTTTAGCCAAAAAAAACGACCATGTATAGTAAGGCGTTTTTAAACGAAAAAACCAACCATGTGTAGTAAGGCGTTTTTAGGCGAAAAAAAGACCATGTATAGTCAGGCATTTTAACCCGAAAAAACGACCATGTATAGTAAGGCGTTTTTAGACAAAAACGACCATGTATAGTGAGACGTTTTAGCGAAAAAAGACCATGTATAGTAAGGCGTTTTAGGCGAAAAAACCGACCATGTATAGTAAGGCGTTTTAGCGAAAAAAGACCATGTATAGTAAGGCGTTTTAGGCGAAAAAAACGACCATGTATAGTAAGGCGTTTTAGGCGAAAAAAGACCATGTATAGTCAGGCATTTTAACCAAAAACGACCATGTATAGTAAGGCGTTTTAGACAAAAACGACCATGTATAGTAAGGCGTTTTAGACAAAAACGACCATGTATAGTAAGGCGTTTTAGGCGAAAAAAGACCATGTATAAAGAGGCGTTTTTAGACGAAAAACGACCATGTATAGTAAGGCGTTTTAAGCGAAAAAACGACCATGTAAAGTAAAGCGTTTTTAGCGAAAAGAAAAGACCATGTGTAGTAAGGCGTTTTAAACCGAAAAAACGACCATGTATAGTAAGGCGTTTTAGGTGAAAAAGACCATGTATAGTAAGGCGTTTTAGACAAAAAACGACCATGTATAGTAAGGCGTTTTAGACAAAAAACGACCATGTATAGTAAGGCGTTTTAGCGAAAAAAGACCATGTATAGTCAGGCATTTTAACCCAAAAACGACCATGTATAGTAAGGCGTTTTTAGCCAAAAACGACCATGTATAGTAAGGCGTTTTTAGCCAAAAACCGACCATGTATAGTAAGGCGTTTTAGACGAAAAAACGACCATGTATAGTAAGGCGTTTTAGGCGAAAAAAAGACCATGTATAGTCAGGCATTTTAACCCGAAAAAACGACCATGTATAGTAAGGCATTTTTAGGCAAAAAAAAGACCATGTATAGTCAGGCATTTTAACCCGAAAAAAACGACCATGTATAGTAAGGCGTTTTTAGACAAAAAAACGACCATGTATAGTAAGGCGTTTTTAGACAAAAAAACGACCATGTATAGTAAGGCGTTTTTAGGCCAAAAAAGACCATGTATAGTCAGGCATTTTAACCCGAAAAAACGACCATGTATAGTAAGGCGTTTTTAGACAAAAAACGACCATGTATAGTAAGGCGTTTTAGACAAAAACGACCATGTATAGTGAGGCGTTTTTGACGAAAAAAGACCATGTATAGTAAGGCGTTTTAGCGAAAAAACGACCATGTAAAGTAAGGCGTTTTAGCGAAAAAAGACCATGTAGTAAGGCGTTTTAGGCTAAAAACGACCATGTATAGTAAGGCGTTTTTAGGTGAAAAAAGACCATGTATAGTCAGGCATTTTAACCCGAAAAAACGACCATGTATAGTAAGGCGTTTTTAGACAAAAATGACCATGTATAGTAAGGCGTTTTTAGGCGAAAAAACCGACCATGTAAAGTAAGGCGTTTTTAGCCGAAAAAAACGACCATGTATAGTAAGGCGTTTTTAGGCGAAAAAAAGACCATGTATAATCAGGCATTTTAACCCGAAAAAACGACCATGTATAGTAAGGCGTTTTTAGACAAAAAAACGACCATGTATAGTAAGGCGTTTTTAGGCGAAAAAAAGACCATGTATAGTCAGGCATTTTAACCCGAAAAAACGACCATGTATAGTAAGGTGTTTTTAGACAAAAAAACGACCATGTATAGTAAGGCGTTTTTAGACAAAAAAACGACCATGTATAGTAAGGCGTTTTAGGCGAAAAAAAGACCATGTATAGTAAGACGTTTTTAGACAAAAACGACCATGTATAGTAAGGCGTTTTTAGGCGAAAAAAACGACCATGTAAAGTAAGACGTTTTTAGCCGATAAAAAGACCATGTGTAGTAAGGCGTTTTAAACCGAAAAAAACGACCATGTATAGTAAGGCGTTTTTAGGCGAAAAAAAGACCATGTATAGTCAGGCATTTTAACCCGAAAAAACGACCATGTATAGTAAGGCGTTTTAGACAAAAACGACCATGTATAGTAAGGCGTTTTAGGCCAAAAACGACCATGTATAGTCAGGCATTTTAACCGAAAAAATGACCATGTATAGTAAGGCGTTTTTAGACAAAAACGACCATGTATAGTAAGGCGTTTTAGGACCATGTATAGTAAGGCGTTTTAGGCGAAAAAAGACCATGTATAGTCAGGCATTTTAACCCTAAAAACGACCATGTATAGTAAGGCGTTTTTAGACAAAAACGACCATGTATAGTAAGGCGTTTTAAGCTAAAAACGACCATGTAAAGTAAGGCGTTTTAGCCAAAAAACGACCATGTATAGTAAGGCGTTTTAGGCGAAAAAAGACCATGTATAATCAGGCATTTTAACCCGAAAAACGACCATGTATAGTAAGGCGTTTTAGACAAAAACGACCATGTATAGTAAGGCGTTTTAGGCTAAAAAGACCATGTATAGTCAGGCATTTCAACCCAAAAACGACCATGTATAGTAAGGCGTTTTTAGACAAAAACGACCATGTATAGTAAGGCGTTTTAGCCAAAAAAACGACCATGTATAGTAAGGCGTTTTTAAAGCGAAAAAACGACCATGTATAGTAAGGCGTTTTTAGGCGAAAAAAAGACCATGTATAGTCAGGCATTTTAACCCTAAAAACGACCATGTATAGTAAGGCGTTTTTAGACAAAAAAACGACCATGTATAGTGAGACGTTTTTGACGAAAAAAACGACCATTTATAGTAAGGCGTTTTTAGGCGAAAAAACCGACCATGTAAAGTAAGGCGTTTTTAGCCGAAAAAAAAGACCATGTGTAGTAAGGCGTTTTTAGGCGAAAAAAACGACCATGTATAGTAAGGCGTTTTTAGGCGAAAAAAAGACCATGTATAGTCAGGCATTTTAACCCAAAAACGACCATGTATAGTAAGGCGTTTTAGAAAAAATGACCATGTATAGTAAGGCGTTTTAGGCGAAAAAACCGACCATGTAAAGTAAGGCGTTTTAGCGAAAAAAAACGACCATGTATAGTAAGGCGTTTTAGGCGAAAAAAGACCATGTATAATCAGGCATTTTAACCCAAAAACGACCATGTATAGTAAGGCGTTTTAGACAAAAACGACCATGTATAGTAAGGCGTTTTTAGGAAAAAAGACCATGTATAGTAAGACGTTTTTAGACGAAAAAAACGACCATGTATAGTAAGGCGTTTTTAGGCGAAAAAACCGACCATGTAAAGTAAGGCGTTTTTAGCCGATAAAAAAGACCATGTGTAGTAAGGCGTTTTAAACCGAAAAAAACGACCATGTATAGTAAGGCGTTTTTAGGCGAAAAAAAGACCATGTATAGTCAGGCATTTTAACCCGAAAAAACGACCATGTATAGTAAGGCGTTTTAGACAAAAACGACCATGTATAGTAAGGCGTTTTAGACAAAAAACGACCATGTATAGTAAGGCGTTTTAGCGAAAAAAGACCATGTATAGTAAGGCGTTTTAGACAAAAACGACCATGTATAGTAAGGCGTTTTAGCAAAAAAACCGACCATGTAAAGTAAGGCGTTTTTAGCCGAAAAAAAAGACCATGTGTAGTAAGGCGTTTTAAACCGAAAAAAACGACCATGTATAGTAAGGCGTTTTTAGGCGAAAAAAAGACCATGTATAGTCAGGCATTTTAACCCGAAAAAACGACCATGTATAGTAAGGCGTTTTTAGACAAAAACGACCATGTATAGTCAGGCATTTTAACCCGAAAAAACGACCATGTATAGTAAGGCGTTTTTAGACAAAAAAACTACCATGTATAGTAAGGCGTTTTTAGCTGAAAAAAACGACCATGCATAGTAAAAAACAACCATGATTAGTAAGGTGTTTTTAGCGAAAAAACGACCATGTATAGTAAGGCGCTTTTAGCGAAAAAACGACCATGTATAGTAAGGCGTTTTAGACAAAAAAACGACCATGTATAGTAAGGCGTTTTTAGGCGAAAAAACCGACCATGTAAAGTAAGGCGTTTTTAGCCGCAAAAAACGACCATGTATAGTAGGGCGTTTTTAGGCGAAAAAAAGACCATGTATAATCAGGCATTTTAACCCGAAAAAACGACCATGTATAGTAAGGCGTTTTTAGACAAAAAAATGACCATGTGTAGTAAGGCGTTTTAAACCGAAAAAAACGACCATGTAAAGTAAGGTATTTTAACCCGAAAAAAACAACCATGTATAGTACGGCGTTTTTAGCCAAAAAAAAAGACCATGTGTAGTAAGGCGTTTTAAACCGAAAAAAACGACCATGTATAGTAAGGCGTTTTAGGCGAAAAAAACGACCATGTAAAGTAAGGTATTTTAACCCGAAAAAAACAACCATGTATAGTACGGCGTTTTTAGCCAAAAAAAACACCATGTATAGCAAGGCGATTTTATCGGAAAAAAACAACCATGTATATTAAGGTGTTTTTAGACGAAAAAAACGACCATTTATAGTAAGACGTTTTTACCCGAAAAAAACGACTATGTATAGTTAAGCCTTTTTAGCCGAAAAAAAAACGACCATGTATAGTAAGGCGTTTTTAGACGAAAGAAACGACCATGTATAGTAAGGCGTTTTAACCTGACAAAAACGACCATGTCTAGTAAGGCATTTTAACCTGAAAAACCCCACCATGTATAGTAAGGCGTTTTTAGTCGAAAAAAAAACGGCCATGTATAGTAAGGCGTAAATAATCATTGAAAAATTCGACCGCAACCTCGCAAGAGGCTCGCGGCTCAATAGGTGTTGCCTGAAAGAGTTGGTGTAATGATTATTTATGTATTTAATATATGGTGCTTAATTTTTATGAAGCACCACCTTAATTTATCCAAAAGGGAACACTTGTTACAGTGCAGTTTTTGCTGTTACTGGAGATATTTTAGCGGACTATAGTCACTAGTTTTACCAGCATGGATGAATTGATTACTTAATTTAGCCTCCCTAAAATAGGCCTAATGACGCCGATGGTCTGAAAGTCCTCGAAAGTCCAAATGAAGAGGCGAGGCTTCCCCACAGCGGTTTGATGAACAGATGACGAGCCCTCGGTGTCTCGTCATAGAAAAGACGAGCTGTAAGATGAGCAATTAAAATTAATGGACGACTCAGCTGATACCGAGAGGATCTTTTCATCGGGGTTGTTACGTCTTGTCAAAACCTTTCCACAAATTTGGAACAAATGAACTCCGACATCATTTACAATGCCACGGCTATTACGATTAGCTCACGACGCAGCCCTTCAAAATGATACCATTCAATTGATTGTCTTTTTTAATAGTGGATGTTGAAATTGATGGAAGCAATTGTACTTGAGCCCCATTAAGGGAATGTCCAAATTAAGTCATAAAAATTATAATTAAGCAAGTGGTTATCATTTCATGTCATTACTCTTGGAGAGCTAGCGAAAGGAAAGACGAGCTAATTGGGCTTATATGGTCACACATTTCGTTTTGTTCGCCTTCTCATCTCATCGTGATGGGGCGATAATCATATTTATTTTGTACTTATTGGCTAATTGTTCATTTTAAAACAAGTAATATAGCCATCAAATGGAATAATAGCGTTTGTTTTATTGTTTGCGATAGTGGTCCTGGCGGTTAGCATGTCTGCTTTACAGTTCTGGGCTTCTGCTTTTGAATATGTGCTCGGGCCTTCCTGTTTGGAGTTTACATGCTATCATTGGGAGAAAGAATAACATGTTCCAAAATAATGATCAGATTTATAAAGCAACTTCCAGAACAGGAAGCTTCACAGAGCCTTGTAGATCAGAGTGGCTTCGTTTCTCAAGGTGCAAATTAGCTGTCAATTCAAACCACAAAAAGCGCATGTGTTCCGTATTTCACGCAACACGTCCACCGGCGTGCGACTAAACGCGTGAAAAAAAACCAAGCAGATTGATAGACATCTTCAGCACGTACGCTGCGCCGAAATGGGGACTTTTCTTCGGCCATGTGTGCGGTGTGGCTTTGCGCTGATATTTGTAGTGGCGTCACATTCTCTGGTAATCCTCCTCTGGATTGGCTGTAACTCATCACCGCTCGGCCCTGAAGGTCACCGTGTGAGGAGCATCAGTAAAACGCCGTGACCTGCAGCAAAACCACCTCAGACCTGAGCAAGTCTGTGTTTGCGGATTGATTAAAAGCACACCAAATACACGGAGAATGAAGAGAAGACTTTCATGTTAACTCTTGCAGCGATTCTCGAGGTGCGCGTACACGGGCTCCCCGCTAGTGGTACTTGAAAGGATCACTGGCTGAATACATTTCGGCATCAGAACTTTAAGATGCTCATGGTCATTGTTCTTTGAATAAATATCAATTTTCCATTGTTCCTGTCCTGATTAGGCTCACCAGTGAGCTGCAGTCTCTCCCGGTTGAGTTTGAGCTAGCGGTTGAGCGCTAGCTGGACTGGCTGCCAGCCAGTCAAATGGCACATATGGACGATCGCTCACACTCATATTCACGCCTATGGACAATTTAGAGTCTTCAAGGAACCCGACACGTTTTTGGAATAAAACCAACGAAAGCACGCAGAGCATGCAAACGTGATTCCAATCCACAACCTTTGAACTTCAGTTGGAGTTCATGCAAAAAATATTTTGCCATCAAGGACATTTGTGTTATTTTTTTCATTTTTTATTATTTTTATTATTTTTTTAATGAAGTCCATAGCTTCATCTTGGCTTCTGTATAGCCTGCTTAGTCATGCGCATTACTGCCACCAACAGGCCTGGAGTGGCACATCTTTGATTTTTGTATTTTTATTTTTCAATCCGTCTTGGTGAACCCTTATTTGTATATGCTTTCAAAGTGCATCTTTGTGTCGTTGTACTTCCCTGCAAAAGTTTCCTCTCCGTGGCCGTTTGTGTAACCAAACTTTTCATAAGTCACAGTGACGTCGCGTGGCGGACGTAATAAAAAGCTTCCATTTTGGTCCTGCGAAATTCTTATCGTTGTTTTTCCTTCCTCCGCCGTCCTCTCACTTCCTCCCGCCATCAGTATGTCGCCTCTACTGACATGCGACACGCCAAATAAATCATACATTCTGACCTTGAATCCCATCCTGACGCCTGTAAAATATATTCCGCTTATCGCTTATTTCTGGCCCACCACCTCGCAATAAATACCAGGATGACAAAGTTGATATGGCCAGGAGCCCCCCCCTGTCCCCACCCCTCCCACTCTCTCGCCCATCCCGACGCAAATATCTATTCATAAAGAGCGGTAGCATAATTGTGTGATTTATGACCTTTTCACACCACTGGAGCGATTAAGTGAAGACGTCATTCGGAGCTGTCAATCACAGCGCTTGGAAACAAAACAGCAGGCAGCTTTAAAAAGACTTGAGAACGATGCCTTCAAAGAAAAACCTTGACGTGTCCTTTAGGGAATGGCGTCGGGTGTAACGGTGCACCTGACAGAAAGGCCACCGCCAGCATTGATCTGCTCCTTCGTGATGATCGTAATTTAATACAGTCAACCCCCCGTTTATTGCGAGGGATACTTTACCGACCCTCGTGCAGTATTGAAAATCCTCAAATATAAAAACAAAAAGATATTTTGTACTCCTCCCGCACAACCTAAACACAGTTCATTATTGTATATGTGTTGTAAATGTAATAAATGTAATAGAACGCACAGAAAATTGCAAGGATAAGCCTTTTCGTATTTTTTGTGTGTGTAATTAATAGGTTACGCTGCAATGGCAATCCTGGCTTGAATGACACCCTGTGCACGCACACACACACACACACGAATCAAAAACACACCGGAGTAGATACTATTTTCTTTCAAATATATTGAAATATAAACCAATTAAAATACAGCAACTGTCACGAATAATTATAATTATGATAACAGATGAGGGGGGGAGAACACAAATCACGCACTGCGCAAATGAAACTTAAGAAAAGTTAATTGCACCAATTATATCCCAGCGTGACCGTTTTCTTTCATGATGAGAATTGGATTGTGAATTGATTTCCGGCATGCAAAATGATCTTTTTGCTACATGAATAGGCGTCATCGACTGCGAGGTGAGTCCCTGTTTCCAGTTGTCTGTCGCAATAATGAATCCTTCTCTAAAAAAATCACATTTTATTTATTTATGAACATAGTTTCTCATTGAGTTTTCCCCGGCCTTCAGTAAATCCCTAAAAAAAAAAAAATCAGACGGTGGCTCTCCTTTCCCACACGCAAGGGCATTATCGGAAGTATACCTTAAAAACCGAAATTCTACAATCCGAGAATGACGAACTACGATCAAGTGTATGAGGCATCTTGACATCAAACGATCATACGCAGCCAACGTAATGATTGGGTGCAGGCCGCTTATCTTTATTGGGATCTCTGCGAAGACGCACCTGCATCTCCACAGCTCCCAGCAGGAAGAACAACTTGAGGCTAATTGACTCATCTTGTCGAGTGTCTCCGTGCATAAAATGTCGCTTCGGAGGCTCCGAAAGGGCGCCGCATTTTAGGAAAGAGATTGGAGAGGCTGGCTTCCTGTGTCATTTGGGGAATTAAAAAAAAAAAAAGTGTTAGCATGTTCCAATCTTACTGGGAGAGAGGCACTTGCACCCTCTTCTTATTTTAATCAACCCTTCCCTCACCTCCCTAAAAGAAGATTAGCATGAAGTCAAATTGCATGAAATCATCAAGAAAAGGAGGGGGTCCAACGGGTTTATCAAGGGGTCCCCCCCCCCCACCCTGCAACACACACACTACCTCATTTTGGTCCTGTGGGCTCACTGGCTTTCAGTCTAATTAGCAGAGATAATGGAGGGTGACGCTAAACGGCGCTGATGGGGACCAGCAGAAGGTTATTAGGTGTCCTCATTAGTAGCCGGGCAGAGTGAAAGGCGATTTAAAGTCTTATTCTGATCCTGATGGATGGACGGTGGTCCCCTGAAGTCTGTCTTAGGAGACCTGCGAGTCTGCACAGTGGACGGCGTGTGCGTATGCGCCACACGCAACGGCGTGATTATGACGGAGTACCGCAGGACTTTGTGACACCATTAAATCAAATGCTCATCAGCGAAGATCCCGGCTAATAGACAAAATGAACAAACGCCAACACATGCTCCCGATCAACAATCTGTGATGTTTTTATATGCTAAACAATTAGTAGGGCGTCAGCCGCTGATGCGGACGACATGCCAGTTTGTGGTTCCACTGCTGTCATCGATCATTCATCTCGCAGGCGTCAGCTCGTGGTTGCGAGGCAGAATGGGTGGCGCACAATCGTAAAACCAATAAAATGGTCATATTATTCTGTGCTTGGCAAGCCTGCCAAGCACATTTAAATGACACGGCGCGGTTGACACTGAATGAAATCCATCCATCCATTTTCTGAACCGTTTTATCCTCACAAGGGTTGCGGGGCGTGCAGGAGCCTATACCAGCTGTCGTCGGGCAGTAGGTCGGGGACATCCTGAACCGGTTGCCAGCCAATCGCAGGGCACACAGAGATAAACAACCATCCGATCTCACAATCACACCCAGGGACAATTTAGAGTGTTCAATCAGCTTACCATGCATGTTCTTGGAACGTGGGAGGAAACCGGAGTACCCGGAGAAAACCCACGCAGGCACGGGGAGAACATGCAAACTCCACACAGGCTGCCCGGAGCCGGGATCAAACCCATGACCTCTGCGCTGTGAGTTCGATGCGCTCACCACTCGTCCACCGGGCTGCACTGAATGAAATATAAAATCAATTTATGTTAGGAAAAATAGATGTAGGTATGGGAAAAGAATCATCACAATCATCGGCATGAATGAAACAGCAGGCCATGTTTTTCATGTTTTATTGTATTACTCATAGATGCTCAGACACGTGTATATACAAATACAGATCAATTTTTGTCGCCTTTTTTTTTTTCTTCGTTTATATACTGTAAAAGAGCAGGTCTGGAAATCTTGCTCCACTGATGACAAAGTGAGCGCGGGGTACAAAGAGGAAGGACAGCGTGTGATAAGGTGGACGCGACACGATTACGAGAAGACAAACATGAATGGGGGGCTGGGGGGGGCGCAGAACCTGGATCCATGGTATGAGTTCACCCCCTCGTTGTTTGGAGGCGAGGTGGATGTATTAGTTCTTCCATGGTCACTCAGGAGCGACATCTAAGGCCGACACAAGATAGGAGCGCAGGGTTGTTAAAAGGGGGGGGGGGGGGGGTGATGTGAAGGGCCCTGTTTTGTTGACGTGTCAAAGCACAATGGTGGAGAGCGTCTAAGGCATGGGAAACACTTTCGGCTGCCAAAAAGAAGGTCGTCGCTTCCCATTCACGGCGGCAGCACCACATGAGAAAACAAACATAGCAAACTCAAAGGGCTCGTCCATATTTTTGTCCAACGGAGAAACCTTCACACCGACGCGATCCTCCGAGGAGACGCGCCGCAAGTACGAGAGACAAAGTCATCAGAAAGAGTCTTTCTCCCGAAAAAAACAACAACAAAAAGAAGACAACAACATGGCCGAGCCCCACTGCAACTACACAACAACGTTTGGTGTTTTGTACAGCACGTTTGTTATCTTGTCACTAACAAGGCTTCATGACATCACTCGGATCGGAGATGCAAAACGACGTGGATGTGAGCCGAAAAATCGAACACACCAAAAAGAAAACGAGCAAAAAAACCAAAAAAAATCCTAAACTTTTAAAAACGTGTTTTTTCTTCTTTACATGTCATTAAGTTCATGCGCATGCCACATCATGAAACCGGCAAGTTCATTCCGGATTCCGTCCAGTTCTTTCTCATGCTTTTTCCACAACCACACACACAAAAAAAGAGGGCAAGTCCTTAAGATCCTCGCGTGAAGAGATGGCGAAAGTTGTCGTCCGTCCACTGGCAGGTTGCACAGCTCCGACTTTTAACATATTAGGCATTGAGGATCGAAGCGCGCAACGCATTGCTTGAAAGCACTCGGCAAAACCCAGAGATATTACCATATTTTTGTTTTTTTGTTTTTTTTTTAGAAAAGACATAAGAACCAAATGAATACTTTAATATCAAACACTATTTACAAGGAGTCTTCCCTAATAATAATAATAATAGTTTTAATCATTATCATAACAGTAATAATTATACAATTTTAACAATGATTTTTTTTGTAACTTTTGTCCTCCAGAAGGTACAAAACAGATGCTATAACCTACCACGACATGTTTGATGGTTGACTACCTCAGGATACACAGTATCCAGTTTTTAAGTTGATCCTCATTTACCAGGTTAGGCCATGGCATACAATAAAGCAGGATGACAGCAAAAAAACAAAAAAAAGATAGGCAGTAATATTGGTAATCACAAAAGAGCGTCAACCTGAAGCTGGTTTTCTGATAAAAAGGGCAATGTCCACGGTGACGTCAGTACCTCATCCGATGGCCTGAAGTCGCGCAACAGCTGAGTTGCTAAGCGCACGTTGTTAGCATGGCAAATGAGAAACAAATAAAAATGTACGTCGTTCGTGTTCAATAGGGTAAAAAGGCAGACATGGATTTGAAAAAGAAAAAGTCAAACAAAAAACAGCGCATGTCTTTTGTTTGAAGGCGCAATAGTGAAAAGAATGTAAAAAAAAAAAAGGATCAATAATTACGAGAATCAAGTCGTGACAAAATGAAGAGGAAACAAATATTAGAATTTTTAAATGGTATATACATTTTTTATTCCAAATTTTTAATTAGGGCAAGTTTTTTTAATGTTTTTATTTTCTTTGGAAATGACAACTTGATTCTCGTGTATATCTGTTCTTTTTAGTGTGACCCCAACCCGTGTTCCTACTTTGAAGATTGAAAGATTCCAAACTGAACTCGCAACAAGAGTTTGATGGATTTGTATTGATTTATTTACTTCACGCCGGGCACTCTTATCAATTATACGACCACCTTCAGCCACATCACATCCCTGAACCCCTCCCAGGGAATTTCATTTCCGTCACTCGCCACTTCCCCCCCCCCAAACAGCAAGGTCACCGGTGCATTATAACCAATGAATGAAATCGACACCATTTCTCCCGACAACCCCGCTCCCTCCCCCCCTTTTCCTTCAAGCCCTCCACAGTCTATTTTTAATACCAGAAATAGCTCCCCTTTGCCGCAACATGGGGTCTTGCATGCCTGTCATTTTGAACCTCATTAAAGAGTCACTTAAACCGGCAACAGGAGCCGACAGCGGACGTCTACTTTTTTTTGTCTTGTTTTGTTTTCCGGGGGGCCCTATTTGGCACATGACAGGAAGTCACTTTTTTAAGGGGCGGGGAGATTTCTCAATCTTGTGAGAAAAAGACCAGTTGAAGCTGAACGTCATGAAACACACAGTGAGCGTATCGTTGATTCTAAGTGCTATGCATATACAGTGGTACCTCTACTTCATACGAAATTTCCAAGGTACGAAATGTCTCAACAAGAAAAGTTAAAAGTCAAGTCAAGTCCAACTTTGTTGTCAAATGACATGTTAAATGACCATCATCATTCTTATTTACTCTTTTCTTTGTTTTTTACATTATGCACAACTCTCATGTATTGCGCAATCATCTAATTGTAACACGCATTTGTTCCATATTTTGATGTTTGAATTTTGGCGGGGGCTTGGAACGGATTCGGGCATTTACATGGAAAACAACTTACAACATTTTCTATGAAAGACATTTCTTCCAGAACCAATTAATTTCCTAAGTAGAGGTACCGCCGTAAAGCCAAGATGACAGACCTGCTGCGCATTGCTTTTTTCAATTCAACAGAGCAACGAGAACCGCAGCTTGCCTCTTTTCGAACCGGGCGACTAATATTTGACCCATTACCACTGCCGAGCAATTTCCAAGCTTTGGATATGGATTATGGACGCGAGTGTATCGCGTAAGTGGATGGCGCCAGGAGAACAGTTCTTTGTCCAGCTCAGTAAACACAAAATGAGTGTGACTGCTGCCGTGAAATTGCGACTCCTTAAAAGACATCGATCCTCCATCTAGTAGCGGCCCGCAAAGTCCCTGCCGGGAGTCTAAAATTTCTCTGTTTTCTTACACACGGTAAACCACAACCTTTTAGGGTTCTACTAGGGATGGGCACGATCATCCATGAATTGATTAATTGACGGCTAAGAATTTGGTACAATGTGTGGAACTGATTGTTGATTTGTGGTTACTTGACACGATTTTAGGTGGCATTCTTCTGCCCAACACAACACTGGCATGGAAATTAAAACCCCAAAAATTGATATTCGTTGATTGTTAATTTCCTCCCGTCGTCAATCATGGGAATTTCGTCAAATGCCCATCCCTGGTCATGTATATACAGTAGCTTATCCTCCTCTGACACAGTCGGGCGTTACTATTAAATTAGGAAACAACTGGACATCATTAGGTTAAGGTGCAGGCTGTGTATCATTTTTTTTTTCCAGTGCTTTGGCTCTCAAACTGCCAGTCCTTTTCCTTCATCTTCATCGTTTTGACCTGCTGGGGGGGTCAAACATCAGACTTTATGCACCAAGCAGAACACGAAGCCAACACAACGGAGAGATACCTACACGGTTATGTACAGTCCTTCCTAAGAGTCTACAGTCTTCACTTTCCTACTCTGTAAACGCTGCTACAGAACACAACATGGTAAGAACAACGAAACACTGACGAGATTTGCTGAGTGTGTGTTTGTGTGTGCGTTTGTGTGTGCTGGTTAAAAACTATGTATAGCGCTGTCGCGGGAAAATATGAATCACTAAGTGTCAGGAAAAAAAAAAAAGATTTGGCATCTTAGGTTTGCGAGGGGTAGGGGGGAGTTGTCTCTTCCGCTTTTTTTATTTCCCCGCCACTCACAAATGGCGAGACACATCAAAATTCGTCTGGGGGAGAGAAAATAAAAATCGAAGGATTCCTTGCGAAGCCTGCTGGGATGGCCCAATCAAACAAAACAAGCTCCGCCCTCAAATCCCGCCCCTTTCCCCCCCCCCGGCAACCTTGGGCAGATTCAGGCCACGCTGGGTGTTAATTGCACCTCCGGGACAGGCGGGGGCGCTATAAGGTGAAGAGGGCCGCCAGGCAGAGCAGCAGTGAAGCCAGAAGTTGACTGCATGGGGACAGGTGCGGCGCGGCGTTTGTCTCCTCACTTCGGGAGGGCTCGGCGGGTTCATGGCTGGTGTCGTCTAGATGACGGAGGGGGGGGGGGAGAAACAAAAAAAGAATACATTTACATTCAAATATTACTACTAAAGCATTCGAGCCTTCAGTTGTTTGTCATTTGAGGTAGGAGTCTAACAATAATCAAGTCACAGAAGGGTTACTGGCTCGTGTTCACAACTTTATTAGACACTACGGATTCTGAGTTGCCATATGAACTTGGGTTGCTATGTCCTACGGATACAGTGGTACCTTGACTGATTCATTTGATTCAAGCTAATCACTAAAGGGATATAAGGGAGCAGGCCGTCCTACAATTGACGCATATTGAAATATAGTGGGGAGGGTGGTGGAATGAAATACATTAAAACCAAACTCCCCCCAAAAAAACCCTCCAATACACATTTTGGGTTCTTTTTCCCTTGAACTCATTCACTCCCAAAGACGTTTTTAAATGTCTTTTCAGACTTGGTCCAGAATTGGCTGCTACTGAATGAGTTCAGGAAACTGAATAAACTGCACGTGGCTCTTCTTGCCCACATGTGAGAGCATTAAAGAACCTTCGTTGCTCTATTTTCATTTCCATTTTTCTCAAGCGTTAACGTATCGCAAAAAAAACAAACAAAACCAAATAAACAATCGACCAAGTGTCGTCTATTACCTTGAAAACCGCGTAAGCACCACTGTAAGTCAAGGTACCACTCTAAGTACGTTATTCTCCGAGGTGGGCGCCATTCTATGAGCGGGAAAGGAGCAGGAGCATGCAAAGGGGCAAAGCAGAGGTAAAGCTTGTGTGCTGCAGGGATGATCAGGCACTGAAAAAAAAAAAAAGCTCATGTTTTGAGGCAAGCAAAGCAGAGGACCGAGCGAGGCATGCAGAGTGTAGACAAGTCGAGGCCGGCACGACAGGGCGGCGGGCAAGGGGCCAGGCGCAAAGAGAGGAAGGTAGGGCATCAATAATGTCAGACGGCCTTTGCGCGTCCGCGCCTTGTCCTCACGTCGATATTCAATGCAATTATAAACCCGGGTCAGGATATCCCGTCGTGACGGCTGCGGCATGTGCGTCCCGATATAAAAATGCAGGCTCACGAGACACCGAATCAATGAACACGTTTGAGGGTGTCAAATGAATGACTGTATATTTACTGTGGAGTTTCGAGATAAATATACAGCGCTTGGTGTGATCGTTATGGGCATGCGGTTGGGGGTTGACTCGTTTCATTCTTACAAATACATCGGTAGACATAAGGGGTGCACAATTGGTTCATCAGTTGCTATGCTTGCGCAACAAAAGTCTGTGTGGAAGTAGAAATCATTTTTTCTAAATATAAAAATTACGTTGTTTTGTTTCTTCTACAATTGTTTGATTTAAGAAAAAAAAAACATCAATGTGAAAAAATACACACAGGATAAGCCCCTCCCTTATAGTAGCATAGTTTGGAGCTTTGCCCCCCAGCCCTCCTTCCACTTTCCTCATGTGGCAATAAATCACGATGGCAATAAATGTGATTTCAATGCGATTCCACTTTTATTTGTATTTCTTCTGCTGTTTCTTTCAAATCATCTTCCATCTTGGGTCGTGAATGGCTCAAGATCTCAAATCCTGAATCGTACGCGATGGTTCTTCTTGTGAAGATTATTTCCACTCTCCAATTAAAAGCAGGTCATGTATCCCCCCTTCAAAAAATGTGAAAAATACATCCCAAATTAATCTGTTTGTTTTTCCGGATGTAATATCATGATTTCATCGGAGAGTGTTATTGTGTGAAATGTTCAACTAGCTCCAACCATTCCATATTTTCTTCACCCAATTTCTTTAGGAAGGATGATTACAATTTTACACCCCAAAATGAATCATTCTGTTGGCGCTACGGTGGGGACTGGGTGGGGGTGGGGCGTTGGAGATCATGCGGGGGATGTGAGAAGATGAGACATGGTGGCACTAACAAGGCCTGTGGACAGACGCACGAAGAGAGTAAAAAAAAAAAAAAAAAAAAGCAGGAAGCCATACTAACCTCGTGGTTCTAACGTATTGTCTACTTTGTCGTTTACATCGAAAACACGGTCATGTACACCTATAGTTCGCACACAGCTGTCTATAAACAGAAGATAGGGAGAATGAAATCATCATCGTTAGAGGTGTATATACGCCAGGTCGACAATTGAAGCCCCCCCACTGCCCCCCCGCCCGCCCCCTCTCAGCACTGATAGTCAACACGTCAAGCAACAAAGCTCATGGCAACATTCAGATGAAATATTTGGGATGGTTTTTTCTCTTTGGTTTGTTTTTAAACATATTCTTAGCGAGTAGCAGCAGTTTGGAGACAAATGAGAGCGGCATGTCGGGACAGCGGGCCAAAAAAAAAATAAGGGAGAAAAAAAAGCTTTGTCGGTGAAGTCGAGAGACGACATCGAGCGCTTTGTTTTTCAACACGCCAACTGCGCACTTCAACGGGCTCCGTTTACAAAGCCTCGTCGAGCACTTACTTGATGGTCGGACGAAAACCTTCAGCTTCAGGCAGGTTTTCTTGCCGTTCTCCGCGACGGTGGAGGCTGGAAAACAAAACATATGCTAATTAGATGAGGGCATTAACGGAGTGCGAGATGCATCGCACGCACCAGGCCAGCAAGTTTACGGAAGAGAATTAGGCCACACTTGAAAGAAATTAGGAGATAAGATAAGATAGGAATATTAGGAGAAAAGAGTCGCCGTGTCAAAACCAAGACCCTCAAAACCCCTCATTTAAAAACTGGTCCATGTGCTTAATATTTATTTCGTCGTGACTTTATTCTTGAAAAAAATTAATTACATTTCAGAAAATTTGAATTTTATTCTTCGGAAAGTTTGACTTTGTTTTCTCCAAGTTAAGACTTTTTTTCTTGGAAAATTATGACGGAATTTTTGAAAAATGGTCACGTCACTCTGAGAATTAAAAGGTTATTCTCTGGAAACTCGAATTTTATACTTGGAAAATTATGACTTTTATCGTCTTAAAAATATAAAAATGATTGGAAATTATGACTCTTCATCAAAAACTATTTTCTCAAAATTAAAAATGCTTCACTCACAATTTTTAATCCTATTCTTTGAAAAGTATTTTTATGGTGCCTTTATTCTCTGAAAATGTAATGCTGAATTTAAAAAAACCCCATAAAATTACACAAAACGTTTTCATTAAAAAGATGAAAAAAAATATAGATTTTCATCCAAAATTTTAAATTCCATTCTTGTAAAAACATGACTTCATTCATGAAAATGGTTACTTTTAAAGAATTAGATTTTTCTTCACAGACAAGGACAATTTTATTCTTGCCCAATTACAACCCAATTTATTTAATTTCCGTAAAACTGGGATTTTTTTCGGTAATATTTGAAATTAGCTATTCAAATTCATTGTTTTGTTCATCGCCATATTGAAAAGCGCGCTTTGTACACTGTTACGTTCGAAAATTTTAAAAAAGTACAACATTATCTTGTATAAAGCTCCTGCGTTGGAGCTCAAGTGAATGTGTCGTGTCCTCTGTGTGTACATACAAAAGGTACACGATAAAAGTACAGTATGTGCTACATGTCCTATCAGGCAACAGAGTGCTCGAAAAATCCCTTGTGTTAATAAAACGTGTGTGTTTGTGTGTGTGTTGGTTGACCACTAATGGCCATGTAGTGAGGCAGCAGGTGTTGTCTCCTGTAAGATGAGGATGGGGCATGGAGGGGGGCTGGCGGTGGGGGGGTCAAACACATGTCACTCGGAGCGCGGGGAGAGCACAATGTGTGCATCCATCACGGTGAGCGCTTTAAAAATACACACCCCTGCCTTGGGTCAGGACCTTGCATTTAAAGACAAAACAAGAGTTGTTGTTGACTTTTTTTTTTTTTATCTCCACGCTGCGCTTCTGCATGCACTTTGTCTTTTACGTCGTTGCCTGCCCGCCATTAGATGGGGTGAGTTGATGTTGCGTGCGGATCATTCCACAGCTGACATAATGAGGCGATGAGGCTGTTTTCCGAAAGGCGACCATTTGGGATCTGTCATGTCCTCCATGGTGAACTTTCACCTCAGCCCTCCCTTTTGTCTCCCTTCCAGCTGCGTCACCTTCTCCTCCTTTCGTCTGTCACCATGCACAATGAGCCATCGAGAGCACCGCCGCGCCGTTCTGACACACTGACCACTGAATTTCTCATTGGTTGCTAGCGAGGGGTGCGACGTCAAAAGTATGAGGGTGGAGCATTGGCCATGGAAGGACCCATTAAATGAAGGTGTGAGTGAACACCCCGGCTCCGGCTTTCCTGTGTGGAGTTTGCATGTTCTCCCTGAGCCTGCGTGGGTTTTCTCCGGGTACTCGGGTTTCCGCCACATTCCAAAAACATGCATTACAGGCTGATTGAAGACTCTAAATTATCCCAAGGTGTGAGTGTGAGCGCAAATGGTTGTTTGTCTCTGTGTGCCCTGCGATTGGATGGCAACCGGTTCAGGGTGAACCCGAAGACAGCTGGGATAGGCTCCAGCACTTCCGTGACCCTTGCGAGGATAAGCGGATTAGAAAATGGATGGATGGACCCTTGTGAGGGGAAGGAGTTCAGAAAATGGGTGGATTAATCGGCCAATTATTTTTGAATTGAGTAATCCCCAAAAACAAAAAAACATTCCATGCAAATTTCCCTCCCTTAATGCCCAGACATATACACGATTCAGTTACCGGTTCGGTTTGTAACTTGTGCAGTGTTAAGGAAGGGAGGAGGGGAAACAACACAGCGCACAGCCTGGTCTATAGTTGGCTGCTGGCTGCACATTACGAGCAGCGGGGGATCAGCAATGAAAGGCATTGATCAACATCAACTGACCGTGTACGTTTCACTACAGGATACTCAATTTTACACAATCATGATCAAAGAAAAGCTCTTTGTCTTTCTATAGAGGCCAAAGCAGTTTTTGGTTGAATGAATCGAAACAATTTTGCTTCACAACTGTCATCATCATCACCACGCGGCTAGCTTGATGTTGGCTAGCTTAACATATTCACTCTATCGTCATGAAATGTCAATTGATGTAAAAAGCTTTCAGAAATTCGAAATACATTCGTTAAGTGGCACATAAGTAGTGCACGGTTAGCTTACTAACTGAATCCTGTGGCAAAGTGAAAGTCCCGCCATGTACTTATGAAATCTAGAAATCATTAGCCTATAAAAGTCCACCCTGTTATTATCTACTCAATCCGCAAGCTTACATATTTTTAATTGGCATTGCCTGCTTACGGGCCATTTATAAACAAGTTTGGGAGCTTGATGTGCATAACATTGACTCAATATGATGAATATGAAAAATCTCACACTTTTTACTGGTGAACTTATTAACTAACACAGTGTGTGTGCGGTGATTGTGCTAGTCTGTAATGTGCTAAATTTAATGCTGGTCCAAATTACTGATTTGGCCTTGGCTTAGGTAGTTACGGTATACTGTACTTCCATTATGTACAGACTAAGAGTAAAAATCTACTGCTGACTAGCATTTTTTTGTAAAGTTATATAAGATCCTGAAGACCGTTTTCCTCTCAAACGTGCACTTGTAAAAAAAAAAAAAATTCCTCCAAATTTCCACAGTTCATCAAGCCTCCATCTTGCCGGCGTTATTCCTCTCGAGCGCTCTGTTAGCGTTAGTGTTGTCGCTACATCGGCTTTTATCTGTTCCTCGGTCATGTGTCAGCGTGCACGGGAGGTGAGCGCAGATCAGATGCTCTTCTCCACGGCAGCGAAAAGAGAGCGAGCCCTTATTATCATTATTTCAGCACACACTAATGAACCTTGGCCATGGTCGCCCCACACACACACACACACACACACACACACACACACACACACACACACACACACACACACACACACACACACACACACACACACACACACTTTTAGTCCTTCTTATCTTCCACTATTATAACTGATGCACACACAGAGTGAACAAACACGCACTTACACGTACACACACGGCCTCCAGATGTCTTATCTTCATCATGTCACCATCGTTGTGGGCAGATCTGAGCCCCGACCATCGACACGAGCTACTTAGCGACAGCAGCTGCTCGTGAGAGAAGTACGGGCTGCCACGAAAAAAAAAAAAAAAGGCAAAGAACGCGTGGAAGGGGTCTCTGTCGTGATGACAGTGACGCCAAGCTGCTGGGAGATTTAGACATTTGTTCACAGCGCACAAGCTCGGCATTGAATGAGTTATAAAAACATGACATGAGCTACAAGAGGGCTTTTTTTTTTTTAAATAATGCATGCATGTGTACCTAAATGTTTATAGGGACTAGCTACTCTTTGAATTTAGCTCCACCCTAGTGGGAAAAGTCCACCAGCTAAGCCCGGATATGTTGATGTCTGGAATGCTCCGCATGACTGGGGTGTGTTGTTGCTTCTACAAAGACAGATGAAGCTTTGGCTCCACATGCCTGTCTTGTTCGCAGAACCTCAATCTGTGGTGAGGATTCCTCCAGCCTGGCCCATGCAGCCCATTCCTGTGCCTGTGCCTGTTTAATTTGGATTAGCATGCTGCAAAGGGCCGGCTTATTGTTCTTGTAGGCTCTAAAACCAACACCTGCTATTCTGGTTCCCATCAGACCCCGCAAGCCTCCTTCATCAATCTATGAGCAGAGGGGTGGCTTTAAGAGATGGGCAGAAGGAAGGGGAGGTCGGGGGGGGGGGGTATTTGGTATTTGGTGGGTCAGGACGCTGGGTCAGGTTACTTCTTCAAGCCCCGTCCCATAGCCCGGTAATGGCCGGTCCCTGCAGTACATTGCATTATGCATCAGCATTAAGGCAAATGGAATGAAGCAGAATCCAATTACGGCAAAACAAACAGGTGGGCTCAATGCGGCTTAGCTGCTGTATTGTTTCAATCACACGCCGAGCCAAACCTTATTGCATCTGTAATGTTATCTGCAAAACACATTTCCTTGACCATTCCCTTCGAAATTTCACATCCTCGGTTCTGTGGTGGTCGGAAAAATACTGTTTATAGCACGCTCAAAGAATTTCGACATGCAAAATGATCCAAGGCTGGCACGGTGGACTAGTGGTTAGCATGTCTGCGTGACTGCCTCTCTGTGAGGAATATGAGATATTTAAAAAAAAGCAAAAATGTGTTGATTTCATCGCTTTTATTTATGGAATTTGTACTGATGGCCGGCAACGTCAAATGGTGGCTCTGGGCCATCGGGCCACTGTTAATGTTGGACCGTGCTCTGTAAATTATTATTCTTTTTTTAAGGTTAATTTTTATATAGAACATTATTTTCAATCACACCATTTTTCAAGACATCAGAAAATTTGATTTTAAGACTTAAAAATGCCAATGAAGGCCTTGTTTTTAGATCCGTAGGATCCCTAGATAAGAATTCTGTCAAATGCTTTGGGTCACAGAGTCTGAACATAAATCCAGTGCAGCTCATTTTAACATTAAAAACGGAACGCATTTGGAATATCTCACCGGCTGTGAGAGTGACAAGGATGATGATTAACGTTGACAATTACACGCAGAACATCTGCTGGTCTTCAGAGTGCGGCATTAACAGGACCTCCGTATTGAAATGAGCAGGCGGCACGGATCCAAACTGCTTTTATTTCCCTTTGATTGTATTCCCGAACGGCGTTAGAAATACGGGTGAAGCTTTGATATTACATTTTGATACATTTCTGACATTGATTCTCTTTTTGGGGGTTTCTTTTAAGTATTGTGACCATCGGATTGTCATCAAAACACCCAAAATGCGCAATTGTGATTGGCAAAACCAACGGGAGATTAATATTTGCTCTCGCAAGGCTGGGACGATACACTTTTGTCACGATCTGGATCTTGGGTGGTGATCCCATACGTGTTGCGATACTTAATTATTATCAAGTATTAACCTTAATATAATGTAATATGTATTGGAAAAAAAACCCAACAGAGGCAAGTATTACCCGAAGTGTCATTTGACCTTGATTCAAATGTGCTGCCCTCTATCGGCCTGGAAGATTAACATATGACTGGCTGCTTGAACGTATTGATATTCACTGAAAGTATCAACACTTGGTATCGGCACAAAAAGTATCGCAACACAAAGCAAAAAAATTGTGTTTTCCCATGCTCGAGTGCTAGGTTGTGTTATAAGAATCTGAACTGCAAACGTCTCTTCGTAGAGGTCATTATTACGAGCAGATTTCTTGTACACAATCGCTTGGCTGTGATGTCTTGTTAGCATAGTGTGGGTTAAACAGAACAATGTGGAGTTCAACGCAGAACATTCCGAACCGGGTAGCTCTGCCAGCTCGCTGGAGAAAGGAACGCCACGTTGGTTTTGGCTTTGCGAAAATACCGTTGTGTTTGGGAAAACAGCGGATTGCATTTAAATAAACCGGCATCCAAGAGAGACGGCAACGCTGATGAATACACACAAAATGTTGCTTTGTGGATCCTTTGTGTATGTTTTCCATTTGCAAACGTGTCTCCGGGTGTGGAAATAATGAAAGGGCGGACTTTTAAATCATGCAGCCACCGTCAAAAATAGGAGCCACGAGGCAACAAATTAAAGGAAAAAAATTGTAAAAACTACAGATCATCACCGAGAATCTACATGCATGCTCGTACTTGTCCGCAAGCTGTGCGAGAGTCAAAAGATGGAAGAGCATCCACAGCGACGAGGCCCATTAAGCAGATGCTACTGCGGCGAGCGCGCTATAGGAAAGCGATGATGAAGTAGGGAAATGGAAGGACTTGGCTCCACGCAGCTGCGGAGACATGTTCCAATCTCCCGGCATCTTCTAGCTTCCAGCCTTGGGAAACCTAATTCATTACTTTTGGCAACTATTGCCAAGGTGAAGAGGTCACATCAGTGAGAAATAGTAAGGGTGAAAGGAGGCGTGTCTGCATTTTCCTTTCCATTTGCTTCTTTGTAAATCACGGAATTCATCTGTTGTTGGATGACGGTTGCTACAACGTGACGATTCTGGCACGCGTGTACTGTCTGGTCTTGGTTGTGGCGTGATTCGGGTTGTTCCTTCCGTGTAAACGCAGCCAATGGTGGATTTGTGTTAATAGACAGTCGCCCCCAAAAAAATCTGCCACACGCATTCAATCGGGTTTGGGCAGCGTAAATCCAGCCTTGGTGACATCTGTCACAATTAGCCCAAACTAATTCTCGGTCAAAAGTCTACTGGTTGTCATTTTCAAGCAATTTTCCTCCCCAATAATTGTCTGAAACAGTTTCCGCAGCAACAAAAATGGATGACAAGTCTCAACAGAGAGCAAGAGTCGCATCGACAATTACACGTCTTCATATATTCAAATCACAATAAACTGTGATTTATGGACGCGAGGTGACGTGGCGCTTTTTCGAGCGGTCGCACTGTCATCAATCAGAGTACATCATGTTTCATTGGTGCACTTAGTCCATCTCCTGGAATCATAATGTTGTCGTGATGGCCTTGGTATCCACCCAACGCTGAAAGTGCAAGCGTGTGTGAGCGTGCATAAATAATCAGAATGACGGACGGAAAAGGGGAGGGCGGGGTGGGGGTGGGGGGCGGGCCAACAAATGCATGGGAAATAACCAATTAAGTATGATTGGTAATGATCAATATAGGTCACAGGTTAACGGGCAAAAATAACTTGTCCTTGTCTGCATGGTGGTGAATTATGATCAGCTTCGAAAGACCAGCATGAATAATCGCAGTCGGCAAAAATGGGCACGCGCAGTGAATCACTGCTCACCTACTTGGAATTCCTCTCTGGTTTGTTTGTTTTTTTTTCCAGGATTCTTTTATTTCTTTTTTTTCTCATTTAAGCACTCGGGTTTGTTTCAGTTTGGTAAGTAAGAATTGACTTTGATTGTGTTGGAAGTGAGATTGAAAAAAAAAGAAAGGAGGGGGAGTAGGTGAACTTGATGTGCTGTGGAAACGCCGGAGCAAAAAAGCAGTGCGACACCCGTCCATCAATCAGGTTCATAATAATGCATTCTCGACAGCGCGCAGCTACCACCCCTCTTCATTCACGTGCGTGGAAAATGCGCTCACGCGGGAGGACGAACGACGCTTGCTTACGTGCGTGAAGGTCCGAGGCGCATAACTCCAGACTGTCAGCTGACTTGCGGATGCCACTGACAGGCTTGATTCTTCATATGGACAGATGAGAGGCCCTGTACGACGACGGCGCCCATATGCGGGGGGGTTCATCCTTGTGCCGCCAATGGAACGGCACCAGCTCTTTGTCACCCATTAGTCAGCCTTCCCAAAGTGCGAGCAAAACCGACTCCGAACCCCCGAGCCCGCTATTTGATTTGTCTATAAAAGCCACGTTCCTGCTTAGACTGCACCGTGCTCTTTGTACGAGATGCCAGAGCGAGCAGCACAGTATGAAATAAAAATTGCTACTTGATGAAACATCGCAGATGAACGCTGACGAATGCCGTCACCCAGCCGCAGGAATTAACCGGCAACTATAAAACCGATGGGCAGCGCGGTGGCTTCTTTGGGTGGTCTGGCTCACCTCCCACATTCCAAGAACAACGACCCCAAATGTCCGCGTGTGTGAAAGGTTGCCCTGATGTTGGCCGACGTGTGACCTGAATGAGGACGCGCACGTTAGAAAATGGCCAATAAAACAGATTCATCCATCGCGGCGTTGCATGCGCCCCCGAAGGTGGCAGTGAGAAGAATCGGGATGAAACTGCAACGGTCAAGGTGAACTTTATGATCCCGAAGGCCATCTGACTGGATATTAAGTGATTGAAGGCAACGACGGGAGGTCAATTTCTGATTTTTTAAAGTACTTATGGTATAATTCTTAATCTGGCGTTGGAGCTTATTATCAACAAGACCACTTAAAAGTACACTTGCACTAATGTGATCCAGTATTCAAATCTGTAAGAAAACTGCAAAAATAAATGTCTTTGTTTTGATTGGGGAGAATTTGCAAGTGCCACTGAGGAAGGCTTCAGTCAAGATTCAAACCAGGAACCAAAACCACAGAACTGTGAGGCAAACACGCTAACCACAACAACGCTGCCGCCCTCCAAACGCAATACTATCAAAATGAAGACCACATGGAGCGTTCTTCAGATATCATTTCGTCAACAGACATCATTCCGTTTTTCAGGTTCACTGTACCGAATACTTCGGTCTTTGACAATCACCGCACGGCCGCATCAAGTAGCTCACCCAGTCGACCTCCTTATCTTTTCTGATGAGCTGATATTGGATATCTGCCCTCTTTCAGATTAAAATAACTCCAATCCAAAATGGTGTCCATATTATGGAGCAAAAAAGAAAAAAAAACATGCTTGCATCAGCATCCTGGGAGATGGCTTTCACTTAAACCGCCGCAGACTTGTGATCCCTGACCTGAGAAGAGCTCCTGCTGTCCTCGCTTATCTCCCCTGTCTGTCCAAGAAACTCACTCACTCCTCACTCTTAATGCCAGCTTTTGCTGAATTGCTTATGTATGCGGTCAGCGCAACGTTTTAATCCCAGTGTTGATTCTGACACACACTGACAAGAACCCACCATCGACGAAAAGCTCTTGAAAAAGTAGACCATTTCAGATGTGGGCTTTTTTTTTTTTTTTTTAGGTTGCTGAAAGTAACATTTCATATTTAGCCCCACCTTCGCTATGTTTTGCACAACACCTAAGTGTACAATAAAAAACATGGGTCCAATAAAAAGGCTTAACACTCGGAGGTAGGCCACAATCCGTTTGGGGACGCTGGTTGATGTCGGATTTGTTCAGACCGGATTTCATGACATGTTTTGTCATTTTTTTAATCATCTGTTCCAAGGTCATACATTGATGCTTTAGTATCAGCTTTATTGGCTGTGCGCGAAAAATGAAGATTATAAAATTCACCATATTCATACGTAGTGCTGATGCGTTGCATCATGTATGCTGGCAATTCATTTTTTTTCTTTAAACATAATTTTTACAAAATATATGTGAACTTTATTCCCTTTATTTCCTTTTTTTAAGAAAAAAAGAATTTCTTGTCTCCTCCAAAATGTACCAATAATTACTGGCCGACTGGTTCAGACACATTGTTTTCATAAAAGATCTGATTAAAGCCACCCTTTGCCTCATTATTCTCGTTTACAACGCGTACAATATACTCCTAAAAATCCCTGACGTTGACAAGACGCTGATATTAAACAAAACTGAAGAAGGATGACCTGCGTGTGAGTACACTCCTCCTGCCCCGCTCATGCTGACGAATCCGTTTTGTTTAGCGAAGCACAGAACACCGCCTCGTCTTATTTAATTTCTTCAGATGCAACAAAAATCACCTCTCGACCCGAAGTAAACTGGAGGGGCGAAAACATCATTAAGCGGCGCTTTCTGCACATAAATACGATGTGACGTCTTAATACATACTACAAACAAGAAAGCTAATCAATCATACCCTTGCCGACTCATTTTTCATCCTGCTTTCCCTCAGCCTCTGAGTTTTATAGAGATGAGAAACGGCCGATATAGCCGTTCATACATGCATGAATTATATTTATGTATTCCATTACGGGCAATTTCGGATGAATACGTACCGGTGGATTATGTGGTGGAATATTGATCAAGGAAATTTCCCATTGAGAATTTTGAAATACAGTAATGTATGTGATCAGTCGCTTAAATTAGATTCTGCCACCGCCTTATAGAAGTTGGCCCAGTATTTATGACGAATCTGAGCGTTCAAGGATAGCGGCCTCTGTCTCAGGACACACTGACATTTGCGTCTGGTGCAGGTGTGCAGTATAGCCTACTTGGGCGGCTAATGATGCATACAATTTTCTCTATTAGCCACACTACACCACACTACACGATGCACTCGCACGGCGAAGGCAAATGTGCTACAAGGTCACCGTCTAACTGAGGAGTATATGCTGAGCTGCTCCGCCCGTCAACACCTTCCACACTGAAAATGTGATGTAGTCTTCATTTATGGAGCTGTGGCAACATTATATGTAGCTGTGATTGGATTTTTTTCTTCTTCAGTAATTACTTTTCCTTCAGGGAACTGAAAGCTGATTTCTTTGCCCCAATTACAAACAAGTCGTTCAAGCATGACATTTGGATGACTGAAATACAATATCCAAAATGTTATTTGTTGGAAAGGAATTGATTAAAAGGGGGCTTTTGTTGTCTGAGCACTGTCACTCCTTGCCTGTTGTGTGACATACCCCAGGGATCATATTTAGGGCCCCGATTTTTTTTCTTCTTTCAGTTTTAGTAGTTTAATTGATTGATTTGGCACGCTGGACTAGCGGTTAGTATGTCTGCCTCATAGATCAGTGTTCTGAAGTTCAGTTCTGGCCTCTCTGTGTGAAATTTGTATGGTCTTACAGTGCTTACATGGATTTTATACAAGTACTCGGGGCTCTTCCCACACCTGGCATTTTAGGTTCATCGCAGAATATATTGTCCATAAGATAGGTACGAGTATGAGTGCGAAGGACTAATGCTCTGTGTTCTGCAAGTGGCCAGTTCATTTCTCTGAAACTTTGTTGATGGATCGCACAGGAAAAAGCATACGTTACTTTTTGAAGCAAATCCGGATAAAAGCGTGGCTTCGATTAATGTATTTTCACTGGTTGCCGTTACAGCCTGCTTGCATTGGGGTCATGATGGGCTGCCTGTGACCTACCAAATCCAATAGATGGAGCTGCAGCAACAGAATCTGAGTGGCACACTATTGATTTCCATGTCATAGATGCTACAATTCAAGAAGGTAGTTCTGAATTCTGTACACGATTTCCCTACATACGTTCACACACAGATACTTATAGGGCAGCCAATAAGCAATTTGAGGGTTCAGGGGCTCTCCATTTTTGTCAAACCTTCTACGTCTTCATTACCCAAATCCATTGTTTACATGATTAATTATCTTAATAATGCTATTTCTCTTTTGTCAGTAATCATCGTTGAATCCGCAATAATTAATCCTTCTTGGAGTTACCTTAGATAGCTGATCACGTTGCTTCGGGCTTCTTGTTTGTTCAGGAATGAACAGTTTAATTACAGACCTCAGCATGACGCCTCAACATTAAATCTGCAACGTTTTACCCCCCCAGTCAAAGCTCTTAGGAGTAGCTACCAAAAATCCATCTGCTTAGAAAGGCATTTGGCTAATGTGGCATTTTATATCCAAACCTGACTTTATGTCTGTTTACTTCACAAAATTGGTCCAGACACGGAATAATGAGTAGGGCAGCAGATAGAATATTTTGGTATTTGGATATCTTACTGAAAATTCGACTGAATAACCTCGTGTCTGGTCTGGCTACAATAAAATATGGACATTATTTTTGTTTGGCTAAATTACTATGACAGAATAGAATATAACATATTAGCATGAACAAACGGCATTTAGCAATGCTAAAGGTTGGTAACAATCGTCAAACGATGAGTTAATTTAGCTGCGCTTGTAATCGGGCTAGCTTGTGATGAATGTCGAAATAATTACATGTTTACATACTGTATCACTGTTGTCACCTGTTGTTTGCAGTTTGGCAACAGTCGGCTCAATCGGTCCCTTGTTAATACAATGAACCTAGCTTGTAAGCACGTTGCGCAAACAGGAAACGGAGAGTGTCCCGAAACAATATTTAACACTCAGATGACCAGAAAGCAAAGCCTGCAGACCTGCTGGTGGCACACAAACAAGATTAGCCATAGATTTTCCGCAGCTGTGGCATTCAGTTTTGCTCTTTTAAAAGGATTAGAGATAAAAGATTAGAGATAATCAAGTCTGAGCCGCTGTTTTTTTTTTCCTCTCATGTTTTTCCACCATCTTAACTCCTCAATATTCACAATAACGGCATATTAAACCCAAATGTAACCTGAGAGAATAGCAGTAATTAGGTTCCCCGTCTAGTACTTTAATTTAACTGCCTGAGTTGAAGAGATGAATTTCTCACTGGATTATTGCAACCGCAATCGGAATCCAAAAATGCAGCCAGAGAGGTCTCCCGTAGTTCAGAGAACGCATCGGCTGATGGTCGTGATGACGATAGCGGAGACGGAAACGGACGCAGTCGATGAACGAATGGTACGAGTGTAGTTGGCGCAACGTTAACTACCTCTCTATCTTCCTTCAGCTCGACTTTCTGTCCACCAAAGAGACAGCCCAATCCGTCAGCAGCCATCCCGCCTGCTTTTTATGGACATTGGAGCTGGACACAATGGCGGCGGGAAATCACATGTCAGACAACTTCATGCTAGATGACTTTAATATCCGCCCTGCTAGCCAGAGAGGCCGTACGCTAGAATCATTCAATCGCCAATGAAGCCGCGGGCCACTAAACCAATACGACGTGCAACAGCCGAACGCATGTGTTCCACGGCGAGCCTCGTCGGTCGCGGGGTAATTTAATCCGGCCCGCAGGACAAGCATCTCTCAGCAGTAAAAAATAAACGTTGCAAGTAGCGACATGAGCAAGTGGAGGAGTTGTGTAACCCTCCGCTAACCCCGATCAAGCTCCTCTCATCTTCATTAGCATGACACTGTATCGTTTTGGTCTCAATGACAAGGAGCATATTGCAAATTTTGATGAAGACAAATTGTCAAATAAGCGCAAGGCTTCTGTCTTAGTTTTCCCAGATTGCGCTTCGGCACAGAAACAACAGCGCACTCGGTGAGGGTCCCATTTAGGTGCGGTGGAGCAGAACGAGAGAGAAATGCGAAAAGATGTCTGGATGAAAATGGAAGGTTACGCTTTGGTTAACTGCGTCATAAAAAGTTGCCGTTGGAGGAAACGCATCTTGGCATTTCGAGCCCAACTCAGCTGACCCGGACTGTGCTGTGGCTTGTGGAGAAAACATAATAAAAAAAGTTCACAGGCAAACTCGTATGACAGTCTCGGGCTGGATGATTCATCTAAAAATAATTGTGATTTCGAGTTTGGCTTCTCTCGATCTTTAAAATGTTCTGATCGAAGAAAAACGATTCATGAGCAAAAAGGTGCCACCAATGAAATGCAATATATAGTTTGGTGTTCCCCGAAGGAGTCCTTATTTAGGATTTTAACCTCTACAAAGGAGATTTTGTTGCAAATGTGTAGGGAATGGATTGAAAACAAACATTGATGCCGCTTCAGGGATATATTTTCTTCATTTACTCCTAATTTGTCAGCAATGCATCATTTAGCGATCATGCAAATTAGTTTTGTTCATCGCCGGCAGAAGTATGTCGTTCTCGTCAATGTTGTATTTGAGCGTTCGCTTAAGATTGCCTGCAGAGAGACTTGTTTTCCCTCATTAGCACAAAAAGTGCACCAACCTTAAAACGTTTTTACTCCAAATGGCGGAATCAATAATGCATTAATCAGACATGAAACTAATGGCCCCCCCCATTTCAGAACACATCAATTGCCATCAATTTTCAAACTATGCATGAGATTTGTCATATGGCAGCGACTGCGCCCACTCCTCCATCTCCCGAGAGTATTTTGAGGGAGGAAGAACTTCCCTCAATCGTCTCTTTTGCCGCAAAGGCGTATTTCAAGGGCCTTAACTTGATCTTAAAAGAACAGAAATTTGGGGTTAAAATGAGATACCAACATGTACAGTAAATAAAATATGTCTCTTTATAAAGCCACATCTCCATAAATTAGAATACGGTGTAAAATAGTTCATGATTGTAGTTAAATTAAAAAGGACAAACTCATTAACCTTGTCAGGTACAGCGGTCACGACAGTGGACAGCCTATCATGTTTTCAGGTCAAAGGTCAACATTATTGATGCGTGAAAGAGTTAATTCACTGCCTACTTGATTTCATTTTTTAGAATTTTGATGACTAAAGCTTACGGCTAAGGAAAATATATTTTCAAAATCAAAAAGATTTTCACATGAAAGTTAGGGGAAACGGCCATCCACAATGGATTTGTGTGTATTAAATGGATGTCTACATTGCTGCAACTTCTGAATTGAACGACTGCAATTTCTCCTCTTGCGTCTTGTTCAAAACGGCCCTTCGGATTTCATGGTCAGGGTCGTTTCTCAATGTGCCGGTTTGAAAACTATCCATGATTGGTTTTATTCGACGTCCCGAAATAGGAACCATTATGGATGTATTAAAGGAGTGAAGTTCATTTTGACTTTGAATTTGATGAAGGCGCCATCCATTCCTCCTGATGGAGTTGCCCCACAGAGGTTTTGCTTGCTTTAAGCACCCTTCAACTCGAGATAACCTCAAAGTGAGGCGCAGACAACCGAACATTGAACATGAGATGGAGGGTATTCCTTTTGAAGACTCCAATATAATGCAGCTGGAGAATTGAGCAATAACTTTCTAACCGGCTCATTAACAGCCCCCCACCCACACACACACACCAGCCTTCGAATACCTTTGCCATTTTAGGAAAAAGTTTTCCGCGAAAGTGTCGACCTCAGTGTGAAAACATGGCAGGTATTCTTCTATCGCTCCATGCCAAAATGTTACGATAAACATGACCTGAATATGCTTACAGTTTTATTACGGCAAAAACTTGGCCTGATGAAACAGTAATTAATTGTTATTTCTATGATTTATTAAGGGGGGGGAATAAATTTTCATTCCCTACTAAGGCCAAACAAACTCCTGGAGCAGACTCTGTCTTGTCTCTTAAATTTCAGGGCATGCTGTATAAGTCGAATCATAAAACGTGGCCATTCATTTTGTTTTTGTGCAGTTTTTTCCGTATGATTTAACAAATCACCACAGCTGCAAGAAACACGCGTCACACGAGACATTTGGGGTCACAAATGGGGTGGAAAATTTTCCGAAGATGTTGTTGTGGTAGGCGTTGTTTTCTTTTTCGTTTTTCTTTTTTTTGGCATGTTTTTATGTTTGAGTCGTCAGCGCAAGCAAAGTGACATGACTCCTTCCCCTCGCTTGTTGGTGTGAGCCACACAGCGTCTCTGTTTTCCCTCAATAAGTCAGCTTTTTGGGTAATTTATCAATGACCGCAGCTTAGCAAAGAAAGAATATGTAAAACAAATCAACAAATGCAAAGTGACTTTCATATTTTAAAAGAATGCTCTCTTGAAATGAATGTTTGCAACCAGCTGTGAAAGTTAGTGTGACATGCTAGCAAGGCAGCTAACATGTTAAGCTAGCATGACTAATGTCATCTACCCTCTGCTCTGACGTTACTTCACAAAGCGGAAAAGAGCAGGGAGGCCGAAACTCATTATCGAAAAAGCATTGACTGCATTCCTACATTCATTTAGAAAAAAAAATCTGTTATTTCTTTGTTTAGTAACGTACAGAATAACGTGTTGTTCAATGGAGAAACTTATGTACCCAAACATTCCAAAATACTGCATTTTGGAAATTTGAATATTTATATTGATTATCTATGATGAACATCTTACAAAAAATATAATAAATTGAAAAAAAAGTCCTTGTTTTACTCTTTCCTGGTTTTCAAATGGGGTGCAAGGAACTAGTTTATGTAAGAATACACGCCGCGCATGAAGGGCGCTGACATTTACTGCCTGACAGTTTTTCATTTGCTTGTTTGTATGCATGGCATGGAAGCGTTCGTCATGCAAGCGTTTTACGAGCAATAGACCAATGTTTTAATTTGAGAAGCGGGGTTCCCGGAATTTTACAACCGTACTACTTGATTGACACATCACGGAGCTGCCAAGCAAGACAAGCAAATGTAATGAGATGAAGACTCACAGATGTAGTAATATTCTCTTCCCGGTCTGAACTCGAAGCCCAAGGAGAACGGGGTGAAGAGCTGAAACTTCTCCGAGAACTTGAGCGGCCCGTTGGGCGAGTGCGGCCGGTTGCACTCCCAGCGCTTGAAGCCCTTGAAGGTGTGGTCGCACGTGCTGTAGCCGTCGTAGTTGACCATGTAGAGGACGTAGCGTTCCGTCCTCTCCTCGGGCACCGAGTCCGCGTAATGCGGGCAGTAGACATCCAGGTAGTCATTTATGCACACGTCGATGTGATAGTCCCCACGGTGGAATCTAGAAAAAAAAACAAAGCAAAATAAATTCACACCGATGCACCGGAAGCTCAGTCTCTCAAATTAGCGCCGATTAAAGTGTCGGAATTCAGCATCCATATGCAGAGCGTGCCCGCTTGATACTCTGCACTCTGTCACCGCGGCGTTGAAATTTACTGGCAGCCGGCTCTCATCTTCAAGCTTCAATAAATTTCTTTACGCGAGTTTGTTTATAGCTATAAATCTGTCACTGCGGCACATACTTGCACGCGCATCTGCGCATGGCGGGAGAAGTTAAGTGTGGGAAGAAAACGCTTCTCCAGAGGAAAAAAAAAAGCACTCGAGAACCTCTGCCGACAGAAGGACAAACGCAGACGTGGTCGGAAAAGATCACGGCCGTACGAGGGGGTCCAGATGAGAAATGTCATGATGAGAAAAACACGACGCCCGGCCCCCCCCGACGGCCGCGCTGGAAGAGGCCGCGTGGGGGTCAGAGGGCTTTGATACGTACCGATTCATCAGATGTCGACAACAAATCTAAACACGCGCTCAACACGTCTCATCTGCTGATGACAGAATAGGTCCCGCACCTGCGGAATGCCCTCAACTCCAGAGCGATTGCCGCGAGGGTCTGCGGCGCTCTGGCGTCAGGGTCGACGGAGAAAACGCCTGTTCAACATGCTTTGTGTGCCTTTTAACACCCCCCCTCAAACGCTCTCGATGTGACGGCGCCACACAATTGCGCATGGTTGGTACTTTTTTTTTTGGAAGTGTAGAAGGAATCGCTAGAAAGTAGATAACGAAAAAAAAAAACCCCAAACCAGAGGCAACGTTTCTTGATTGCACGGCGGTTTTCGTTTCTCATGAGACAGTGGCTTTTCGTAGTTACTTACTCCATTACTTTTTGATCTGATTGGCCCGTAATGGATGTGACAGGCAGAGCCCCAATCTAAACACAGTTTGGTTTTTTTTAAGCCCTTGCCCTCTTCCCAATTAGTTTCTATTCACTCTTTCATTGATGGATTTGTGAAACAAACCATCTGGCATGTCGGCTTTACGGCCGAGTCCGTAAAACCGGACCAAACTTTTAATTGAAAATTGCAGACTGTAGGAAGGGTTTCGTCGAGACCCCGCAAAAGTATGAGAACAACTCTGGAGGGCTCACCCACAATGTCCCTGAAAGGGTTCATATATACAAATCAAGCTGAACTCTTTTCGTCGTAAAACTTTCTACCAGAAGAAAAAAAAAATCTAAAAATGCACGCAGCTTTTTGGCGTTATCCTCGTCAATCCCCGCTGTGCCATTTCTCACTTTATATGCTCTCAATTCAACTCTGTCTAGTTGCGTCATCGTGGAGTTTGAAGTTCCCATTCGAGGATGGATTTGGTCGGCTCAAGTCGCTGCATATGTGCGTGAATGCTGATCCGGCATCTGCTGCGCTACGATTCCACAAAGTGGCAATCCCGACACGCATCACGCAAAGTTTTTTTTTTTTCTTCTTAAACTCACATAGCAATTCCGGCAATCTGCTCGGAGCGCCTTCACTTGTCACTTTGTTTGTGTCGGTATAATTGAATGATTAATGTCACAATAAAGTGGCAAACGCACCCCCAGCCATTTCCCATTACAGTGTGCATGTGCGTCAGCTGGCTTTGCTTTGTAGATTCATTTATGGGCATGTATGTATGTGAGTGTGAACTACTCTTCTCTGCCCCCCCCCCACACCCTCCTCGCCTATGTTTACTCTTGCAGGGTAAATACCGTTGTGAAGCGTTTACAAGCAAAGCATCAAGCAGCTCATCTGTAATAACTCATTTATAACACGTTTGCGGAGGTCCAGGAAGAGCCACGCATTTCTCTTCCTTTAAAATGTCACTGATTTAATGGCTACATCCTTTTCATCCGCCGGTGTGCATGTGATGGAGAGGAGATATCGAATGTGAGCATGCCTTTAGATGTGTAGGTGTGAATGTTGCAACTGCCCTTCTCTTCAAGCCTCAGCATTCGCCACAGGTGGCGACCGGCCCCGACTGTAAATGAAGCCGAGGGTTTTTGAGGGCCCGGGAGCGTGTAAAATCAGACACAAAAGATATCGGTAACGTGAACACAAACATGCAAGAAACACATTTGCGATTCCACGCACACTTTGTGTGCCCCGTGTTAGGTTGGCGTGGTGAGTGGAGGGCGCTTGGCAAAGGAGCAGCACTGACAGAGCCAGAAGCTGGCACCGAGTGGGAAAGGAACAAGGAAGGAGAGAGGATTGGCTTCCAAAAAAAAGTGAAAGTTTACATGAGGAAGTAGAATAAAGCAACTCGCAGTTCCGAGCTTCCGGTGAATCTTTGATACGACTTGAGTACATACTCCTCTAAAGAGAACGACTAATACAACGCCAGCATGAGAGGAACGAGCTATGCTGAAGTATATCAGCTCCAAGTCTCTTCCCCGAGTATCCGCTCAGCTCAACTTGGGCGTGTCCGTTTTCCCACTTCAAACTCCCACTGCCAGAAACCAAATCCACGCTGTACCCGAACACGTCGGTCGGAAGGAGACATACGAACATGTGATCAAATGTAAGAGAATGAGAATCTGCGGTGTCAGCCATGGGAAGCAGACGCATTTGATTTGAAAGTGGACTGAAGCCAGCTGCGTCAAACCACAACTTATCGATGAGTTTCCTTAAATGTGACAAATACGGTTCAATGATGAATCTACTCGCTTACATCTGGATGAACAAGCACCAGAAATAGTACTTCATTCCTGTACTCTCTCTTTCCAGTATCCATATTCCATTCCAGTTTTGGGACAGTAAAGTGAAAAGTGGTTAGCATATATCCATCCGTCCATTTTCCGATCCGCTTTATCCTCACAAGGGTCGCGGGAGGTGCTGGAGCCGATGCCAGCCGTTTTCGGGCAGTCGGCGCGGGACACCCTGAACCGGTTGCCAGCCAATCGCAGGGCACACAGAGACGGACAAGCATCCACGCACACACTTAGGGAGAATTTAGAGTGTTCAGTGAGGCTGCCATGCATGTTTTAGGAATGTGGGAGGAAACTGGAATACCCGCAGAAAACCCACACAGGCTTGGGGAGAACATGCAAACTCTGAAGCCAGAATCGAACCCGACTGTGAGGTCGACGCGCTAACCACTGGACTACCGGACGACCCTTGTTAGCATATACTCCTATGTAAATATTTTGTTGTATTTATTTAAAAAGTACAGTACTGTACAGCATTGGGGGATGCTCCCCCGCCAAAAAAAAAAAAAAGATTCATGATATTTTTTCTTGTGGGCCCGAAACTGCTGGTTAAAAAGTCCCCACATAAGCGTCACATAATTATGTAACGCATACTATTTTGAGTGTCTTAATACATTACGCATCGGATAACGTGATTATCGCCTCATAAAAGCTGGCAAAAAAACAAAAAAAAGGCTGCCCAGATGGAGTTGTTGTGGAGTAACTAAGCCCAAAACACACTTGACCGAGCCATTACAATCACTTTTCCATTTTCTAACATACTTCGTCACATTTGCAAAGACACGCAGAGCCATGTCGGGAAGGGGAGGCTCTCTGGCACAAAAACAGGTAATTAAGGAGCTGAGTTAAATGGTGGGCTAATTGTAAAATGGTGATAATTACATGTCTCTGTTATGGTGCAGCTGTCTCAAGAAGGCTCCGAGTCACACCACAGAGTCAGCCAGGCGAGCCAGCCGGGCCCAGACATGGTGGCTTTGCATGACGCAATGAAGCTCCAACCCAAAAAGGGTCCACACGCAAACACGCGCGCATGAAAACACGACGAACCGAAATTTGGACAGCGTGACTGGCCATCACACTCTTTGATTGGCTCATTTCCATTTCAATTACACACCCCAGTGACACCGCAGAGAGACAAACGCACACCTCTCTGCACGCACGCTCGCAAGCTGTAATGAACTCCCATCAGGCGCCTTTTGAGAGTGAAAAGTGATCCAAGTCCTCCAAATCAGATGAACAATTGAGATCCAATAGCAATTGTGCTAAAAGGTGCAGTCCCGTAGGTGTGTCAAGATGCGATTACTGTGCTCCTCCGCAATCTAGACGGTCACTGATATTTTTGTGCAACGTATCTACTTTGTATTTGTCTGTTGCTGGGAATCCCCTGCAATATCGCCAATATTTTTTTCCGTAACTTACTTTCTGTAATGACCTCACATGTGGGAAAGGAGAGTCGCATATGCAATTTTTCAGCCATTTATTGAATGCCTGAAGAACAATAAAACACAGACCAAGAGCACACTTATGCAAGAGCTGCTGTAGAGCACAGCTCACACAAAACTCTCACATGGCAGACTCAACGATTTCTTTGAGCCCCTCTTTTAAAGGTAACTATTGAACAATGCAATTTATATTTTCTCTATATTTTACGCTTCTATTATTTTGTGCTCAAATGTATAGACAGGGTTCCAGATAGCCCCTAAATCAGGGATGGCCAAAGGTTGAGACTGAGAAAGTACATTTTTCATCGACTCATGCCTTTTATTTATTTATTATGATCCTTGAATATTTTTCATCACTGATAAACTTCTGCCCCACACTTCAGCCCATTCATCAGTAATCTAGTGAAAATGAGGAGAGTGAATATTTAGTTCACAGGTCGATTTACAGTGACCGCCCCTAAATGTTCCACCTAAAATATCAGATTAGGGGCAGCATTTGCCTAGTGGGCAAAAATAAAATAAAACCCTACGGTGGGCAATTGTCTCATCTTAGGAGCTGATCAAAATCAGGTAAGATTTATCGGGCATAAATCCCAATGCACGCCAAGGCTACACAAACACAAAAACAGCTGACATGTTGACCTTTCGTGTAGCCAGCAAAGAAAATGCACACAGACCAAATAACCGCAAACAATTCCTCCTGTCTGACCGCCACTCACTGTGACAAAATTATTAAGTGTAACAGGTCTTTTCGATGACCAGCACGTTCCTTTTATTTTTCCATTTTTTTTCACCCTACCCGAGTTCTTCGCTCCGCCCGCCTTGCACGTGACCCTGAATCCGATCTATTTACATGACCGCAACCCTCCCTGGCGAAAGTCATGCGTCTGATTTTCAATTTGAAATCCTCCGGCACGCTTTTGTTTGCCTGATAAATCAAATCACAAACCAAGAAAATAGAAACGCATGTGGACCTTAAAAAAGAAAATAGACGCAATTGTTTTCTCCAAACTTGTGTACCTTTGTTGAGTGTTTGCATGCTCCAGAGCTTACGTTGTTTGGGACACGTGGGATCATTTGTTGATTTTGGTTCCGGAGGGGAAAATATGTCAAGATGGGATGAACTCTGACTGAACCCGGATTTGGATTACCCATGCAAAATCTATCCAGGATCTTTCCACGCGGTTTGTATGCTGCAAACGCACGCGGCAAACACTTTGTGGTCGTCGGTGCAGATGTCTAATTAGGCGCCGCCGGCATGATATAAGAGGAGCAATGACATCCTGAGCATATCAATCTGTTCCAGTGTGGTGGTCGACCAGATTTTTGATTTTGATTCCCCCCCAATAGGAAATCATGTGCAACACAATGACAAGTGGTTCACATGTCTGCCGCACAGCCAGGAGATCTGGGTTCAAATCTCAGTTGGGACTTTTTTTTTTTGTGTGTAGTTTGCATGTTGTCTCTGTGCTACGGGATTTTAAAAGAATCTTAATTATCCTCCAGTCTGAGTGGTTTTTTTGTCAATCTTCTCTTAAAAACTCTTTTTTATGTCATTCTTCTCTGAACAACCCGCACGTTAAAGCTGCTCCGATGTTAAAATACGCCAAAGCTAAAACAAAACATACAGACACACACAATCATTTGCATGTAATGACGATTTAACACGGCATTTGACTTAAAAAGGTTATTAAGGCCGCCCTCCCCCCCGCAAAAACGGATTTCTAGCTCAAGGGTGTTCAACTTGACAAAGTCCAACCGTATTACATTTTTTTTTCGAGATTGCAGTTTTCCGAAAAAGCTCTTCAATCCTACGTGGCGTTCGCCTTGTTACGTCTGATGGTAGGAGACTGTAATGAAGAGCGAGGAGAGGGTGAGGAGCAGATAACTGCATCCAATATTTCCTCTCCGCAATAATCTTTGCTGTTAAATTAAATTCCTCTCACCGGCTCAACATTTCTGTAAGTCTCTTTTCTTCAACAACCCGGAGATGGAGAATCCCCACCACCACCCCCCACCCTTTTTTGTCCAAGGGACCGACGAGAAATTACAATGCGGCCCTCAGTTGGAGTCATATAGAAGTCCAGAACATAAAACAGACTTTCTGGACCCGTCTATCACAGCAAACTGCGCTTGGGCTCAGACACGCTTCTGCAGGAGATAACAGCAGAGAGAGGAAATGAAGATTATAAAGGGTATGATGACATTTCTGCAACAAAGTCAGACAGGGAGACAAGAAATACTGGCACTCAAAGCGGTTGGAGACAACTTGAGGGTTTCGCCAGATGTCCTCAACCCAAAACCTCTCGCGGCGCAACGGGGTTTCGAATCAACTGCGCCATCGATCACACGGGATTGGCAGAAATCCCGAGAAGGCGCCGCACAAATGCACCTTGGAATGGTTCATATGAATGCAGCATGTGCCCTAAAATCATCAGTTTTTTCCCCCCGAAACTGGATATCAGGCCTTCACTAAAATAAGAGCGAAGAAAAGCACAGAAGGAATTTCAGATCGCCTCGAGATTTACTTGCTCATCGAAGTGGCCTTCATGAGTAATGACAGATTACCAAAACAGGTCCGCGGCTTTCGATGGTCCCGACAAGGTTACAAGCGGCTTGCAAAGTTTGCAGTGGTCACGTGGCACAAGAGGGCACATCCAACGCTGCTACTGCGAACGTGGAGGTGAGCGGGAGATTCTGTTGCGAGCTTTTGTAACGAAACTCGGTCATAAACCGAAAACGCTTGACTACACGGAAAAGGAACGATCATTTTATTCGTTCTTTGTAAAACTATTTGTATTTGTTCATGGAAGTCGGAGAATACGAAGAAAATGTGTTCTAATAATATCAAGAAGAATCTTTTTGGATTGACAATGACGACACAGCTGATATGAAACTGGTAATCGTTACAGTCCACTTGCATTGGGATCCAGCAGATGGCGCTCCACATACAAAAATGGGGCAGCATGTCTGAGAATGGTATGACTAGTCATTAAAAATGAATCATACCGACATATTTCAGATTGTTTGGCCTTGACATGAATCCGCAAGGAGAGCCCCGGCAAGCTCCGTGCTATCAAAGCACCGGAACAAAGGACTAGCATGCATGAGCGTCGCTTGTTACACCAGCTGACAGACGCATTCCAGCTTGGCTAACAGGCCGGTAGGTTTACGGTCTCGGCGGGAGTTTGCTAAGAAGACACACGAACTTAAACTATATGGTACATGACCGCTAATGTGGAAGCGCATGCAGGCGGAAAACGTCACGGATGCATTTTTTTAATTTTTCAAAGGCATACACATTTTTCTTGGTGAGTGCACATATACGTCGTAAAGAGATGCTTGCGCATCACGGTGCATTTTACTGGGTATATATGGTGCTGCTTGAATGGGGGGGAGGGTAAGCTGAGAACAGGTGGTCAAGCCAGTATAATATAGTGTCTGTCGGCAAAGAGAGGCACCTACTCACGCATTCCTTCACTTTCATCAAGCCTTCTCCTCATGTTCCCCTCACTCTTGTCACCAGCCCGCGACCGCAACCCACCACGGCCCCGCCCGCCACTGTCACCCACAACCGTGATCTTAACGATATTCATTTCTGCCATTTACGTCTGTCAGTGCTCATTTCGCCCCAGGGAGACAATGAATTAAGAGCGGCGACAGACGAGTTCTTGTTCTGTTCGTCTTGGCGCTCGGGCGAGTGTTTGATGTCGCCCGCATCAGCATGCCGTGGCTCAAATGTAAATCGGAGATGTGGAAAAGAATGAAAGGGAGACAGATACTTCCTCAGAGCTCGAGCACTCTGACAAACAACCGTTTTTTATGGGTGTGAAACACTGGCGTGTGGAGACTGTATACAGTGTGGAGCACTGTGCGTGTGGTAGGTTTGTGTCTGTGTGCGTAAAAGGATTTCTTTATGCGTCCGCCCGTCACCAAGGGAGTCTTGGGAAAAATGACACATTCCCCCCCCCTGCGACATCCTGTCAGCCCCTGGGGCCATTCTAGTGAATTATAGCCTCCCCAAAGCCACTTCAATGCCTCCGTAAATACTGTAGACTGTGTACTGGGAAGAAGTGTGCTTCATTGTATGCATGCTCACAAACTGTCCATTTGTGTCAATTAATGGACGATTGCATTGGAGACAAATTGGTTATTAGTCGTTTTTTGTTTGTTTGTTTGTTTTAATAGCTAGAGGGAATAGTCTGCTCCAAGTGAATGGGAGAGGACATACCATACCGATGAAGAACACTGAAATATGACCTGGTGAGCCAGCTTGCATTTAAATTGCCAAAGTTGCACCTATCGGCTGAAACAATGTCGTGACTAATCAAGCATCACAAATCGCACTTGAAAGTGGATGAAGCTGTCACACTTTGGAGCATTTGAAATACTGGAGATCAGTGTGGCGCAGTGACAGTCGACACGAAGGTTGATTGGCGGCATATCTTCCGAAGCAGCGGATGAGTGTATGGAATTTTTAAAAAATATATTTGTGATACAAGACTGACTAAATACTGCATAAAAATGAGATTTGAATAGCCTGACATAAGACCGTACAACATTGTGTAGATTTGCCATCGACTGCACCCAATGGAATATTCATCGAGTATGTATTCTTATGCAACCAAGTACCCGCTCTAGACCTTTAAAAATAGCCCGTTCCAAAGTGGAGAAAGTGGTCAAACTCATTGTCTTTTGAATTGATGTGTTCGGCTTGTGAAGGGCTGCACTTGTATTAATAATACAGGAGCGCAACTAAGTAGACCGACATCATCCGCACAGTATATCGGGTTTGTCTGAAGTGCTCTGTTAAGACACTTTTCTTGACGAAAGTGGTCCAGATGCAAGGCCCTGACCTTCCGCTTCTTAGAACAAAATATGCAGAGCCGGAGCCCAGCAAAAAAAGACATTATTAAGTTTTAAAACCTGCAGAAAGTTGTGGTGAAGAAGAAGAAGAAAAAGAAAAGCAACCATCATAAACATCACATATTTTTCCGGATTATAAATCTCTCCATAGTATAGGTCGCACTGGCCATAAAATGCATATTTCATAAAAAGCCAACACCAAGAACAGACATGTCATCTTGAAAGGCAATTTAAAATAAAATAGAACAAAAGGCTGAATAAGTCTACGATATGCTAACGTTACATGACACACAAACAATGAACTGAGAATGTGCCTGGTATGTTCACGTAATTTAATAAGAGTTATTTTCATTACGATAACATAAAGAACATGCTAAAACGTTAACCTAACCATCCTCTGTGTCAGTTTTAAACAACTCCGCCAACTCCAGAGGTAGAAGATGCGACTTCGCTTACGTCAGATTCATCGTCGACTTATCAACACTGGCCTACAGCACCCTCTTGTGGTTTAAAGTGAAAATAACATGTGAAATGATATGATACAGTAATGTGTTCAGAATTTCACACATGAATCGCTCCAGAGTATAAATCGCACCCCTGACCAAACTATGAAAAAAAACTGTGACTTATAGCCCGTAAAATACGGTACATAATTATGCAGTGACATGTCATGGCATCCCCTTAACCGTAGACTTGACATGCTCACGGACAAAGACACTCAACCTTCAAGGTAGGTTGCCATGGAACTGAATTGTGGATGCCATAATGCCTTTGCTTTCATAAAACCAGTTCACCAACTGCCACCAGTAGACGAGGGAGAGGCTTGCACGGGCAAAGAAAGAGCTAAACAATCATTAAAATCAAAACGGAGACATATGCTAAGGGGCAGAATTTGTGCTGAATGAAAAGCTGCTCGCATGAGAGAATTGGATAAATAAAAACGAAAAGAATGCAATCAAATCTTACACGCTGTTTTCGAGACGAGAGGAGCGGTTACAATTTACATTTTTATCACACCCTTTGCCAATGAATGCCGTCTATGCAGTCAAACGCATTTCGCAGAATCTCGTTCCCGAACATTCATTTGTTAGGATGGCGGGACAATTTTTCCACTCGGAAATGAAGTAAATAAAAATCATCTATCCCCGGGTGTAACCATGGCAATGATATAACCATTAACTCAAAGGCACAATATTAAGGTCAAATCTTTTAGGAGGGGGTCTCAAAAAGAAACACACTACAAAAACAAAAGGCCCAATGCATGACCATGAGTAAATACTTGTCCAAATGTTGCCTGAAATCTAAATTGAAAGACTTAAGGGGCATTCAACTTGAGATGTTTCCTGCGTATATTAGAGAAAAGCAGCATCTGAAAAAGAGTCCCTGGCAAGATCTGTGGCTATGATTTCAGTTGAGTTTTTCCCGAGCCGTTGGCTTGTCTGCTGCCACCCAGTGATGACAATATTTTACAACATCATGTCACACTAACCCTCCTATTATCTGCTGAACTGCACATCGTCTCGGTCGGAGCATAGTTTACGCACCTTGGTAGGCAGGCTTGACGCGCCCATCAGATGACATAAAAACAGCAGTATTTCCCCGATAGCTGTCCGCCCACCGGCTTTCCAAGTCTGAAATATGTCCCTCCCCAAAATAGCCAATAATGGATTGTTTCGTCCGAATAGTGAGTGGGCTGTGCTATCACAATCAGATTACACGGGCGCCGATCACCTCGGATGACAGATTTAGAAATTGACGCTTTTCACATGTATCTCATTGAGACATTTGAGAGGTTCAAAATATTAAACAACGCCCTCAGTAAGTTACACGACAACCGGCGAAAAAATAACAACTTCTAAAGAAGAATTTTTGCGCGTCTTTTGTTTTAGATCTCATGAAAATGTGCAAGTATACCAAATGATGTGCCTTAAAATGCGAATAACTAAACAATATATTTTCCATCCATCCATCCATCCATTTTCTGTTCCGCTTTATTACAAACAATCATCCGCGCTCACACTCACAGCCAGGGACAATTTAGAGTGTTCAATCAGCCTGCCAGGCATGTTTTGGGGAATGTGGGAGGAAACCGGAGTACCCGGAGAAAACCCACGCAGGCCCAGGGAGAACATACAAACTCCACACAGGAAGGCCAGAGCCACGACCTCTGCACTGCGAGGTCGACGCGCCAACCACTGGATCACCAGGCCGCCACGATATAATTTTCATTTTGGTCATGCAAAACACACCAAAAATATAAAAATATTACTCGCTTTATGACACCACGTCCAGACTAAGAGCATCTGCGTGTATTTAATGACTGCTAATGCACACCCGCGCGTGTCTTAGCGGAGATATATGGAGGCAGGAAGACATAGTGAGGCCGCCCAAGATGACAAGGCGAGAGCTGTAACTCCAGACGGGACAGCGGCGCTTTTGTCAGTGGTGATCCCATACCTCATGCCTGTCAAAAAGTTATGCGTGCCTTTAGCTCCAGCACGCAACAGTCTGTATTAATGCCACATGCGTGTGTGTGTGTGTGTGTGTGTGTCTGTGTGCGCTTGGTATGAACCAAGCATCTTACAGGACGTTGTGGGTCAGCCTCCCATGGAGAAACTGTCAAGGTCCCAGGCGGGGGGTTAAGTGGTGTGTCGGGTACTTTGACTGCATGTCTTATGACGGGCAGTGCCTGCGTTCCGTAGGGCGGCAAAGGTCACTCGACAATGTAGACACGAGCACGCACGCGCTCAAGAACGTACACGTACATACGATTCTTGATGCATACGTAGCGGGTTGCACATCACGCGCGTGTACATTCCACTCGCGTTAATTTGCACGGTTCAGGGCCGCTTTGCAGTTAGCCTTGCGACGGTTGTCTTATTATATGCATGAGGCCTTGCGCGTGTTTGTGTTTATTCGAGACAAGCCTTGTGCGAGGAGACCTGCAGACAGCTCGAGTCACGAGAAATAACAGAAAAATGGATGCTTTGTTAAGACTTTGTTGGGTTACAGAAGTTTGGTGACGAGGAAAAAAAAAAAGTATCCTCACTGCGCCGCGCTTAAATCGGTAGCAATAATTCAATACTAACCGAAGAAAATAAAAAAACGGGAAAAAAAAACACCCTCATGTCAACAGCAATTTTTGCCGACCTTAACCTGAACAAGGTGAAATAACTAGATTAGGAGAAGAAAAAAACATCTTTAAAAAAAAAAAAGAAGAAGAACATCATGAAATTGGGCGTACTTTAAGCAAAGTCAACTCCCAAATGATCGGGAACGTTTGACTGGGCAAGATTTCTAAAAACAGGGATACACAGTTAGCCTCAGAAAACCCCAGCATGTCTTATGACTTTCTTATTTTAGGCTACATGTTCTCATAACTGGAAACTAAATCCCAATAGCGCGTCATATTACCTTATTTAGATTTGGAAGTGGACAAAAAAAAAAATCTAAAACTGTGAGAGGACTTATCTTGGCAGACAGAAAACAAGCATATTTTGCCCTGGATTTGACTGATATTTAATCTTGGTTCGATTATCGTGTTGCGCAGACGATTGCAAGGACCGACTCCGCTCGTGGGAAAGAGAAACAAGCGCTGGGCTCCAACTCGTTTCAGCAACTCCATTCATCGTTATAGCATGACGAAGAGTTTGCTTTCTATGCTGCTCTGTCAAAATACTGGATGTCACTGTGAAGTTGGTCTATGGCGCGGAACAAAAGGTTGAGGGGGGGTGTGGGGGGGCTGATCGAGAGGATGGAAACCGAAGCAAGTCATAAGCACAGAATTCTGATTTCATTCATTCGAAAACCCGTCCCTTCAAAATGTGATATTCGCCCACCTCACTGTTTTAAAATTCCAAGTGTGCTTTATCTTGTTCGCAACTTTCAATGACGATCGCAAATCTCAAGATAAATTTATGTTGCGTGATGTGAAGGCCGCCTCAGCTGTCGCTGAATCGCCGTTCTTTGATGCTCGCGCATTCGTTGACAGCTTACACGTGCTGGGTGTCTCAGAAGTCCGGATGGGAGAAATATGTGGAGTATGACGGGTGGGAAAGTTCCAGGTGCTTATAAAAAGTACATCATTGTCTCGCTCGTAAAGCTGTGGAGCTGCATATTTGAAGCTTCTCCCTGGCGCCGTTTGTATTTCTGTGTTCAAAGGAAATGCCATTGACAAAAGACACCTGGCACAAGATGGCGGCCGGGAGGGGGGGGTCAAGGGTCATTGGGCAGATCTTATATTTCCTTGACTCCACATTCGCCTTTGCTATCGCTAACCTCGGCTGACACAGCAGCGAAGTCCTAATTACGGTCAATATTTGTATGGAAACACAAACTTTGAAACGGCGTAACTGCATCAACCGCCAAACGCAGCACCTGCCCTAGACTAAAAAGCAACGCACGCTTAGAAACAGAAACCGAAAGGCGCGCACGCACACATACACCCACGCACACTTCCACACGGGTAAACGTCTGATAATTGAATCGCTTTGTGCTCCATTAAAACTAATTGACCTGGTAGAATTTTCCCCTACGGAGGTAAGACAGAAGGGTTTTGGGTTCTGAAATAAGGTCTGCGGGTCGCGTCCTTGCGGGCTACGAGTTACGCGCTCTTCACACTTCCAGCTGTGAGTTCACGAACCTTTGAACTCGCCAGGCAGGGCAGGAAATTGACACAAGAAGCTCCTGGAAAGAAAATGAAATATCAACAAAGGGGAAGGATTTGTTATATTAGCCAACGATCGCGGCTTCTTTTTTTTTTTTGTGTGCGCTGTTTATTCATGAGCTCTAGTCAGGTTGGGCAAACAGAGAGAGATCCACGCGCTCACAAAAGAGAGGTGGGGGGTTGAAGTGAGGGGTTATGAAAGCATGTGTCGACATGCTCCGGACAGGTTTTGGGAATTTTACCGACACGTGTGTTCTAAAGTTAGAGCACTTGGAGAATCCTTTTAGTTCATCCATCCTCGGACACTGGCCGGGACGCAGCTGTCTCCTTCACCTCATCCTCTGACCTGAGCTGTCTGCCACTGCCAGTTGCAAACCACGGCGCCGTTGCGTTTGTTCTTGGGACCCTAATTTAGCAAAGTGCACTTTGAGACACCTTGGTACATGACAGAGACCTTAGGTGGCGATGCGACCCAATTTGTTTGTAAGTTGGTGTGCGGTGTGGTCACAAATATAAAACAAAGGGGGAAAAAAAACGCAACTGAGAGTGTCTTCTTCCAAATTTGTGTCTCATACTAGATGAGCGCTCAGCTCTGAAAGTTGCTCTGAGCATCCAGGTTACACATTCGGACGACGTTGCGGGATTGCTGAAAGATGACGCAACACATTATTACCCAGCGTTCAATTCATTCATTCATTTAAAGCCAGGAATAGATTTTTTTTTATTTCCGAGTGAGTTGTAATTTTCTAGGTGACACGTATAGGCTACATCTGGAGTTGCCAATCATCTGAATAATTAGCCTGTCCATCACTTGATCTCGAGGTGTCTTTCATCACTTTCTCGGCCGCTGCGTTGAAAGACGAACCGCCTGGCATTGATGTCCCGATCAGGGCACAGCATGGGGCCCCTTCGACAGGAGCAGCCAGAGATATGCGTTTGTGATGTTTCATTCAGGGGTGCGCTTCGCCGCGCCTTCTTAAAAAGTGTCACGGGTCAATTCAAACTCAATTAATTCCATGCGCTAATCCCTCCTCATCCCTTTCACCTGCATGCTTTACACTTTCAAAAAGCACGCGCCTACCGAGAGCTTCCGTCATATCTCCGCCTTGTTATTCCTCGGAAAACTCAGCCCTTCAAGCGGCCAGATAAACACACCAATTCCCATAAATACTGCTGACCTTTTGCTTTGCTTGCAGGCAAAAGAAACATCAGGCATGTCCTATTTCTTTTCTCGCACTCCGGGATAAAGACGACGCGAGCCGCCATGAAAACAAAACCTCATATTTCACACAAAAGCAAGGGTGTGACGGAGAGAAATGCGATTAGAAAAAGAGGGAGCGGGGACCATGAGGTAAGAGAATGAAAATCACGCTGCTATCTACGTGATCATCTCTGAGGTTCGGCACAGCAGCGTGCGGCGTGCGTGCGTGCACGAGGGGATCCGGTTCGATAACACTTTGAGACTTTTCAGGTTGTGGTCCTGTTCAGCTCAAACGGGCTCGGATGACAAGTTAAGGAGGAAACAGGAAGGGGATACCGAGGAAAACCACAATCTTGTTGAAGCAAATTCGACACAAGACAATGGATCAAAGTGACGCCCGAAGCAATCAGCGTCCGGTTAACGACTGCCAGAGTTGAAACTCGCCGACTCGGGGTGTTAACAGGCCTTTTGAACGCGCAAATAACACAATCCATCTCCAGATGAAATGAAATTTAATAAGGAATATTTGAAGAGGAGGCGTTATGAATAAACATGGCAGAACATCATTGGCTGGAGAAGATTATTTATCTCTCGCTCACGGAGGAGAATGCACCTGGGATTTGGTGAAAGGCATTGTGGGAAATATGTGCACGTGCCTCTTCGTCACAGTTGGTTGGACATCAATTAAACCGGTGGGCCGGCGGGCAAAGCAACACGCGTGCATAAACACACGGGAGCAGATAAACATGCATGATCATTTTAATCAAATGAGTCAAGCGCGACAGAAAGTGTCGTCCAGTTGATTGACTTTCATTATCATCGACACCAAGGGCACCCAAAGTATCCAACAAAAACGACCGGGCCTACATGTTGCTCTTGGCCGTGGCGCGTGCTCTTGCATAAAACATCAAGCATCTTAAGTGCTCCTGTTGTAATCATAGCGGCCCCCGCATCGCCATCACGGTCCCGACTCCACACAAGTGACTGAAGATCCATTTAGGGCATCCAGAACAAAAAGCAGCTCTTAATCAATAGACAAGTTCGTTAGGGCTGTTTGCTTTTAGGCAGAGGAGGATGATGATGATGGTCCATCCTCAGTACACCGCAGTAAAACACCAGCGGTGACCAACATCGATAGAGCCAAGTTGGAGTGGAAAAAAAAAAAAGAAAACGAAAGACAATTCTTTCGCATATTAATGTGCTGTGGCAGAGTGGTTGGGAATCACTGCCTTCCGCAACAGCCGAAATGTATGCTAGAATCTTCATCTGAGTTTTTTGGATTGGTTTACTTCTTCTGGTCTGGATTTATTGATTAATGCACACACACACACACACACACACACACACAAACAAAAACAAGATACAAAAGCATTTGAACTGACAAAGCCAAACAAGTAAAGTGACCAGCACAGTCTGAGGTGGGCTGTTTTCTGGTCTCTAACCCCACCTCCCTAATCAATGAAATGATTGTTAAGCCACCCGCATTTTTTGGCTGCGATTTCTCAGCTGTTTATTACTGGACCACTGATGAACTACATTCAAACCAGACTGGATTAAATTGATGACATCATCATCACAACTTTAAAAAAAAAAGAATCCACAAAAAGCTTAACGCAAAGAAATTGCAACACCGATTCAAAATCATTAACGCAAGTGAGAAAACGCAGTGGGGCAAGTACGGACCCTTGAGGAACACCAAATGTGACCTCAGTTAATTCTGAAATAGAGTTTCCAACTGTCACAAACTGCGTCGGTCCAAAAAGGTACACCTGAAGCTGTTCAAGATGTTTGCCAGCAATGCCATACGATAAAAGTGTGTGCTTCTGTCATCAAGTGCTTTTTGAAAATCCAAGTAAAATGCGTCAACAAATGTGCCACTATTAAAGTAGATGTAAGGAGACTGATGGCAACAAGATAAGCGGAAAAAGTGGAGATTGCGGCATAGAATGCTGCTGGACTCCAGAGTAACCCATTCTTAGCACGTGTTTATTATTGTTCAGAATCTGCCCAACTAACGAGCAATCGGCAACACGCGTGGAATTGTTTTTGTAAAGCAAGTTTGTAAATTGGCCCGTGATTGGTTCTCGTTAGAATGTGTAAATTTACCCAATGAAGGTCCTGGAAGTGCACATCCACAAACAACGTTCAAACATGCACGAAGGGCCGGCCTAATCAAGTTTTGCTGTGTATGTGTTTGCTGGCACGCATGTGATCGCAAACCACTAAAAGCCGTTGAGCGACGCCCCGGGGAGCAATCCTTCATGAGCCATCAACCGGGCGGACAGGCAAAACTGTGCATACACATACACCCACTTACATGCACTCATGCAGCCAAAGTGGTTCCCTAATGAACCCTTGTCAGAACAAAGGTTAGAAAGGAAGGAAGAGAGGACGTAAAAAGCAGAGACGAGGTAGGAATGGAAGGTGGAGGGATGGGGAATAATGCGATCCTCCGCGGACCGCTTTGGCCTTGAGATCGATCGCTTATCACTGTCACCTAATCTGCCCATCTCTCCCTACCCCCCAGCTCTCTGTCGTTCTACCTCACTGCCCCTCTACTCGTCTCTCTCTCTCTCTCTTTCCGATGCAGATAGGTGTGAAGAAAATGAAGGGCGGGCCGAGATATAGGGAGACAGAATGATGGAGTGTGCACCCCTCATGAATAGGATTAGAGAAGAGAAAGAGGGAGAGGAAGTCGAGATGGAGTAAAAAGCAAAGGCAAATAAAGACCAACAGAAAGTGAAGTGGAATGACAGAGGGAAAGGGAAGGGTGGAGGGGGGGGGGGGGTCGCTGGTAAGGGATCCAGCCAACCTATAAATCTACAGTAAATCTGTCAGAGGCACAACAGCAGACGTTGAAGATATGACACCAAAATAATAATAATCGAAATAAAAAACAAGGTTGGTACGTGTTTAGAAATGTCCCACAGGGCAATGGACGTTCAGTTTTACGATTTCCCTTAAGTTCGATAACGATTGTTAGTTTTAAAATACAATTTCCTACAGAAAATCCTTCAAATGCAGAGTCAAATTCTCATCGCCATTAAACCTTAACAGGCAATGTTTGAATTCATTCATTCATTTTGGAAGCAAAGGAAGTGGTTTCTTGTCAACAATGGCAAAATATAATCACTCTTAACTTGATGATTTGCTGACAAAACTGCCGCTCGGACCCCTCCAATCGATCCAATTTCGAACGGTGTCTGCCTGTCTGTCTATCCGGGCAAATATTTAAAATAGCTTCTAGTTTTTATGAACTATCAGGAGTTAACGTACCTGCGCTATCTCAACTCTAGCAGGGTTAGCCACCACTGGAAGTGTAATTTGAAAAATGATGAAGTGCTTCCTGCCTATTTAGGTCAGACTAATTGGATGGCTTCAACTGGTTGCGAGGGGTGAAGTCCCAAATCAGGGCAAGGAATCAAAGGGTGAGAGAGACGCCATCCGCAACAAAACTGCCCTGAAAGCATATCATAGTCTTCCACCATGTACGACACCGAGCGCATCAAATGCCACAGCTGTGATCTTTTGAGTAGCCGCAGCACAGCAGGTGAAAACTATCACTGCCTTACTATGACCACACGCCAGCTTGCTTCCTCCTGTGACACCCCCCACAGATCGCTTCCTCCCGGCTTGCTGTTTGGCGCCACACGAGAGACGAAGTGGAGGAAACGAGACAGATGCACAGGGAAAAGGGGGTCCTGGAGGGTCGTCTCATACATAAAGGACAGTAGAGAAACAGTCATCCACTGGCTACAACTAACGTCTGCGACTCATCTTTGAGCTCGCGCGGGATAAACTGAATGAGTGAGATTGGAAGAAATATTTGGTGGCTCGCTGTATTTCCCAAAGGGTCACTTAGAAACAATAAAGGGCAGATTACAGCGAGAGGGAAGAGACTCAAACGCCTGTGGTGCCTTCACTCACCTTAAGGCAGCAAATTAACAGTGGACACCTGACCTCAGAGGGCAGAGGCAGAGGGCGCCTTAAGAGGAAGTGGGGTGCGGGGGGGCGATTCAAAGGACCCATGGCTGACAAGCGGCCCAAAACGAAGTATTATCAATTGACAGCATCGGAGCGGTGGGGCCCGAAGTGAGATTTGAGTCACACCTCCCGTGGGAATGCTGCCCTAAACAGTCGTCTGTCCGAGCTCAGTCTGTCGAAATTTGTCCCTCAGCTGACTTCAGTTCGGCGAGCATCAAAGGATAAATTCTGTGTGTTTGGCTTTTTCTCGTCGCCACCGGCCATTTGGCCGGAAGGAAGGACAAAACGATCCTCAGTTCATATTCACCAAAACGCAAACTGACAAAGCACTTGTTGTTGTTGTTTTTTCACAATTCAATTTTCGACAGCCACACATTGTGATACCTCAAGAGGTCATTTGCAAGCACATAATTCATCTTTGTTATCGGTTTATTTTTTTAAATGTATATATATATTTTCCCCAGCTGTGAAAATTCCATCCACCCTTATAGTTGTAGATGCAAATACGGCGCAGTGAAGTAGTGTGGTTGTAAGGAGAACTGCGAGAGGAGAAAAATTCACACTTTAGCCTAAAAGCACTGCACACACACACACATAGAGTGTATCTTAGTGTCAGTGTGCATTAAATTTGTGGTCTTGATTAAGTGCAACGACAGCGACAGGCAAAGTGCGTCCTCGTCTAATTACCTCCGCAAGCTCCTGGCCTCAGTGTAGGCGGTCTAGTCATTAACAAACATGCCTGACATTTTCATTTGTGACTCCATATTCTATACTCGATGTTCCTTTTCAAAGGTGGTCATTGTATTTTCCAATACAGAATTTGAGTGCAATCAACAAAGGTCATTAAAGAGGCAAAGGTTGAAATTACAGTGAAATTACAGTGCTTTCTCCAGAGTGAAATGAAATAAAGCTGCATTGGAAACATGAAACATCAGTTTGTCTTTTTTTTTTTTTTGGGATGTATAATCCGGCTAATGCAACAACAAAAAATCATAATCAGGGTTAAACAGCATTATGTGCTAATCTGTGTTGTATTAAATCTGGTGTATTGTGGCAATGGCTGAGTAAACATCATCTTGAAGGCTGGACCATGAGTAAATGTTGACAAAGATGACCATTTGGTTTTTTGTGGCATTATGAAATGACAGCTTCATTTGCGCAGCCATACATGTCGCTACTCAATTTAGGATGCCACCGGATCGCACGCGTAAAAACAGGAAGCTTGCAGGTCTTCAAATTTGTTTCATAAACCGATGCTATGGCTCCGGCATCACATAAGGCAAAAAGTCATTCTCACCCCCCCCCACCCACCCTCCACTCCCAACCGTCTACAGCTCATGCTCGGCGGTGGCGGAATTTCCATGAAATCTTCCACGCGGATTACCAGTAACGCATAGTCGGTCTTAACGACAGCGAGACATCAGGGTGATAAATGTACACTTTGAATCCCAACGGAACGCATCAGTGCGACAACAACGTTCATATAAGCGCTATAAATAAGGCTTGCAACAGCCTCGTTAGTGTCGCACTAACAAAAGGCAAGATGCGCCCTGGCTGGTTCCACAACAAACCTCGAAAAATCGATGACTCCGAGTGTATTGTAATTTTGAAGTTTTGATTTTAACATGAAATTATAACCACCTGTTGCTTTAAAAACGGCGTGGTGGGGTGGGGGGGGGGGGCTAGTTGGAGAACAGTTTTGTTGTTATTGCCACAGGAGAGAATCACCCACAACCGAAACCACTTTTTGGATACCTCCATATTAGCAACAGTTGCTCGTGCTCGAATTCGTCAGTGTTACATCATCACATATTCAAATGAGCGCGAGGAAAATTTTTATGTAAAGCACTGCACGTAACTTTGATTTGTTTCGTTACTGTCAAGATGCGTCCTGGCTGGTCCGTTCCGCCAGCGTAACAGGCCACTAAAGTAGACGTTGCGGAGGTGCTCTGACAACAACAGAGATGCCGCATTCTTTATTACATTTCAGTGGATGGTGATTCTGAAGCTGTTGTTTTAAAGTCAAATTTAATACATATTGTTGGCTTAAAAGGGTGGGAACAGTTGTGTGCTTATTGCCGCAGGGGGACAGGACATAATGACAAACAGCTGAAACTATCTTTTATTGCATATCTCATAAAGTCCCCCCCCCCCCCAAATGTGTCTGCCTTGTTCTCAACATGTCTGCTTTGGGGGAGTCGGTGTTGATCCGTGAAAAACGTGCATGACATGGCTCCTGTTTTCCCATCCGTTATAAACGGAGATGAGTAGCGGGTGGAGGGGCCGGGGGGGAGACAGGGAGGAAAACAGACAAGTATCCTTCTGGGGGTGGTGGGGGTTGTTGGGTTGTGCCACCACAACCATCTGCATCATCCATCTAATCTTTGGCTCGCCGCGTTCGCTCCATCCTCGGCTCCTCTTAAGCCCCCCCAGTAGCCTCCAGGAACGCTACGTGATAATCCGTTGGCTTGTTGTGTTGTGTGACAAGCGGGGCACACACATTTGGACAGGAAAGCTGCAGTTTTATTTACAAACTCATCCAGATGAGGTTTGGAGCGATGCCGCCGCCAACGTTTGACACCGAAGTGAGCGTGACTGCATTTGCGTTTGAGCGGCCAAGAGAATTGCAAAGCAATCAGCAGCAAAAATCAAATGTTACACTTAACTACTTGAAGAAATTGCCAAGAAAAATGGCAAGATTTACCTAGAAGCTTTTCTTTCTTTTTTTCCCCCCTCATTTTGTATCCTGCCGAAGGATAACACCTGTTATCGTCCAATCTGGGTAATTGACAGACAAGAAAAAGAAAGGTTGGCTCTGGACTTTTTCCATAAAGCTGGAATGTTCAAATGCATTCATTTATTACCAGTAATTATTAATAAAGAGTCTGGATTGGCCGAGTGTGGAAATCCCACTCCCACTGTCTTTCCTTGTTCCAATTCTTCTAGTTTTTTTTAACATCTTCATCTGTCATATCATTTTTGCATTTTGTTCACGTTGGACATATTTTGTGAAGTGATATCTCTTCACAAGATCACTTCTTGACAAGGAGGAGGAGGAGGAGCAAAGGAACTAAAAGGGATTGGTGGGTTGACACAGTTGCATCGTCGTCAACAAAGCGTATGATGGGGAAAAGTGGTTAGTACTGCACGACTGTCCGTGTTTTATGTTATGTGTTGTGTTTATTATTTTACTTTATGTTAACTGTTTTGTTAAGCGCTTTCACAACAGCTGCCGCTGTTGTGAAAGCGCGATATAAATCAGCATGTATTGTATCGTATGTATTGTATTCACCTGGACGTGTGCGGGGCCATAGAAAACGACACATCAACACACACAGCTGTCGAATGAGTGAGTCACTCGCCCCCTCGCCCCGGGCCCCCGCCCCCCACAGTTATGGACTGAATCAACATCATCCCTTCACACTCTATTCATCCAGAAAAGGCTGGAGTGGTATCTTCACCTTGTGTGGTCTGCCGAATATTAGTGACGCTGAACAAACTCAAATGGAATATTCTAAAAGGGTCTGTTTTTCTGTGTGTGTGTGTGCGTGTGTGTGTGTGTGTGCATTCGACCCCTTTTCGGTTCACGCAAACTGAAACGCGGAGATATTACAGAATGAATGGCCTTGTTTACGCTACGCGGCCCAACAGAGCTTGGTATTATTGAAACATTCAATATCGCTCAATGACCTCCTTCCCCACAGAGATGATGGTGAGGGCCGCACTCGAGAATTTAATGACGGAATTAAACTTTTGAACACTGGTTATCCACATTGTTGGCACTCTATGAGATGACTGTAAACAGGCCGGCTTAAGTGTCAGCGACATCACTCCTCGCTTTGCCTATTAGAGCTATAAAAACTCTGCTTTGGCTCTGACTTGAGCATGCGCCAGGTGCTTTTTCGTGAGGGGGGGGGCGGAGCATTCAAAGATACTGTGTAAACTTTTCAGCAACGCTTTCGTTGGGTTTTGTGGGCTGCATCAGGCCCCATTCTTTGGTAAGGGTCATGTACAAAAGAAGCGGATGATGTCAGTGTGCTGTCACCTAATTGGTTTGGGGATGTGAGGGTGGGGATCCAACTTCAAACGTGCGTTTAAAAAAAAAAAAAAACATTGTAAAAGATGTCCAGCTGGGCATGCGCTGTAGAGTTTTAGGACTATTGTCTCCAAATTCCTCTCAGTAAATCATTTGCAATGGAAAGTCCAAACCAACAACCAAAGTGGTCACACTGGGGGCGTGACTTGAACACTCACACGGCATGTTTGGTGCTGTTCCACTCACGTCCTGTAGATGCCGCTAGCACACATTTCAAACTTTGGCCCACTGTCAGCACAATTCGAGAGGACGAAAAAAGACACTCATGACTAGAATAATTATGGAGGGATGGAGACTTGTGACAATTTTGATTCAGTTTCCATGAGAAGAAGATGCAGAAGTATCTGATCACCGATGTTGACCAAACATTGCATCCTCATGACAGGTGTGAATTTAGGAACTACGGCCACTTGTGCGCGGACCACCCAAAGTCCATGCAGGAGGGTCAACAGAAACAAAGAGAAAGAAAGGCTTTCAAAGCTTTGCGGACAATCGACCAATCGGCTTGAAAGGGCTTTACGATAGACTGACAACAAAGCCAATTAAAGGCGCGGCGACCGAGGACAAATCCACTCTTGGTGGAGCAAATTAGGGTGACAAATGCCGGCATCAAACCCATCGAAACCATGCGGAGACAAAGTTATCACATGAGCTCCCCAAGGTAACTTTCCGGCTTTCATTAAATGTTTATCACCATTGAGTGACTGCGGAGGAGCAACGGAGGGCCCGAGCGCTGCGAAGGCGTTTTCGCTTACGACGCTTCTCTGGCAAAGCGTTGACTTACTACACCACTACTGCATCCGCTGGCATTATATTCGAACATATATGGCAAATTCTAAACTCATAGATTGGCGACTAGTATTGCACTTGTGGTCTGCCAGCTGTCTGCTGAGGTGACACTTCAACAACATGCATCATGAATTTTCAACACCCCCATTGCTTTTTTTTGGGGTACATTTTAATCACGTGTAAGAATTCGTCATCCCTTCTGAATGGGCAGCGCTTCCAAGTTGCATTGGTCAGCGGTCCAGAGCAGACTCAAGCAATCTAAAGCTGCTGTCACCGGGGATCCACACCCCTGCGCTGCTGCTGAGCATTTGATAAGCTTTGATACGCAGCCCAGTGGGCGAAGAGCCACCACGGGGGGGGACACAGTAATCAGTGAAATACATGCAGCACAAGGCTCGATCTCATAAGTAGACATTTGTGTGCTCACAATCCGCAAGAAGTCATATACTGTAAATGAAAACAGACTGATACAGCCAGTGAGCAGAAAAAGAAATACTGAGTTAGTGGGAGCGCAAACCAAGACAGAGAGAAATAAAATAAGCCACTGAGGAGGATGAGCAAGCGAGGAGAGAGACCTCGCATTCATTTCCCCCCACCCCCGCCTGCCTCCTCGCTCGAGCAAGTGTGTGTAGTTTTTCGAGTCCCCACTTATAAGTCAGCGCCGGCCGGCAGGCAGCGCAGCAGTGTGGGAAGGGAAAAGGCGCGTCAGCTAATCTGGCCATGATTGATGGGGAAACTCCAAACTTGATCAAAGTTTGGATTCCGCAAAGGTTTCGGGAATGACACGGGGACCCTCATGACGACGCACACAAACACAAACGGCGAATGAGATTTCTTGAAGACCGCACAGCAATACTGAGCGCTCTTCAGTCATTCATTCAAGATTTGACGAATTCTATTGATCGGATACGTCAATCGTTCACTTTTAGGGTCATTTTATTCGGATGGCAGAAGCTCAATCCTTTTGCCAACTTTTTTTTAAACAATTCCACTTAATTGAAAGATTTCTTCGCGATGAACTAATGGATTATCATGGCCATCCCTCAGGTCTATATTGACGAGGATGCGTCTGGTGATGAATTACATGAATCCCAGGACGACACTGCAATATGCTGTCAAGTACTCGACTGTCTCTAAATGTCTGTTAGTCTGGTTCCACAGATCAGGGCTGCCCGGATCTGGTCCTCGAAATCCCCCATCCAGCCTGTTTATATGATCGGGTGTGTCGCAAGAGGGAGAGGTGTAAAACAGACGGTGTTAGGGAAGCTCGAGGACCGGACTTGGACGCCCCCTTTCCATAGATGATTGTCCCCATTTGAACCCATCAAATTCTGGTTAACCTGAGCCTATTTCAACTAATTGACCTTGTAAATTGCTTGATAAACATAAACAGCGATGGCCATTATAGCGTCAAGTGTGCGTGTCTGAAACTATTCAACCTTTACGGAGACTGTCAAATGTACACGGATGGCTATTCTTCTGATTTTTTTACGTCTAATGCCCAATTTAGCAGTGGCCAGATGTGCTGCGTTGGCTTGACTATCAGCACAAGGATACTTAAAAAAAAAAAAAAAAAAAACCCTCCAATGTCCTCCAGGACATTAACTGCACATTTTATTTCATCCATCCGTTTTGCGAACTGCTTATCCGATGAACACTAAAATAGCTAAATCAGCAGAGGTCGTTCGTCTCTTATTACTCATGATTCTGTCTTGATAACATGTAACCTGGGCAACAGCTTTGCACACAAATATACCCCCCTGAACCCTAAAAGTGGTCCTCATAATTCCCAATGACACCTTTGTGAGGAAGGAACAAAGACATCAAATTCCCACGTTAAGTTACTGAACTCAAACATTCTAGTTGTAGCAGTGGTCATTTAAAGGTCCAGCAGTTTGATAATCTGAGACAACTAAAACTAGTTGCACCCAAATACCGACCCTGCAACGGGTTTCAGACAGGCTGCTACCTGCTTGGCTCGTGGAAGCGAAATAAGAGAAGCAAATATAAAAAAAAAAACAAACGAATCACTTCCACAGCTATCAACCGTCACATCGTTTGTTTTCCAGGATAATGAGGTCACGGCTTTTGGAAACAATGACCAAAAGCTATTGTTTGTTCAGGTGAGTGTGAAACGCGATTCCCTCGTCGCATGCGGACGCCGTGCAAACTTCCAAACATTCGCCAGAGAGTGTTGCTAGAGGGATGTTTTGCAGCTAACGCGCCAAAGTGAACATTATGCAGGAATGTCTTTGTTGCCAGTTAAACCAAATTGAGATTCCCACATACGGACATTCAGAAACAACACAGCTCCTTTTTTCTCTTTTCCCAATTAAAACTTTTACGGGTTGGCACCAAACAAGGAGGCAAAATGCAAATCCCAAAAGGCGCCTGAACAAATCTTTGGTGGGTCTGGAGCCAGGAGCCCGGCGTTCGGCTCCGAATGAGAAGTGAGCAACATTGACATTCCGCACGAGCGTTGTTGATGGGAAAACCTTGGCTTGTTCTGCTCTGCTGGGCTGTAATTCTAATGAGAAGCTATTTCTCCGGGAGAGAATGTCATTCCTGGAGTGTTTTACAGCAATTCAACTAATTCAAATTGAGTTTGGAAAAGGGGGGGCACAGCGCCGTATTCAGACTTCAAGCACACAAACGTATTGCCATGGCAAACAAACTGACCTCCTGCTCATCATGTGATACTGATTGAGAGAATAACACCGGTCCCCGTGCGGTACTGGAATGAGAACAAGGTGTCCCGCTTTGCGGTACAATGAGCCACAGGAGTTCAAGTTGAATCGTCTGCCCCCTGCTCTCGATCACAAACACTGACAAGCGTACACCAACTCCTCGTCTGGTCCTTTTTGCAAACATTTTTTTCTTCTCCCAAAATGGCAATGATTCATTTTCGAATGATTCGTGCACTGACAGACTACGTCCACACGGACATGGAAACAGTCGCTTTCGTTGTTGGTTTGACAAGGTTTCACGTCATGGCGAAAAAATGCCGAGATGCTGTCAAAGGAAATTAACAAAATAGGAAAGTGGTACAGACAATGGCGGAGATTGTGAAGTAGTGGCCCTTCTGGTTATTTGTGGTGGATTTAACAAGTGGGATAAACTGTTCTCCGTTGCCACTTGATGCCCACGGCGGTTTCTGTCAAACCCATTTCATGCTCAGAAGCTTCTGCAGCACGGTGCACTGTTGTTGGTGTTGGTATTTGGTGTTGTTAGCGGTGTCAGCACACAAGTTATGTGAGAACTGGGACTACCCCGTCATTCGTCTCGTGAAAGATGTGTATGTGTTGTGAAGACAGAAACACCGGGGTAGCACTTTCGGATTTATTCACTCTGGGACTCTGTTTCAAAAATGACCACATTCGGGTTCCCAACACGCAGGTTCAAATTTTTTATGTGCACCCCTGAATGTTAACAAGGGGCAACACTGAAAATATCTCCAAAAGAAAGAAATATAATCGTATGCTGATCCAAAGTATCGCGAGGCTTTCATCAAAAGAGCTGATTGGTCAGCTTCCTTGCTGCTCTCAATGCCATTCCTGGTGCAAGCGAAGTAATTACCAGAGATCTCAATCTCGCCCCATGGGACAGGAATGAGAGCAAACGCTACCCAGCAAAAACCCACACACGCGCACACACACACACACACACACACACACACACACACACACACACACACACACACAGAGGAGTAATACTGTCCAATTTATGTTCACGTTCCCTCACAGGCCAGTGAGTGACAGTCTGCTGACGGGCTAATTAGAATCTGAATCACCCATTTAATAAAAAAAATACAAAATAAAAAAAATTAGATGGAGAGATGGTAGCTAGGAGACGGTTTTTCCATTTTCATTTCCAATTGCAGCGTTTTTGATCGGTTGATAACCAGTCGCCGGGAAAAATGATTTTGTAAAAATTAATACCAAATACCCTAATCCATAACATAAAAATATATATATTGTCTCACCCTCAAATGGATTTGAGGCGTTTCTGGACCAAATTTTGATTGGACAGAAAAAGTGATTTCATGTAGCCACCGAGGAATTGCATTTCGTGGTTCTGATGACGTCATTTATCAGCGAGCCTTCAAGCCTCTCATGTGCAGATCCGTGGGAAATCTTTGTCATCACTGAAGGGATTTCTTCAACCCATATGTGAAGTGGCTGTAAAAGAAAAAGAATTCAGTTGTACTCTCGGAATTGATGGGATGAAGCCGCCGAGGATCACGTGGAGTATTGCGCAAGGCATGAAACAGCCCTGTCACAGTTGATGGTTTAATTGTTAATCCTGACTGGAATTAAAAAAAAGCTCCATATTGTCACAGCAGATTATGCTAAACTGACTGTTTGTGAAGCAGCGAGTGAGGCAGCGCTTTTTCACCGGGAGGATGAGACGGAAAAATCCATTTTTTTTTCATAATACAAGCTTTAAAATAACATGCTGCGTTTGTTTGAGCAAATCTGCCGTGAATGACTTCACATTTTTATCACTACGGCTTCGTAAAGCATGTTACGTAACGCAGAGAATGAAGCCGCCGTATTTTCACAGAACATGCGGGCAGTTTGCCGCGAGGCTTCCCCTGTTGCTCAGGAGCGCAACTGGCTTTTAAGACACCGATATCGACCAAGAAGATGGGGTCAACTTTGTGCTAAACCACAAATCCATCAAATTATGTCTGTTGATAAATACGGAAAGTTGGTACAAGAAATATACAAAGAGCTAAACATACAGTTGACCTTTGCACTTCGTATACAGTAAAAAAATAAATAAACGTGATAATGGAAATCCGTAGGAGTCGTCATCTTTACTTTTAACAATTACTACGTAACCACAGAATAAACCTTTTTTCAGACCCAAGCAGTAAAAAAAAAAAAAAAAATAGCTGGAGGCAGCCACCGCTTATTTTGAAAGCAGGAAAAAAACCTTAAAAGTATTTCATCATTTAATCATATCCACCATGTTTTTCTTTTTTAACTTGATTAGTGGAGAAGTTTCCGCATGAGCTCACAAAGGCGCAGTGACCAAAACTGCGTTATGAATTTTAATGCAATGCCAACTTTTTATCGTGATTTTCAACTAAATATTGTCATTTCCGAGCGCAGTGAGCATTCAAGACAATCTGGAAGCCGGAGCGGTCTCCTCTCAAGGACCAACTCGCTGCTCGTCCTCAGTAAGTTGATGGAGCGTCCACCTTATGCCTCATTCGCGCTGAGTCACAGTAGCATTGCGGAGGATACGGCATATGGGAGAAAATAAATAAACAAATATCCCCCAGTGTCCTCTCACCATCTTGCCAGTATGTCGACTCATTGCCGGGGGCTGTTTACCCCGCCACCTCGCTCAAACACACACATCCACACACGCATGCAGTCAGCAGGTCAGGCGGCCATCGGGCCGCTGCGTTGCGGATCTGTCACCGTGCATCGTCATGTTGGATCAAGCGCCACCCAGATGCCTGGAGAGCAGGCATGCCCGCCTGCACCGCATCCCCAAGAAATCTGTCACACTCGTCTGCCTTTTCATGTCGACTAGGTCTTCTCTCTTTCACTCGCCGGAGCTCTGCTCACCTCAAACAACGCGCACCTTCTTCGTCATGCCCTCCGGCGCGCTGTCAGGTCTGCCTCACGCTGCCAACACGACTAATATCATATCCAAATACAGACAACAGACCCGCTAGGCCAGCTGGAAGCCAGGTTGACTCTTCGACGCGCGGCGCGGATGGCTAAATAGGCAGTTGTGTCCTTGGGGCTGCTGATTAGTCACTAAATGACAAGAGTTCTTGCATGTGTGCGCTCGTGGCGCATGACAGGTGTGCATTTCTTTCCTCGTTACGAGCCGGGTTTCATCGCCGCTTCAACGCATTCGTGTCAATTCAAGACTTCCAGACCAGGCGGCAGCTCAACTCCCAACTTGGAAACATTTTGCCCCAAAGCGGCACGCTGGCTCCACGTCACGCCACTGAAATAAAGTAATTGGCGTGAGCGTGTTTGCAGTAAACAAGAACAAGAACTGGCAGGCTATCACTCAGGAATGCACTCGGCTCTCATCTTCATTCATCTTCAACTCAATTAAGACACGCCCCCAACCCAACCCCCTCGAAATGGAACACAGGTGCTTGGTGTATGTGTAAAAATACATGGACGCTGAAATCGAAACATTCTTGCCCACCTATATGAAATAAGTGCACCGCTGTTTCCCTTACTCAACAGGTTCCAGCATGAATATATCAGAATGGTGCAGAGAGTAACAAACGGAGATAACCCAAAGCAGACCACATCTTGCAGCAAACGTGAAGGACGTAAGTAAGAAGTAAGATTAATCATGCGGCGTGTGGGGCTATGCTTTCCTCTCATTTTCAGAAGAGGTGGGACGTTGGTCCAGACAGGGCTCAAATCGGATGACTTGTACGCTGGATGCCGTTCCTCTCCCAACCCGCACCAGTTTTTTTTTTCCCGTGTTTGGGAGAAACGCTGCCTGAGTGTTGGGGTGGTGGCCAAGAATGCTTCAAAAAGGATGATGAAGCAGATGAGACCAATCATACTGTCAAAGCAACTCCCATTTTAAAAGCGAAAGACATCAAAGAATTATTCATTTCTCAAATCAGTCGCTTGATCAGAACCGAGTCCAGCAGACAAACCTGAAGACGACGAGTCGCGCGAACACGTTGGAGTCAGCAGCGGTGAAGGTCTGCCAAAGAATTTTCAGTCATAAAAAAAAAAACAGTATTTATATCTGCTATTACTAGTTCCATTTGTAATTGATTGTGTTGGCATATAAAGGCAAAGATGAATAAAATTCTGTCATTGTCCAATTGCTGTTGAACCTAACGCTACCTTGAGTGTTTTTTTTTTGGGGGGTCGGGTGCTTCTGCCGTCATTTATCAACTTGCCAAACACGCGACATGCTTCCTGCCACACACACTCGCCACTCTTTCCTTTCCTGTCCTCCCATCCTCATGAAGTGGCTCGATGATCCCCGAATTTCTGGGCGGTACCGTCATGACACCCTTGAGACATGATCCAATCTCTTCCCACTTACGAATGAACTCCTTTTCCCGTCTCCCGTCTGCTGCATGCCAGCGACACATTTTCATCAAAACATGACACACTGCCGAAAGACGATTTGGCGACTCCTTTGAAAATGCGTGTTTGTGTTGATAAACTGCTGCTTCCGGAGTCAAACGTCCCGATGGCGCCGGAGTCCGGCTTCTACCCACGACGGCTCCCTCACGCTTGACGGGATGGAAAACACGCAGTGGATCTTGCGGGGGCTCACTCAGACATACGAGATGTTTATTTTTTTTTCTCCTTCTGATCTCAGAGCTTGTGGTGCTCACTCGAGTTTGCTCACTCTAAGTTTGGATTACAGAAAGAGCTACTGGAAAAAAAACTAAAAAAGTTTACAAATACAGACACGTCAACAAAACCGCACCTCCGTGCTGAGCCATGTGTGTCGGCCTTTTCTTGGAGAGATGTCAATCGTGTTTGCTTTGGAACCTTATTATCTCATCGCAGTCGTCCTGATTCAAGTGAGTATTGTACAGTTCCCGAATATTGTTCAAAACGTCAATTTTGTTCCCCCATCCGTCTGCTTTCGCATCTTCAATCACATTTGCGCTGATATCCAAGTCATTCCAGTGCCCTGAGGTCTTGAAATTTGGAGTCAAGCGCGTGCCACTCAAACTTGGAGGTTGAACGTTGACTTCTTGGGACAAAGGACAACATTTCAGCATATCCTGCCAGATGTTAGGCTTAGTTTTCCTTCTTTTCCAGCACTGAAGTCTTCATTATTAGTGTGTATTATTATTATTATGATTTTTTTTCTACACAATGCTAGTCAAGAATGTTGTTGCCAACAGCTAGAGGAGCTTTTTATGTTGGCAACAGTTGACAGCAGAATGAATGATTTGAATTTGCATTGTGTTCAAATGGGAAAAAAGAAAATGTTCCTGAACTGTTTGACATTGGGAGCTTCCATCTTCTGTACACTCAATGAGTTGGCCCACGGTGGATGAAAGCAAAGTCTCCAAATCAATGCATTTCCCCCCCCTTCTGTCCCTAGAAGGGAAATCAAAGAGGGAGAAGAAGAAAAAAATCATAGCTGGTCCTGGTTGCTAGGCAACCCCATGTCCAAGCAACAAAGCTATTCTGCAAGCTATTTTATTTACTCCATTACTCACCCACTTTCCCTTTTTGTATTACGTTCCTATTCTGTGTACCTATTTATCGATGTCTTGTTTTATCCCTTGCTGTCCGAGAAACACCGAGAAATCCAACATTCGAAGAAGAGAGTGGAAATTAGATTGAGAGCTAGGAAAGAAAAACAAAAAGAAAGAAAGAAAGGAAGTTTCTTTATATTTCATCCCACCTTTTTTTCCCTCCAACAATATCAGTATTTATTTTCTCTGCCAGGTTTCTTTCCTCATCTGTCTCCACTCCCCCCGGTCACCTACAGCCCCCTCCTCACTGTATATTATTCTGTCTGACAGCAACACCAAGGGGCTAGTGCGAGGAAGGAGGCGGGGCAGTTAAAGAGAGCAATGGTGGCCATTAGCCATGCACCTCTTATCTGCCACAGGCTGGAAGGATGAATGAGGAAGAGGAGGATGATGTAGTGGGGCTGATCCAAGATTATCTCGCTTGCACGTTTCCACCCCTGCTCCTTTATGTTTCGTTTGGTCCTTTCCCTGCATGTTCCGAATGGTTTCCTAATGACAGCTTGCAGCCATCACACACCCTGCCATTTATAATCATCTAGAAAGAAACAGAGTTAGAATTGTTATTATTTAAAATTTGATGACATCCCCACCCTCTCTTTTTTTTTTTTTTGTTGCATATGCATACCGTGTGTGTACGTGTGTGCATGTGAAACGACAGAAACACACACACACACACACAAAACTACCTTGGTATGTTTAAAGCCAGCCTGAGGTTGCTTAGCACAAAAGCTTTTGCATCTTATTAGGAGTTGTGCTCGCCACATGTCGCATGCCATTAGCCGAGTAACTTAACCTAAGCCTCAGTTCATTTTAACAGCACCAGGCTGAATACGGCGCAGGCAGAGGTTTGAGAACAAATGGTCAAAATATGGCACTGCTCGTTGTTAATGGCATTCTTCACCTGTGTCTGTCTGACAAAGGAGTGTAAAAGTAGATAATTGCTTAAAGCACTGCTTCGTCTGTAAAATACACGCCGCAGATAGAATAGGTCAGAGGACTCCAAATGGTGGACCCTGATCCAGATCTGGACGCAAAAGGGGGTTGTTACGTTGGTTCTATTCAACAGGTCTTTATAATGTCACGAAAACGAATACGTGATTTTGCCGATCACAGGCAATGACCATACGATCACCGCGTTGACAGCTCCCAACAACAACATCCTCCTCTCAGTCTATTTTCAGACGAGAAAAAGCAAGTTAGTCAGGGAAGAAAAAAAGGTGACGAGAATGAGGTGACAAAAAAAAAAGGGTAAGAAGAGTCTGCAGGGAAAGACGCGGGGAGAAAGCCGGGAAGGAAGACGCCGGGATGAAAAGAGACAGAGGGTGACAGACAATGGAGGGAAACAGAAGCTGACAAGTCGTCACAATGCACACTTCAAAAGCATTGCTTGCTCCAAAGGTGGGGAACACTGCAGCAGCCAGGTTGGAAACTTAACCTCCATCTTCAACACACCAGGCAGCAGCACTCTGCGCGCCTCAGCATGGAAACCAAAAGGATGTCCGTTGCACATAAAAAGGGGGGGAGACAAAAGGAAGGCGGGGGGAGGTGGAGGGGAGGCAAAGGCAGCTATGACGAGGCTGCATGATAATAATCAAACAGGGCATGCAGCTCAAGTGTTGTTGTTGTTCCGTTTGACGACGTCTCTTTAAGTTGTGTCAGCTCCTCGCACTGACCATCTAAGGCCCATCTTCTCTTTCAGCTTTAATTCACTTAACATGGCAGAGATGAGACAAAAGAGCTGATAGGTGAGATAATGGAGCTGACTCACGGCCCGGCCGGCCTACAGCAGGCGTATAAATTGATCCAGCGCTGTACATCCTCTTAAACCTCGCAGACGGACTCTCGTGGCGGCGAGAGATGAGGATGGAGAGGATAATGAATCTGCTTGTGACCCCGTCCACTTATGATGCCCCTGTCCATTACCCAAATGGACACCACTCTCCCCTATTGATCACAGCCCCGTCTTGTTCACTTCTCAATTGCTCTCGTCGTTTCTCATCTTGTTACCTCTTTGCTCATCTGCATCAGCCGCGCTGATGGCTTCCCGGGCCATATATCAGGGGCCATGCCAGCGATGATCAGTATGGAGGCCAACCGAGCGCGCACTCTCGACCCTAAAAAGCGAGAAATGTGCTCGCTGGGACCTCCTAAAAGACGGCGCCTATTGCTGTCCAGTCGTCCTCCAGCTATGCTCTCTACCTTTTCAACCAAAAAGGTTGTTGGCGAGTGTCCGACCGAGGAGTTACGAGATCAGTAATCGAATGGCTCACCTCTGTCGAGGTCCTCAGCCTTCCCAATGTCCTATCAGCCATGAAAATGTCAGCCATGATGGAGAGTGGCCGGTGCAGCTTTATGACATCATCAGTGAGCTGCCGAGCACGGAGATATTGCACACCGAGCTCGGACCTGTCCGATCTATCCAAAAGGTCCAAACAAATGGCTCACAAATTGCAGGCAACGGGACGCGTGCGCCCAACCTTCGGTCTTCCTCGAGCAGAAGGAAGCACTTCAGTAACGCAAGCAGCATGGGGGGAGAGGTTTCAACTCAATCCGAAAGTTACACATGGAAAGCCAAACAGGAAACCGAGCAGTGCGCGGCGGCGAAGGCAAAGGGACACTGGATACATGCATTTTTGTCTGGTGTTTCTTCTGCCACTTACATGTGCCACTCGGCGGTGCCAACTCAAGCAAACGAAGGCTGTAATCGGGCCAATGGCGGGGGGGGGGATAACGCAAATACTTATTGAGACACTCCAAACTATTCATACAGGGGAATGTGCACACAGACACTTGGACATACAAACAAAGGAATCCACAGACATGCGTGTCGAGCCCAATCCAAACCCAGGCTGGCTCGCAATTTTCGAAACATCTGGTTCTCTCCATTTTAAAGGCAGATCTGAAAAGAGGCTGAGCTTTTGGAAATGCCATTTCCCTTGCTGTCAGGGGATCATCGTAAAGACACGTTCACACGACGAGTTCAATCATGAAGGAGATTGAGAATTTATACAAGCACTGTTTTCCTTGCGCGTCTTACAAATGAGGTGCTTATTTCACACTCAAGGCCTTCCACTTTGTCTATAATGAGCGCTAGAGCCCCACTGTCATACATCTTAATATCACACTGTACTAAACACTAGATATGTATGTCCGGGACACACTTGGGAGATGTTGCTGTTTCAGTGCCGGTCAGATTCATGTTGCGTTGCTCAACTTGCTATAGCTGATGTCATGTTCTCCATCACGGAGCAAACCTATTGAGATGTGTTTGCGGAGTGCGCCGCTTGTGCACAGGACTTGCACGTAGATGCAGCGGCGCTCACGTTGCCTGTTCCGAGTAGATTCGTGCGTGTGAACATGCTGCGCCATAACACCGGAGAGGAACTGCAGGTGGAGAAATAATGATGGATGGAGAGTGGAGAGATTAAAAGGAAGAAGAGGGCGGACAGAGATGAGATCAAGCGGGGAGAGTGCAAGGGAGCAGGACGTGGGGGAGGAGAGCAAAAAAAAAAAAGAACGCTGTGTGGATGATGGTAAATGATAGGGTATAACTAAATGAAGGTATGTAATTTGGGGTGTTTAGTAATTACACCCACCGGTTTGACGGAGGTCTGTCAAATCGACCCAATTGCTTGATCCCCCCCCTTGTGCTTCCAATGCCCGCTTTTCGCCGGCATCCTCATGTTTTCCACATTTAGCCCTCTTCTCACTCTGTCTGGCCCTCCCGCCCATTCCAAGGGATCTAAAGGCTCCATCCATCAGAAACTTTTACCAGCTGCGCGTCCCGTCGGCCCACCTCTTCCACTCGACAATCCTGGAACTTTGGTGGGAAGCGTGCGTAAATGTTTGGCCGTGACGAGCCAGGACGATGAAACGCAGGCACTTGTATCGCCGGATGGTTTGCCAAAGAGTTGAGTGCGAAAGAGCGTGTGATCACGCGCTGATTTATTTGAGCCCAAAAGCATATTATACAGAGGCGCGAATGTGTGCAAGAAACACAAAGCACCATCTCGCGTCAAGGACGACTGGTTGGAAATCCGTGAAAAAGGAAATGTTGCTTTCCCTCCATCCTCAAACATCAATATCACACATATTAAGTTGATAAAATGCACATTAGCCGGCTAGGAAAATGGCAATAAAACACAACACATGGAAACAGTCAGGCTCCCGCAACTTCACAGTCGAACATAAGCTCTTGGGTGAGTGCAAGCCACGGTGATTAAAGCCCGGACAGAAAATAAAAGTCGGGTCGGGATCGACTGAGACATAAAGATGGAGGAATATTGAGCAAAAGTTTAATTTTTAACATCTGATGTCATCGAGCATCGGGCTTATGAAAACACTAAAATTGAGTTCTCTTTTGATTTTTGTTCCAATCCAAAACATAGCGAAAGAATTGAAATGGTCTCATAGTCCCTGCAGAAATGTGGTGTTACTCCAAGCTCACAAAAAAACACATTTGACACCATTTGGATTTCCTCGGCTGTGGGAAAATGAACAATGAACCGATTCATCTATTGGTTTTTTGTCATTATTTTAAGAGGATAAGGGAATCGTTCTCTGCAGCTCAACATTCCATAGGTGTCATCAATCACTAAATCAAGAGCGCCTCTTCTGGCTGCAGTCAGGTCGTGAGCCCAACACACAATTCATCCAAAATCACTTTCATACAATAGACTGAATACTTTAATTATTACTATCCCTAAAAACACAGTTGTGGAATAGAACTGAAATGGTTGCCATCCAATCGCAGGCCGATACTCATGAAAAAATAAAGGTGTGTGGGGAATGGAGGGGAATGCCCTCAAATTTTAAAATAATAAAAACTCTTGACTGTTTTAAATGCCTTTAATCACGCCAATCACTTATTTCCATATCGATATCCTCGGCAAACTGATTTGAAGTGGTTCAACTTCCCTCCAGAGCCATGTGGTTGACGGGTAAATTAGCAGCTGGTTGGTAGTTAGCCTGTGAGCTAACCGCTACCTATGGACAATTAGCAGGGGTATGGGGGGGTACGCAGCTTTATTTATGTAGCACGTTTAAGACACGAGGTAACTTGTTGTGTTTTACACACTTTTAAGGTACAATTGCTGTAAATTCAAGAGATTAACTCTACAGGCATTTGTCGAGAGACTGCTAGCGAGCAGAACTGCTACTTTGTTTGTGTTTATCGATAGTTAACGGGCTGAGAGTAACCTGACAATTTATGACAATGTTGGTCAAGTTTGTGTCCTTAAATTACTTTGGCAATATTTTCTTCCTTCCCGGTGCGTGAGTCTTGAGAGATAGCGCAAACTCTTGGGTCAACATGTAGCAATAAAAAGGCCAATGCCAAGTATCACCCTAACGCCAAATACGGGCCCCAATAATCCATCTATCGCTTTAGAAAATGACATCAAATCTTGCATTGGTTAAAGAGGCTCTTTACAATAGAACCACCATTTTTTTTAACAACTACAAAACAACAAAAACGCATGCATTAGGCTGCTTCCCAGTTCTATCTGACTGCCCAAGGCCCCTGAGAGTGTATGAACCCTGACCTTGTCACATTCAAATAAGTTTGACAGGGGGTCGGGTGGAATCTAGGGGCTTCAATTTTACATGGAAGAGGTCGCGCAGAGCTGGATCCGCACACAAAAGCCTCACTTGTGATGGGTGTCTGCAGGTCACGGTCGCTCACAGAGGGTCAGGGGTCAGCCCCATGGCCTAACCTTTTGCTCTGTTGTTGGCCTTCTTCTCTTCCACTCCTCTATCCGTCTGTCTTTTCAAATGATGAGGAAGATGCTGAAAACAATGGCGGTCATCTGTTGCCTCCCCCATCATCTCAACATTAAGGATGCATACTTAACTGGGAGCCAAGCGGACCCTTTTTTTTGCTACTTTGTCTGTTTTACACTTTACCAACTATGTTCCTCTTATTAGACGGCAATTTATAATCCGAGGTGGTTTCTGTGACCTTTTACTCACTGTTAACGTTAGCCAATCTGCATTGTGAGTTACAGATGTCGGGCTCATTTCATCCAGCCCCTCTTCTCGCTTTCCACCCCACCACTGTGTAATTTCATTCATTCACTATTTTCAAGGTCCTCCTATCTGGAGGGCCTCATGGGGCTCTTTCTCCAGCTGGCACTACAAGCTGACCTTTGCCAGAGCAAAACAGCTCCGATGCTTAACTGCGCACAAAGACACCGCAACATATTCAACAAGATATGCGCTTTTACAAAATGACGGCCTTGTTTCCCTTTCAGACGGACGTTAAAGTGAAGCCGTTCCGCCCCCCCCTGTTCTGCACTTGGCCCTCCATTCTGCGCTGGTCTGACCTGTCGAGTCCTTCCTGTCGCACCTTAGCGAGGGGGCTCTCGTTGAACACTGGCGGCCGATTCGGGTCCAAATGTGATTAATTTGCCGCATTCACTGCGGTTGTTGCGCTTACACAATAGAAATGGACTTTCAGGGGAGTCCATTAAAAGGCCTGACGAGCCAGAGGGCCCCCATCCCGGGCTCTTGGCAACGAGCAGGGGCTCACTAGCTGCCATCGAGTTGCTTTAAAGTGTGTGAGAGGGGGGACATACTTTTGTTTTTGAACACCAGGTGAAATAATATTTTGTGAGCGACGCGCTCTCATGCTTCATAAGAAAAGCGGCATTGTATGGCCCAACACGAGTCGGCTCATGACTTAGTACTGATCGGCATGTCCAAAAAAAAAAAAAAAAAAACGGACAGTGCCAGAAAATATTTTCATTGGTAACATTTGAATCTCCTACGCGGCGTCCTCACACGTTCAATCTTTGAAAGAGCCGCAAGGCAGGAGTGATTTTAAATGTTACAAATTAGCAAGCAAAAAACAACTACCGTGGTTCTAAGACTCGAGCTGACACTTTATATTCATTCCGGCACATGTGAACTGTGACTGAGAGCCTCACTGGTTTTCTTTCCACATGCGCTCTCTCGACCTCTGACTTATTTACTTGGAACGAGTGCTGTAACAATGCGATCATTAGAGCTGATTGATGTAGCATATTAATTAGAGCACATTATTCTGCTTCTCTGGCTACTCTGAAGGTGAATGATGGGACTGACCCAAGCAAGCTACAGTGAGTTCATGGCTCGTAAGGCACATGAACACACACACAGAGTGTGTGTGGGGGGGGGAGGGTGTTGTTTTATTAGAAGTTAGAACATAAACTATAGTTATGAGATGAAATAAAAGGTCAACCGAAGTCAACACTAAACTAGAAAACAAAATTGTCAGTCCCCGTGAGGCAATCAATTGAAGCTGCAGACCAAAAAAAATAAATACATAAAATACCTGTTGACTTTTCATCTCTGCCATGGAAAAATTTCCAACCTTAGGGGCACAGGAACCAAATGGGTCCGTTATTATTAGGTCACAAAATAACTGAGTGAGTCAAATAACGTTCGTAATTTATTTATGGTCAACTAATATATATTGTGTTGGAAGGAGTCCTTAACTGTGCTTGGTAAGGTGTTTAAAAAACGTATTTGTGATTGGTTAAGCACTAATGAACATGAACGCGCCCATTTTGTAAGATATTTTGTTCTTGCTCATACAGAGAACAATGACTTCTGTAGCTGTGAGGAATAGGACACTGTCCAATTCCGTCTGGCAAAGCACTGACAGGAACATGACGAAAGTTTATCAATTCTCTGCGGTCAAACATGGAAACATTCACATTTGAGGTTTGCACTCAGCAGCCTCGGTCCACCTTGTAGTGGATATGACTAAAAATCAATAATGTTCTTGCTTTGACATAGAACAATAATCCCTAAAAGTATCCGTGGTAAAAGGCAACCCGCTCAAGCGCTGAAAATAAACCTCAACAGATGTGGCCGGCCGAGGCCAAGCCCATCACATTGCAGACTACAAGAAGAATATCGGCCATACATGTGGCATAACAACCATGTAAGCCATGTTTGATATATATTTATTTAATGGCTCAAATTGTATTTAGGGGAAAAGGGGGGGGGGGGGGTGATTCTTCAACTGAGTTGCGGATGTCAAGTTCCGGCGACAGAGTTGCTCACACCAGGTGCATTTAGTCAGTCTTATTATTCAGTCACAGGAATGTTTGCAGCCTATCCTTAGGCTCTGAAAATACCGGGCTGACAAAACAAAGTTGGGAAAAGTCCACCCATTGAAGAGTTGTCCATCACGGCTCAACGTTTACATCGCGGCTGTATAACAAAGCGGAGAAGATTACAGGGTGCAATTATGGTGCAGCTACTGAACGGCCTTACCGTATCAAAAGGAAACACGCTGTGTGGGTAAACGGAAAGGGGCATACATTTTCGCCGTTTACGTTGGAAAAAAAAAGATGCTTTGAATTTTTGCTTGCGTGAATGACTGTGCGTAAACGGCATAGTGTTGCTGTTGACAATTGCTTCAGCCCATCAGCCACGCTTTGGGCAATAAAGGAGGTCGATTTGCCGGCATTGTTTCAAATGTGTGACGTACACTTCTGAAACCAAGTCTTGCGTCTCCGTCTAGAAGCAAGGGTTTTATCTTTTTCACAACCGCCCAAGAAAATGGTTGACGAACCCGTTGACTTTTTTCCTGTCAATCTCTGCCCATTTCCCACATCTCTGCAGCAGAGACAAACCCGATGAAACTACTGCAAAGTCTCTGAAGCTCGCAAACCCCTGCGAGGGCGCCCGGTCCAACAACAAGCCAAGCCTGGGGGCTCCCCACCTGGGGCTGTTGGCTTTGAATGTTCCCTTGAGGGAGCACAGGACATGGTGGAGGGAGGCTGCAGGGACAAACACAGCATTTTATTTTTTTTTTTAACTACTGGGAGGATTTAGGACGCGAGCGTATTGAGCCATTATTTTCCCCATGTGGCTGAGCGGTGATCACGAGGCATGATTCCTAAAATGCAAATGAGAATTTTAAAAATTGATTTCATGATCAGGAGAATGGATTGTACGCAGTACTTTTTAACATTTGTTATGAATTCTGAGAGTTATTATTATTTAGGTAGAGCAACAGAGATGCAATTTTATTGTTCAATTGCCACACATACTGTTTCATTTGAGAGAATGGGAACATGCATACAAGTGTCTTAGTGTATGCATGTGTGTGTGTGCATGTATGATGGAATAAAACAGCGGTTCCGAAGCAGACCGTGAAACTCTTCGGGAAACAAGGAAGCAAAACGAAAACAAGTTTCCTGCATTACGTTCATTATGTAGATCGGCGGTTACGTGAGCTGGCACGAACCAACTTTTGACCATTTAATTACACACATGTCCGACAATGATTTACACCACCGGCCACAATGTCTGTTGAAGAGTGACCAACGGTCACTCAGTTTGTCTGGATGTTTGGGACCCAGCTGTACACTTGGAAATAGTCAGGCCTAGTATGAAAAAATACATTCCGGGACAGCTGGGGTGACTCCTGTGCGAAGAATGGGCACCTATATGGCTTCAGCCCCCACATGATTAACATCCAGTATGTTGCAACCCTGCTTCGATGGAATTCAGACCCACCAACCTAAAAAGGTTAAACTCCTCGATATTAACAGCTGAATCAGGTCGCCATGCTGATTACGCTACAATAACCATTTTACACGAAACATCGACATGCCCTGGAATACACGCTCGCCATGCCTACCACCCCCGCCCACGCGCACACATATGCCTTTCACACTACCCTTCCTCACACGTCCATTTGGAATTAAAACCCAGCCTGAGAGCGGGGGCCTGTCGGCGCCCCATCCAGACATACATAAACACATTCTCACACAACCCTCCATAATCACGAGGGTCTTAGTATACATCCGAAGCCCTCGGAGACCCCCGGTCCCCACGCGAAGTCGCACCCTTGGAAATAAACGGTGATACGGCGCAACGTGAGAAAACGGAACACAAAGCGCGCACGCAAATCGGCGACAAGCAGAAACTCAAAACTCCATTAACACCCCAAGAATGCCGTGGGTTTACGTTGGGGACGTGACCTAACCTCCAACCGTGACCCGCTTTCTCTATTTCTTCATGCTAGGACAGATCAGGGGCAGATTAGATTAAAATCTACACTGCTTTGGCCCTCTGAGTCCCGCAACCTTTAACTCCTCGGTCCAAAAATGAAATAAAAAAAACTTTGTTCTCACCGAGCGTCAGCAAAAAGCAGCGTGGGTGGGAAAGAAAAGGCTTGAGACAATGCTTTGTCTATAACCACAACGAACATACAAAGGAATTGGTGTAATTTTAAAGGCTGAGATAAAAAGATTTAAAAAAACACACACACGCACAAGAATAGGAGTGAAATCTATAAATAAGGATCCTCTGGTGAACATAATTTTCAGTTGTAATGGATTGAAGCTGAAGTATTATTATTAAATGACACCTAGTGTGACTGGAGGCTCCAGCGCTGCTTTTCTACTGCCCTGAATCTCATTCTTAATCCCAGCTAATGATGTAGCTAGTTTGATGCCGACAGCGCCTTACACAAGCCCGGTCTTGTGTTCTATTAAGCGCCCGGGCCTGCCTTTCCATCATGGAGTATCGATATAAACATAACATGTGTACTATGTGCAACCACTGATTAGTAGGGAGTAAAATTGTGTGAAAGTTGCTGAAAGAACCAAATTTAAAAAATGTACCCCTAGCTAACAGTCAAAGTCCTTGCTTGCTCACACCCATGATCACATTTGGAGCATCTACTCAGAAGTCTCCTCACGCCTTCATTCACTAGCATGTACATCATGACTGTCTCTGCTGGTTCAGAGTCTTTGACGAGGCTTCCGGATAAATCAGTGTTAATTGTGAGTCTGACTGCTGCTCCAACCACCGCCGAACAACATATGAATAAATCACATTCAACGCCATGAAACACCGCACACCCGCCCACAATCCAGGAGCATGAAAAATGAGTGGTCGGCACAAAAGAGGCCGGGTCTCATATCTGCTCATGCTGAGATTTGGGACATTTTTAAGTGAAGGACTGGAGCGTGGTAGACACGCTATGTCAGCTTGGCCACTGAGGAAGAGGAAGCTGCGGGTCTGAAAAGAAGGGCGATGACGTTTGGGTGTAAAAACATACATTCTGTATCAGTATCTTTGTATAAGATCGTGTCAAACTGTGTGTACCTAATTAAGTGGTCATTTTAAATACACTGGCCAATGTTAGAGATGAAAATCTGCAGTACAGAGACCAGGAAAAAAAAGTATACACTGTCATTCAACCCTTTAAATAATCCCTCGCAAACACAACACGAACATATGACCATTTAAACTAATTGAAAAAGTAAATATTTTTTTAAAAATGCAAGCATGATCATACAATAATAATTAAATATTAATGTATTTATTAAATTTAAGCCTGAAAATATACTACTCCCAAGCACCAAAAAATAAAATGTATGTTTCACAGAAATAGTGGAAGTGCAAAAAGTGAATCTCAAGGGCCTTACTCTGCTTTTGCTAACACAGATCATATTGATGGTCATGACCTCTGCAAAATTGCATCAGGCAAATACAGAGTCAGGTCATTCACAATATGCTGCATGAGGAACACACACAATATGAACAGGTGATAAAAGCTTGGGAGTTGAATAATAGTCCTCTGCAGGTTTGACTCACCGTCTTATTTTCCTTTCAAATTAATCATTGTGTATGACATCATTAAGTTGAGTGGGACAGGAGCATAGTGCCTTATTTATCAGAGTGTCTGTAATAAACACCTGCATGCTCCCTGACACAAATCTGCATTTCACTCAACAGACAATCAGTCAACCAGTCGTGTTTCAAACTGGGGAGAAAAAGCAGACCTTCAATGGCGAAAGCGCTCTCGGCCCAAAGAGGAAGAGCAATCAGTTAGCTCATTTTATCCCCAACTGTAAAGGAGATAGAGTGAGTCGGAGAGCCCCGGGATACATCACAGTGTGATTCATGATGGTTTTAAAAATAAGAACAAAAACACTGCGGCGTCATCGCAGCTGGAGTGAGGAGAAGATACTGTGAAACAAGACGACAAGTCACTGCTGCGCTTATCCTACAGCAGATTCAGAAAACATAAAAGGTTCCCCTTTATAGAGCATAATATTTAGATTTACTAAATATTTGGCTTTTGCAACAAGAAGCCAGTCATTTGAGATTGTGAAGATTAATACACACACACACACACACACACACACACAAAGTGATGAATCGCTGATTGTGTCGGATTGAGTGTCAGATAGAAGGTGGCTGCACATTTGCCATGCTCAAATACGCATCAAATTTGAATGACTCTTTCCCTGTCCCTGGTTAGTTACGAATGCACATTCCCCCTTGTGGTTGTTATGATAACCACTTTTGTAGGTTTCCCCTCAGTTGGTAAACAGCAGCTTTTTTTTTGTATTTCACCTGGCATTCCATATGTTGCTGGATTTCACAATTCCTGAACACAGCGGCCTCCGTTTAATATTTGAAAGGAGAGAGAGCGAGATCTTGTTATCTCCTCTCCACTATCTGACCTCCATACAGAATCAGCAACCTGTCATAAAGCACAAGGCCCAGAGAGAGCGGAGGTTCCTGCGTTAACCCCTCCCCGCCCCCCACCCCTCCTCCCACAAGGACCCTCCAACCAGAGTCCCCTGGCAGGAATAAAAACCATGACACAGATGAAAGAGCGGATGACTGCCCCCTCCGATCTCCTTCCTGTCTTCTCCATCACCCTCCCGCAGGAAAATTTAATAAAGTCCACATACCATGGGCCACACAGGACAGGCAGAAGAGAACACATGAAAGAAATAGATGGCGAGATTGAGCGATGCGACGAGGCGATGGAGGGCAGGCGGCGATGACTGACCCTCTCCCACGGAGTCATTTTAGACCTTTGCAAGTGTCACTGATGAAAACAACAAACAGGAACAATGCCACTCACGTCCACACATAGAAACACAAACATTACCACATGTCCTGATCTTGGAACTGGACAAATTCTCCATACACACATATGCACACAGCATGCGCGAGGGAGGGCACGAGTCTGGCGCGGAGGGGACTGCCGGGGGTGAAACAAAACGGGCCATGTTTGAATTTGGGGGCCGTGTCAGACAGATACTTGCAAACACACACGCCATAACATTAACATGTGTCCTCTTTCATAGATGATTACTCCCAGCAGGAGCAATGGGGGGGGGAGGGGGGGCATGATTCACAACAGATCAGACAGGAGAGATGGTTAAGTTGATACGTTAGGGTGCAAGTAGCGTAGGTCAGAAGAGTTAAGGGGATACCAATAAATAAAGAAAGACCTACATAAATAGAGAGATAAATAAATAAAAAGGGAGTTACGCCAGGTATTGTGTGAAGATGTGTCACTGTTGTTTAATGTGCGTGCAATCAGTTTGTGTCTAGTGTTCGCCAACAGATGGTGTCTAATCTATGGACACCCCCCCTCCCCCAAAGCACCTCTTTAAAGCGCAGCAGGAGCTAAGGGCCCACTCATTAAGCACAAACGAACTTCCTCTTTCAGAACAACAACATGGCCTCGGATGACACCCTTCTACGAACACATTCAACCGGTCCAAAGTTGCAAAGGCAATGTATTCAGGTTAGATGACATTTGATTAATGAGCTGCTACGACTGGACGGCAATGTTTTAAGACTTGAAATAGTCCGTTTATTTACACATAATTGGATGTTCATATGCTATTATAAATGCATGAATTGATTTGATGTGGCTAGTTATGGAGCACAACTCCCAGCATGAATGCTAATATAGGGCTGGCCGGGGCAGGACGGGCGGTTTCAAACATGTTAAAAGTCTGCTTAGAGAACACAAATCCATGCTTGCATTTTTTGTTTAGAGGTATAACAAAGAAAATTATGTTTTATTTATGAGGTGTTTTTTTTTTTTTAGAAAATCCGCCTCCAACCTAAATCAAATGCGTTTCAATGAAGGGTCAAGGGAATTTTAAGATGCTACTCACACATAAACACGCACCCAAAAATAATCATAAACAAAAATCACCATGAATATTTCCTTCCATAAAAGCATTCGAGACGATATACGGAGAAATCCATTTTTAACTAAGTGGTTGTCAGAATTGCATGCACATATCCTTTCTGTCTGTTAGGCCTGATGTCTTATAACACTGTCATCTTCAACAAGCTCAAAACATTATGCAAGACTTAACACGAATGTAGGAGGTGGCAAAAAAAATAAATAAGTAAAAAAAAAAAAAAAAAAGAGGTGGTTCATGGGGGTGTTTTAGCAACCAGAGTTCAGCAGTTAAGTCACTCCTCTCCAGACTTAATGAAGTTGCCTTGGGTGACTTTTCTTAGGAGTCGAATTAGTGAAATACATTTTGTCATGAAATTGCTGCCACATCCAATCTGTCACAAAATGAGGAACAGAGTTTCTCGCTTCTCAGGTCAATTTGAGCAGGTGAGCGCTGAGGGAAAACTGTTTGAGCACAATCCATGTTGACACCTCCACATGAAATGGCTTTGTGCAAGAATCTGGACATGTACGCATCCGACTTTATGAAACCGCACAACAAAACGACAACCTCCCAGCCATGTTGCTTAGTTTTTAGGACGTGAACGGCAACGATCTTGACAACCATTAACTGTAAAAATTTGCATAAACACCTCGCATAAATGTGGCACATTGCATTAGCGGTAACGGCATTAAAATGGCAATTAAAATAATGAAATTAACGCCATTAGTCCTCAAACTCTATGCATATGATGTGAGAATATGCTGTCAAATCTTTTTTTTTTTTGTTAACGTCCAAAAGGAACTTCTTGTATTCTACATGATGGCACATGTGCATTTTTTTTAGTTGCTCCTTTGTGCTTATTGTTGACTACTGCAACCTCTTCTAAACTCAGGCCAACTAGGTGAGCACTTGACACTATTAAACCCTCCGTTAACATGCCCACAGCACATCTGCCAGCATCTGATCTCGAGACACGGGTCATTCGTCATTACAGAGAACACAAAGAAATAGTGGACCCAGCAAGGGAGCAGCCCAATGGCCTTGACAACCCTCGGTGCTGTTGCACACAAGCACTCAATGTCGCTCGGCAGGTGAGTCCAAGGAAGTCCGACTGAGATAGAGAACAGCTGTTTGGGTTTGTGACATCCACGGATGCTTTGCTGCAAAAGCACTGGCAAAGAGAGCCGAGACCGCTTTTTATTTGTCTACCCAGCACGAGGCTCGTGACAAAGCTTTGTTGTGATGTCAGGGCAGTAGACACGACTGACAAACACAGGAAAACCAGACGTGATCTCTGCACCATCAGCTGACATATCATGGGATTTTTTTTTCCTTTAAAACATGCACGACAATCTGTATTCATTGTAGATAAAAACCACAGCGCAGTCTGTTCTTGATGGAAGACTAGGCTCTGCTTTTTGGCCGGAAAACAGCAGCATTAGGCATTGTACAGTACATACGTATATCATCAGATGTAGTCTTTCTGTGGGGAGGAGATCATATTAAAGGTAAAGGCCTAGTCATAGTCAAAAAAAAATACATTAAAAAATAAGTACCTTGACAAAGCAAGACCCAAGCCTCAGCATTGGGAATGAGAACATTCCCAGCCTCATTACAAGCCATCTCAAGGATGAAGAGGCAAAGGGGGGGGAAGAGGGCCACTGTAAATGCATTTTCAATCTCTTAACTTTCTCACCTTGCTGCATTACATCTTCGCTGTGATGAGAGCGAGCTCGCGTGGACACGTAAACTGATTAAATTCACAAAGGGGGGGGCAGCGGAGGTTAGACTGGATAGACATTTTTCTTCAGGGGTGGCGGGCAGTTGCATGGGGACAAAGGGAGACTGTGACAGAAAAAAACAACAACAACAAGCGAAGGGTTGAAAAAAACGAGAGAAGGTTGGCTTCTTGTCACTCACGATGTAAGATTACACATCCATCCATTACGTATGCCGCTTATCCTCTTTAGGGTTGCAGGTGAGCTGGAGGCTCTCCCAGCTGACTTTGGGGAGAGGTAAGCGACGCACCCAAAGTCAGCACTTGCTTTATTAAAACCAAATAACAAGTGGCTTTTGTCTTGACGGCGCCATCAACTTTTCATCACTGATCGGAGCAGTGAGTCGTGGACCAGCCCAAAAAATATGACATCTTTTATTGAATGATGATTGATTGATAGGTTCAGTGACACCACGGGAGATAACGATGTAATATATCACAGTATTGATATGTGTCCCACCCTTTATTTACGTCTAACTGCAAGTGTGAAACTACTGGGTGCGCTTGTATTTTTATTTTTTTCCCCCAGCATACATGCAGATACTGTATCGATTCTTGCTGGGAGGGCTCAGCAGGGACAGAGGGGTATTAAATAAAAGAAAAAGGATCGGGTGGGGTGGGGGGAAGGTGCAAGAAAATCTATTTGAGAAAGAGAAGGGATAGAAAAAGAGGTTGAAAATTGAGGAGTGTCGCCAGTCTATTCGTGGTATACCTTCTGTCCCTGCACCCTCCCCCCCTAAAGCACGCAGCCGTCATCGCCTTTTGTTGCCGGATGCTCTGGTCAGCACATTCTGCCTCTTGGTCTGCAGAACCTTCACCTTGCCTTCTGCTGTCGATAATTGTAGCACTCCGAAGGCTGGTGAAAAAAGGCACGCTCGGATACACAAGTGTCTACAAATGCAGCCAGCGTGTAGCGTTCAGGACATGGCGTGCCAAGAATCTTGCAGGGAGATCTTCACCACATGACCTAGCCTACATTGGCGGCGTAGGCCAGACATCAACCACTTATCTAACAGGCCGCCGCACTCCTCGCGCCAACCCAAAGCCCATGGACAGCACAAGACCAGGCAAGCAGAAGAGAAGGGCTGGCTGGCGATAGACACGAAAGCCGGCACGAAATGGAGAAAGGGAGCCCCTCGGAGCCACGGCGCGTCAAGCACACAGACGTCTGAGCCTTCCACGCACGGGCACGGGCAGCTGTTGTGAAGAGAGACGCCGTGGCTGGGAATCTTCCTGGTGTGAGAGGATGGCTATTTCACCTGCAAATATTTTCCAAATAGCACACGCATCTCTCATGGCAGAATACAAAATCATGCACACGGGGTGCGTGCAATAAAATCGACACTAACGATGCTTTCAAGGCACAATTGAGCTGTGCAATATTCACCATCCTTAGGCTTGCGAAAATAATAAGACAATTACATCTTCATGTCTGCGGGTGGATTTGGATAACCTTTACATCGGCGCTGCGCGCTGATCTCCTGCTAGTCTAAAACACGTCCCCCTGACCTTCCAATTAAAGCTCAGTACGGAGCAGAAGCAACACACTAAATCTTCCCCAGGCCTGCAGGTTTGGACACTGGTATAAAACAGCCTGCAATAAAATCATTACGAGACGGTAAAACACTGGAAAAATTTCCAATTAAAGAGGCCAAACAATCGGGGTAAACAAAGCCAGAAGGAGAAGAATTATTTGGAGTCCAGATATGTATATTTGCATGAAAGATACAATAGCATGCAATCGAATGGGAAGGTCAGGTTAAAGGACGCCGCGTTTTCCCCAACAGGTTTTAACGGAAAGCAAGGGACAAAAATGGATCCTTCAGATCTGAGTGGTTTTCAAAATGGAGATGTTCAATGAACCGAGACACGGGCCGCTTACAAAAACCCTGAGCTGCTAATGTGATCTTTGTGTCGACATTTAGTTCGCGCTGCCGAGACTTAAAACCGGTACATAAATAACACTTGTTCAGATAATTGGTCAGCCCAAATAAAAACACAAAAAAGCAGTTTATCCTCAATCATCCGTCAGCTGGTGGTAGTTAAACTAAATGGCATCGGCGGGCTTCTGCAATGGCATTTCTTGATTAAACTCTCGCCCGCTAATTGCACTAAATTAGCCTTAAATGTGAGGGTTCATTACAGAACAGAAAATAACCGCATTTGGGATGCACACAGCTTGTCTATGTTAATGCATGGCTGAAATATAGCGCTGTTTAAATATGCTAAAACAAGTCAAGCAATTAAATGCAGTCGGCTCATCTCGCTGCCGTACGACGCAATTAGTGGCACCGTAACACGCTATCATGTCATATTAATTGAGGGCCGGTGTTGTAATAAGCAGAGGTTTGGTCAGCATGTAAAAAGGTCACACTGTCTCGTCAGATCGGCATCGGAGTGAGATTAACGTTGAAACCGTGCGAGTCTGTGTTGCAGGTGTAAGACGTTCGAGGAGGATTTTCTCCATTAACTTCGCCTTGAGACACAATCCATACCTGCCGGCACTGATAGCAGCCCAGGGTTGGCATGCAGAGCCACGCTGTCAATAAATTAGCATAGGGGCTCAACTAAGCGTAGTCGCATCCTCCAAACGGCGGATGACCGAAATTGCATTTCACAGAAGGCTGCTTGCATTGTTTCCAAAGCAGTAATGACGACTTGGGTGCTCAGTTCATTAAAATTATTTTGAAAACTTAATTATCCCACCCTTTTACGAACACAAAAAGAAAGTGAACGCATTAAAGGTCCTTACAGGGTGGGTGTCTCTCTCTCTCTCTCTCTCTCTCTCTCTCTCTCTCTCTCTCAAGAAAGCTGACAAAGTGTTGAATGTGGATCCCCCCCCCCAAAAAAAAGCTAAAAACATCTATTGAGGAGCTCGTCAGGGAAAACAACTCAATGCCGCATTTAGCCCGCAGGAAGAGAACAATAGCACAAATCAATGGCGGGCTTGTAAAACGCTGCAAATTTGAAAGGAAAAAAGGAGAGTTTAATTAGAAACGAATGGGCAAATCTGAGATTAATAGGACCTCTATCGCTTATCGATCCACTTTTAATACTTTTAACCGTGTGTAATTGGAAGGAGTTTGGTGCAATCTTCTGTCCACATCTTTACAGGGCAGCTCCGGTAGGTGTATAGGCCTTAAGTGCACTCGTAAATTGCCTTTATGACTTGGTGAGAACGTATCGCCATTAACATTTCCACTCGTCGGCTGGCTTCATGGTCATATTGGAGCAACGCTGGTGAAATATCTTTTGGAATACTTAGAAGTGGCATTATGGAAAAAAAATATGTATGTACAGTATACACACACACACACACACACACACACACACACACACACTACAATACTGATTTGTAATACACGTTCAACATCAAACTCAGGAGACGCTCATGTAAGGTCCCGATAACATGACACCCTCGTTTTTGTCAGGTAGCATTATAGTGCACACTCCCTGTATTATCCAACTGTATGTACTTCCAAAGCTCCATAACAGACGGGAGGCATTCATGGTTCTGTTCGACCGGCGGCATCGGATCCCCCCCCACACCCCCACCCCGCATCAAAGCAGGCCACTTTGCCAAACATGATCCTCGCCTGTTGTGTTTCGGTTTGGTTTGTCGAGAAGCGGATTAAACAGTTCCCACCAAGTCTCTGATGCGGCGGACCCTATCTCGGGTTTCATTTTGCACTACCGGTGCTGTGCCGTTATTAGAAGCTAAAAGGCTTTGTTACGGAACACAAAAGGCAGGGCTCAGCGGCAGTTAGTCGGGCTTTGTTGAGGGTCAGAGAGGTGTTAAATAGACGACACCTGGGGCCGTGTTAACAGCTTCACCTGAGACGTTCGTGGAAGGAGGGGCCATTTAAACTAACTTGGAATGGGTTTAAAAAGCACAGCATATTTACAAAAGCACTGTGAAAGCAGGTCCTTACACTGAGGGGAATTTAAATGAAAGAAAATATCGGGTAGCCGACGACAGCTTCTGCCGGATGGACATTTGACAACTGTAACTTCTCATGAACCATCATTAATCAGACAGTTATTTTAGTCATTTTCTTGTTTTGAATGGAATCTCCTTCTGAACGTTCTGAACTCTAGTTTCCATGACTCTGTCACATTGAAGAAAAATATTGCTGCTTTTGAGGGAGTTTGAAAAGTTAATGTCGATGAACTTTCCCTTTGTTGAAAGTCTTCTTCACAGGGAAGTAGGGAAAGAATAAGCAGCGCCTCTGCTGGTCGCTTTCAAGTGGTGCACCCCATTTTGTCACAATTGCTCCGGGTCTTTGGACAATATTTTAAGAAGGTTGGGATTGGTATTGCTTAAAATATTTTGAAAAGTGTTTGATTCCAAATTCAAATCGAACGGTCTCTTCAAGCTTTTTGACACAAAACACGTGAAAGATTTGAGGGACCTTGCTTTGTGCGCTGGCTTTGACAGAGGCGTCCAAACTTCCCGAGTTAAGGCAGAGAGTTAAGATTGTTGGCCATTCATTGATCAAGTGGCATCTCACAAGTCTTTTGCCAATGCAGCCTCTTTGAAGGAAACAAATATCAACCTTGAAAGAACATTACCAAAGTTAAAGATAGGTGGATGTGGTCTTCTCGTGTATTTTAAGAGGTCATCTCACTGGATTTATCCTTACTTAGCCTCTCTTTACTTTGCCGCGCAAGGGCAATGGGTCTTCTTGCTCCAAGGTTGCTCTTTATTGATGCCATTCGCCTGCACGAGCCGGCGAGTAGAATGTAGCGCAAGAAGACTTGCTGGAGGGCCAGCACTCCATTGTGTGTCTAGCGCGCGGATAAAACGACAAACTTTTCCAATCACCATCAAATTCAGCCGGCTTAAATGTTATTTTCGCACACAGCTGCGTCCTACGCCGCCACTTTTGGGGGCAAAACGGACCGCATTCTCGGCCGGCTCAGCGTCAGGCCTCGTTACTCTGGACCCCCGTCTCCCTCCCACCTCTTTCATCCCCATCTTATCCCCCTTTTATCCCCCTCTCCTCGCCACCCCCACCCCGCCTTTGCTCGTCTGGCTGGTCTACAAACGCTAAAGCCCCGCAAAGGCCGACACAAGCTCGGTGTAAAAAGTCCTATCGGGGGCCCACCTCTATCGGTGCCCCGCCCTCTTCCCATTCTTGTGCCGCCTGACTACACTTTCGCTTTGCATTACTTCTGCTATTCTAACTTTTCCACTCCTGAGCACTATCAATTATGCACTAAAATAACAGAGGGGCCCAGCTCAGAGGCAGGACATAAAGGCCGATTATGAATGTGAATAATTCAACCACCTCCGTGCCATGTTCTTCCTACTACTGATACAGGCAAGATGGTTTCTTCCCGCAAATGTATACGAGTGCCCCGAGTTTAATGTACAGAATCACTCTCTCTCACCATCTTAACGGCAGGAAAATGTGAGTGTAGTTTTGTTTTGGGTTTTTTTCTCCTCTGACTCAAACCATCCTCTCATTGAGAGAATGGTTGGAGTCTTATCATCCTCCCCCCCTCCTCTTCCCGACTGTTTTAATTTCACATTTAAGATATCAGGGCACTTAATAGCGACTCGACAGGCTTCTCGTTCCGTCTCCCCCATGTTGATTATTGCTGTCTTGTCTATGTTCCTCTGAATGGGTTGTAGCTGGGCAGTAAATTCCTTGAGTGTTCTTTTGCATACATGGCCAATAAATCTGATTCCGCTATGCCTTTGGTGAATGAATCCTGTCAATTTGTCACCAAGAAATCCCAATGAAAAGCTCTGTCTGGGTTTGTTGTTTCTGTCAAAGTTGACAAGTAAAAGCAACAAACAGCTGCCGTAATGTTCAAAACATGTCTACCTGGAGCTCAATCGCCACAGATCGCGTGCAAAGGTTTGCAAATGCAGCTCCGACTCAGACACCACAGACACGAATGAATATTTCATCAGCTTGCTACAAGACAAACATTCCCTTCCCTCTATAATCCAATACAACAAATAGAATGCATCTCTTCTCCCACGGGCTAATAACAACATCAGCCCTGCGCCTCATTAAGAATACTATGCCTGAAACATCTGCAAATTGTCAGCTTTTTCCAGCGAAAAGGTACAGGGGGGCAGAAAGACTGGTTTGCATTTTGGGTTCCTGAGTGGAGCCACCGCAGGAAGAACGGGAGGGGGGGAAACTTTATAAGAGGGGGGGGTGACTAAATTACACTATTAATGGTTATTTAAAGATTTTTAAAATGCATATATTTGCAAGGGGAACAAGAAAACAAATTAAATAGGAAAAAAAGAAAAATCCTATTTTATGCTCACTGTCAATTTGTTTTTTTACTAAGAAGAAATACTGTACTAAAATCTGTTGGCAGAAGAGAAAGTCTCATTACTGATCACTGCCGTACATAAAAAGCAACAAAAAAAAAAAAAGTGGTAAATATTTCCCATTACGGTACTTTTGTAAAATTTCAAAATACATGCTTTTAATGGGACACATATTTTAAAATTACCAATGGCCTGAAATGTTATATTTATAAATATTAACAACAGGGACATTTTAAGTAAGACTTGCATTTAATTTCTCTTGAGTTGGTCCAAGGTCAAAGCTTTAACGGCCACTAAACAGCCGGGCCAAACACAAAGTCACCCCTGGGAGGGGGCGCAGGGGGTAGGAAGGGACAAAAATCCCCGCCAATACTGCTTATTAATGCTTCCGTTTGCCATGCCATGCTATAATCCCGACTGGAATGTTGGACAGCCCAAAAGAACTGAACAACAGGTGAAACGGAACTCTCGAGAGACTCCTGTTGGAGTAGTAATTCTGTTGTACACTTGTGCAGGAAAATCCATTGCCGTGTTTACTTTTTTACTACAAATGTCTGGGAAAAAAATACATTTCAGAATTAAAAAAATGGAAAATAAATAATATGTATATACAAGTAGTTTTTGCAATGGCACACATGACAAGATAATTGAAAAATTCAGATTCACGAATATAAGAAATGAATGATTCTTAATTACTTTAATTACTGTTGCCTTTTTTTAATGGACATAGATTGATTGAAAAAAGATTAAAACACATTCGGAATTCAAAATTCTTTGTGTCTGGCTCCATTTCCTTCAGCATATATGTCAAGCGGCTTTACGTGAAGGAACTCTAGATCGGAGCAAACATGATGTCAGCGTGTACGTTAAGTCGTTCGCTGCAGCCACAACACTGGGGCTCGGCAGTGGCCATGCTGGGTCAGCTCAGCAGGACCGCCAGAGCCGATGACAAGGATAGTCAAGTTAAAGAGCTCGTAATCCTTCAGCCGGGAGTGAGAACAATATGGCATGAGGAGCAAAAGCATGGGAGGAAAGCAAATGGCCGATAGTCCGCGGATCCACGGCAGGAGACTTGGAGCTGAGGAGGAGGGGACGAGAGACGGGATACGAACAAAAGGAGCGATGGAAATTGTCAAACACTCACAGTTGTTTTTAATACTATAACCAGAATTATGACAGCATTCTATTTCCATCTTGCTATTTCGGGAAATGCAGCTTATTTTCTCAACAATCTCTTGTAATTTTACATGAAAATGTGTTTGTAAAAAAATAACAGCAAGTGTTTGTCCTCCTTTTGTTATCCCCCTCCCCTCAAAACAACAACAACAACAATAAATCAAAATAGAGTATATACTTGGGTTGAGAATTTGACTTTTGGGAGTAATGCTGGTTACAATCGCGATTATTCTGTGAATACTTCATGAATCTGATTTTTTGGGAAAAATTCTAATTGGCCGTGCAGAAAATGCACAAACAAAAATTCATGTTAATTTTTTTTCACTGGTTTGGTCATTACATCAAATGGGGAAAAATGGTGATTGCTGTTTTCCAAAGTAAAAGCACACTCACAAATGTCTTATTTTGAAGGAAAAAAAAAAGATTACAAATATAACCTGCAATAATGGAGGAACAGAGAACATTGACTGTTGAGAAGCTAAAATTCCCATTTAGACAATTCTAAATTAAATAAGGACTCCATACGAGGAATCCATTATCAAGATAATAACTGATTAATTTGATAAATCGATTAATTGATTAAGCTGCACTTCTTAAGTGATGATTTCAGAATGCCCAAATGGCAAGATTAAAAACATGAGCAACTTCTGTTGAGGGGGTGATGCACTCAGCCACGGACGTAGCCATCGGCAGCACTCATCACATCTGTTCATGTGGAGGGCGGAGGCCACTTTAGGGACTCCCCTCAAGTCTCACTTATCTCATTAGACCCTAAAAAACTGATTTACTGTATATGAATGCCAGCAGAGGCATTCTTAAGAAAGCAGGGAAGGCGGAAAAAGAATAACGGGGGAGATTTTAGAAGAAGGTTTTGTCTTTTTTTTTTTTTTTAATGTAGGTGTCTCAGGACAATGAGCTGATGGCTTTTTAAGCCTCTCACTGGCTCGGGGTTAATACCCCAGGCTGCAGTCATGGGATAGGGCACAGTTCAAAGGCTGCTGCACCCTCCAGCTTGATGCTCACTGACTCACAGTGAAAAAATAAACAAGCAGGAGACAAAAAAAAGGAAAAAGAAAAAAGAAACAGCATGTCTCTTGCAACTTGAACACATCAGTGAAGAAATAATGAAGTGCGCCTCCTGAACCAGACCAGCGTGCGCGTTTGTGTGTGTGTGTGTGTGTGTGTGTGTGTGTGTGTGTGTGTGTGTGTGTGTGTACATGCGGGTATGTGTCAGTGTCCGTCTGCTTTTGTTGGTTTGTGTTCATTGGGGTGTCATATTTAGTTATGCAGGGTTGATATTCAGACCCATTCAATGCAGGGCTGAGATGAGAGGAAAGGCTGCAAATGGGATTCATCACACATTCCGGGGATCAGCCGTTTTCCCTCTCGGGGTGAAGTGGGGGAAAAAAGAAATTACCACACGGGAACACCATTTGCCGTACATAAACAATGAATGACAATTACACACACAACTTCAGGAAATAGGAAAAACTATAAAGGCGTTCTAAGAGGAGGGACGGGTGGAGAATTGGGTCAAATATTTGAGAATTAATGAAAGGGAGTGTGTTTATGCTGCTTTATGAAAGCACTTCATCGCCAGGAAAGCATCAAACAACCAAAATGCAACAATAGAAACATGACTTCAAAATATAACGGCGCAAAGCGCGGTCAGGAGACAAATCTGAGACATTCCCGATGAGGCGCACCTTGTTTGAATTATAACCGGATATAATTAGGCGCATTATTCATCACGATGACTGTTACAAGTCCGTTTATGACCTTCACTTGCAGACACACTTTTGAGGACAAAAAACAGTTGACAGTTATTGCGCCAGTCAGTCTCGTCAGATGATATATTTAAATATATAGTGCTTTGGCGCTAAGCCATCCATTAAGGCGCTACATTACGCACGCTGTGATATATGCGTTTCAGAGGCAAACGCAAGGGCACAATACGATGTGTCACAGTGGCTGCAAAGCAAGATGCAACTATCGTGACACTGCTGCTGGCACCCCCACCTCCACCCCCACCCACCACCCCCGCCGTAAACATAAGGCATGTGTGAAGGAAACAAAGCTAGGGGTCCCAACCTTAGGAGGCTTAATCCCGTCTCTGCAGAAAATAACCCCGGGGTTACTAACCACAGAGACGACACCTCCACTGGGTAAGGAAGTGGAGTCTCCTCCCCCGAGGGACCGCCACCGCCGCAAAACTCCTCCAACCTCTGTCACCACGAGGGAGGCAGCCAGAGACATGCATCTTTAAATCTTGCCAAGGACAGACAAGGATGGAAGCGGAGGGAGGATGGATACGGCTGGTTGCAAATGAGGGGTAGCTGCCACCTCTCTCCCCCCGGTCTCTTCTCCATTCAAGCTGGCCTCCTCACCCGCAGCTACTACAAGCGTCTCCCCCTCATGTCTGGCGTTGACTTCACTCTTGTCCTGCCATCTATTTTTTTTTCACTCCTCCAAAAGCTTACTACAACTCCGGCTCTCGGTTTCCCTTCACCATTCACTTGGCTCTCCCTCGCTCCCCTGCCTTCGTTCCCTTTTTCTGCCTCTATTTAAAGTGCATGCATTACTTTCAGCCCATGTAAAGTGGACAGGGAGAGCAGAACAATGGTTGCCTTTCAGTTGAACGGCCCAGTTTTGGTGATGGAGGCAGTGGGGGCGACATTGGCTGCTTGTAGTTTTCTCTACTCAAGGCAGGCAGCAAGCTTATTATTGGCCACGAAGAATTTAGTAGCTTTTCTACCCAAAAAAAAAATAAAAAACCCAATGCACCTTTATTATTCGAAAACTGCTATTACCAAAAAAAAAGAGCCTAATTTAATACAAATTAAATGATTTAATTACGGATTAGAAAAATAGACAATTTAAGTTAAATGATTAGGTCATTAATATGCTAATCACTCATTTGAATGAGCTATGAAAGTCTAATATTTCCTGATTATTTGGCATTCGAGGAGGCATAGATGGACTTTTGTCATTTCTGTAGTAAACGTGGTTGGCAAATGACTCTCGGTATGATTTCATACATTTTATTGACGGCTTATTTTCCCAAATATGGATTTGGCGTTGTCGCAATTCGGTTGTTGTTGTTGTTGTTGTTGTTGTTGTTCATTCCCACGCAAGCAAAGTGCCCATGACAATATGCTCAATTTTAAAATGTTCTTTTGACAACTTTATAGTGCCAATGTGAGAAACGGCAAAGAGTCTGTTTCACTTCTGAAAGCGCCACATAAAAGCGTGCCGTCTGACTGTTTCCCAGCCGGTCAAGACGAATAAGCACACGAATCATTTACAACCCGGCTGAAACCCATCAATTAGGTCTTTATTCACGAGCTGGAGATGTGTTCCCTTGCGGGATCTATTCTCCACACTGTGGTCCAGCTAGAAAAACATCCAGTCACTACTCCCCCACGACAACCTTCCCCCAACTCCCCACCCCACCTCACCTCAACCCCCTGAGTTAAATAAGGAAAATGCTGCAGAAAGGTCCGAGCGCAGCCAAACATGACCAGAATTATCTGTGGAAAATAAGTCTGGCCTTAAGGGGAAAAAAAAATGTCAATCCCAGTTGCTCCCCTCACATTTTCCAGCCGGATGGTGACAGAAACTAATAAATAAATAAATACAATTGAAATCCTGAAGTCGTTTGGGACTTTACGAGTGGGTGTGGTTCCTGTAAAGCCAAAGGAAGTCGGACAGTAAATGAATTTAACAAGGTCAAATCATCCAGAGCAAAAAGGGCTGGTTGAAACCGTCAAATGGATTGAAAACTGTGCACACGAAGGGAGGGGGTGTATAAGAGCAGAGGTCCCGACGAGCCTCCCTCAGCAGCACCGCTCTCTGGTCAGCGGTGATAGCTCAACCAAGCGTTACTGCAGGAACAGCTGCTTGTGGGCCACCATCTTACAGAGCAGAGAAGCCCCAGCAAGGATACGGCAGCGCCATTTTCCCCGTGTCATCTACAAGATTCCTGGAATAGCGTTTTGGTTCTTATCAGAACTGGCAGCAACCCCGTCAATTAAAAACAATCTGGATGCAGTTTGATTAAATTACACTCGTGACTTTTTTATGCCTCCAGTGCGTCCATGTCCAGCCAAGTCTGTGTTGCTCATATTGACAGACACGTTCAGATCCACTTCAGAGCAAAAACACAACACTTGAAGTGGCTTTACCCAAAGCGGCAAATTCACTTAAGAAAAGGCAAGGTAACCGCGCGGCACTTTGCACGCCATTGATGTTTTTGAGTAAGCCACTCGGCAATGCAAAACAGGCAAGAAACTTAACTAAGTGACTCGCAGCCAAAGAAAATTGTTGGGGTAAAAGATCTCTCTTTGGACATGAATTTGCTGCATAAGCCAGTTAATTCCTAGCAATGCGTCCAAGTTCTTTACAAAAGGGTTGAATACAAGACAGATTGTTCCGCTGATAGGAGCATTTCAGCACTCCATCTGACCTTGGAGCGATTACTGTGAAAACAAAAACCGGGGCATTAAGATCTGGGTCCCAGTCAAGGGAGGAGGGAACGTGAGAGTGAAATGAGACCGCCTGCTATTAACTGCCGTCCATATTTTTCAATTTAAGATGACATCCCACTCCAGTGAAAAGGGATCTTAAAATGGAGACATGTAGCCAGGTTCTGTATAACATACAATATAAAGTCACTCAGCAGTCACAGCATTACATACACCTGCGCCAACATAATGAGGACAGATACAAGAATTCTTCCTTTACAAACATAGCAGCCACTAAAACAGCTTTGTCAGGGCCAAAAACGTCAAGTTGTACTCCTTCCAGTATCCACCTGCCGCATTCAGATAAATCAACAGTCACTGAGGAATTGAGGTGAATGTATAAATAAATGTTACATTTTTACACAAAGCGCGGTGAAGAGAGAGTGATGGAGCCGTGTGATTTTGACAGTCAGAGCGTTGGTCACTTGAACATGTTTGTCATTGTGGTTATAGTTTGCGGCGGTGTAGAAAGGGCTCGTATCCTGTTACCGGTATGAATTTTATTTAGCTTCAATCAGGCAAAAATATTAGAAGCAGTTGTAAATATTGTTTGCCTAGAGAGCATAAGTCCTTCAGTAATTTTAACTCACTGTCATAATTTCACCCAAATAAATAAAATATCTGCAAAGACTGAATCGAGGCAACTGGGCTCTTATTGTGTAATTGGTTATGGGTTTTTATTTTCTTTTTGTGTTTTCCGAAACCTTTAAAAATGACTCAGGCAAGGATGCTATTGCGCTAATGACATTCTGTAGTTTACTTAATGAAATGCCCCTCTGAAAATGTGAATACTGCTGAGCGATATTATGTAGAAAAAAGGGGGAAATTCTGTTGAAAAGTGTAAGCTGCCTTGACTTGAATAGGGTTACATATCCTGTTTCGCGCCTGACCAACAATATTTCTTCAGTGTGCAGTGTAGCGGCTCCACGAGGGTCACGGCCAAAAAGTCCTCGGCTCTCCACCGCCGCCACACGCCGAAAGTGCAGCTGCTCTGCCAAGCACATTGACTCCACATTGACTGCTGCCTGCCGGCCTCATTTTCTTGTTTGATAGGGAAAGGAAAAAAAATCTAATCTAAATGGAAAGTGCATTTACAGGTCTGTTGAGAAAACACAATGTGACATCTAAACCTTGACCAAACCAAGAAAAAAAAAAACTTTTTCTCATTTAAATCATCCCCGCTCGCAAACATAGTTTTCTGTTTTTCTGCCTCCTCCTCCCGATCGCACTCTGTCGCCTCCACTTTTGGACCTCGCAGCTCAAGTCAGAGCTGGTGGCTGCCGGTCCCGCAGGCGAAAGAAAGACTGCAGAGCAGGGGGTCATTACTGAGAACTAATCAGTCCTCCGACAGAGGAAAAGAGCAGACGAAAGAGAGTATAAAAAAAAAATCCAGTAAAAGACATGATAGATCATCATATTACCATATTGTTAAACCCTTAGTCATTCGTGCAAGCTAAGCTAGTCAACGTGCATTTTTTAAAAAATGTCAGCATTACCGTCAAATAATAATATTGCACGAAATCACATTATTGTTCAATTTCCATGTGGCCCCTCGGGAGGCCACACAAGCAGTTACGGTGTGCGGCAGGTAACAAGAAGCCCAATGGAGAGCGTTGACAGGAGTCCATTTGTTTAGGAAACAAGCCCTGCTATTTGCAAAACACAAAAACGCAAGCTGAGACAAAAAAACAACAACAAACAAATAAAAAGGAATGTTCTTTAAAACATACATATATATACTGTACAGTATTGTTAAAATGGACTATAAAAGTATGTTTTGCAATTCATTAACGCTGCTAGAATATGACTACTTTCACACGGGCTAGAGAAGAAAACAGGATATGACTGGCGCAAATTTAGTTTCCAGACATTTTCGTCCTTGATATTTTTTCACACTCTGTCATGTCGCCACCTGGCGCTCGGCCCATTTTTGCGCACTCCGTTTTTCAACAATTTACATTGAATTGTTGAATGATCACATTGAACTGTTTTGAAGTGCTGCTGCTGCTGTGGTGATGTTTTGTTCATTGGTTTCTTTGCATTTTCATGAAAAATGCGTCTTTATAAACTACGCTAATACAATTTTTATTTATTTATTTTTAATCCTCAACACAAACAAACGACACGCCTTTTCCACAGTTTGTAATGCACATTGGCGAAACCTAGTTCGGAGCTATTCTCCACCCATTCTGTAGTTTTTTTTTTTTGGTTTGTTTTTCTTTAGGCTTAATTTCTTAACACTCCAGAGAACTTAATCAATTAATTGATTCCATTGGTCAATAGCAAATTTTAATCAGAATTGGCTTTATGTGTCCCTAGATGTATTTTTAAGGCTAATTGCAAAAGAGTTTTGTATTTCTTCGAACATATCTGTTTTTGAGATATTTTCTTGGTTTGTTTTCAATTGTGACCTATAAAAGCTCGCGCAATGTGGATGTTACAATAATTTCTTAGATATGACATTTCAGAATAAAATGCCAGCGGTTGCTGAACCTAAGCCTTTTTTTCATAAATATTACTACATACTGTATATCACAATATGATATATTATATTATTGGTACAGTAGTTGTAGTAGTTCTGCTAGTAGTATGAAAACATGGAGTGCTAGAGAAAATATGGGGCGATTCGGAATGAGCGCAAAAAAAAATATCAAGAAAAGTTTTACTGGCATTATTGGCATTTCTAATGAAAAACTGTTATAAAAATTGTTGACCAGCATTATTTGTCATTTTTCATACACATTGGAAGGCAGGGAATGCCGAGGAATGTGTTTTTCCACGTCAATGTTTTTATTTCCAACCAAATCTTTAATGACAATTTTTAAAATTTTTATGAACTTTAATAAATACCAGGTGACAAAAAGGCTTAAAAAAATTACAACGTGGATAGAACATACAATGCACTGCGTTTTGCCTCACTTGCTTCGAAAAATATCATCAATCAATTCCACACGTTGACAGAATTCGTAACGACCAATGAACCGATTCTTCAATCGACCTAAAAAAATTAAATAGTACATTTTCTCTATTGTTGACATCCAAAGTAATTTTAAAATGGTTTATCAAATTCAGATTTTAGGACAGTTTTTTTTTGTAAATCGAAAAAAAAAACTCAAGAGGAGAGTCACGATTCTCGCACATTACCGCCACCTTGTGCTTGATCCATCTTCCTCAACTCAATGAGTTGAAATATGGCACTGACAACACAAAGGAATTACGGAGATGCTCAAAATAAAACAATTCTTGGAGCAACAACAGTTTCCCTCCGTTTGGTTACTGTAAGGAGCGAACAATAATATCCAGATTGAAACTCAAAAATCACTTTGAGTCATTCGCACGGTCAAAATCGCACCGGCTGTCATAAATAACACCTTCAAACTTTGTGCGCTCCCGTCCTGTGACCTCCCCGAGTCATCCTGACCTCTTGAGAGTCCACAATCGCATGCAGAGGGACTCCCGAAATATCTAAGCGTATTCATACATGTTCAAGCGCCTGGACAAGGAGATAGAGAGGCGACAAGGGAGGAAGGCTTAGTGCGAACATGTCGCAGAAGAAAGGGCACTCGTCTGTCCTCTCATTCGAATAAATGCTCACAAGCAAAGGCAGCCGGCTGAATGGCAGAGGACAAACGCCGCCCGAGAGAAACGTCTCTTTATTTAGAAGACGTTTCGAGCTGAATGAACCCTGCGAGGACACCTATTAAGACTTCTCCAAACACTCCTCGACTGGCCAGAACGCAAAATGAAGGCAGAAGACAGATGGAGACGTGGCTCTAATGACAAAGTGAGGTTTTGTAAAGTTGACTTCAAGTTCTTGGACTTAGGGTGGAATTGGTAGACAAAGATGGATTGAAGCCAAGCAAACAGCCAGGAAATCCCCTCAGCCTCCGATTGCCAAACGCTTGCACTGATGGAAAAGTATGTTGGAAGAAATTCAAACCTGCGTAACCTTTTTTTTCTCTTTCTTTTTCTTAAAAGCTGAAAGCTCCCAAATTACTGAACCAACTGCCCGCCCACGTTACACGTACACTCGCTCGAGCAGTTTGAAAATCAGTTCTCAAAACCACCTTCCCCTCTTTTACATTCTCGGTCTTGCAAGTTTTGTTGTTTTTGTTTTTTACATCATACTGATAGTTAGTCTTTTATTGTGTTTCATTGTTTTCATCTCCTGAAATATTACTCTGTTTTATATTCTGTGTGGTGAAAATGATTTCTCGGGCACTCTGGTCAAGCGTGTTTTTAAATGTGCGCTATAAAGGAATTGGATTTGGATTGGACAAATACAGTAGTTCCAAGTTCAGGTACAGTATTCTTGACCGTGTGTTGTACAAGTCTTGTTTACATGGTTTTATTTAATGAATTGTCATATTTTAAAGCAATACTTTAATTTGGAGGTGATTGTGATCGCACTGGAAACATAAATATGTATAAATTGTGTGGCTTTCTGCCCGGTAATGAAGTTGGAGCGTAATATGACATATAAGGATGTGGTACGTCCAACTTGGGCATCATAAATCAGAAACCAAAGAGATTTTTAGACAAACCAAACACATTTGGGGTGATTAATTCCCTCAAGCTAGTCATTTTCCAGCCGGGAGAATCTGCGGTTTTGGCGAGTGGAAAAACGAATGGCGGCTAAACGGTTCCTTCTCTAAGAGTTAGCCTGAAATGATGCCAGCTTGACACTTTTCAAGTCACCTGCTGCATCATTTAGGACGCCTTGCTTCATTACAATGGAGCGCACTGGACTCCCAGAGAGACGGGATCACTTTTCCGTGTGCGGAGCTGACACCGAAATTGATCGGAGTGGCCTCAAGAACAAAAAAGCGGGAGCTGCTTTCACCAATTAGGGCACAAAAGGATGAGCTAGATGTTTGTCATTTGGCCTCATCCACAGGACAAGTTTGGTTTAGGGCAGTTAACATGACCTGGAGGGACGAGAGTCAAACGAATGAAGCGAACTTGCATATGAACCGACACCCCATCGGTATTAGCAACCTGACAAGATCTTAAAAATACACACACACACACACACACACACACACAAAAAAAAACCTGTTTCCTTCCTCGAGGCAAAACGCGGACTTTAGAGGACACACAAGGCTTAAAGCTCAGCTTTACTTCACACTGTAAGCATCAGAACGAAGCCAAACATGAACCCAGCTCGGTCCAAACTTCTCATATTCCCCTCCTCTCGATGTTAGCGACTTTTACTTCAATTTGGTACTATGAGCCGAAAGTGGGAAAACCTGTCGGCACATCTGGAAAAAATCAAGTTAACAGAGCGTCCAGTCGAGTCAAAACTTTCTCGCTGAAGAAAAAGGGAGAAAACAAAATACAGTCCAGTGAATGGATGTCCATCAACGGCAGGAATCCAGGTCAAAATTACGGCGAGAGGAAAATAAAGTCAATAACGGCAGGTCGACTCAGCGACCGCAACCCGTCGTCAAGCGCAAGGATATCAACGACAAGATCTACACACGCCGTTGGACTTCGTAAACGCGACCACTAAACTGCTCCAACAAATGACCCTCGTCTTTACAAACTTCAAATGCAAATCCAGGAAATCTTTTGAGGAGTGGCCCAAAATGTGAATTATAAAGAATAACGTTTTTTATTTTATTTTTCTTACTCAACAAATATTCATTTCCATTCACCCAGCTGGGTGAAAACAAATCTACTGGAAGTGTTTCGAATTAACCAGCCTGAGACAAAGCTGCTCAGTCGGAGCCCAGAAAGGGAAACGCCTGACTAAGAAGTGCAACATGGCTGGCTCAATAGAAAAGTAGGCAAGGTCTCTCAAACTTCTAAATTCTTAACTTGCGCCTCACTCCGTGCCATGGATCGGCTGTGAGTCTTACACATTCAGGCTTGAGAAAAATCTGGCTGCTGTTTTTAGAATTAAGAAAAACTTTTTTAGGTTTGAGCCATTGTTAAATTTCAGGTATGCATTAATTCCTCACCGGTGTGTCAAAAGAAGGCCAAAATGATGAATGTAGTTTGATGTGGAAAGGTTTACACAGTAAAAGTTATGACAAAAGTTATACAAGTTTGCGGTTTCATGTTAGTATTGGAAGAATCAGGTTTGTGGTTTTGCACCGGGAACCTTTATGCAGTTTAGTATCTTAAAGTATGCAATTAAAAAAAAAAGGTTCAGCAAAAACATCAAAACTGAACAGCTTTTCTTTCTTTAAAAAGGTCCTCCACGTTTGTGTAAATTGCGTTTCAAGGAGAATAGTGAGAAAGGTGCTGAATATGATTTCGTTTTTTTTAAATAATTAAATTTAACTCGCCACTGATATGGGGAAAGCAACAACTCTAATAAAAAACAACAACACAATGGGGTATAAAATCACTTACTCATTATTTCATACAGTGCCTTACGGCAGAAATTAAAATCGAATTACATTGCTTTTCTGCTATAATAAGATTTGATTTTACCTTGCAGAGATCCTGCTCAGTTTTGTCTCAAATTAAAGTGAGCCAGCGGGTACAACGAGACTTCCCCCCCCCGATACTGTTTGGATAAGTTCGATGTAGTGTCGTGTTAATGGGATCCGGACAGAGACAGAGACGCCCTGTATCTGTCTGTCGCAGCTCCTTTTGCTCAGAATTTGCTCGCATGGTTTGAACGGAAAATTGCCGAGATTTTGCATATTCGGATCGTCCACGCTACAACCTGCGGTGGCCACACTGTGGAGAGATACACACCCGAAGCCGCCCCGCTTGCCCCACCGGTCAGCAAGCCGGAGCGGGGCCCGCCCTGGGAAGACGACGAGGTGACTTACTTGGCGTTAGTCCGGTTCCAGAAGACGGCGTAGCGGTCTGCCACCACTTTGGAACTGGGCTCCTGGCTAAAAACACACATCCACAGCACCAGGCAGACGGCGAGGATCATTTCCACTTGCAGCATCACTACGGCAAAAGTTGGCCACGTATTCCTCGTCGTTGGTGTGGCGGCAGGTGAGGGGGTCTCATTCACGGGCGTTCGGTTCGGACCGGTCCAATGCGGCGCGTGTCCCTCGGAGCTGGGGATATATGTCCCCCCCTCCGCCCTTTCTCGTGTTGGATCTTTAGGGGGTGCGACAACAAGGTGAATGACGAGGAGCGCACCCTAGGGTGCTTGGGGACAACTCAGTCACACACACACCAAAAATGATCGCGGGAGAAAGATGGCCACGTCAGAAATCCAGGTAGTCCACACAACTTTTGTCACTTCGCGTGAGGTAAGGGAGGGGAGGCTTGGAGACCAGATCAATCAATCCAAATGACAAGTAAGCGAAGGGAGGGGGAGACCGCGGTACCTCCTCTGGTCTGTCTCGGTGTCCGGCTTGATGAGCTTTAGTGAAAGGGAGACACTTGTTTAGGTGCGCATCCCGCCGCGTCCTCTTCATAAATGAGCCATTTTACGAAAACCAAACCAAATGCGGTGAGTCCCCACGCGCGCGACTTGCGTGGCTCTTCTTCGTGTCTGTATCCGGGCGTGTGCGTGTCGAGATTCGGATGTGTGTGTGTGTCCGAGATCCTCGGGAGAGTGCGCGCTCCGTCCAGCAGCTCAAGACGCCGACTGAGCGAGTGGCTTTGCTTTACTGCGCTGCCATTGGCTCTCAGTCCTTGGCCACGCCCATTAGTCCCACCCCACCTCCCCACCCTTCCCTCTTCTCCCCACGCCGCCTCCTCAAATCCCACTGTAAATTCAATTACACGGAGGTACAGTCCAACGTTATTTAAATTGAGATTGCACTAAGAGATGCTTCTAATCTTGAATATAGAAATACAAATAAAATCATTTGAGAATTAAATACAATAAGAATTTTAAAAATCTATAATACAATAAATCAACCAAAATTGAGTATTTCCAAAAAACATGCTATTGAATTGGATTTCATTCAGTTGTGATTAGCTAACAGTGTTATTTTTGGCAAGTTTAGTTCAGTGATTCCTAACCAGAGCATCTGGCACTCTTGCATGCAAAGGCAGATCATTAAGGGCACCGTGGGAAAGTATCCACCTTCGTTACATTTTTCAGAAAATTATTATTTATTCATTACAAATATATATTGTTCATCTGCCAGCCACATATAATGACAGGCAGAACAATTAAATGTCCTTGCAGTAGGTGGCAGAAGGTACAATAAACCTGCGTACCCACCTGTTGCCATTCAGAATAAGCCACAGCTCATTCCAAATTTATCAGTTTTGTGTCAAATTTGACAGGATTATAGATTTCACACTTAGTAAGACATTGTGGGACTAAATTGAGACGAGATCATCATTCTGTCAGATTTTTTTGTTTGTTAGCTGCTTTTGTGTGATTTTTTTTTATGTATGTGTCTTGGCTCAATAAAGGTCAGGAAACAGTGATCGAGTGCAATGATTTCCATTCATCATTCATATCAGATTCTGACAGAATGATAATATTTGACGAAAATACAGTATCACAGTATTGCTGAATAAATGTGTTTTTTTTAATGCTTGGGATAACATTTTCTCCATTGAAGATAATCCATTTTATTTTTCAACAACACCAATATAAATGTAGTCCAACAGTAAAATTACTTATAAAGTATTTCTCCGAAAATGAGTAGCTACTTCTCTGATCTTGACTTTGTAGCGTTATATAGCGTTAAATTAACATCTGCCTGACCATGTAAATCAAAACTGCAGAATTTTTGAGCCAGCTCTTTATATTGGATCCATTGTGACTGTGAATGTATTATGTCTCATCTAGGATTTCGCTTGCCACACACTCCCGATTTAAATTCATGCAAAAAATTCAAAAGCACAAACTATGAATAGGTCACATGTAATTAATCTGGATTATTTTAATGGCAATACTAAAACATTTAATGTTCTCCATCACTGCTCGTTAAAATAACAATAAATAGTCATACTGTAAATAATGTGATTGAAATTCGGCAATGTGAACGTGTGTGTTTGTATGCGTGGTTGGCGAAGGTTAGGGGGACCAGGCACCGCTCCAGCACTGAGACGCCCCGCAGTGGCGACCAGCTGGGATCGCTGACTCAGCCGGGACCAAATCCAAGTTTGAGTCTGCATCTGTCATCGACTTAAATCAAGACCAGCACTCCCTTGCGGAATTTCTGAAACTTTAGGAAACGAGCTACAGCCCTCAATCTCAAACAAGAAATATCAGTCACATGAATTCATACTGTATGGATTTGTGGATTTACTTCATGTGCAGGAAGTCTACACGTAAAATGTATTTTACCCCAAATGGAGGAATGTAGTTTATTTATTTATTGCTTATTGTTTTGTAGCTATGGGTTAAAAAGAAGGTCCACTGGCATATTTCCACCTATAGTAGCGATAAGTTTTGGTTTTTGATACACATTATTCTTGGAACTATAAGATACCAATCGGGAACCCTAGATGAACGTGGGTCTAGTTTTGGACCTGGAAAAATATCCCAGATGATATTTTGACTGTAGTTCCCACAGCCCAAACACACAATAGTCCTCCAAAATTCCCTACATCTGGGATACGTTCCTGTGGTGGAAAATTGCTATAGACCGTATAAAGCCATGTATACACAATGACAATCGGGCCAAATTTGGGGATTTATCTACTTTCTGATCAAAATTTGGCCAAGGCTCGGTTGTCCCATATAACTAAGGGATCATCCTGAGCGATTATCTTTTTGTGGTGTGGGATAAATTAAGAAGGATTTTTTTCCCTCCCTGATCTGCTCAAAAAAGGTTGAATCAAACAAACTGGACTTTTCTCCTTTGTTGAAGGCGTTTCACCTTCAATCCCAGAGGCCTGTTCAGTTCTAAATTATTAAGGCTGTGTGCTTGAGGACAAAGATGTGCAAATTCAGAATATGGAGGACAGCTAGTTTGAAAGAGGTGTGGAAGTAGGTCCTCTGTAAAACAGAGAAAGAGTTTGAGGCTTCACCTATCATCTGCCTATATTCCAAGGTCCTGACATCCCCCTATAGATGATCTGATTTCATGAAAAGATTGGCCGTAACAAGCTGTTTTGCCACCAGGCGAGTGAATAACCGGTTGGTGCGCAGGACAGTCATTCACCAACCACACCCAGCAAACAACAAAACCCCTTTGTGACCACTCGCAAATAACACACCCACCAGAGGCATAAATAAGGAAACACCTAAAAATGTAGCGCTGAAGAAGCCTTTTGGATTGAAGGTGAAACATCTTCAACAAGCTGGAAAAGTCCAGTTGACTCAAATCAACCTTTGCAGACAAGGAATTTACCAGATAAGCTAACAGTTACCCAAGGTTCAGCTACAGTATTTCTTCTTCTGCTGCTGCGACTACTACTATTACAAAGTACCACCACTACCACTACTATGCTTTCATCTTTCTATTTTCTGGCACTCTGAATGCCCTGTGAGTGAGTGGAGGGGGTTGCAAATGTTGCTGGAGGTAATGACATGGTGGTGGCATTTTGTGATGACGTCTCAAGTACACCACAAACGATAAAAGCACTCAGTAGTCATGGTGATATTTTTCGCCTCATCATGTGTGGTCTTCAACTATTAAAAAAATGGTTACAATTCTAGAAATCTATATGTGTATAACCCCGCTTTAAGAGATTTGGGGAATCAGGACTTATTTACGGATATTTTTGTCCCAACGTGAAGGAGAAAGAAGTTCCACACGTACGGTGTGTGTTCGCACAACAGGTGCCGGCCGTCTTCAAAGCTGGACAGGGAGAATGGATGGGGCCAGAGGTGGGCTAATATTTTAAGATAATCCCCTTGACCTCTCCTCCTTTCAGGTCTGTGTAAAATCTGGGGGTATTCTCTTGCTGTGTCCAACAATAACACACACTCGGACACACGCATACACATGAGCGCATGCAGTGCACGGACTTCAATCAACTCTCTTGGTTCTCACCACGTTTTCTTCATGCGTTTTTGGCAGCGGCCGTGCGCGCGCGCACACACACACACACACACAGGACACTATCAACAAGCAAGGGGAGGAGGGGTGGAGAGGTCGTCCTGGAGGTCAGTGAACATGGCTGTTTTCACACCCACTTTACAGCTATGACTACATTCCTCTCCTGCTGTGTTCACTCACACATGCACTCACTCACACACACACACACACACACACACACACACACACACACACACACACACACACACACACACACACACACACACACACACACACACACACACACATTGATAACAAGCATATTTGACTGACTAGAGGGCAGCACATACACCCCATGCTGCTTTCATTTTCTCTGGCACAGACGGAGCTTTTCTCCTCCCCGGCCCTCCTTAACCTGCTATCACGGTCATAGTGGGTTGAACTGATTACTTCAACAACGACAGTGGGGAATATTAACATGGACTATTGGTGATAAAGCAAAGTACTTTTTCCCCTCTTGAATACTTGCAAGACACACCCAATAAGCTCTCATACAACAGCTGGACAAATGTGTCTCTCTTTTCATCCATCCATCCATCCATTTTCCGAACCGCTTGATCCTCACTAGGGTCGCGGGGGGTTCTGGAGCCTATCCCAGCCGTCTTCGGGCAGTAGACGGGGGACACCCTGAATCGGTTGCCAGCCAATCACAGGGCACACAGAAACGAACAACCATCCACGCTCACACTCACACCTAGGGACAATTCAGAGTGTTCAATCAGCCTGCCATGCATGTTTTTGGAATGTGGGAGGAAACCGGAGTGCCCGGAGAAAACCCACGCAGGCCCGGGGAGAACATGCAAACTCCACACAAGGAGGCTGGAGCTGGAATTGAACCCGGTACCTCCGCACTATGAAGTCGACGTGCTAACCACTGGACTACCGGGCCGCCCCTCTCTTTTCATAATATTCTCAATTTTGATAATTGAGTGGTATTAATTCGTCCGTGTTTATTGTTACATTGTCGTTCATTATTAGTTTCATTTAGTTACATTTAATTGAGAGGGGGAATTATTAGGAGCAGCTCTCAGTATGATGCGGTGGAGTTAAGAACCACTGCAAAATCTAACCACAGTAATAAAAGCATCTAAATGAATACACCACTCAAAAAATAAAGGGAACACATCATAGTCACAGCGTCACTCCAAGTCGTTCCCACTTCCGGGATATCAACCTGTCCCTTTAGGAAGCAATTACAGTTGTGAATCAATTTCATCTGCCGCTGTGCAAATGGACAGACGCCGGGTGGGAAAGAGAGGCAATAAGCAGTTCAACCACTATTAAGGAATCATTTTGTAGGTGGATTTTGCATTTTTTCCCCATAGCCACTAGTAGTTACATGAGAAGTAAGTGAGCATTTTTTAAATTTTATTTCAAAAGTACTTCTCACAGAAAAAACTTTTGATTTACATGGTTAAAATAACTAGCCAAAACAGAGCCACAAACATCATTCAGTCAATACAAGAAAATAACATCTCAAAGCAATTCATAATCACTCAGGAATTAAGTTTACTACTCAAGAAATACCTTTCAAAAATGCCTTTTCAAAAGGGCTACAAAAAGACCTAGCTAACAGAAGTTTTTCATGTATAGTGCAGCTCCAAGATAATTATTTATCCCTGCGCGCTGGTGACCATGTATCACACATCGGGAGCGTGCTCAGACGTCGTGGGGAATACTTGAAGGCCCGTGGAGGCCGTATGCACTACTGAGCCACATTTTGAGGCAGGGGGGGGATGTGTGTGTGTGTGTGTGGGGGGGGTTTGTCTCATTCAGATGAGACGCTCGTCACACCGCCTCCCTGGAGTGCTGGGCCACTGCTGAGTATGGCTGTCATTACCATGATGACTAGTAGCAGACTTTTGGCATTGTAGTGAATCAAGAGCTGCTGCTAGCAAGGGGTGAAAGCAAAGCTCATAAATATTGCATTGTCGTTTCACTCGTGGAGGAAGCATTTCACTGCCAAGGTGTTGATTTACACATTTCAATCTGTGCGGTGAATTTGTGCAACATTCGAGCATGTGACGGCTATCAGAAGCTAACGCTGATCACACGATTATACAACCCTCATCTGTGCGAAGACTGAAGCTCTGCTTTCCATCTGAAATGACCCTCAGTGTTTTATTGCTTGGTTTTGGCCATCATTCTGGTTATGTTATTTTTGATACAAGATAAGTAACTTCATCAAGAGTTTTATTTTGACACATAGGAGTAATTCGGGGCAAACTGACAAATGTCTGGCCTTGAGCCCGGGATTTCTTCCTTCGTCTCGCAGTCAGTCTCACACATTCAGAGTCTTAGGAGGCCCAGAATGAGGGCCGGTTAGCACCTTTTGTTTAAAGGCTGCTATTCTTTTGCCAACAGGACAATTGAGGCCTGTATAACAACACAGGCTCATTAAAAAGATGTGAGAATGTGGCTCGGTTTGTCTGGTGTCAACATGGCAGCTCAGGCAAGCCAGCAGATGATTAAGGACATAAAAAGGGGGTGAGGGGGTGGAATTACGGATGGATGACAAATCAAAGGAGAAATAGGATATGAGAGTGTAGAAATGGAACAAATACCGACGCGTCCACGCAAACAGAAAGGTTGCTGAATGGTCACTCACCATTTGCGAGCAATATGTTCATCTGCTTTCACACACAAGGCTCAAAAACAGATTTGGGAGAAATGCATCGCATCCTTATGCTTCTCTTTCTCTGGCACATGTCAACAGGTTGCGCTTCTCCATACTTTATCGTTGAGTGTCAGTTACTCAGGCTCTTTCCACTTGACGTGGAATATATTTGGTTGCCACAATGAAGGTTGTCTTCATCTTCAAGTGGCATTCATTCTCTGCCTCTTGTATCCTCTATGACACTCGTTTGGATATTTACGAGCCACAACATTGGGTACGGCTGTCACATAAAGCAAATACATACATCAAATATTGTACAACGCACACAACCGTGCAGCTGTATCCAATGAAGCATCCAGTGTACTGTACATTACAGGGATACATACAATACTAGCAGTGGGATACTGTACTTCAAGTAATGTAATGAAAATCAGTGTATTGATACAGTGGAATACAGTAGCTTTAGGATTTATCCGTTTTCAGCTCACATAATAAATGTCATTGTTTGCTGAAGCAGTGGAATTGTTGTGCATGTATTGTGTCTTGTAAGCCTATTTATACGATTACACGCTTCAGACCGTAAGCACAGATAAGGCTGGGTAGCCTGCGTAAAAATTGGAAAATGGGATTCAGTGTCTTTAGGTCACAGATGTGACGTCGTCATGCTCACTCTATTGGAAAATGATCAGTGTTCTTCTTGTGCACGGTGAGGAGATGGTGATTATTTGACAATCCGCTAAGTATCAGGTCCCACATCAAAAATCACACGTACATCATTCAAGATCAAAGCAGTTGGACTCAAAGCATACTTAACCTAAGCATCCGTATCCCATTCTTCAAGTTGACACAAACACTTCGCATTACGTCAGAGCTCATGGGGAACATTAGCTGGCTCGCCTTGCTGCGCTGCGTCGCTTTTCCCTTTTATGGTCCTCCCTGTTCAGGATGCATATAAGATTAAATATTTTATTGTCACACTCAATGCACTTAGAGCGTCAGCAAACTAAATCACAGGAGGATGGCACGTCGTAGAGGAGACACCTTGGGTTGACTAAGTCGTGGCGAGCTGGCACAAATCGATGAGCAGGACTAATCTGGACGGATCTGATGGGCCGGGCCCTGCCCTGAATCCGAATGATGGACAACAGATGGGCAGCGATGTGGCCATTAGAACAGCATCGGTGCGTCACACAGTATGGACAAGGCCCTCCTTGTCGATGAGGAATAAAATCTTCAATACGGCCAGCCGAGGTCGTTACATTCCGAGAATAGAGATGGCTGGTTTGTGTTTGAGCTAGAAAGCCATTTGTGTGTACATTTGATTTTGGCAGACTCCACTTGGGAGTGCCAGAAGCCATCAGAAGGGCAGGACAAGAGAAGACTTAATGATCATGTGTTTTTAAACTTGTCCTTTTTCCATTCTTGTACTGTTAATTACCCTCTGAATGAATATGCTGTATAAATAAATCTGCCTGCCTTAGTCCATGGGCTCTGATTTAAAACACTTCTTGACAAATGATTACAATTCAAACAAATTTGAGGCCCTGCATAAATCAGCCATCGTTCAATGAAAGGTCATTGCAGGTGATAAGGGACCCAAAAAAAATCTTGTACCATACACATCCCTGTACTGTAATTCCAGTCATACAACACAATGTTGCTCATCTTATATCAAAAGGTAAAAACAGAACAGCCCCAATCCCCTCATTGAAAGATTGCTGCAAGGTGGAATGTTGTTTTAAAGATTTGGACATTCCATGGGCTGATAAAGAATGAATGACATTTCTTATTCATGAACTGAATCGGTTCACTCAACGTTGGTGTGAAAGAAGCTGTTTTCAATGACTTACACCTAGTTTGTCAGAAATGTTACAGTAATGGTGTTTGGTTTTCTCTCTCATTGGTTCCACTGTGAAATCAGTCAGCAGCACACATACGCACACCCACAGGCAGAAACACACACACACACACACACACACACACACACACACACACACACACACACACACACACACACACACACACACACACACACACACACACACACACACACACACACACACACACACACACACACTATAAAGTGACCCAATTGTCTAAATATTTATTTGGCCTGAATCTAAAGCGTTTTGCTTTCCAACTTTGATCCACAATGTTGTGATATTCCATCATACGCCATACATGCTTTGCAATTTGAAGCAGATTCCCATCGCCCCCAAGCTACCAAAATTCATCGGGCACCCGCATATTTGCAGTTCAGCACCCGCAGATTCGCATATTTGCGCTTTTTTCCCCCAATTTTGAACCCTTTAATCTTTTCAATATTTTGTAATATTTTAACAGGGGGGGGATGATTTTCCCAAATTACAAACGCGTATTGAAGCTTTGTCAGTATTTTTTTTTTAAGAATTTAGGGGGTTTAAAACAAAGACCCTTCTCCCGAACCCATCATGTAGTTCAATGGGCAAAAAGAATACATGGATTTTCGCTCTTGGCAGGTCGGCCCATTCCCTATCCTTGGTGAACACCGGGGGGTCCACTGTAATGTATACCAGGCCAATAGTTGGCAATGTAACGCTGAGCACAGTATCACGGGGTAAGAACATTGCATTTTAAAAGCAGTCACCGAAGCAGACTTTCAGAACACAACCAAAGTCATATTTCCATCACTATGACTGTAGGGTAACAAATAATTTACGTGCATAAGTGTTTCATTTACTGGCATGTCATGTCATGTTCCTGGGTAACTTAAACGTTTGAAATGAATTCCACATGTAAAACTTAAAGTTGATGTAGGCCAGGGGTGGCCAAGTCCAGTCCTTGAGAGCCCCCATCCAGCCTGTTTTAGATATCTTCCTCCTCCAGGATACCAGATTGAAATGATCAGATCATTTGCAAGCTTTGCAGAACTGATAATGATCCATCCATCCATCCATCCATCCATTTTCCGATACGCTTTATCCTCACAAGGGTTGCGGGTGTGCTGGAGCCTATCCCAGCTGTAGGCGAGGTATATCCTGAACTGGGTACAACCATCCGCACTCACACTCACACAGAGGGACAATTTAGAGTGTTCCATGAACCTGACATGCATGTTTTTGGAATGTGGAAGGAAACTGGAGTACCCGGAGAAAACCCGCACAGGTGCGCGGAGAACATGCAAATTCCAAACAGGAATGTAACCCAACAGTGTGAGGCTGGCGTGCAAGAATCATTTTTCTTACTACCAGCACAATTCAAATGTCTTTGAAAAATGAAATGCAACCACACATTTTGTTATTTAGAGAAAATAACCAAGACGAATAATAATTCAGAGTAACCATATCCAAATTGATCATTTGCAGCTTCATCTGCCTTCTCATTATTCCAACCGCTTGCCAAAATTGCCTCCACAAACACAAACCCATGCACACAGTTTGTATCCCTTCACAAACACAAACCCAAGCACGCGGTTTGTATCGTATTGCTGCCAAAACATGTCACTAGTTAGTGCTATGCCGTGAACTGTTGATGTTTGCTGACTGACTGATAATTGTGTTAACATACCAAAATATGTGTCCTTAAATATGTGGCGGACATCATGGAGTTGCACAATCAACACCTGAATGTGTACGAGTTGTGAAATGTTGACAGCATATTGTTCCTTTAAGTACTGTATATCATCTCCAGCAAGGAAAGTTGGTATGAAGGGGGAATTAAATACCCACTTTTATCCTTCAGTCTACGCCAGAAAAGTCCAACATGGTCTCATTAACAAGCACCCGAAGAGGCGCAAATGACAAATCACAGTATGTGATAAATAAAGGTGACACTGTGAAAATCCTCTGGCTGCTACCTATCTCATCATTATGAGCACATTATGAGAGCATTATGAATGAATGTAATAAAAGTGAATTAAGGCAGGACACCACGGATACAGATATGATGAGCGCATTGTACCTCCCCTATCATGACTTCTGCGATGAGGGCCTCCATTTGTAGAGGCCCTCCTCAACTGTGAGTGATACTTACTGTACATACAATCATGAGCAAAAAGCTGGAAAGAGCGAGGGGGTGGGTAACTATCGAGTCCTCTTTCGTGCTCTACTCTTTCATTATAGCAATGAATGTGCATTCAGTTCTGCATGCTCAAGTCTCAATTTGAAACCCCGCTACGAAATTGATGCTTCACTGTCTTTTTACGGCTCTGCTCTAGAAAGAAATTATAGATCCACAGTGCAGGGACAAAGCTAATAGCCAAATTGCTCAAAGCAAAGTGGCACAAAAATAGCAGTGTGAATCTGTTCAAGCTAGAGAACATTAATTTCTTATTAATACCACTTGATTCTCTGTTCAAATTCTACTTTCTTAGCTTTTTGCTTTTGATGTCATTGCTCTCAGGGAGAGGCCAACAATTCAGAAGCTTGACTCTGCATAATTTATGAAGCTACAATCGTATTAGCATATGCTTAGCCTGCTAATTCATCACCATTATTTAAAAAGTTTTCCAACAGTCCCATTTGTCACTCTGCACATAAAAAAACAAAAATGGAAATTTGATGTACGAGTAAATTGTGTGACCAGCTTGGTCACGTAATGAATTAAACTTGTAAGTCAAGGTACCAAAGTATTTCTATTTCTACAATTTCCTACGAGCTTCCTGGATCAAGCTGTGTTCAGCAGCCTAGGAGCTTTCACTGAATTAGCATACATCCCAGACAGGCGATTGTCGAAAATTATTCCGGTTTCTCATCTCACCTCACAGTGACCGATTGGTCCAACTATTTTTCAATTGCAAGAGATCGTTATCTTTTCGTGCTCTTAATTTGTCTTTCTCTGTTGAAGGATGGAGTCGGAGTTATGACTCAGGAGTGACGCCCTTCACACCCGCAATGTGATGTCATTAATTCTTTCCCATCCAGTGATGTGATGCACGAAAAAACGTGAGATCAATCACAATGATTTTCAGATAACTGCAGAATGTTGAGGAATGACTATGGCAGCACCTCCGTTGACTCATGAATCAGAGTAAGTAATAACACAATACCAAATATAATCCTGACAAAAGCCTAGAAATAATGTGACTGATAATACGTGCGAAGAGAACACCCTTGTCCTGACTTACCTGAAGGATTTGCAAAGGCATCTAGACTTTGAGTACTTTTAAAGATATTTCAACTTTCGCAGGAAATATATTTTTGGCTCTACAAAATGGATAGGACCTGTCTCAATTCCCAAAACATTTAAATTATATTCATTCTTACATTAACTATCCTTCCTGAGATTTAATTTTGATGAGTGTAGAACTCTTGATCTTAACAGGCAATGGAGGTGGAGTGTCCTTAAGCTGCCCTGTTGGTCCCTTTGAGAGAAGTCTTCGGTACATGTGCGTAGGTTGAGAAGATTTGGAGGGATAAGAAAAGTCTTTGCCATTTAAAAGTCTAGTTTGGTTTCCTGGATTGTGGTTTTACAGTACAATTCATGAGGGACTGCAGTGTTTTGGTTCTCATATTTGCTTGCGAGCTCCTCTTTCAACTGTGTATTGTGGAAAACAAATACAAATGGGGATTAGCAAACGTTTTGTAGAAGCACTGCACACAAATCTCAACCTGAGCAACAACACAACAATAATGCCCCTTTTCCACTGCTAGACTACTCAATTCTATTCACCTTGATGATCCACTTCAAACGAAATACAGTGAAAACCAAGCTGTCATGAACACATTAAAAACAAGGGCGAGGGTCTCCTGTGTTTTCTGCTCACTAAGAGGCAGTTGGCCACAGTAAGGAAACCAATTTTGGTGGTTTGACTACAGCAACAGAGTGGAGCCTATGAAGTATAAGTCTCCAGTGTCTCCAGATAATACACAAGTTAGCAAATGAGAATCTATTAGATAGATTGCCAGATAGCTTGCTAACCATTTAGCTAGGTAGCTAGCCACAGCTAGCTAGCTAGATAGATAGATAGATAAGCAAGTGGAGAAGTGTTGAGCTGTGTCGAGTATGCACCTGTCAAGGAATAGGGCCAATAACTCTGTTGTTGTGGTTGGTCCACCAGCAGTTCTCAAGATCACTGTAGGAGTTGACCGTGCATCACCATGGCAATGCCAGCGATGTTACAAAAGGTTCGAATCCTATATGTTGTTGCTTTAATAGCTACACGTGAGCTTGGACGTTGAGGGGTATGTTGAAGGTACAAAGAGTGAAAACTGTCATTTAAGTTATTTTTACTTCAACTAAACAGGTTTTGGCCAGCGTTCATTCATCTTTGAACATCTCCCCAAAGTTTTGAGTAGATTTTGCCCTGGGGCCAAACACTTGATTTAGATTTCTAAGAGGACTATGGAGCACTAAGTTTGGATTTGGCATGGTTGAGATATTGTGGATATCTGACTCTGGATATATGATGAGCAAAGAATATCAAGACAACATTTATATCGGTGTCACGATTGCAAATTCCAACACCTGTGAGCCGGTAGGCCAGCACAACACCAAAGGCACTCTCAGTATCACTGTTTGACTAATACCAACTTGTCAGCACCATGTATCACAGCAGTTCAGGATATTGGAGCAATTACCTTCATAGAGAACCCCCTAGGAGCACAGGGGTCATCCGAGTCCAATTCATCTGTGAGACCAAGTCAAACAGACCTAACAACGCCAACGCCATCATAATTACTGGTGGCATTTGCTGACAGAGAGGCCAAGCAGATCTAGCCTCCGCTGGTGTGTTTTATCATTAAGACAAAGAACAGAAGAAGGCATCTATCAGACAGCGAGCGGCCTCTCACCCATCTCAAACAGATGTCTGCAGGGTCTTTGTGACAATCACAACACAATCACGTGCATTATCCACATTCCCGAAGACACACTTTAAATTAGTCTGTTATTCCAGAACTTGAAGTTCAGACGTTCTTGTCATATTGAACGATGACGCTGCATTTGAGACTGTTGGGAAGTAGGAAATGTCCCACTCAGAGCTTTCAAGGTCAAACCTCAAAGCATTTCAGTCAAATGTAAACAAAAGACACGGCTTACAACCACGATAAATTAAACTAGACTCCCAAGGACAAACACAATCTATTCAGAGATGCTGATTAACCCCAGATTTGTTCACATTTCAAAACAACTTTTCCCAGAGGAAATAATGGCAGCAGTAGTCCACTTGCAATGTCCAACTCTCACCATCATAAGACAGCTACACTGTAACCGTTAACATGTTTTGAGTTTTGTAGTTCGCAGAGGTGGGCATTCCATCAAACTGACAGAAGGTCCATCAGTCCGTCACTGTTTTCGTCACTATCTCAGGCCGACCAACGTGGGCCAAATCTGTCCCTTGTAAATTTGGCTGTCTCTCAAGTGTGCAGAACCTGCGTGTGATGTAGTAAGCCTAAGTCCGTTCTCGACTGTCCGTTCGCTGACGACTCAGACGGACTTGGCTGACCTGACGGGATATACTGACGGGAGCTCACTGATGGACTGACTGGATGGACGATGCCGACCTCTGGTAGTTTGAATCTCGACTTGTACATCAGTGGAGTTTGCATGCTCTCGTTTTGCTTTGTTTTCAAAAGATTTCCTTACCAAATGCACTTATTTTTTCTTGTTATTAGTATTTAAATAAGGTGTTTCGAGTGAGGTAACTTCTGTGGGAGCCAACAAAAGTCACAGAGTTGTCTAATTACCGAGCCTTGGGAGTGATTGAATGATGACAGAGCAACGCTGCTTTTTCAGGTTTGAATATGTATGTACCCTGCCTCATTAAACTGCAGCGAGAGTGTGTTGGAAAATGCTCTGTGAGCCGGATGCTAATGAGTTAATGAGCTTGGTGTTGTGGTTAGCCTTGTCTTGCACGCCACGAGGTCCAGTTGCATGAGGCTAACTGTTAGCCTATTTGGTATCTACAATGCAGATGTAACACTACTGGTTAAGGCACCTGTAAAGATTGAAATGTCATAGTCTCAAAGTGCGAGAGATAAAAAAATAAATACATAAATAAAGAATTTGAACTCGGTAAAGGTGTATGAACCCTCGAATAATTTACGTTCCAGATGAGGCACGTAGTGAACATATCCATGTAGTCATTGCAGGACCAAATAGCTTTTTTGGAGGCCTATCAGCCTGGAGGTAGAAACCTCAGAACTCTAAATATATGTTGTGTAAAGAAAACTGTGCATCATCTGTGGCATGCGTCACATCCGAGCAGCGGTGAAAGAAAACACATTTGCCTTTGTGTCAATCAAAGTCACATCACGAGGAATTGGTGGGAAGCAAGAGGACGGGGAATGTTTTTTTGAAGATAAATCAGCACAAGCATGTCCGGATTTGCTTGCTGTCAACCACTCAGGAAGTACACCGCACGATCCGGCTCTTACCTGTAGCGGCATCTCGGCGGCCTCCCCCTGCCCACCATCCGCCTTGCCTCTCTCTCATGCTTTCTTGCCTCAGGCAAGACATGGGACCTCCTGACATGGGAGACGCAAGAACACGGGCAACAATGACAGCCTTCCAATGGATTTGTGCACCAGTGCAGGCCTTGGGGAGAGAAGGGGAGATGCAGTGAGCTGGACAAAGACAAGCATGTGATCCATAGCTGGAAAAGGGATGAAGTTTCATGGAACGATAGATATGGACCACAAGCATTGGTGCCTATTTACTCATAATATGACAAGAATGTATAGCTGAAAAACAAATCCATCCATTTGTATTGCACTCGCCCTTAATAGGGTCGTGAGTGTCGAGCTTGACTTTGTGCGAGAGGTTGGGTGTAACCTGGAGCGGTCGCCAGTCAGTTGGAGGGGTCGCCAGTAAATCTCTGGGGACGTATTGACAAACAATCAATCACACTCACATCCACACCCATGGAAAATTTAGAGCAGGGTTCAGCAACCTTTTTGAAACAGAGAGCAACTTATTGAGTACTGATTCATGTGAAATTTCCTTGGAGTTACAAGCTATTATTATTAACATCTAATTTCCCGCCATTGATGTCTCATCTGGCAGCGTGTCTCCCCTGTTCCAATCTCTCGCCGAGGCGCCCGAGACTTGAACAACTTGTAAACGCAGATAAGGAGGCAGACAGTGCGTCTCACTTTGACATCTATATGGCTGTTATTTTTGTTTTTTTGTTTTTTACGAGGCCTTTAGACAATCTTTGCCCTTTTACTCCTTTCCTTTATTTCATCTCCACGCACGCTCGCAAAGTGGATGACAACCTTTGCATATCGGCTTTGACAGCACGGGGTCATGGCAGTCAATCACAGCGAGCCTTTGTGTGTGTGTGTGTGTGTGTGTGTGTGTGTGTGTGTGTGTGTGTGTGTGTGTGTGTGTGTGTGTGTGTGTGTGTGTGTGTGTGTGTGTGTGTGTGTGTGTGTGTGTGTGTGTGTGTGTGTGTGTGTATATGAGGTGTTTAAAGCAGAACATAGTGCTGTCATAAACATAAGACAAGACACAAACGCTCCCCGCTGATCCCAGAACACCACACACGGCACCGGGGCTTTATTGTAGACCTTCTGAGTGGTCGGAAGCAGGAGGGAGATTTACACATCTGGTGAGTAAGGCGCTTGCAAGCACTTAAGTTTGGGCATGGGTGGTGGACGGGGCATGGCCCTCCCTCGTTAACTTTCATAAAACAGCCCTTCAGTCGATAGTCCGCGCAGTAAAACTCCTGCATGGGATACCCCCGAGCTCGACTCCGACTGTATATCTCCAAATTTTAGCACGAAACGCAGACGGATACACACCCTGGTTATTTACAGCCTCTTTCTGTAGATGTTTCCGAGATTTATCCGAGTTATGAAGCAGTCGCAGGTTCAGCCAATATATACAACAAATCTTATTTTATTGTGTCCATTTATGGGCGCAGACGATCATTTTGATTTGTGTCTGCATATTTGGATTTTTCATATGCAAGTTTGGAATGTGGGGGGGGAAACTTAATAGTCCAATAGTGTTCCGTTTATCCCATAAGGAATAACGGAACTAGAATGCATCCATTTTCGTGTCACCATCCTAACACATTTAATAAGTACATGTACATGTAAGTTGAAAAGAAGTGAACATACTTAACATATTTGTTTTGGCTGGGAGGTGAGTCTCTCCAGACTTAGTGAAGTCAAGTCAACTTTATTGTCAAATATGCTCTATGTGCAACATACAGCACAGTGAAATTTCTTCCCTCTCAACCGCAGTGCAACCACAGAAGAGAGAGGAGCCGCTGCGGGTACCCGTGCCGCCATCAGAACAGTTAACATTCATTCATTCATTCATCTTCCGAACCGCTTTATCCTCACTAGGGTCGCGGGGGGTGCTGGAGCCTATCCCACCTGTCTTCGGGCAGTAGGCGGGGGACACCCTGAACTGGTTGCCAGTCAATTGCAGGGCACACAGAGACGAACAACCATGCACATCCACACTCACACCTAGGGACAATTTAGAGCGATCAATCAGCCTATGATGTGAATACAGTAGACTATGTATTTCTTTTTTCACAGTTATAACGGTCCTTGAAGGGAAACCATACTTACAACGAGGCCCGCAAGAGTCATGAGTTTGACAACCGTGTTTTAGATCCTCACTTAGCTGAAGTCTTGTGAAATGCGGACGTGTTGTTTGGAGGCAACATTTTGGCTCAAACTCCAAATTTTATAGCGTGAAAAGTGGTCAAATGTACAGGCTGAATGATTTTGGAAGTAAGGCCACCTCAGCATCCTTTAGGTACTCGAGCAACTCTGTTTTGTTAAGATCTAGCGCAGTATCTCTTCCGAGCTTGAAAATGTTGGTTTTATAGTGGAAGGACTGCAGCTTCAAGCCCTCGGTCCATTAGATTAAAAAAATAAATAAAAAAAAAAAAAAAAACACGATGAACTGGTTCTGGAGGGAAAACACACTTTCAAGCAACCAAAATGCCCTTGAGGGGTACTTTAAAACCAAAATGCTCAACATGTCACAGCTTTGTGGCATTTGTCACAGGTATGCTCTCCCAGTGTTTTCCCACCCACCCCTCCACTCGACCAGTAAGCAAAGCCCACATCTTCCAGCCACGTCCACCCATTTCAGGCTCTCCTGAGACCTGACTCATGACCAGATATTTGGCTACACTCCTCTGCAAGACTCTCCAGCACTTTTCCATGAATTGATCTACAACACGCCTGTACAAAAATGAAATATTAAAGCATTTTCCTCATTAAAGTGTGATCCAATTTTCTCCTGACTTTAACATGAGACATTCACATGTACTGTTGTTTACTGCTTCTCATAGATCAAATTGCTGTGGCTTTTTTTGGTTTCGCAGGTGCCCGCCCATCGCCAAACAGTTTCTGTCGGTTGTCCCAGATGACGGCAGAAAACTTATTTTTTTCCTCTGGCGTGTCAAAGTTTAGTTGCAAACGGGAGCACCAATTAAGAGTGATTGTTTTGTCCCACAGTCACTGAAGTAAATATTGGACTCTCTCTCACAAGCCTCAAACCTCCCAAACACCGTGGCACTAACATGACATTTTAACAACAGATGAATCCGGAGCAAATTAACTTCCCTCCACCGAGATCTGCCGACTCGCTTCTGTTGACGCTGAACCTTTAGTTTGGTTTGACGGCGCTTGCCAGTGTGTCTCTTTCTCGCACTCACTCCCTGACTGGATAAACAGACCTTTAAAGACAAAAAGGCAGAAATTAAGTCATGAATCGGACTGAAAACAGGCTTTTAAATCACCGCACAATGTAGCCAAGGTTGGGGTGGTGGTTGACAAAGTGGCGGCCGCAAACCTTTATTTAATTTTTCTTACCACAGAGTTTTTTGCTGCGACTTTTACTAAGTGCATTTTTGGTGCGATCTCAACACGCAAAGTGCTTGTTTGAGGAAGTGTGTATTGGGGGATAAGAAGACGTGTTGTCGATGAGAATCCAAATGAACAAGTGTATCAGGACTTCAGGCAATGAGAGAAGGGAATGCTTCTTGACGTGCGTCCCAAAAAACCAACCCGAGAATGTCTTGTCACATTTCCCATTGCAATCCTTACTTGTCATAAAATCCCACACAGATACCGCAATTGACAACATAATCTGATGAGATTTGACAGAGATATGATCATGTGTTCAGGTTAAATGGGATTTTCCGTGTTAGAAGTGGAATTCTTGCCAAGATCAGATGAAACTGGGCTTGATTTTTATTGCTTGTAGCCGCCACACACACACACACACACACACACATACCCACACACCGACGCCAGGAAAATCCCCAAATCCCATCAGATGAAAACAAGAAGATACTCAAAAATGTATGTCAAAATATTTTTTCATGATCATAACATTGATAATAATGATTAATTTCGTTAATCATGCATTTCCCTTCTTATCAACAGCTTTCCATGAAAGAGTATTAAGGCCAGACTGAAAAAAAAGGAAAAAAAAATCAGAGATGGAAGCCACAAATGGAGCGGAACTGTACAATATATCCATGTAATACCTGCCATTCATTTGTCATAATATTATGACTGTGTTCACTTGATAAAACAATGTTATTTTCTAAATATGTCATTTTTTTGTATCATTACGGGGTAGCTCTGTGGGCTGGTGGTAAGCATGTCTACCTCACAGTCGAGTGATTCTTAACCCTCTTCAGACACTTCTGTGTATGAGGGCGTACCCCGCTTCTACCGGATAGGCACTAATGATTAGAAGTGTTGCAGAAAATTGATAGATGGATATGATTTTTTTCGTACTGATTGGCTCGAAGAAATCTCATGGTTACATTATCTTATAGTGAGGCATGTCCATTTTGACTCAAGCTCCAAATTACGGCGGAAAAAATCATTGGCACCGCCCTACCCACTCTTGAGGACTTGCACACTGCAAGAATCAACACAAGGGCACGGAAAATCCTCCTGGATCCCCCGCATCCTGCCCACCACCTTTTCCAGCTACTCCCCTCAGGCAGGCGCTACAGATCCATGCGCACCAAATCCAGCAGACACTTAAACAGCTTCTTCCCTCTAGCCATTAACTCCCTAAACAGTCACTGACGTAGTCACTCTTCTTGTACAACAAATATTGTATCTCTCTAAAATGGTTCAATGATTTTCTGCACCAACTGTACAAACTGTAATAGTATTGTATTCTACCACTGATCACTTTAGCTCTGCTTGAAACTATGGTTCACTTACATTATGAAATGTCCTTCCTTACCTATTTGTCATGTTCTTGTTTATGATGATACTAATGCAGCGTGTTATACCGGAGACAAATTCCTTGTGTGTTCTACATACTTGGCCAATAAAGATGATTCTGATTCTGATTACCAGATCTAATTCCTTGCCTTATAAAGGGCTACTTCAATTAAAAAATGAATACATAAAAAATGAATAAATAAATAACATCTTAAGTATTTACATTGATCTTATCAGGATGGCAATTTGCGAGTCACTTTAGTCATAATTAGAATGTCGGACATGACCTCAGATGATGCACAGGTTGAAATAGTAATAATAAAGACATTGGTGGGAATAAAAACGTCTCCTATTTTTTTTTTTTCGCCGAGCAAAATTTATGCACATGAACCACCTCAGGCTAGCACATCTTAAATAGACACCCGCTTCATTAAGAAGATAAGAGCCTTGGGCTTTATGATGTTTAATATATGGTTGGACATATGAATGTGTTGAACGATGCAGTGGGCTGGGATGATTAAAAAGTAGAGATGCGATACAATCTACAATTTTATTAAGATGTTGAAAGACACAAAGAGGCGCTCAGCCTGCAGTACAGCTTGGATGGAGTCTTATCAGCGGAGAACACGAGGGATACGCTTCACACACAAATAACCCAAAAAGGTGCTGCGATTCAACGTCACTGACAACATGATGAGATACGAGAAGGTGGGGAAAGGGTTTAGTCCAAATATGCAAACATGCCTACGAACCGGCACGTCGATAAGAGCGACTTCAAAAGTCGGTACGGCGAGAGGGAAAAGACGGAGGGAAGGGTTTGTTCCACGCCCCAAAAATAATTAACAAAGTGGGTACAGATGGAAGTGGCAGATGGTTCCGTTTGTGATGGGCAGCCCGGGGCCGCTGTGGTGCTTTATGGGTGATGGATATTAGTCCGCGGAGCCCAAGGTCCTTCCTGAGGATTGTGGCATAATGTCAGTCACATGCTGAGCGAGGACAGCTATAGCATGTGATCCCTTAATTGGCCCGATTACAATTCAGTGAGAGTAATTTGATCTGTCCTCTGTGTGTGTGTGTGTGTGTGTGTGTGTGTGTGTGTGTGTGTGTGTGTGTGTGTGTGTGTGTGTGTGTGTGTGTGTGAGGCTGAGGGTCTCACCTGCCCAACACTGGATTTACACTCAAACAATAACATACTATCTTCGTATTTATTTTAATCCTACACATAGAAAAAAATGACATACCTGCCCGGCACCACGTAAAACAATCTGTTTTTCTTTCTTGTCACGCTAGGTAAAACAAAATCATTTGCCAACGCAAAGTTAATACCATTTGATTGTTAAATCTGGGTAAGAAAGTTGGGAAAAGGGGCAACAATAACAGGAAACATAAGGAAGTCGCCCTACAGAGCAGCTGTGGCCAAGACAAACAAAGTCCGTAGTCCAACATACTTCAGCTAACAGGGAAAAATGAGCCTGTTTCTTCTTTACAGACTCTTCAAGCGTCACGACAGAGAAAAGCTAATCTGGAATTTATTTTAGCTGCAGGGGAAAAAAAAAGAAAAAGGCTGGTAAAAATCTGCGGCAGAATAATGGATGATGCCGTCTCATAATAAGAAGTGAAACATTTCGGCAATTGTCATGGCCAACCCGGATCATCTACTTTCGTTAACTCTATATAGAAAAAAATACAATAAAAATAACAACACAACATTGAACCCAGTTTGTGCTTATGATAAATAATATTAATAGGTAGTAACAACATTGGCACTTTAAAAGAACTTGTATTAGGAATAATAGCATCCGGGTGCTACATAATAAATTTAATATAATTTTAGTGGTTTGTAACGGCCAAGCGACTTTTTGTTTACATTCGAGTCATTGCAGCTCATCAAGAGTTGTTTGCAGTGCTTGAACACAATTTTGTTTGTAGACTACCGACTCTCAATGTTTATTTGCGTTTGGCGCTTGTGTTCGTTCATTTGTCTGACTCAATTAGCATTCCCTGGTTCTTTGTGGCATCAATTTGCAGGCGCTTGAAATTAGTTATACTGCAAATAACATTCTTACGCTCTGTGCCAAGCGTATAACGAATGAACAAAATAATACATTCAAATCAGTCGTTTGTGGCATTTAAGGGGGTGTCTTTATTCTTACGACAAAAGTGGAGTGTGTTTTTCTAAATGTTTGTCCAATATCCAACTAACTCCGTCACAAAATGCAGATTAGCTTACAAGGAACACTTTTTAAAGGGGTTTCACAATTATTTCGACATCACAACTGCAGAGAGACGCCCAAAATATTCCTTACTTCTGCTTTAAAACCACCCTGTAGTTATGTTCATCTTTTTCAAAAAAATATCAGGCACCATCTGGGGGCCATTCACTGATCTACTCCGGAGAGTAATTATCGTTATGGAATTTCTTGAACGTGTGAACGAAACACACCCTGGTACCACTTTCATTTTTTTTTTAAATAGATATATAATGTAGCCCACATTCCGAAGGGAAAGTTGAAAGAGTTTCGAGTGACGGCTCTTTGGAAATGTCACCCAAGAAAATGTCTCACGATGCCCGGATAATCAGAACCAGAAGGAATGTCGGACTTTGTAATTTCTATGTACGGTAAAAAAAAAAAATGTGTGTGTGTGTGTGTGTGTAGCAGAAGGCTCTGTAATATGCTACTTTGGAACATGCCTGTGCTGTGTGTGTTGGGGTTAAATGTAAAACAAAATGTTTATGCTGTCCTCGCCAACTATGTTTTTTATGGGCTGCATTGGTTGGTTGGTTGGCCTGTATTGGCCAGAGTATTTTACACAATTTTGCATAAACTACCACAAGTGGTTTCTGGGAAACTTGGTGGAGTTGCTGCCAAGTTAAGTAGCAGATTCATTTTCGGGCAGGGTGCAACTGCTATCTCATGGCAGAGCCCGGATGAATTTTTTAGTGTACTGGACGGTGTTGCCTGAATTTAAAAAAAAAAAAAGGAGAGAAAAAAAGGACTTTTGAAAGGGTTTTCTGAGCCACGTTGATTCTTTTTCCTTAAGCAACCCAGCAATTTGGCTTAATCCATATTGACTGCTCTTCTATGACCTCACTCCAAAGGGTTCAGCCCAGAAGATTTACCCAGAGACAACCAATCTAAACAACCCGATTTAACCTTTTCCCCCTCCAGTACAAGTAGCGAGACAAAAACAGACGAAGATGTGGGCAGGTAGTTGTCGGAAATGCGCCAGAGACGCTTTTGTGTGTGTGAGACGAAAGCTTTTCACTATCAGCCTTTGACATGGATGGTTCCGAGATGTAAAGTCCGAGATAAACCGAATCTCCAGTGGCTCCCTGGGAACCGAGCCATAAAACTCTCCAGACGTCAGCGGCACGGATTGAGGCCTGTTTGGGCCACCGTGTTAGTCTTACACCAGCAGGCTCCAATCGTCACATGAAAGCATCTTCTTCTTTGCTAATTGCTTCTTGCCCGCAGACAACGTGGATCTTTTTAACTAGTTGTTTACAGTACATGAGCTTAAGGATGTTTCCTGTTTTTTTTTTTTTTTGCTCGATATACCTGTCGCTAAAAAGCGAAGCGTGAAGAGTCTTTCTGCCGCCAAAATGTAATATAGGGATACAGTACATTTGTGTTCAGTGCAGTCAAGGATTGGGATTACCAGCCAGCAGCCGCTTAAACATCGACAGTCTTTTCTTTCTTCTCACCGTTTTCCTCTCCTTAGATTTTTCTGGCAACAGACTCCTGTTACAGCAGTCAGGGCAAGCGGCTTTTTTTCTTGACAATTACACCGTGTTGTTTGTCATTGAATGAAATGGCATCAGCTACAGTCTAAGCACTTTAAAACGTTATTTCATGATAAGAACACAATGGGGCACATGTTTTGGGGGAAGGTAGCTGGAGATGTGCACGGGTCAGTCACAAACCGTCATTTGTCAGCAGCGGTGCAGCTCTGTCTACTTCAGCGCCTTTGTTTTATTTGATTTCCTGTACCATATTTTCATGTTATTTTGTTAGTTTTCATCAACTATGATCAACCTTACCCAATACATTGAGTGCCAACAACCTCTCGACCGTAAGGCAAACGTGCTTACCGCTAGACCTCTTGATGCCCTTTACAGGTTCAAAAAATGTCCCAACGTGACTGCCCTTTTGCTGCAGCGGGTCACCAGATTCTACACAATGACACTGTTAAAAAAAAAAACTCTTTTCATTCCATTTTTCAACACTGATATCACATCCCGTCATACATTTTAATTACCACCTCTCCGACACCTGCTCATTGTTGAACATTTTACCAGTATTTGTTGCCTGCCAAAACAATGACCTATCTGGACCCTCATTTATCCCAGAGCAGTCAAGCCCTCCTCAATCTGTCCTCTCCTATTCATCCATGGCACCATAATAAGGATGGAGCCTTTGTTGGGTGATTCGTGCATTCAGCTCTTGTGGCAGGCGAAACTTTGTTTCACCGGAAGTAGTCTACTTCTTAAAATAAAGAAAATAATCGTAATAATAACAACTAAGGCCACTCAGTACAGTAATTAGCCATTAGTGCGAAGACACTTCACATCCCTCTTGAGAAATTTCAAGTCTTTTGAGAATTCATTCGACAGTAGTTTTCCCTGTTCTAAATAAACGTAGCAAGTAGTGAGGCATGAAACATTCCTGATTTTTTTTTTTCTGGAGTGACTTAGAAATAAGCAACAGCTTTTATGAGTAAAATCATGCAAACACTCTTCAATGATTAAAAATGAGGCAGAACGAGAAGTTCTTTTGATCAAAAGGACAATCCAACTTAAGCAACATGTCTGAGGTCATGCTGAAGCTGCGCACCAAATGTTTACAAAAAACCCGTCTGATCTCAATCATGCAAAGAACTTTCTTGTTAAAAAAAAAAAAAAGTAGGATCTGAATGCGGACACATTGCTATTATAGTGAATAGCACCGTTGACTTTCTTATAACTAAGTGGCCTTCAATCAGTTTTCTTGGATAGACTTCAGCCCCCTGTGATGGCCCTGAACCAAAACCATACACCAAATGACAATAAATCATCACACCACTCACCCATGACGATAATGTTCTCATCGTCATGTGGCTTGAGAGAAGGGATGGGTGGACTTTCAAAAGGGAGCTGTTGTACAAGTATGCATCCTTATGTATCATACGCCAAGTACTGTGTCGTTGTCTGGCTATTCCCGTTTATCTTCGAAAAGGGACGATGTGACCCATCAACCCCACAGGCATGTTCTCACTATCCGATGCCATAGATTGATCGTAAGACTCAAGAAAAGACGTCACGCATTGAGCGCTCTCAAAGCTCCAAGGAAAAGATTCCCATCTGATTCGACTTAATTCTGTCCACCAACATGCGGAACAGGTTTATCAATTTCTTGTTAGCTCACAGTTGGTCTGCGTGGAAATAGAGAGCGAGGAACTGACAATGTGTAAAACAAGCGATTAGCCGTTGTAATGGAGGAAAGTTGGAGCTTGGGGATTAGCAGCCACCAAGAATAAAAACGTGCACATTTTTATGCGGTGAAACGAAACATGGCACCAGATTTGTTGGTCTACAAAACAAACTTCAACAAAAAAGAGTCCCCCCTTTTTTTTTGTGTCAATTATAACCTTTTAGCATCTTTTTTACGATCTAAAAGGGAGAGTGCTCTGAACCCGTCACTAAGTGTCACTATAAATTTGCCATCGATAGCCACGAGGCTGTTTTTCATCTGCGTTACAACAGATGGTACAGCATCATCAGCCTTTGAAGACAAAAAAAAAAAAGCAATCGTTCAACATCGTTGGGAAAAATAGCTTCTTTAAAGTTGTTCAATTGAAACCATGACTGGCTGTTATTGGCAAACAAATTGTGAAGCAATAGCCGGCAATAACTTCAACATGTAAACGCTCGCTTAAATATACAGTTCTCGTGAGCTTTTCACAATAGCATATGTTTACTCAGCAAAAATGTCAAGACCTTCCCGGGCTCAAATTACACGCCAGCCAGATAGCTTAGCCTAAATGGAAGAATTTGTCACTGTAATTAGCAATTCTTTTGAAAAAAAAAAAAAGACTATGAGCAACAATGACTTTTTGTGGCCTTATGGAGATTTATGAAGACTAGCAAAGAAATGTAAACATTAGCTTTGACATAATAGTACATCTTTGCAGTGTGGAATCGGGCTTAATGGCGGAGCTATGAAGTTAGCTGCCCGATCACAGGTGGGGGACCGAGGATGTTTTTATGTAACTTAGTCCTATTGTGACATAAAAGTGGAACGCAAGTGCACATTCCATTTTCAGAAGCATGAAGATTAAAAAAAAAATACGAACGAATATTGACCATGTATTTGTATACAAACAACGAAGAGCCATTTTCCATAAGATGTCCCCTTTCAGCGTTGTTTGAAAAGGCCAAATGTGGTAAGAACAAAGTGTGGAAAGTGCAGGGCGATGTGAAGCAGTCACTATGGTGAGAGTATAAATACAGCAGGGATTATAAAGTCGCCCTGTTCTGCTTTCTGCGCTCCATCTCTTGTGACAGAACAGAGAGGAAGAGGCTTACGACTGACATCTGCATTGTAAAGTGTGTGTGTGTGTGTGTGTGTGTGTGTGTGTATCCCTGGTTATTTATCACAACTTCAGACATCCAGTCAGGTTTGTGTCTGCAGGCCCATCCGAGGCATGCACACGGCTGACCTCCATGGCTCCTGTTCTATTTATCCATCCCCAGCAGATCACAAATGCAAATGAACTAATTTTTTCTCCCTTCATACTTTTTTTTCCTCCCTATAAAGTCCTGCCCAATGAATTTTCCGACACAGCTTATAGAGTTAGAGCAGCCTGGCCAAGTTCCAGATTTTGATTTTTGCCTCTGAAAATAAATGACAAAAGACCATAACGGTCGATAACGAGCTTTTGAGATGCAATTTCATATCAACGAGTTGGTGGCTGTCGAGAATGTTTGGATGAACGACTCTCTGTCGAGCCCCTTAAATGCTCACAGGCTTGAATGAACAATACTGCAATGCCTCGGGGCCCAAAACGACACTTAGGGTTATTTAAAAGTTATTGATTTTATGTCACGGGAGAAGAGATATCACAGCCTTACAGTACATTTCATACGCTCACATTCAGACGTTAACTAAACAACGATAATATATTTTAAACTCTCGAAGACTATCTATGTTTGAGTGCCAAGCTACATCAACGAGGACGGTGTAAACATACTATTTGATCAGCGTTACGAAGGTCATTTGATGAAAGTTAGACTGGACAGGCTGCTGTGGAAATGTGTAATCACTTCCAAACAAAGAATATCATATAGTGTGTGTGTGTGTGTGTGTGTGTGTGTGTGTGTGTGTGTGTGTGTGTGTGTGTGTGTGTGTGTGTGTGTACACGCCCAGGACTGGTTGCCAGTCAACTGCATGGGACATACAGACAAAAAAATAATAATAATAATTTTAAAAAACACTCTCACTTGCATTCACACCTATGGATAATCTTTAAATTTTTGTCACGTTTTAGTTACCGTTACCCTTGGAGGCTCGTTGTGACTGAAACCATATGAAGAAGTCAAGAATAACGGTTTATTCAACTGTTGTTTAAGTTACTGTAATGAGGGGTTTAGTAACAAGAAATTGCTTACAATATCTCTCTTATTTATTAGGTATGAGAATATGAATTTTGGTACAGGTTTTAGCAAGCATCATGGAAGTACATCTTGGATTTGCTTTCGCCGGCCACAAAAAATGATGTGGCGGGCCAGATCTGGCCCCCGGGCCTTGAGTTTGACACCAGTGTCTTAAATGAACCAGCAGGCATGTTTTTGGGATAGTCCAGAAGCATAAGAAGTCCAAAGAGAAAACAGGGAGAACATCTAAACTCCACACGGGAAGACAGGAACAGATTTTCCAACTCAAAACTCAGAACGGTGAGGCAGACGTGCTAACCACTCCCCCACTGTGCTGATCATATTCTTTAGTTAATTTCCATCCTGAAGCAGAATCCGACTGGCAAAAAAACCAAAACCCAAAATCAAATGCAAGCCTGCCACTAAAGTAATAGAAGTTAAAACTATGAGACGTCCAGCCAGACAGTGTGTATCCACCCACTCAATCCCACACTGACCCCGAAGGCTAACACTTGCCACTCACGAACAATACGACTTGTCAAGAGTCCTACAAAAGTGTTTCTCCTCATAATCGTTGTTTCACCCTTGCACGGGTGGGCAGCATCACATTAGAGGTGTGAATACTCGACTACGCAAGCGTGAGCAGTCATCTTCAGAGGGAGGGGTGTCGCACCTTGACGCCCCTACACAACCCGAGGTTTCATCTCATTGTCAGTCCTGTTTATTCTTACAAGCGCTATATGTCCCTTAATGAAAGCGTATTCTTTTAAATTGTCACTATGCCGAGCCCGAGCTGTGATGCGTCTTCATCAGAACGCGGCGCGTGTTGAAATGATGTCAATCACATGATGACTGTGACAGAAAAGAGGAAGAAACACAAGCGCAAACATGTGTACCCACAGGCCTCGGCGCGTCGCGTTCTGTTTTGTCTTTCACCGCAGGGGATTGCGAGAAGCGCTCCACATCGTGCGCATGATGTGCATATATGCCTTGAAAATGACGTCTGTTCGCCTTTCTAGGCCCCCCCCCAACACAGGATCGGTGAGAGTTTGACAGAACACCGTTCTATTTGAAGCACATGCAGGCGTCCTCAGATCATTTCTACCAGATGATTATCACCTTTAAAGTCAAAAGCAATCCTAGAATTCTTGACTTTGACCCAAATCTTGGGGAAACAATTAACCTAAGTCCTGCCACACACCGGGCGACGCAAACAAAAAACGATTGACTGGACAGCCGTGGAAAAATAGCCGGTATCTCCGCCGCACATCAGGCGATTGACTTTCGCACACATAATGAACTTGTTGCAATGGAATAACGTTGTTCTTATTGGGGAGAGGGGGGGGACATTCAGAGGCATCATATAGATTTAGTTTCTTTTTTGATACTTGTTTTTTTTTTAATTGAACCACAGAATGATTTACTTGAGCTACTATACAGTCTAATAATGTAAAGAGAGGAAATGGGCAAGAAATGAAAAGAGAGGGTGCATATATGTCAGTTTGTGTTGTTCCCATTTCTCACGCATGCATTTCCGTGACAGACTTTCCATGCTTCACGATGCCACCTGTGGGTCACTAATAGAACAGAACCATTATAATATTATAACCGTATTTTCCGCACTAAAAGGCGCACCTAAAAGCCTTCCATTTTCTTAAAAGATCGCCTTAAAATCCGATGCGCCTTGTGTATGGTCATTACGGTAATATTTCGACCCCAAAATGGCTCCTCGCTCGAGACATGCTGACCACGCAGAGTTCAAACTTAAGGCGATCGGGTTACACAGTTGAACACGGAAATAGAGCAGTGGCAAGAGAGTTCAACGTTAACGAGTCAATGTTATAACTTGCTGTTGGTTAAGTGCACTGTGTCGCTGCTTAATTAAATACGTTTTACTGGCATCTGATCTTTCTGTTGGCATTTCCTTGAGCGCAGCTCCATCTAGTGGATGCATTGCAGACTGCGTCTTATAATGCGGTGGGTCCAATATATGAAAATAATTACAAAATAGGCCATTCATTGAAGGTATAATAATAATAAGAAGAAGAAGAATACATTTGATTTATAAGCGCCTTTCAAGACACCCAAGGACACTTTACAATAACAAAAAACACAAAACAATACGATGCCTCATAATCCTGTGCACCTTTTAGTGTGGAAAATACGGTAAGTATTATTGTAAAACAATGTATGCAAAAAAAATAAAAAATACAAACAACAAAATAACAGTACTGTATATGCTGAATTGTTTGAGGTAAGGGAGTATACTTATTGTGTTCACGTTTCACTTTATTTCCCTGATTTTACACTACATTTGTATGACAAAATAGTTCAAATGTGACCTAAAACATCGCATGTCGATGCAAATTACTTTTGATTAAATTAAACAGCTTCTGTCAACACCATCTTAGACACGTGGGAAAAACTCGTAAATGTGATCAAAAGTGAGACCGAATGGCAACTTGCCCTCCGACTCCTTTTGCTCTTTTTCATCCGATTCATTTGGCATCCAACCCCGCAATGGAACCTAAGTGGCGTTTCATTCATGTCGCTCTTTTCCTTTAGCCAGTGATTGAATTTTCTCCTCGCCTACATGAAGCTAGCCCCCGCAGGAGCATCGGTATAAACGCCATCTCAACGCAGGGCTGCCTGTTAATCCGCCGCAAAGAGGCATGTGATGTGATGTGTCCTGTCGGTCATGCCTGCCCAATCAAGCACACACAACACCCGAGAGCCTCTTTCTCAAGCGGCGGGTCGCTGGTGGAAGAGGACACACATGAATGTCATGACATAGTGGGGAAGTAAACGCCGGCTGTTTAGCGTTCAGATTGCAGCAGAACATTTTGTATCAGCCTTTTTGCCCCCACCCCCCATAGTTCCCCCCGCAATCTATTTAACAAGGAAAACATCAACGGAGAATTGGAGGAAGAGGAAATGTACTCCTACAAGACCAATGCGTCATTCTTCTGATTTGTTTTCAAAATAAATTTTAAAACCGAGCATCCCTGAGTTTAACCCCCACTCCTCTTCGGGTCATCAATGCACTTGAGACTCTCCTGAACATGGAGGCATGAGAACAACTTTCAGGTCACTTTCAATGCATCGAGGAGCGTTGCAATTAAGAGACTTGAGGTTAGTGCAGAGTCATGGGACAGCGCCTGAGGCGGAAATCTCTTTGTAGATCGAAATTAAACTAGCGAGCGTAATGCGGCTCAATGTGATAGACTAAAAGTAGCAATTTGTCTTCACAAAGTACAAGGAAAAAGTACGCTGCATTAAAACGACAACAATGAAACTAAAATGTAAGTGAGTAAATGGAGCACCTCACTACACACAGCTGCGGATTTACTGGATTTATTTCACACGTAATGGGTGGGTCAGCATTCCAGAGCCCCACCTCAAATCAAAAGTCCAATTTTCAAAATATGTCCCTTTTCAAGGTTCCATTGTATGTGATTTGTTGGGGATGTTCATTGTTAAAGGGGAAGTCAACTCAAAAATGTAATCACAATATGTAATTCATGTTCCACAAACGCATTATTAATCAGAATGCCATTTTTAGACTCCTTGGGCCGCATATCACATTTTTCAGTTGACTTCCTCTTTAAAGTAAAAAAATGGGTTGTTTACATATTATTGTAGAGCTCTACGGTAGGTAGATCAAATGTGTCACGGAAGAAGACATATTCAATATACAGACGCTCCCCAGGTTACGAACGAGTTACGTTCCGGACGATTGTTCATAAGGTGAATTCGTTCGTAAGTTGCTTCAGTGCTATATTTTGTCTGGAATGTATGTTTAAGGCTTATATTGACATCCATAAAACGGGGAGAGAGCTTTTCGTCACATTCTTTAGGGCTCGAGGGTTAGCTGCCCGCTAAACTAGCAGCGGCTTCAGCGGGGGAGAGTAGACGACCGGTCGTCGACCGGCGTGCCGGACGCCTCCCCGCCCGTTCCACCGTCACACGCCCGCCCCCCACGCCTCTCCCCGCGGCCGCCTTCGAACGGCGCCGCCGCCGTCCTCCTCCGCCCCGTTCGGCACTCGGAAAAAGGCGCACAATACAAAAATCTAACTTTTTTTTTTTTCGACAGACCCGTGAAAATGTTCGTATGTACCGTTTGTTTGTAACTCGGGGAGTGTCTGTACTCAATTACACCCGTTTAAGAAAGACGACATACGGTATCAAATCCACTCATTTTGTTCCTCTCATTTTGTGCGGATCTCTGATCTGACGGATCGCAAATCAAATACATGAGCAACGCGAGCAAGGAAACGCTGTGGAACAAAACGACAAAGTTACCTACTGTGAAAATGAGCACAACACAATATAGCCGCGAGCACTTACTGCAGGTGCCACTTAAGATAAACAGTAACGGCCAATAAAGCATAACGAGATTGCAAAAAAATATATATATATTTTTTAAAGTGTGTGATGGGGCGGGGACAGGGTCGGCATAACCACTCTATGACATCTACACACACTGCAACTCTGACTTTTTGATTGATTGCAGCTCTCAAATTGCCACCAGAGAGAAAATAAGTGCATGCGATTTGATGCTAATGGAGTGGTTATTTCCATACATGGTTTTGTACGCAACTTAAGATGGACTCCCAAGTGAACGCGAAGCTGTTGACATCAATTTAGCTCGAGGGCCACATACGTTAGCGCTCTTGTACACGCCGAGCAGGAACTAGCCCAAAGTGTTATTAGGAAGCCTGCAATGTTTGCTCCAAGCTGAATAAACACGAAAGCCTTGTTGATAAACCACGTAGCCTCCATTTCACTTTTATATCGCAGCTCCGGCAAAAACTCATCCAGTACATTTGCAGCGCCCTCTCCCTTGGAGAGATGACTTTCTTGTTCTGTGGGTGCAAAATGTTTCCGTCTGCATCATTCTTTGAAACGGTTTGTTCCATATTTCAATTAAATAGCCACGGAAAATAAAAAAATGTCTTTGCTCATTTGAATAATCTGAAAAAAGGCAGAGCGAGCGGGCCCCCACTCTTGGCACTGGTCACTCTCATAGTGCTGCGTTAACCCCGGGGTCAAAACATGTGTCATATTAGTGTGCGTGAGCTGCGTTTTAATCCTCTGTGTGTCCCTATTTATTTAAAAAGAGGCAAGAATATCCTAAGCATAACTTGAAATCCAATGCAAAAAAAAAAAAAACGTCAACATGCAAGCTTGCAGCAATTAATTCATTCTAATGGGAAACAAAAGGCCCGGAAAATAAAAGCCTTTTGAATGTGTGTGTCTGCTGAGTGTTAATGTTTCTGCATGAGTGCGTGAGGGTGCATGTGTGTGTTTATTAACCTTTCGCCCTCGTCTCTGCTTTATGTCTTTAAGGTCCCAGAAGCCCAACGGTGGGCCGCCACCACACACACACACACACACACACACACACACACACACAGATGGAACAGCACAACGCCTGCAGACTTATTTTACATTGAGTGCGGTGTAATTTTAAACAATCAACTTCCAGAGAAAAGTATTGGAACACCAGGAAAGAAAATGGAGAGTTGATCGTAGACTATCATACGGTGTTTCTGGTCAGACTTTCTATGAGACAGTGGCGTGTAAGGGGGGGAATTGTTGCCCATTCATAAAACCTCTGAGGTTTGAGTTCACTGAAAGTGTGTTTGAATGGCTTATGCTACAGCTAGGATGGTTTCGAGGTCAGTTGTTTTAATCAAGGCAATGGTGAGGGGGTTAGATCAGGCTGAGGGTTTCAGGTTAAGTTAGTTTTCGGATTTCGGGTTGAGATGGGGTAGAGTTGGGGTTGTCGGTTAAGATAAGGGTGAGAATTTGGAAATTTGATTAAAATTTTAGCAAGCATCATGAAAGTTGACATCTTTGATTTGCTTAAAATGATGTGGCGGGCCACGTGTGGGCCCCCGGGCCATGAGTTTGACACCAGTGGGCGAATAGGGCGAGGGTTTGGGACTTGAAGTTAGGGTTGAGTTGGGTTAGGAATATGCTATTGGGTTGAGTGTTAACCCTTTCACGCACAAATACCGGCAATAATAACCTACATCAAATTTTTTTTTCCTCAAGTGTTTTGATTAGTGTTGAGGCATGACAAAAAAAATCCCCTTGGATGGCAACACACATAAAGGTCCATTGTAGTAGTCGAGGCACAAATGTGACATTGAGATTAATGAATCTAAGCGAAAACAACATTTGAATAGCTGTCCACTCGAGTAACCGCTGTCCCTGAAAGGGTTAAATTAGCTTAGGAGGAGGAATTGGGTTTTGTGTTACGGTTTGGAATAGGACAAGTTACTCAAAAATGTACCTACTCAGTCTGTCTAGTTAACCACAAAGCTGATATGCCGTCCGGAAGTTAGGACTTAATCTTGTTGCTTGAATGAAAACGAGTGGCTCGGCGGCTTTATTGGACCTTTTGCCAACTAACGAAAGACCAATCGATTGTCGCCTGCATAGACAGATGCACCAAGATATTACAAGAATTATTTGTAGCGCACACGTGTGTGTATACACACGTGTATGTGCGTGCAAGCATGTGTGCTTGTCAACAAAACACAACGCGCTGGCATGCAAGTGTACTGGAAGTTGAGCAATCGACCAGTGAAACAATACGAACAGATGGAGACATCTCTTCCATAATACACACACAGACACACACAGATGTCTATAGATTCCGAGGTTCGCATCCAAGCATCTCCTCCATTCTGCACCCCTACCCCCCACCCCCATGAACAAGGCAGATGGTCTTAAATGGCTTTTGTTTGTTAGACTGACAAACACCCACCGACAAACTGTTGCGCTTGCAGACGCCCGCCTACATTTGCACCAGGTAACGTCGATTAGCATCCATATGCTGCATTTTTACCGAGTTCTTAAGCGACACATGCTAATGACAACACCTTGTCTTAAGTGGGGAATCAAACACACAATGTGTTATGGAAAGTTGGAAACTTATCCACGCGCAGAAGCAGAGCCCACGATTGTGGAAGAGAAAAAAAAAGTTTTGACTTGTGGATGCAACACGTCATCCACTAGACTTGTAGCGTATGAACACATCGCCAAAACAGACTCATCGGATGCTTAGATTGGGTATGCCGGCACATTCTAATGAGATCCCGGAAGACAACGGGATCAAACATGCGTTGATAAAGATAACAACTGTCGAGGTTGATTGACAATAATGCACAGATTGCAGTGGTGTAGTATTGCGCTCCCTTAGCTGGCAGCTTCTCCTCTCCTACATCGCGAGGTAAGTTAATTGAACCGCAGTCAATTTTGTGTTCTGAATATGTCGGCTCACTACGCCGCTGTACTAAAAATACAACAGTCCAAGGCTGTTCTTGTGGGAAGGCGCATCCATGCGCACAAAGCGGATCAAGGCTGACTGAGTTGAAAACGTTTTGAGTTGAGAAACATCAAAATATCAGAATCGCAAAGCTTATGTCAGCAAATGTCGACGCCAACCATTTCTTGTACATGTCTGTCCATCCGCATATGCTCAATGTAAGTCTGGGAAGGACAACCATCAGAGTCCAGGCCTCGTACTGCTGGCGGCGGCCATGCACGTTAATGCATGTTCAGTGAGCTCAGGCTTGGCCGGCCGGGGTGAGTGGTGAGTTCAGGGACAAGTGCCAAAACTCATTGTGATTTGTTCCAGATGATCACATGAGCGGAATCACCTTGCCAAACAAAACCCCGACTGGACTGCATCAGAGCAAATTTACCAGATTATGCTTTATGAGAATGTTAGAAGTCATCTTTCAGAAAGCAACAGTGATGCCAATTAGCAGCGGGTCAGCTTTGGCGGCGCCGGGACAACGGCGGCGGTGGTGGGGCAGTGGCGACGGGGTATAAGTGGAGCGAGACGGACGGGCATCGACTCAGCAGAGGCGAGAGGCAGGCATCAGACGGTTTGAACAAGGGAGTGAAAATACCCATGATTCACTGCAAACCCCCCCCCCTTCCCCCCCGCTCAAGCCAAACGAGTCATTATGCTGGAGAGCGGAGGTAAACATAGAAACGGCGGCATGTAAGATTTAGGTGCAATGGCCAGGGATGCTAATCGTCAATTATGTCAAAATTTGACACTTTGACATAAAATAGATCCACCTGTCATTACAAGTCCAAATGAAATGAATGCAATCATTCACATTGAATAATTGTGTACCAACCTTCGGCGGGACGGATTAATAAAGAGCAGTAGTTTGCCCATCTCTGTTCTAGTCTATCTCTCACTGAAAATGTCACACATGCAGGAATATATCCAAGCTCTAATTGTAACCGTTCATCTCGGCAAAGCAAATGAAGTAAACACGTACATTTGAAATTGTTTGGCATCTTCTACGTGGTCCATTGTGCTCCGCAGACCAGCTTGGGTTGGTTTGAGTGGTTTCACTTGGGACTGACAAGAGCACGGACGGCATCATCACGCGTTGCTCTCAATGAGTCGTGCAACCCCAAAAAACACGACAAGTGGTTATGAGGCATAAGGGGTCTTGCCCTTGAAAGCAATTGAGTAAATCAAAGTTTGATGACGGCGTCAGTGTTGCAAAGTGGAAGAACTGCGGGCGCACCTTGCAAGGTGGCCCCGCTGAACCGGTCACCTTCTTCTCTTGTGCCTTCCTTTAACTTTCACCTGACTTCCTGCTTTGCTGTGCTCATAAATATTACAGCTGCCAGATGGCGTCTGTCCCTTGCACAACAACAACGAGGCAGGCTGCTCTCGCTACCTGCAATTACGACCTAGCCTCCGAGTGGAAATCTATATTAGGACAGTCTAAACTTTTAGTAGTTAGCCGGTCGAGCTCCTGGCGTT